>LR824608.2:1279285-1918928 GCA_902829305.4 Spodoptera exigua | reverse complement strand
TATGTCACCGCCGACTGGCAAATATGTAACGGTTTACGGATTCGGTTAAGCTATTACTGTTAGATTTTATTTGGTCGTCCAAATAGGAACAAAACATCAATAAATAATACGGATAAAAGTCAAATATACCGGCTGAGTCGCATTAAAAGTTTGACAGTTATAAATATGCATTGAGATTGACTTTTTTGCTGTGATCCGTTTTTATACGGCTACTTGTTTGTGATATATCTGTGAGGGCATGCGTAGGCGGCTATTGACTGGACACGGAAGACAGAACTTTGTGTTTGTTTTGACCGATTTTGAAATAACCTCCTTATGTGTTATCACATTAAGTTACTTGCTAATTGAAGACCCTTTCTTTAGCTTGTCTTAATCAGTAAATCCTAGTGTGGAACCAAAATCCTGTCTATAAATATTCCACGAATTTCATTATATACCCCTTTATCGCAACATAATTCCTTAACAGCTCCAGTTAAATCACAGCCGCTTTTAAATTCAGCTTTATACCTACTTAAATGTTAACTAATTTAAATTGAATGTAATCATTATTCATTCAATATTGCATAAACTTTACGGTAAAGTAGAAACGGCCGTGTCGTGTCCAACAAAAATTAAACGTGATCATTTCCCAAGTGTAACACGTTTGTACTTATAAGTATTGAAAAACGTGTTTACATTAAATATTTCTACATTGTTGCCACCCTTTTATAGAAATAGTCAGTCGACAGTTTTATAACTTTAGGTGTTGATGGGAACAGCAAACATTTAACACCTCCTTTTAAGGTGTGGAACTAAAAGCAAATAAAGTAGAAAAAGTTTATTTGTCAAGTTGCGCGCGCTGTCAGCGTGACGTTTGATTTCCCGCCAACGCGTCGCGGCCGCGTTATCTGATGCTTCATACTTTCTGATCCAACGGGACGTCTCCTTGTCAAATGCATCAGTATCTTAGCGTATTATGATGTAAAATGTCGTGACACCGATAAAAATATGTGACATAAAGAGTGTGTTTTATCTGATCGGGGACGTACGAATGTAGACTTCCATTTTTAATTCGTCTAGACTATAAAACATGGATCATAGATTCTATCTTAACGTTTAAGTTTTCGGTGTAGCAAGTTTTATTGTGTATTAAGATTGCTTGTTTATTGCTTTTCTTAAAAACATAATCGCAGAAGTCCATCATGCAATCGTATAAAGATACAAAGAGATAAAAAAACGGAGATTAGACTAGGAGTCCATAAATCATTACAACTTAGGTCATTACATCTCCTTGATGTAAAAAATGCATCTGTAGGTAGCAGGTGACCAAGTATAGATGAACATTACACGTCCAACCACTGGGTCACTCACTAATCTCTCCATTTACGGCACATTTGGTCGAGGTGAACTAAGAGGCTGTATTTAAATTTGAAATGAACACGATTGTAATGAAAACAACCTTAAAAGTTTATTGAAACATGTTTTGTAAAACATTTAATAATAGATTTTCGAACGACAATTGTTTTTTAATGTACATATTAACTGCAAAACAAAAGTTAAACTGCCATAAATCTTTCGCAAACAGTTCACGATATGACGAGGGGATATAAAACACGCCTTCAAAGTAACTTATATGAGTTAAACAACCCAACTTGCTGCGAAATACCTAAAAAGGTTCGCCAGGAAATTACCACATCGTAAATAATTCATGCATTATTACTCAATCATGCCTGTGCAACGGTGAACGTTTCAGTGGGGCGGTTTTTTTCGTTCGTGTCCCGTTTGTGCTGGAGCCGTTTTTCTCAACGCATTGTCTTGTCCGTCGCGTCGGAACCAGTGCGACTCGCAGAATGAGATGACTCATGCTCCCGCCGACCACTGCGCTGACAGAATAAGTTTCGTTCGAAAACTTACCGCTCATATTTTTTAAACAGCATAAATATTTCGTAAGTTGTTTAAAATCTGTAACGGTACTCCAAGTCGTCACAGTGACCTGACTAAAAAGAGCCGAGCGTCGACCGGTCACGGATAAGCGTCAGCGTCACAGGTGCGCCTACCTTCACTTTCGATCAAGATGCTACGATTTATTTTTATAGTTTTATACTACTTTGGGCTTGATACGGTCGTTTCCCAAGCTACTTAACTGGTCATTTGACATATAAATATCGTCTGCAGGCTGCTTTACATCGTAGAATATTCATTTCAAAGTAATATGTTCATTAATCCACTATATTTAGCTTCGTTTCGTTATCTAGTACCGCTAAAGTACCAGTATTTTAATTAAGAAAGAGTAATCTGCGGAGTTCGTGCGAAGATGGCGCATAAAATGGCGGTCATGGCTGGAATATTAAAAATAAACGTTGGTTTTAGAACATCATTCGTGGTCTTAGATTAAATAATTTAGGTACAACCATGACAAAACAACGAAACGGGAAATGTAAGATTTTGCATTTTAATCAAAACATCTTTGTAACACGATTATGTTAGTCGAGTTGTGTGACTTGTGTGACTTGCATTCGTCCTAGTTTTGTTTTTTTTTTTTGCTTCTGCGAAATGATAATGATATTCGCATATTCCACCTCGATTTAAATATTTGTATCAAGGGTAGCTAACAGTAAAGACTCATTTTAAGACGCTCTGCATACCGGTTTAAAAAATATAGGGTGGTCCGTTTGTATGTAAATGTGAGCGATATCTGAATCTAGAGTGATTCTGATAATAAATTAAGGCGTATAGTCAAGTCAGGGCATACCAGTGTAGTGTCAAAGGATTTTTATGGTTTTTAAATTCAATCCGTCCACTTGTTATACAAATTGAGATATCAATTCGATTTTTAAATATTTATTGACATAGAAGGTCTTTTATTATATCAAGAAACTAGTTCCGTATGTCACTAAAAGCTGGTAACATTATGGTATTCATTAAATTTATTTTTATGTCAACGAATTTATAGAATTTTTAAAGAAAATCAGTAATAATATTCAAATTCTGCTATTAAAGTTGATTTTGATTCATTTCTAAACGTCACTCGGAGTTACGTTTAATTTTATTACTGTTTTATTTTTATTTATAGTTGTGTACCTTCTTAATTGGGGTACCTTCTCTTATGGGGACCGTCATTTGTGTGTCACTAGATGTAGTTCTAAATAGAATAAGAAGTTAGACAGTTTATTAAATTAAATTTCATTAGCCATTATTGTATGGGAGAGCTATGCTTCGGCACGAATGGGCCGGTTCGAACGGAGTGATACCACGGCCTCACAGAAAACCAGCGTGAAGCAATACTTACGTTGTGTTTAGCCGAGTTTGAAAGGTAACCGGAGGCTCAATCCGCCTTCCCCATCCTTTAACCTCAAATTCCTAACAACTCGCAAGTTCTTTGGAATTGCGTGTGTCCAAGCTCATTAGTCGACCTACAACAGAAAAAAACATTGTTTTGTCAAAATAGGTAATGTAATAAAGAGAAATTACCGGACATCTCCTCCATATTTACGCAGATTGTACCACAAGTCTATACGTTTGAAAATAGAATAAACAAACCAAAGAGGATGTCATTACGCGATGACGAACCAGCACAGTGAAACAAAAAAAAAAAACTTTAAAACTTCTCGTACTCTTCATAAAGTTGAATGAAGAAGTAAATTTATGTCGCAAAACAAGTTCCTATGAGGTTACTGATCCTAGAACTCCTTACACAGCCAGTAGAGTGTTCACCATGTGGTTTATTGCTTTTAGAGACATCTGTCCTACGTTTTGTTATTGTGTAACTAAATCTATTAGTCCTTAAATAGCCCGCGCAGACTGCGCCGCCGATACAAGTCATAAACACCGTATTAGGAGCCCTTGCTTCTAGACATTCGACTAACATGTGCCCAATAGTCAGGTCCACTCACTAATCGACTAATTAACTCAGTGCTTTACTATAACCGAGTTTAGAAAGTTGCTCCGTGTGGGCGAATGTCCAACGTTTATATGAAACTTGAAATTTAACGATGTAATAACATAATGTGATAGACAAGTGGAATATAGGTAAACCCAAATTCTGTGATTACTTAATTTGAATAAAAATTATACTAAAAAGAAAGCCACTGCTGCTTCAGTCATAATAAATGAACCTTATTGGAATATTCTAATTAGTCGATTATCACGGATTTATTAGTCGATTATGAACGTCATAATTATCAATTATTATACCGATTATACTTGAAATATGGCAAAATATACATACGAAAACGTTGAATGAGATGCCGTGTGTTTTTTAGATTAGGAAAACATGTAAAACTAAGGTTAAGATCACTGAATACGAGTATTAATACCACTTTATTTCGCATGTGCAAGTTTTAAAAACGAACATGTTTGTAACTACATAATTAGTGCGAGAACATAAAAACTAATTGGCTTAATTAAGATAACTCGATCCCGATATTACAAGTTAGTCCATTAGTAAGATGTCGCATCACTACCGAACTAGTTAGTCGATTCGTTGGACAGTAATCGTAACTGCGGCAATCGATAGTGGTAATCGGTACACGTAATATGTAAGCCACAACTGTCGGTTTGTCCGTTCATTTACAGCGCTAGTACATACAATGTTAGATACAGATGCACATTTATCTAGAAACGATACCTAAGTCCAGTTTCTTAGACGCCATTAGCAATAAAAACTAAAAAAAACAACAGCAAGATTCTGTTTAGCTTGTACACAATCTTGATAGTTGTAAAATGATGTATTCTTAATTATAATTAATCGATTAAAATACACTTCGATTCTAATACCACACATCCTTCTACAGGACGGATATAACCCGACTTAATTAAAAGTGCAACCACCGGAAAACGATGTGAACGCATCAATACTTTGTTTTAATTATCCGGTTAATATCTGCGCGGCTTGTGATATGGGAAATTAGCGTTGGACATTTTATGGGTGAGCTTGATACCTAGCCTTTTAGGACGCCTTTTTAATTGACGGATTGTTTATATTTTTTACATTTTAATTAAATCAATGAATGAAGTTAATATATTTATTTGATATTTTAACAGCGGACATAAAAATAATGTTACAACACAACAAACATTTTTTTCTCCTCATAGACAGAAGTCTTCGCATATCAATATTAATCCTCCATTAATTTCATCCGTTTGAATTTGGTAATTAATAAGCTAACTATTCGTTACAAACTTTTCATTTATGTATCCAACTATTATTCTATTCTTGCAGTAACTGAGTGAAACATTTTGCGTCCTGCTTTGAAATAGTTTCATAGACCATAAAGGCATTTACAGGTAGGAATATTAATGAACAGCTAAGCTCTATTTTGCGGTAATACAATTTACCGATATTTATATCGGACTATAAACCTATATTAACTCTGAATGGCACATTTGAAAGTCCATTCCGATATCGGCAGTTGCAATCAGATCATACCATGATACCCAGTCGGATCTTAAATTTAACAACAAATATACCTAGCGGTAATTTTGTAAATATATTATCTTTATTTCATTATTCCATGAAGATTTTTAAGTATATCTAAATTGTCTAAGATGTCTCAGCATGATAGTTTAGGTTTATAGTTTTTATTGTCCAATTTATTTTTCTATTTTTAATTTCTTAAACAAGTTTAAATCGAACTTTCTGGAGTTTGTATCATTAATGGCCTGGTAATTAATCTCTTCTAGAAATTTCTAGGGAGCAAACTATTTTAGTTGCACTAGACTAGACTAATGCTAGCCAGATGTGGCGTTAGTTTTCCCAGAAATTAATCTTGTGTAAACATATGCGGTCCATATTTTTAGGCTAGGATAAGGTTTAAGTTACTTTGGTAGTTATATTCAAATGTACCTAGGTATAATGTAGTTGTTATTAACTCTTCAAATATTCTCAAAACAAACCACTTAATTACAGAACCAGATAACATACCGGAGTTTGCATGCATTCCCAATTAACCCGAAGGTAATAATAATTTACAACTCAGTCTCATCCTATAAAAAATAAACGTCCCATAAAAGTAAATGACAGCATCCTTGATTCCAAATTCAAAACAGCCCGCCTTTTTTACTGTCAATGTCATTCAGCCAATAAAATATAATGTGACGTGAGTTTTAACATCAAAAGCTTACCTTAACTTAAAATTTTTGAGCGATCTATTTTCATCTGAGCCATCAATCTTAGCCTTCCCCCTCCCTCGTGCTGCACCTGCGCTGCGCTTGCGCATCTTTATTATTAGACGTCGCGACGCGCCGGTCGTTGACCCTAGCGACCTGCTTACCGAAATAAATCGTGCACACGTGCCAGTTTAAGCTTTTGTCAGGCTTGCAGAAATCTAGGGTTGATTAAATAGAGGCAGGCTTGCTGTGACTGACTAATTTCAAGCCACCTTTATTCAGGTAGCGGTTGAAGGCACAGCTAACGGGCCGCCATTTGTCCAGTATCAACAAATTCGGTTACGATCGATTAGTCAACGATCAAATGTCCTCATGTTTGTAAATTAAAAAACCCACAGAGCACAGTTTTCCTTAATGTTTTTTAACAAATTAAAATAGCGTATAATTGCGTATAATTCATGTCATTTAAAGCTTGAGCGAATCTGTTACGAAAATTTTTAATCGTTTCAATTTCAAGATTTACCTTAAATTCTTAAGCGATAAGTTAAATACTTCTACTACTACTACTACTAGTGTTACACTGTTCTCACATAATGGAACTATCTAAATTATGTAACAATGCATTGTAAAAAGTGATTGAAAAAGAGTAACCATGGAGTTTCTTGCTCGTTCTTCTCCATAGGAATCTACACTTTGGAACGAGCAAATAGCTTCACTAGAGGACAGACGGACAGACTGACACATAAAGTTAAACCTTATGATATCTTTTTTGCTTGACGTTCAAAAGTGCCTTTTTTGGTCTATTTGAAATAAAGAATTTGATTTGATTGATTTGACTTCTATAGATGATGGTTCCAGAAATTTCTTAATGATCCCGTGAACGATTATTTTACTTGTTACTCTAAATCGGTGCACTCAATATATCAGGAAATGCAAATATAGCGGGTTCGTTCACCCTGCGTCCACAGCAATTTGTGCTAAGTTTAGGAACTATCTGTTTTAATGTATTTCCTCATTTCTGTCCGTTTCAATATTCTGAAATGCCCAAGCCTGAGCTTGACTGTTTTAGCAGCTGCAGCCTGTAGGCCTCACACAGCAGAAATAAAATGTATCTTATTTCGTAAAGATTTAGATGGATCTATAGACATTTGTTTTTGCATAAAGTAATCGGCCATAATGGTAAGCGAGATAGAAGTATGATTACGTTTCCAATCTTTAAAACGTCTTCAGCAAAATCTTCGACAGATTACACCAAAAAAAATTAAAACGCAGTTTTATTTCAGTTGATTAATCCCTACACTGGACACAAATAAACTCATTGCTTGCAATTCAGAACATAGTCCAGACAGAGAAGTAAAACAAAACCGGCGGAGCGCGTCTGCTACCCGTATTGATCTGTCTGCTAAACTTAGGTTAACATAGTGCACCCAGACGGTGGTATAGCTAGTTGTATCTCGGGTGAGCGCGAAACGGATCGATTCGGAATTTCAAACTGAGAACGCATTTGAATTTCGAACCCTTTTTTTTAAACTGCTTTGAAACTTAATATTTTGGACTCTGATCATTCTGATCCATATTACAATATTGGAAAATACAGTTAGGTTGCTATCGTTATTTTTTATCTGTGTGCATCTTATCTCTGAATAAAAATATCAAATGACGATAAACGAGATATTATAGATTATATCATATTTTTGGAATAACAGTTACTTAGATGCAGGTGGCTAGACAGGACTTTTAAATGCAAATAGATTCTAATCGTATTGTCGAAATATAGTCTGCCAGGCCATCAAATGGCTGAACTGATAATAAATCAGAGCTGACAAACGGTAGCCAAGCTGCTTGTGGAAATGCTGTTACTTTTATGCACCATAAATTGAATATGCACGAAACAATAAATTATGATGCACGTCAGGGTTGCCATACCATCATTATTTATTTGAAATTATTTCCGTCTTAACTATTTTGTGTAATACTCTTTGAATGAAAACAAATATTATTATTATTTACTATAATTTCTTTTTAAGTAATTCGAACGTGATTCAAAAATAGTATTTGGATCATAAAAAAGCGGTTGATTTTAAAATGGATTATAAACATATTATAAATGCATTGTCTTACAGTTTTATTAAAGGCAAAATAAATATTTTATGTTCACGACAAATTCGCAACAAATCTTTACAATATGTCTTAAAGTAAAATCGATTCGGAGTTACCAGTTTAACGACAAATACGCAGAATCGTTTACAATAAAGGTATAAAAACAAAGTTAAGTTTGCGATCACAGTTTTAATAATATTACGCCATAAAAGAACAAACTCGTACAAAAATGCACTTTACATTTATGTATAAGGACGATGTCGGTCATTGTCTAAATTCTACTAAGAGTTTATAATTGGCTTAAAATTTTCCATAATTATATTTGTTTCAGAATAACAGGAAACGAAAATCTCAAATACTCATTCTTCTAATGCACACATTTTATCATCAGTACAATAAATCAGTCACATTCAACGCAGTCAAAAATAATATCTCAGAGTAAAAACATCGACTGAAACTCTTAAACATTTCCGCACTCCTGCGCCGACGTAAACACGACCACATCACTATCTTTAACGAGTCCAATCATGAAATAGCCCGTTTTTTACAGTTCCCGGTACTCCATATAAAATGGTTTCCTAGAATAACCGTATTGCAAATGCAGCCATATGGCTTAAAGATAAGGTGTGCTTCTAACATGCGCAGGAGTGGCTGTCAACATGTTAAGAAAATAAATAAAGTTGTCAATTTGTGAACTGTTTTGTTTACAAACCTTTACGCTGCACTGCGTATGTTAATGTAAACAAGTGTTTTGCAACTTTCTGGTGCTCAAATTGAATAGGAAAGACTAAACATAGTAAAATCGTTAAAAAGGTAAGCTAATAGTCACATTTCTACACCCTTAAATCGTATAAATTAAAACAGTTTTTCCATAGAGAACACCGGACTGGTTTTTTTCTTCTTCTATTTTTAAATGACATGATGCAATTTTCAAACGAAATGACCGCGTTCCAAATTTTCCCGCCATCCGTCCATTTGACAGCTGACACAAATCATTATTACCAGCGTAAAAAACCGTGTTAAATGTGACAACTTGTATAAATCAATTTGTAATTGAAACTAGCGTTTATAAGAACATGTGCTATGGGTGCATGCAACACAGACTTGATGTAAGGCACACATAAACTTTGAAACATAAACATTTTCTTAAAATAGTTTGTATACAAAGTTTCACAACACTGCACCGTGGATATACTGCAGTTTGTTTAGATTAACCCAAAAACAATGAACTGGGTTAAATTTTATAATCTGGTTCGTATTACTAGTGTAATGTTATTATGTACCAATTTTTAAACGGGTCACACCATTCGCCATTGTTCTAATGTTGCCAGTTTACGCAGATAATGGAATAATGGTGAACTGGATTCATTGTTTAATTATATACGTTTCATTTATTTGAAAATATTACTCATACATAACATTAAAATTTACTGTTTCTTAAAACGATGAACTTCATTATTGTAAGTTTTTTGGTAAATAGGGTATCTACGCGTGAATAGCAACACCTGTGGCACACAACAAAAGTTACCTGTGTTGACAGGCTGTTGAGAAGGGTAACTACTAAATTATAGGGTAGCACTCTTTATCCGCTTACCTAACTATAACAAAAAATAACAAAGGGTCTTTACGACCAAACCTGAGCTTCCGAAGTTGTCAATGCAGAAATTTGATTCTTTAATCGATTTAGCAGTTAAGGATTAGATTTTCTAAATGAATAAATAAATCTAAAAAACCGCACCAAATAACGTAGTTTTAAAAAGGATGTAAATAGGGATTTTAATATTAACATTACAAAGAATTTTTCTGTTTACCAATTCAAAATGGTCGAAATCATAAATAGAATTTATTTAAACTCAACGTTATACTCCAGTAAAATAAAAAAACAACAGCATCGACCAGCCAACCAGCCAGCTACAACACAAATACTCACATACCATGGAGAATGATACAATTCCATTGATTAATCTATAATGGAGTCTATGCTAATTGAACTAATTATTTACAGTGCAATGCAAGCTAACGGTCTACCACACGGAGTTACATTGTGGACGGACCGGAACATTACTGCTGATACTAATTGGAGACCATTGTTCCATGGTAAATGGGAGGCGAAATAGGGTTGGGAGGTTTTCAAAAACTGTCGCGATATACTTTTTCTGTGATAGTTCTGCAAACGAATTGACGGATTACTTGATACTAAGCAATCGGCGCCGCCTATGGACACCCGCAACACCAGTGGAGTTACGAGGCGTTGCCGGCGTTTTGGGGATAAGGGTTTTGGAGAATTTGGGATTGGAGAGGGAAGGATTGGGCCTTCAGTAACCTCAATCACCCATGAAACACACGCCGGTTCTCTGTAAGGTAAGGTCGTGGCTCTCCCACACTTAAAAATTGGTTATTGAGTGAATAGTTCAGGATATAGTGACGATTGCTAGGTTCACTAGCGACCAGACTGGTAGACATTTTTTCTTTTTAAAGTTTCTAAATTACCTACCTGTTTATGGTTTAGTTGGAATAAGTGGTTTTTGAATTTTTGATTGTTTTATTCGCAGTGCATTTTCATGTTGTTGTTAGCTGAAAGAACTAATAATCGTGTTTCAAAACCACAGACACTAATTCTGCAAACAAACTCAACGGATACGTTTAGAATCTAAACTGTTATAACGATACCAAACTTAAATCAATTTTGAAAGTCATTTAATAGTTTCAAGTTCGTTCTTTATGAAGATACGTATTTTTCAAAAACTCCCTTATGTTTATATTAAAGGTAACATTCCCGAGGCGATTGTTAAAATAAATAGCATTTCATTACGTAAAATAATTTAAAGTAGTGTAGGTGCATCAGCGCGGTATTTAATCAGCGTAATCAACTGACGGGATCACGTTTAACGTGCCGGTAAACCACGACGTAGTTGCAAAGATCACGTAAAAATACGACGATCATTATGTTGATTATACACTACATGTGTTCAAGTATAGTTATTTGGTTAAAAACTTATTTTATTTCACTTTTAAGTTCGAATGAGGTGATAGCGAGGTTATGGCGTTCGATTTTGCTTTTTAACCAAGACCTTTGTTGTTGGGAAATCTTATTTTAGATCGGTTTGTTGAGAAATTAGCTTAACTGGTGATGTACCACTCGCTGCTCGGTTAGCGTTTTGCTATATAGCCATCTTCGATAAATTGACTATACAGAGCAAAAATGTTCAATTTGAACCAGTAGGTCCCGAGATTAGCGAGTTCAAACAGACAAACTCTTTAGCTTAAGATGTTAACTTATACTGACAATAAATAATAATAATGATAAATAGCACTACATTGAAGTTTTTACTAAAACTATTTTTAAATAAAACTGCACTCCTGCCTTTTACTTTGTACTGAATATTTTTTGTATGCCAGTATAATAGATTTGGAAAACATAATCACCTTATAAGGTGATTCAATTCTATTGATTAATATTCTTAAGATGTGGAAACACTAGCGTGCTCTGTAAGCTCTATTTACAAGACAATACGTTCCTATTCACTAACTTTCTTGGTCATTATGTCGTTATAGAGAACACATACATAATATTATTATATCTTTATTTATTAAATGCAGTTTACAATTTGCAATATTGGTAAAACGATGAAGCAGACTTGTTAATTAAATGTAAACGCTGACGTCTTTGACTCCTACGTCATAAAATTCTTTGTGTAGGTGTCAGTAGCGTCTTAAATTCATATTATGATAATTGGGTATGAAAAATTATAACACGATTTTACCATTGATTTGATTTAAAAACAATCAATGCTATTTAATTCGACTACCTAGCTTCTGTCTCGTCATCAGTACAAGGGTAAAAATTTGCCTATGTGTTGTTTCCACATTCCAATCTACCTCTATGCCAAATTTCATTCAGATCCGTATTTTATTCAGATTTGATCAGTATTTTTTTAACGTGAGAGAGTCGCAAACGTCAATCCTTCGTCTATCCATCCATAAAGCTCGCGTTTATAAATATTACGATATTCTAGTGAAAAATAATCAACGGCAGATTATCCACAATGAAAACTATTCAAAATAAATTTGTACAAGTTAAATGTACTACGCAAGAATGATAATATTATTGCGATTTACCGAGAAAGGTTTAATTAGATTTTCAATAAACCTCCTCGTCTTCATCTGAAGTTTATAATAACAATTAATGTTTAATTAACTGTTAGTAGTTACCATTATTAGCTCATTTACGACTTACGATGTTATTTTATAACCACAGTCTTTCCGGCGGCAGTTTCACTAGTAATATTATTACATGTGAAAGTGTTTGTTTGTTACCTCTCCTTGTTATTACTCCACCATCTTGAAAATGTTCACACATTTTTTTAGGCGCCAACGCTATTATGTACCACGGCTTTGTCTCAGTCTAGAGCAGGAGAAGGAACGGGTCGGTTTTTAGACAGAAAGAATCTTGCCACTTCCTCTTGCCTCAGCCAGGGCAAAAGGAATCTTTACCCAAAGGGTTCCAATTTATCCTATTACTTTATTGGGTAAGGTGAGAGACAGTGTCAGACTTTTATCAACTACTATACTCTTTGTTCTGCTCCTGGCTGCGGTAGATAATTATATTTCCACTTGCAACCCCAGTATTTTTGCATACCTACACACTGTTGGTGAAACGAACAACGACATGAACACTCAGACAAACCCGCGGTTAAAAGCCAGTATCTAAAACATCTATAAATCTCTACATAGCAATCTTTGGTACCGTGTTTTGTATAATCATTACCCTTGCATTCTTTGCATAATCAAATCATTAGTATTCTCCAGGAATCCACAGATTCCTGTTCCCACAATAATTACCCTGTAATTTTTGCTGATTAGCAAGTTGATGTCCCAGGGGACTGACATGTCGCAAAACGATCACCTAACGGGTCCCAGTGGACTGCCGGTGGTCCAGGTTGCCCAGGGTAATAAGTGTTTTAAAGGAACTTCAAGAATCCTGGTAGACCCGATCTTAGTCAATTTAATAGCTGTATATATTTTAAAGGTGTTTGGGAATGCCAAGCTCTAAAACACAAAATCTCGGCTTCCAGGACTGCTGAATGGTTTTCTGTATTGTTTGTACGTTTTGTAGTTTTCAGAAATAATTAATCCGGGTAAATAATCCAAAGGATATAATATACATATAGTTATTTAGTGAAGTTAACATTGATTATTGGTTCATAATTTATTGTCCCTAAGTTCAAAGGACGTTGTTAGGTAAGGTACATGAACAAAACACCTAGCACCTTGATCTAGGAAGAAGTACGAAGTCCCGATACAGGAGCAAACGGTAATTAATAGAAGGTCACGTTGCGCCGTTAGATGCGCCGGCGCATCTCGACATATATAGCAAGCGGTCGGCGTCCGGCCTCGCTGTATATAGACGAAGACCCTTTTTAGCTGCGTGCGCGCAAGTACCCACGCAATAAATCGATCTTTATTGGATTAGTTTTTGCTGAGTAAGTACCCAAATTGATGGGAGAAGGGGGATAGAGGAGGATGTAGAAATCCTTTTTTTGTGTAAGAAAATGCTGTTAGCTTTGATGTAAACAGATTGGACAGTTTTATTGGATTTCAATTGCGCTCTGAAGGGTCCAGTAGCGCAAGAGGCTTGTACTTGTTGACTTGGGTGTACAACCCCATTAAATATTTCGTCACAGCATTATTGCAAGCACAATGCATTGTGATACTTCTGGATATTTTATAATATTTGATTTTCTATCTCTTATGTAACGGCTGCGGAACTTAGGAGAACATTCCGTAGCTCCCATGGAGAACCTACCAAGGTCGTTAGGGCTCTGCACATAACGGAGTGCGCAATTACAAATTTGTCACATCTTGCCCTCATTGTAATTAAGTTGCAGCCACTAATTGCCGTCTCGCTATTCAAGGCACGAACTGCGAGCTATTAGTGTTATTACTGTGATATTTCTTAACGTAATTCCAATTTATTAAGATGACAATATTTTATGTACAACATCGAAGATAAAGACGCAAGAAACGCAATAGTTCTCATCTCTTCAAGAAGCCCTTCACTTCTTATCGAAGAAATATGGGAATGTTAAAGACTTAACGTATTCCCTTTGGACCGCTTACTATCAGGGAACCCTACGGCTATATAAAAAATGTAAGGCCAATATACTCCGAACGTTTTTGGAAAAATAAAATGAGATTACTTTTTTGGGTTAATTGGGTTTTTGAATGTGAATATGTACTAAAGTATCAGTGACAGGAAAAGAGTCTGAGTTTGTGACAAGAAAATTGTAGTTGGTCGAAATTAATATTTTAAAGAAAAGATGAAGTGAAACCTGCAAATCAACATCAGCATCATCCAAAGGTGATTAAAATGGCATAGGTATAAAGTTCGATGTAATTTAGAATTAAATGTAGTGGTAAAGGTGTTTTTGAAAGTAAGGTTTTTGAGAATAAAGGTTTAATATTAATATCTTGAACGTTTCAAGATTGTCTTTAAAATGTGTACGTATATCGAGGTCAATACTTAGGGTTAAGATGGGTGCGTCGATATCCTATCGAAGGCATACGAAGTGTCGATACTCTCCGATAGACACCGTTACCTCACTAATTACTGGTATTACGTGTGTCGATAGAAATTATATTTCTTTGAAAGTGATGACTGAAATCGCGTTCCTATTCTTATGTATTTTGGCATAAACTTTTGATCAAAGTTGATGAAGGAGTACTTAATTGCAATGGAAAAAATAAATTTCGCAATATAAAGTACTAGCGACTAGTCCGGCTTTACACAGATGCAATGCTGATACTAAATTTCGTGACTATATTTAAAAACCTTCCTCTTCAATCACTCTATCTTTTGAAAAGCGCAACAAAGTCCGTTGTCTAGTTTTAAAGATTTAAGCATACATAGTGTTATAGGGACAGAGAAAGCGACTTCATTTAATACTATAAGAAGTATAATAATTGTTTCTTTAAGTGCTGATTACCAATGTTAGCGAATTAAGAAGTAATCAATTTCTATCGATCGTAACAGTGGCTATGGTGTTCCGTAATAGCAGCATCCATGTCCAGTTCTAAGACAGGGGACACGAAGCAAGCAGGTAGCTGTATTTATACGGAATTTCAACTGATATCAGAGTGCGTGACCTAAGCGGTAAATATTTAATACCTTCAGACGTTTTAACCTAATCGGGCGCGGTATTAACGCTAGCGGTAAAGTATGGGAGATGCGTACGTTTAGCTAAATTGTCAATGTGAGATTTATTGATAGCTAGATGTAGTTTCTTAGTAGAGGGATAAGGCTTATAGTAAATTTTTAAGGGCAATTAAACGTAAAAATATTTTCAATCAAGCTGAAACTAAATATTTTCGAAGGCTTTTATCACCAACATTTAGCCTCTTAACCAAAGGTAGACTAGTTAATTTGATGTAAATTAGAACGGCAGCTCGAAGCAAATAAAATCGTATTCCAGTAGCAACTAAAATCAATCAGATTTTAAACATCTAACTTAGGCAACATTGCAAATACTAACAAGCAAGCAAGTTTATAACTACCAAATTAATTAAACAAACAACTAGGTCAAGCAATTAATTAACCGAAGCAACAACTATTTTCTTTATCATAATAATAAATGTTAGTTGGTTAGCTAAAGTAATTAGCAAAAACGATGACCTTGTAATTGTAAAACTTCCGGACGTACGCCGGATGACCACTGTCGAATACAAACTTACGACGGCCTTTTTCGTGACCACCTTAAATTTAAAATAACATTTCTTTAATAGTTATTAACCTAATTTTCAATGTTAATTAACCTCTAAATTGGTTTGGATCAGAGGTTTGATAATTATAGAGAAATGTTTGAATTTTAAATCGGCCATTTTGAGTCCGGATTCCATGTTTGCTTATGTGAGAACTGATGTATTGTTCCATATTTAAGTTTAGTAGAAAATGGCGGATATGTTATTGAATTAATTATCTGTGGCTGACCTGACAGATATCATCATATCTGTCAGTTTTCCCGCCATTCTTTTTTTTTTGTTCCCATCTTTAGAATGTAGGTTACAAAAACTATTGCCAAATTAATCAGATTTAGTCAAGTTTTATTTTAGAAAATTATTCCTTCCTATTTTTTATTAATTAATTCTTATCTTATAAATATCTTCTTAATAACACGTTTAGCATACAAATTAAAAACGTTGATTAGGATCTATTTATTAATACGAAAAAAAAGAAGAAAGTACGTTTAGAATAGATTCCAAAAACAAGTTTTGTCGGACCTTGAATTAACGAAAAAAATATGTAAACAGAAACCAGTTTGTCGAGTGTCTGAACCTAGGATAAAGTTTAGCACATCTATATTTCGTTTGATATACGGTTGTTAGTGAGAACACCGCTACAATTTACATAATGTACATTATTACCGTTATTGTTAGCTCCACAGGTCTAGTAGTCGCTAATTTATGTATTTATCTTTATTGTTTTATTGTGATTTAAAGATTATAAAATGCTGCCAGCGCTTTTATACTTTTCAGTTCCCGTATGAATATAGATAGAGTTCTTATTATAAATCACTGCACTTTTCATGTACTTATAATTAATTGATTGTATGTTATGTTATATGGGAAATGTTTCACTAATTTATTTATTTATTTTTTCAGGTAAGAACGACATCCATTTTTTATTGTCTTCGACACCATTGGTAAGATATAGATAGGCTAGTCAAGATATTTTAGGTTGAGTAGGTCGTAAATACGACACTGGGACTGAGCGGAAACAATTTCCAAATTACTGTTAACCATCCATCGTCAAAAACATGATCTAATGATCATATTGATTATCATCACTACCCAAAAGCCGTAATCTAGGCGGGAGTTGCATCTAAGAATTGCATATGCATCTTTCCCTAAGGGTATAAAGGTAATTTATGTAAAATATTTCTAAAACCAGTCGGTTAAGGTCGCAATCGCATGAGTTTCCCTCGTGTCAAAGTGCAGGTGCGAATGGAAAGCGCATTTCGCCTGCGCACGCGCATAACACATATCACCGCAAGGTCGAGCGTCGCCATTTTTCATTAATTTATTTATGGATTCCCTTCCGGTGTAATTAAGTTCTTATATAGAATCGGAAGTGAGAAGTAACGACGTCTGCCTTGATTGGAAATAAAAATAATAGTGTTAATGATTTAAAAGGGATAACTGGAGTTAATTACTATGTTTGTCTTGTATAAGCAGCTCCGAGCATACGAAGTCGAACATCTTAAAATAGACATATAATATGCAATTCTATTAAAAACATGTTATAATAATCCACATTTTATTTGAAACATAGAATACATCACTCTATACATTTCGTAGGATCTTATTTATTAGTTTCTCTGACTGATACTATTATAGCCTTACACTATCATAAAGCGTTATTTCATCCCCCTCCCCTCGAATACATAGGAAAATCATGAAATGACTTCTCAGACTAGACAGGGAATATCGGACTCTTATCGACTATTACAGTATTACCCCGTTCCTTCTCCTGCTGTGGGCAAGGCTACGGTATATTATTGCGCCTGCACGCAACCGCCGCAACACCCTGACTAGCATTATGACAAACTGTCATTACAAATGACAAGACCACATATCAAGACAAACACTAGAAATAGAATAAAATAAAAAACATAGAAAAACAAAATAAAGTATGCATTCAGATAATTGTGTGCTCAGTCTCGTCAACCACCGGGTGATGTTTATAAAACCCTTTACGTCTTACGATAACATTGTAAGGACGTGCTAAATGTATCCCCCCTTGCAAGCACACTGTCTCGTTATGATGCATCATGTTAGCTTTGCGCCTGCGCATCGTCACGTGATTTCGAAAACTGACCGTTAATTTTGGAATCAAATATTTTTTTGGTATAGATTTTAAACATAAAAATTGCAATTGTGGAAATGTATGCGTGTACGCATATTCTTTGTCCACAGCCTCTTAATTGACAGAAGCTTACGAACAAACCGACAATATTATTATTGGCTAAAAATCTTTTGTGAACAAAGCGACGTAAAACCTAAACAAACAACTTTTACCTGCAAAGCTAATATTCAATACAGAAACTATAGATTTCTAAAGTCTAAACACAGAAACTCAATGTCGGAACACAGGATTCACTAGTGCAAACACGAACGGACATATGGACGCATGGTTGGTACAAACAAAAAGCGAATGAAAAAGGTTATAATAATTTTTATTTATAAAAAACATGAATTGGAGACAACTTGTCAAATTATGATATCACGTCTACCGTAGCATTCTATATTCTGAGCATTAATTACCTAAATTACAGGACAAGGGTATCTATCTAAAAATATCAGCTATCATAATTACTGCATTATTGGTCATTTGCTACTTAGAAGAAATACAATAAAAAAATGCTTTATTTATTCTCACACACATAGTACATACATAGTAAACACAATACGTTATCATTGCATAATGTAGGTACAAACTTATAATAAAAATCTTTGTGAGAGAAGTCCAATGGCATTGTCCCATCAGAATAAAATAAACCAAGTAAGTTGAAGAAAATTAACATAAAAACATTATTCACTTAAATCGCTTACCTCTCAAGCCTTGTGCGCACGAAACATCAACAAACAAACACACACGTAAGCAAACAGTCGGGAGTGTGAATGCGAAAGTAAATTGCGAGGCCCACAAAACGTCCGTTTGTCTACTACACGCTAACTTCATCCCATAGGAAGCCGTGTTTGACCAAGAAAAAACTGCAAAACCCTTACGATTCTTCCAACAATTCACAGCACTGTTACTACTTCCAAAATGGGTAGGACTTCCAAGAAAGGTAATTAGTCAGTGCGACGCTGATTCCCTTAAAAGCCTGCCTATTTCAAGTGCCATGGGCCTAGAGGAATCACTAAGAGTGTTGGACCAAACACCAATTAAGGAAAACGCATTAACATTTCAGTACATGGAAGAAATGAACAGAAAAATCTGTATAGAAGAGAAATGTTTTCGCGAATGGAAATAGAATTTACTCTTTAACACTTCAGACTGTTTGAACAGTTGAGCACATATGTATTCTATTGAACAAACTTAACAGCTTCTAAAACTGTTAAAACAAAATAGTAAAATTTGCCATTGCACGGAACCAGCTTTCTATAGTTGAGATTTTTAATCTTCTAAATGGTCGAGGCAACAAATAAGCCAAGTAATTATGTACATAAAGGGATACAATAGGTAATGTAGCCGCCTTGTATGGCGAATAACATTTATCGATGGATTGATGGTAACATTTGCTCTTGACGGCCCACGACCACATCGGGGGATCAGCACTGCTTGCCTTTAAAGGCAGATACGATGTTGTGCCCGTTTTCTACTGCTGCCCTATATTTTGTTTCGAAAACTTTTATTGTGGGATCGAAAAGAAAAGTGGTTTCACTCTGATTTTACCTTATTCTCACGTGACTCAACTATAAAGCAGTAAACAAGATAGATTGAAGTACTTTCTATTTATTAAATTAGGCATTTTCCTTTAAAGTTTGCGAGGCTATAAAACTAATACATCCAATTTATTTCAAGTTCATCGTAACTTAAATTAGTCAATGGAGAAATGTTTGCAATGTTATATCGCCTCAGGCTTAATCGATAAAGGTAAATGAAAGCCGATCGCCGATTCATTCCTTACGGGGCTAAGAAAAATACGAATGACGCATCACTTTCTTGATGAAACATAAAAAAAAGATTTAAAATAGATTTCCACAGACCAAGTCTTGGTAATCAGTTACAAATCAGCTATTAAAACCGTTGACATGACAGTAAATCAAACATGGCGGACACTTTGCGCGGGAAATGAAACAGATGGTTTGTTGTTATAAAATGAGAACGCTGCTTAGTAGCAGTAAAGTATTATAACCAGATTTGCATCTAGGACCTTGAATTTACAGTGAAATAGATTCGAAAGCAAAACGACGACATTATGTTGTGTTGCAAAATAATAAGTATTGTTGCAGTATCGCTAATATCCCACAAATCCAATGATCTTAATTTTTACTGTGTGATGTTCAATATTTCACTTTTTTGACAATGGCTACCAATATTACCGTTAACAATATAGTTTTATAAAATATTTAATATAGCTGTATTTATTAGAAAACCATTTATTCTATTTTGACGTAGCTTATATTCTTGCAATTGTTGTACAGTTTTAATTATACTAATGATATGTATATTATGTCTATTTGTACCGGATTGTGGTGATATTAAGACATTATTACATTACATTTATTACAAAGCATTTGTTTTTACTTAATATGATATAATATAGGTACGTATTTTATATCTAGCTAATAAATAATTTAGGGCAACGTATTTAATAAGTGACATTTATTTCATATTTTATTTATACAGATACAAGATACAAATTACCTATATCTACACTTCAAAACATGTGTTCGAGGTGTTTCATTTGTTCCGTTAATCATAAAACCTCTTCAAATAATTTCTAGGAATCAGTAGTAGCAATCAAAATGCAAATTTAAGACTCCGATGGGATCAAGTTCCGCATTCACTGAACGAAAGTAGAAATTCCGAGAGCATTCTGTTTAATCATCTTCTTAAAAATAAACAAATCATAATCTCTAATTAATTAACCTTCGAACGCGTATTAATTAGTAAAATTAACGATAGTTTTGATGTGATAACTTTTGAATATGTTGTAAATAATAAATAAAAACATTGTAAGAAATGTAAGCAATGCTGTAGATGTTTATCGGAATGTCGAAATATTTGTAAATGATATCGATGCCGATAGCAACGGTCACGATACCAACTTCAGCTCACAGCGAGAAAGCCGCGCCATTGTCATAAAGTGGGACACGATGAGCGCTAAGTATCAGATAAAACGACCGCTCAATGCTACTAATTGCCTATCGACCACCGACGAGAACCAGCGACAATCGACGTCCATCCTCTTTACAGCCAACTAAACCCGATTTTTAACCGATATAAACAACCATTCGAGTTTTAAAACAAAACGGCATAGACTATTAATTTTAATAGCCAGATTTAAAATAAGAACGTTGACAGAGGTCAGTTGCTTTGAAAAGGATACTATTTTTTTTAAAGAAATCGAATTTTTACATTATTAAGCAATTTTGTATTCAGAATTGATGAATAAAAAAATCTATTCGAAATTCGATTGTATACGAGTTACGAAGGGCATTACTGTACATGACCTGTCAACGAGACTAGAGATACGTGACTAGTGTTTAGTGTTGCGAAAACATATCGATATTCATTCGACGTTGTGCGCAACACAGCGTTTCTCAGAATTTATGAGTAGCGGTATTACAGGTGGATTTTATTGCTTATAATAAATCGTTTTGGTGTTTTTCAAGATAGTGACATATAAAATAATATTAGCAAAATATTAATAACATGTAAAATACATGTTTGTAAGTTACCAAAAAATCATGTATTGTGGTTTATTATTCATCAGCCGTGCCTGCCTTAACATGGGCAGCCATCTTTTTGAGTAAAAAAATCAACAAAGCCTATTACAAGTTAGGTGTGATTTTAAGTAATCATTTATCATCGAAGTAAAGATTACACGTTCTTATATATTTTTGTTTGAGAACTTCACAATCGCGCGTCGAAATTACACGTAATCTCCAGTTGATATAATATTTACTATAAAATATATGCTTACGTGTTGACGTTTTGCACAATGTGGACACAGAAAGCTGAATATAAAAGGCTCTTAGCATACTAATTATAGTTTTAATATAGATGTACAATTTATTAACATAATCAAAGAATCAAACTTGTTAATAACTTAAAATGATTGTCACATCGATACAAGCTCGTAAATAGTGCTAAATTTGACAGTTCGGTTTTCCTGTACACAATAGAAATTTAACGGTTTTTACGACGTTTAGTTGTGGCCATGGCGAACTGTGTAAATTCCTCTATTTGTGCCCGTAGTATGTAGGCCAAATTGTAACTTTTTTCCACTGTCGCCGACAGGTTTTGAAATGTATTTGTATAAAAAGAGTTGGCGCCGACACCGTTGTGTTAATCTGTGATACGTTATTTGCGATTTTTATCGATGTTTCTTTGATGAGTTACGACTCTATTTCTTGTTTTTTGTTATTGTTATGGCGTGAGGCTAAAATATTTTACGTTTATTTGATGTTTATTGCAATTAAATTACAATATGAATCGAATTTGTGTTCTATAATTGTTTTGCCACGAATTATGGTGTTACAGTTAATATTGTGTAAAATTGGTTTTAGTTTTGCTCGCGGGCATCGTTTACGCACTTAATTGTTATATAATAAAAATAATGTCTATCTTTCGAGTTTTTTCTTGCCTAGCAGTTAAACTTTCAATAAATATCTAGGTAAAAAAACTGCCTTTATCACGAACTCTTCCATATACGGACATAACTACTCACCGCTGACATCCATAACACTTCTGTCACCACGTAACCTCAAATGACAGATAATTAAAAACTCGCCCTATAAATCAGGACTCTTTAAGAAATCGCCGCCTGACCTCACCGGTTTTGGAAAACAATGTTTCCAGTGACAACGAGAGTAATTAAACATACCTTCATGACATGATATCCTTCTTAAAAAAATGGTTTCCGCACAGTATCGATTGCCTTATTGAGATCGAGTTACCTTGCGAATGCGCATATCGACTTGTAGAGACAGGCTGGCCTTACGTTGTGGTAAAGACGAAATCTGATAAGTGGGTTTGTGATACAAAGGTCGGTATTTTCATACGTTGAGCTGGCCTGGTCGTGTCTTTAATCAAGTTAATTTGTTGAACATTGATCGATGTTGGAGAGTTCTGAAAAATGTTGTATTACTTACGTTTGCACCAGGAAATAATTAAAGGTAAAGGTAACATACTTCAATGTCGTGGTGGCCCGGAGGTTAAGGAGCCCGCTTCTCATGCATGAGGGTGTGGGTTCGAAACCTGGCAAGTACCAATGTGACTTTTTCGAGTTATAGGTATGTACTTTCTATGATTATTTAGGCACCACTGACATACGGTGAAGGTAAACATCGTGAGGAAACCTGAACTTATAATTTCTAATTATAAGTTTGAAATCGCCAACCCGCATTGAGCAAGCGTGGTGATTAATGCTCTAACCTTCTCCGTATGAGAAGAGGTCTTTGCTCAGCAGTGGGCACTTATAGACTGATGATGATGTAACATACTTTTTCTTAATATGTTTCCCCGGTGCTTACTAAATTTTGGGCTTGTAAAACTATCCTGTAAAAATAATTGAATACCGAAAAATAATAATCCAAAAATTTGAGATAAAGATAACATAATTACAGTTATAGATACACGTAACTAGACAACCATCGAGAATATTTATGACCTGTCTCATTACACAGATACAGTGGCACTTCCGAGAGCTATTAACATAACAGATGTATCACCTGCAAGCAATACCACACACGAGTTTGTACCCTGCAAACATGGAACTAAAATAACTAATCATAATGCGGAAGACAGAATACTAGAACAACGGAATCATCATGACACACTGATAGGATCAGTACCTGTTATAAAAACTATTCTGTTATCGCATGCAGAACATTTATGACAGTCGTCATAAAAACCAGAAATCAAAATAATCGAGCAACAGGTCCAACTAAGAATGTTGTTTTGTCAATTTCCTCTCAGAACAGGGCAGATGAGGCCCCCGTTTAAAATTTAGTAGTATCTGCTTTAGTGCCAGCCTTCAAGAAAAGGCTATGAAAAACATTTTCTTATCGTAATACGACAACACTTCCTGTCACTCCTTATCATCAGGAAAGCAAAGAGAAAACAAATTTATGTAAAGTTTCCTCAAATGAAGCCTATTTGCTAACCAAATGGTCAATAATTTGTGTATAAACAGACGCAATTCGCGTTTAAACTAAGTTGGGAAGTTGTTGATAAAATGTAAATATTTATTCCACATCAACCAGTTCATATCTTAAAGCGGAAACTGTTCTATCAATGTTTTCTAATCGTTTATTAAATTTGTTCGTGGATTAGGGTTGAGGGTTTGACGTAGGAAGTAAATTGTAGGTCTATCAATTATATACGTAGACAGGTGTAACCTAGCTAAGCAAGTATTAATTGGACGTTGATTACCTGAGAACATTCAGTGACACGGCTATTGAAAGCCTTTTACAAAATCGATACTTTTCCCAAATTTTTTCTATTATATTGTGTAAGAATAATGAAAAAAATCTCAATAGCAATACACATTCTTAATTTGGACCCAAAGAAGCACCTTGTGGCATGCCATGTTTAAGAAATTGAACTACAAATCAATAAAATCTGCCGCAACCATTACTTGCTATCTAGCAAGCTAGCAACCCTATTTATTAACAAACATCGTACATGGCTTGGAGATAAGGTAGATCAGATACATGTATTTACATAAGTAAACAATTAAGTGTCCTCATTTATAAATAGCCCATTCATTAATATATTTTATTGGGTCGAGACTGCAGGAAGGCGGCGCGAGCGCAGGAATTGAATCATAGCGGATAATAAGATGGATTAAGGCTGTCTAGGAGTGCTTATGGATTCTACTCGTTCTTCCGAAGGTAGATGGATGGAATATCAATATTATCCTGTTCTAGTATTACTAAGTAGTTACTTCAAGTGATTTATTTGTTTATCGTTACGACATATACGAAGACTAGATATTTTTTTATTTATTTTTTTATCAGGACTTTTACATTTTGTATACCAGTCCTATTATACCCTAAGCATACTTGAGTAACAAGATATATAAACTAAATAACATAATAAAAAAAACTAAATATTTGAAGTCTAGACATATTTTACCCGACTTTCCTGGAAGTGTAGTATTTCTATACCCATGCGTTATGAAACCACTTTGTAATAATCCTTCTAATAAATTCGTTTGAATACACTATTAAATATGGTTACTTTTATCAACTTCTTAAATTTTTCTAAGTAGGTTTTTCATACATCAAAATAAAAAACCAATTAAGTACGTACACACACATGTGTAAACAATAATATCGTAACGAATCGCCGGTATTTGTCGTAATTGCGGTGCAATTCGGTACATATGCGCACGCGCAGGTGGGCGGGAAACATCACGTACTGACCCAACCTTGTGTGTGCATTCAAAATATTAGACGAACCTGTAAATTTGAATATGTTCGATACCTTATTTTGAGTCTTAAAATAAGGTATTATGGTACAGATTTCAATTATGTACTTTAAAGTAATGTGATTAGAAAATAGTAGATAATTTGGATTGTTAGTAGTAAACGGTAAAAGCTTGACAAATAATGTTGAAGGCCACATAATCCTCATTAGATAGGCGGACTGCGCATGCGCAAGGTCAAGAGACATTTTGTTTGGATGACTTGTAGAATGATTAGGTATTCAGACTATTCTGTTAGGTTTTACTTAGAAAATTTGGACTGCCAAGGTTGTGGGCGGTGAGTAATGAGTTCTTTAGTAACAAGGATGCAGTGTTAATGAGACAGCTAGTAGCAATGTCGTTATAGATGCAATTTCGACGTCAAATCACAGAGATGCTAATAAATATGTGGCGATAATCAAGTAAAAGAACATTTCAGATAATTTTCTCGTAGACAAACAATAGTTTACACCACTACACTACGTAATCTATATGTATACTAATATAATAAAGAGGTACAATTTGTAAGTCCGCAAGTTTGTATGTAGGGGGTAATCTTTGGAACCGCTCTGGTGATCTGGTCGGATATCCAAAATTCACAAATTGATAGAAACAATATTCCTGAGGGCTCACAAAACATCACGCTACAATCAAATGGAGCCGAGCAGCGAGTGAAAACGCGTAGGAGTAGCTAGTAAAGTATAAAAATGTAATATTTAAGAAAATAAAATGTGAAAATTCCTGGCTGCAAGTGAAATAAAAATGAGGTAGAAACGTTAATGAAATTGAATAATGACATGGAAAATGAACAGCAACATTCAAAGTTTAATTAAAGACAACATTTACTTGCACCAGCTGATAAAACACAACAACTTTGAAGGAAAACGTGTACCAAACAGACGCCAGACAGTTTACTTACTAAAATGATCTAAAATTCCTTTAAAAACGCACGTGCCTAAAGTCTAGACGCTAAATAAAAAAGCCGAACATAATTTCATGCAAATTACACTACACACATGCTAAACGTCCGGTTCGATTTGGATAAAGCATCCAACACACGGACGCGAAAAAAACGCACATCTCTCAATAAATATTTGACATTGACATCACACTCATGTCAGAAATGTTAAATCTGTTTTTGTCATTACACCATTTCCTAGTAACGAAATATAAATAAATTACTATGTGATTCATTTCGACAAATACATAGCTTTAGGCATAAATATCAGTATATTCTTTCTTGTAAAATTCCACACAATAATAAAATTAGCTAGATAATATCAGGCTATCAGTTATTATAAGATAATAGGATTGTCGTGGGTGCAGGCTAAGGAAAAACCTAATCTGTGTGGGAGTGAGTAATGCACTATCGTATGAGTAGTGTATTCTAGAACAGATATATGTATGTGAGTATCGAGCAATTTATTGAATCAAATCGCGCGGCTTTTCGACTGTGTGAAGTCACCCTAACTAATACTTGATTTCAATACCGAAAATAAATAGGCCACTGGGTATAAAGTCGCTTTCATTGCTTGATGAATAGTAAACAAGTTTTTACAATTATATACATGATTTATCGTATCAAATTGGCGGGTACCGAAGTCACTATTGCGCCGATGAAACTTGGATTTATGTGTATAATAAAGTCATCGACGGTAGCCTGTGATTACGGGCTTGTTTCGAATGTGATGTCAATAATAGGAACTGAAATTAGCGGTACATAAGCAGGTACTGATTTGCTGGCCAGTTATGTATTGCAATCGTATTACGAGCTATTACTAAATCGGTAAGGAAGTCAGTTGCACGTTGAAACGAGATAGAAATATATTTTATCGATAGACCAGTTTCCCTGATAGGTGTTGGACGGTAATTGGATTGCAGTATTTTTATTAAAGCCTTAGAGAAACTGTAACTAATATCAAGCAAAATTTTTCATCAAGTAAAGATGGGTGGCAGAATTTTCCTAATATTGTTTGCCCTCAACTGCCTAGCTAGACGATAAAAACTGGTAATTTGCTCTAGTATTAATATGACTGTTTGTATTTTACTTAGTCATCTTGAACTGCTATCTTTAGAGTTGTATGCTCAGTCAATTATATCCTTTACTGTTTATCAAACTCTAAGGTGGAACAAAAATGTTACTTATTTGTTAAAATTAGAGTAGGTACATGACGTAAATTACTTGTTGACGACTATGCTTGTTTTTACAAATAAATTGTTGATTAAAATTGGCTTCCAAGAAATGCAATACGGTTGACTAGTATAAATATATTTACTTCAAGAAATTTCGAAACCTTGTTGCCTTCGAATTGAACGTAATAGACGTTTTTTTCATACATGTACTTGGTTTCGTGATAGTGTTTGATGTTTGTATACTCAATTAAGTCGATAATTGTCATTATTCCGCCATGCAGTCGGCCGTGGCTGACAGTCAACTGTGTCAATGACAGCTGTCAAGTTTACAGATGATAAACTGGCAACATTAATTATACGCATAAATAATTCTGTGGATTTATTTACTGGCAACTGGGTGACCCTTGATAAGCTTTGTGGGCTATCTTTTTAGCCCGCCCGTGAGATAGCACTGTTTAATTGATCGTGGCGATTAGGTCCAACCTTGGACGGAATCTCAAAAGACACCATTGTGTTTGTGATGTGAATAAAGTCATTTAATAATGATGGTAAAAAACTGTACCAAGGCTTTTTGTCTATAATCTTTCAATCTTCTTGTGACGTTGAATAGTTGGATTAGTTTCCGTATCAATAGGATCTGTTCTTCAAACATAAGAAGACTGTACTATATGAAAATAATCCAATCAATTGTACGTAAGAGTTTTAATGATTTGTTTTCACGTGAAAAGGCAGATGAGCTATTCATTCAAGTACAAATGGCAGTCCAGAACCAGAGAAAAGAGCTGGGGGACGAAAAACAGTTGTTACTGCCAAAACCCAGTACAAAATGTAACAGATTGATTATTCATACGGTATTATGTTTAAAATTCTCCGATGTTAATCTGGATAGAGATATTCCTTAAGAATTTTGATGACTTGAGGTCATAATCTAAAGGCAAGCTAATCGGAATGCTTGTCGCAAACATTTTGCATAGTTTTCAATAGTGTAACCATGATTTCTTGCTCGTTACAGGTTTTGTTTTATAATCCTGATTATTGACCAAAAATATTTTTTTTACATGTTTTGTTTTAAACCTAACCTTTCACTGAAAAATTGTTTCTTATATGAAGATATCCTAGCTCCGAGTTAATATGATGAGATGTTTCCTTATAAATTTCTAACCTTAATTTCAAAACAATTTATTCAACCTCTAGACCAATGAAGCAATATCAATCACAATAAAGCAATTCTACAAAGATAGTTAGTACTACATTATAATAATATTGTTTAACAGCCAAAGGCATATTAGCTACATTCACAAGTACAGTTTGCAATTATTCCTACTGATCTTATATATTAATACAGACATTGAGAAATGGTTAACATATGAATAGATTATTCAGCCGATCGTGTACCGGTTTGTAAGTAGTGTATATTATTATACTATTCAACATCCATATATTGTACGCTAATGACATGAAATATCTAGCACATATGGCTACTTAGCCATTAATATATGTTTTTGCTGTCATTTTTTCATACCTCGGTTCAACGCTTTGATGTCTTAACTAGTCGAATTGATCTAAAGGTGTTTTTTTACATGGAAATGTTCAATACATAACACTTTTTAAATGTGACTGCTGTGTTGACTATAAGTTGGTTAATTAGTGAGACAGTACAGTGATTATTTTCAGCTTAATTTTATCTTTGTACGTATGTATTTGTTAACATCGTTCGATCATTTTTATAATCTGATAAAGTACTTATGTAATAATATTTTTATTTTTGCAATCTTCGCAGTAAGTACTGTAATCTGTGTAGTTGCGTTTACGATTCCTCATTCCAAATTCAGTGAACAATTTAAGGTTCTGGTTACTAATAGAAAACCAGTCAAACAGTCTACTGTACCAACCAATTGATGTTGTAAAAAAAGGTTGTATTAATAATTGATGCTCCAAAAAATATTGAATCAATATCGGCCGCTCCCAAACTCAGATTGTTACATACAAATGGTTAATGAAACCAGTCTGCTTGCACTAACATTGTGTAACATAACTGTACCTGGACAAAACATGGCGACTACCATTTTAATAAGCCCATTGCGAACATTCTAAATTAGACAATCGAATCGAACTAAAGTTTAATTGAAAAAAGAATATCGGTCAGTCTATAAAAAGAGGAAAAAGTATTTTTGTATTAAGTACGTGACAATCGCATGGTCACCGTAGCGATGGTGCGCGTGCGCCGGTCGGTTGCGGCTTTTTGTGAATGAACCAAAAGCGGACAGGTTCTGTTAGAACAAATTTAACGGGACTTACCTTCTCTTGTTATTTTTTTCTGTGCTACAAATTAGGTTCGGGCTCCCATTCTAAACAGGTGGTAACCTCAAAATTTAGTTGACATGGTCATGTGATGTGATGCTGTACAGGAAATTACTTAGAGTGGTTATCTTGTTAGGAAACCTGAACTTATAAACATGTGTTAGTCTCAAATCGCTCATCCACTTTGAGTTAGAGCATCCGTTCTTACACTCCATGATAAAAGAATACAGGGTGTAGAGAAGAATATACAGGGTGTGTAATTTATTTATTTGTGTGCCTAGTTCTGCCTGCCAATGATGCCATCTAGAAGCATAGATCTACTGCAATGCATTTTCCCACACCTATTGCGAATGGTGATTGGATCTGTCCCAATCACGATGATAATTCAGTTGCTCATTAATTTTACGAAATAATGTTTCCAATAAGCTTGAAGATATCGAATTGAAATGTTGAAAACAAAATGTCGATGGATTGTGAATTTTAACGCAATCATTTCTTATGCAAGAACGTTGTTATCATAATTAATTTAAAATATAATTTTACGAAAATAATTAATCTTATCTAATGTGGAAATGATAATGTTTTTGATCTTGTTATTAGATTTCATAGTTGTGTTGATAAACAAAGGTTTTTTTTTATAAATTAAGTGGCAAACATTATTTTTATATTAATGTTAGCTTGTTAATGTACAAGTTATTTTGTCCGTTGGTTTTGGGGATTTTCTGATTAGGAAATCTAGCGTAATATGGTTCGTATAAGATGTTTTTAAGCCTGCAATTAAGCAGATCGATGACTTGGTGGTAAACATTCAGCTTCGACGGCAAATATTCAAATTACGAATTTAGTATTTTTGTTATTTTTTAATAATTTTCCTTCAAAAATGTTTAGTGCAGAGTACTCGGTATCAATACTCAATAACACTCATATTAAAAAGCTACTAGTAACTCAAAAATAGCACAACCTTGCTCAATTTTCCTGTTACTATCGAATTATTCAGAAAACCAATAATAAACTTACAGAGAACCTAATTATTCGACCTAAAATGGAATTTGTTTACATTTAAATTTAAGTTTTAATTATAAACCAGTGGTCACTGACGTAACCTCTAGACATATCCCTGTGGTTAATCTGACCTACTAAGTGTAATAAGTGTGATGTTTAATTCATTGTTTTTTCTTGTTCTAGGTATGTAAACATGGAGATTGAAGATTTATTTTTTACATAAGTGATGGGTGTGGTGCGGTTGTTTCTTATTGATGTCGGTAAGAATTTCTTATTTGGTTTCCAAACCTTTGAGGAAATAGCCTGTCCTGACGTGTCACAGCGTTTCGTGATGCGCCGGCTGCTTATTCGTTTCAGACATTACGGCTTTTGATATAATTATATACTCGCATGTCGTGTCGTATGCTGGCGCTTTGCGACATTCCATGACACGAAGGAATGAGTCTGACTATTTATTGACACGTTTTTTTTTTTGATATTTTGGCGCCCTTTTTTATGGAATTGGAGACAGAAAAGTTGTCTGATCACCCGAGTGTAAGCAATCAGACACATTCAGGCCTGTCGTCCTTTTACAAATAAGTGATTTGAAGATTTCGGTAAGGTTTTGGCCATTTTTAACGTCATTGACACCGCTAAACAACGCAAGTGTATTAAGAAGAGTCTAATGAAATCGTCAGTACTTTATCTTATAAATAAAAAGCAATTTATTGGATAAATAAAACAACTAGTTCTTGATATCGTAACTAGCAAGGCAACATAGTATATTGGTGTCAACTTAATACATTGTAACATACGTGTAATATTGTCGGATAATGTGTAACTGTCATATAATGTAGGATCCGGTTACTCTATAAAGTAAGGTTTTTATAGTACCCACTTTGAAATGTTATTTGGTCTATATCTGTATTAGAAAAGTAATGAGAATTTGTCGTTTGTAAATGCGAAGATAACTATTTCTTTGACGTCCGAGGAATAATAAAGAGGTCGTTTATGTTCAGGAAGATCGTGATAATAAACAGCGTTCCTCACTGAAAAAATATATCCGGTGCCCATGTAAAGAGCGAAGGTTTTTTTGTGAGGGGAAAATCATCAAATGACTTGAAGGGAGTGTCAGACTCTTACTGACTAAAACCCCCCCCTGTTCCTTCTTCTGCTCTGGGCCGAGGTCGCGGTGCCTCATTGCGCTTACCCCGCAACCCCGGCTGAACATCAGCCCTATGCCAAAGAGCGAAGGTTGCGAATAATTTGCGGTCACCACAAAAACCAATAACTTTAAGAGAATATAAATTCCTGTATTACAGGTTAAATTGGTTCCTAAGCTTACACGGATACATGCGGATGTAACTGTAGACAATGTGCAATCAAAAGCTTAGGGCACACCGTTGCCAGTACCGCTTGTGTTGTCGCTAAACTAATACAGTTGGAGACTTCACGGTGGGCCATTATGTCCCTGGCTTTATTTGTGGCTAGATGTGCCTTACTGATTCTGGTAACTGTCGAAGTTGGTGGTGATTTGTTAGAGCCATTGAAGAGAAATTGATTGAGGAAGTTAACTGTTATCGTTTTGTTTGTAGACCTCACTGGATTGTTTGATTTTTATAGGAAAATATTGATTCAGTAGTATCTTACTTTAATTACAGTAAACTTAAGCTACATATTCAATTGTAAATTCTAATTCGTCTTATTAAGGCGTATTTTGCAATGAATTTCCGTCACTGGTTTTGTTCCGATCTCTATACAAACACATATTTGACAACTTACTGTGAAATTAAAGCTTTATTTTACTATTATTAGCAAATATATTCATCTTAACTATTCAACCTAATCACGCGAACCATTAAACCAGTAACACAACCAGCCAAAACTTAATAAATCTCAACTCAACGCAAGCTAGACGAGACAGAAACAAAATTTCGTAACAATTACATTTCCTTCGTCTAGCTCTAGCTGTATATCTTCGTAAATCGATAAGATGTCCAGCAATATCGGTAAATTGACGTCTACTTATCGATAATATCCGCCGATCGACTCCGGCGCAATAAATTTTGAAGACGGTTAATTCGGGAACATTTAAAGGTCGATGAGTTTGTGTTGGGTTGTGTTGTGTTGCGTTGTGTTGTGTTGTGTTGAGTACAGTTAATGTTGTGACTTTCGTGTTGGAGTAAAGGGCCTGAGGTTAGTTAGACGAATTACTGAGAGGAACAGATATCTTCAAAGGATTAAGCTGTATTTTATGTTGTTGTGTGATAGGACGACTTACGAGCATACTTTTTACCTAATGGTCAGTAGCCGGCACCGCCAAGCAACACCAGAGAAGTTGCGAGAGCCTTTTGGTGAATTAGGGATTGGGGTAGAGGAAGAATCCCTACATAGTATTTATAAACCAAAGTTGCTAACTCTGGCCCTATAGCCCTGTCAATGCTTAAATCTTTAAAACTACGCAACGGATTTTGATGCGGTTTTTTAAAGATTAGTTTTAGATAGAGTGATTGTAGAGGTTTTTAAGTATAAAGAGGTTTCTCTATGTATAATAGCATCCTTTAAATAGTGGAGAAACTTAATATTGCATTACAGCTTTGCAAAGCAGGGGTGGGTCGCTAGTAGTTACTTAATAAATATTTATATACGAAAACTGAAATCTATTGATCACATACCAGTCTAATCGTAATTGTTTTACACACGCATCGAACTATATCGACTGAATCGATTAAATCACTCGAGTCGAGTATCGATTTCTGATAGAAAATTGATTCGTTCGTGATCGTACGTCGACATTCCGAAGCCATGTTTTTATACGGCCTATTTAAATAAAATTTCTCATTTAATATTCCTGTGGCGTTATTGAATCGACTTAGCGGAAATTGTATATGTTTTATGCGAGTTTTAATTAGAACAGAGAGTTTTAAACTGAATTGTTGTTAGCAAGAATTACTAGTGTTTGTCTAATATATCATGTGTGTCTTTAGACCCAAAAAATATAGTATTTTGCCTTGTATTACATCATCATCATCAGCCTATAAGTGCCCACTGCTGAGCAAAGGCCTCTTCTCACCCGGTGAAGGTTTGAGCATTAATCACCACGCTTGCTCAACAATTAGAAAATATTAGTCCAGGTTTCCTCACGACGTTTACCTTCACCGTATGTCAGTAGTGTCTAAATAATCATAGAAAGTACCTACGTATAACTTGGAAAAAGTCACATTGGTACTTGCGAGGTTTTGAACCCACACCCTCATGCTTGAGAAGCGGGCGCCATAACCTCGGGGCCACGACACCAAGTTATTTTATATTTAAGTGTATCTATGTACTATTCGGAATTATATGCATTAATAGTAACGAGTTGTTATGGGCTCAGACACCCCTATTTACGCACATTAATGTCTGACCTGTTATTAACAAATTTCTATTTTTGTTCTATTAATGTGTCGTCTGTCTATTACACAATTATGTTTCATGAGATTATTACTAATAAAAAAATACAATGAAAATTACTATAGGAATCGGTCTAGCCGTTCAGGAAAATGGAAATGGAATTCATCTTTTAGTTAATTATCTAAAGAATTTACGTCATCAGCCTATAAGTGTCCACTGCCGAGAAAAGGCCTCTTCTCAAACGGAGAAGGTTTGAGCAATAATCAAGAACAGTTTTACCACTAATTAAATAAACTTCACCGTACATTTTCCTTACAAGTCAAACATATAAAATGTATAACTTAATTATACGTTTAGGTAAATAAGGAATTAAATGATTTATTATTATTCTTAAATCGAAAGTCATGTCGTAGGTGTGAGAGCGAGCCTAAGCATATCAATCGACAATATATTATCTGTGGATTACCGTGTGGGCCTTAATTGGTCGCGACTTACTTTAAATTTATTGTTTTTGAAAGTTTTTTTGTCCTAAATAGTTAAGAATTTGAGGTTAGATTTCTATCTTTGTTAAAATTTTTATGGTTCGTTTTTTATTAGCCGGAAAATGGTATACAATGCGTGAAAAATAACCTTAATTGATGTGCAGTAAGGTTTACTTGGTGATTTTATTAACCTAATGCGATATACGCATAATATGTTAAAAAAAAACTGATTTATATTTGTGATACGTAATGTAGTTTTTTCAATTTAAATACCAAAATAATTACCTAAGTACCTAAAAATTCCAATTGAATTAAAAAAAATGTAAACAAAAGAAATATGTTTAAAACTCATTTAAAAACGTCTTATAACGTAAGTTGTAATACGAAAAACCACAGATACCTAAATACTCGCAACAAAAAAAAAAAAAAAAAAAAGAAATACAACAATATGGCATACATTACCGAATAAACGTTACGCTCGTGGACACAACCTCCATTGTTTTCATTTGAAAACGCAGTTTATTATAATTTTTATTGAATCAACCATCATCATCTTTATGTAAGTTTTATGTAAAGTAGCCTAATGTAATATTACCAGTTATGGGTGTTATTCTTTTCATAATTTTATTTAAGTGCTTCGGTACTAATCGATCGGCTTGTGATACCACGGCCTCACAGAAAACCGGCGTGAAACAACCAAAGCTTTGTTTTTTGCTGTGTGAGTGATGTGACCGGAGGCCCAATCCTCTCCCGGAATCCCTACATCATTCCAGGAACGATTCAGGTCTTACGTATGTTCTAATTTTAATAGTCAGGAAGGGCGACCCTCCAGATTGAAACCTGCCAGTACCATTGTAATTTCTCTGAGTCAAATGTACTTTCTAAGTTTATAAAGACCCCACTAACACACGGCGAAAGAAAATTTCACAATCGAAAATCCGAATATAATTTCTCCTGACCCGGGAACCGACCTCAGGACCTCGGGCTAGGCTAACAAACTTACAATATTTATTGAATCATAAGCCGCATCTTATTTATGTAAGTTTTATGTTAAATAGTTACTTAAATACAGTGAACACGAGCCTGAATGTATGCGTAGGCGCAGACAAATGAGGCAAATAATGATTAGGCCCGTTTAATAAGTTGTATTTTGATTGGCCGATAGCAATACCCTAAATTTAGTATACCTGTCAGCTTCGAATAGTTTCTCTCTCTATCTATATATAAATAAATGGTATATATAAACAAAATATTTAATGTCGACAATCGTTATTTATATAGATTTAAATATTAAATTAGTTATGGTAGGTGATATTCATTTATTATATGATTTCGGTGATATCAAATAGGTATACTTTGGTGACATTTTTATGAACTACGGAGCGAGCGCCTCTGCCTCACACGTTTATCTAACCGATTGCGATTATGGTATTAGAAAATTTGGTCCAGGCGTTTTTGAATTACGTGCTCACTAACACAATTTGCTATTCATTTATATATTATAGACTCAGATCCTAGGTAACTTAAATTGTTTTTATTTTCCTTAAAATGAGCCGCTTAAAGTAATTATAATACTATGTAGACACACGAAATTCTTTCTTTTTAAGTAGAATTTTATTGTCGATCGAAGCGGTGCCATCCCTAATCCATTTCAAATTGAATTAAAAAATAATTGCATTTAATATTAAAACGAATGCGAAGTGCGATGGCTAGATATCAAGCTCAGGAACAAATTTCAACCTTAATTCTGAAAGACAGAGTTTAAAATCATCTATAAACAAGTTCCTTCCTTAAGCGTAGAGAACATCCATATTTTTAAATCAGCACAGAATGGATTCCAGGAGTGCGGTCCATAACTGTCGGTACAAAATAGATCAATGATAAAAACTGGCCTCTGATTAGTCGGTATCGAGCTCGCTTAATTGTAGGCTGCGCTTGCGCAGGCCATACTATCTAATGCCGATAGTAAGGATAAGCTTATGAAATAATACGTTTGAACACGCGGGAAGTTATCCTGCTACTGATGGTTTAGTACCATTCTTGTTTTCGTGGTGAGTTTCATTCGAGAAAGGCATTTTTTTATCAATACTTTAGAAACTGATGATTTGATTTTGACTTTGACCCCGATACGACTAATAATGTAATAAATATGCACATATTGTTTGTGCGCATTGAAAATTATATTAATTAAAATGATTATATTATTATCTCGATTTATCATTCAATTTTTCTGTTACTACTAGTACTACAAAATCAGTTAATTGTTTTTTTTGTCGCAAAGAAACTTAACAAACTCTCATTTAGAAACAGGACTTTCACAAAGTTAGGAATTATGTACTATGTCACCGTACGTATCATATCACAAATATTAAAGATCATAGAAAATAATCTCATCTCACTGAAATCGAAAACCAAGTGACATTCGTACAAATGGTTGTGGTCCAATGTTGTATAATATGGTAGAGTCGTAACTATAGATACAAGTTGCATGCTGTTGCATCGTAAGTAATCCGACAATTTGCGATATTACCAGGCGAATGAACATCTAGGACCTTCTTTACTATGACTAAGCTTATTATCTAATAACAGCATTCCTTTACAAGTTATTATATCTCAATGGGGTGAAGATATTATCTCCAATCGGATCGCAGACTCTATTGAAAGGTGCAGTCAGCAATTTTATTGTACCAGTATTAAGATAATTGGTTCTTATGAATGTACTTGGAGTTTGATGGACAACTTTGTGACGGGGTAGGTTTTATAATAATATTAATTCAAGCGTATCATCGCTTTTTAAATTATAAAAGGCCTGCGAATTGAATGCACATTTATTGCTGCAACAGACATTCTATTTATTCTTTTCACGTTTCTTTGTCAGCAAACGATTGTTTTGATTCCATAGAGAGCTTTCTACATTTTTCGTATGTTTATAAGACCCTGTAAAAGGTTATCTGATTGGTTTTATTAACGTTAATTAATCAAACAAAATTAACATTTAGAAGTGGTTTAACGGTCCGCGATCCCAACCAACACCGTATATCAATAAAGCAACATTGTAAATCAGTTTGATATATTTTATCAGATTACTGTAATTTGAGTACATTTTCGTATTTTAAAAGATTGTGATGAGCTGATGAAACGCGGAAGCTATAAGATGGCGAGATATAAATATAAATCAGGCGTGTACAGCTCCCAGCAATTAAACTTACGGCGGGACTTGCGCGCGCGCATATCGGCGCACAAATCATAATCAGCGCCACCTGTGGGCGGCTGACAGTAAAACATAGCTTAGATCCTTCAATAAGAACTGTTTATTACACTATACTCTATCTTATCATTATTAGAATAATGTTTAGAATCGTGTGTAGGGTTGCTTAGTGAATTTTAAAATATCCTGGTGAATTCAGCTCATAAATTGGATTAAGAATTGGTATTGATAGTTAGTAATAGAATTTTCTTTGGATTTTATTTGTGATGAGTTGTTTGATGGTTTCTGCTTCATCGGCTTTTCCTTTGAGTATCAGTGTGGGAAGAATGAGAAGTATCAGCCTATCAGCTATCTAGATTATAAATCATTGCCTGCGTCTAAATAATAACGCAAGTAGCGTGTCTATTCCTTTATAAATCGTGAGGTATTTGAACGATTTTGCTTCTCTTTCCTTTGCTGTTTATGTTTTTAAAGACGATATTTGTGTGACAAATGGTAACAGAGTTCCTAGGCCTTTTATGGCTAGATGTATATATATATTTAAACATAAGTCGGAACACATAATACAAGCTTAAATATTTGTTCCGGTTGTCTAACACGACTGTAAACATTACCTTGCAAAGGGCTAGGCAATTATTAAGTAATATTCGAGTCAATGTTTTGTTGCACTCAGCGAAATATATCGCAAAACATACATTCTTCCTAAGGAACCAGCTGTTTTTTGTATAATGATATAACTTACTTTATTTTTTTCTTGTATTTGGAATGTTTGTAGTATGTAGGCAGTGCATTTTTTAAGCCATGATTCGGCACGAATGAGCCTGTTTTACCAAAATGATACTACGGCCTCGCTTACATGGTGTTTCCGTGTGAATGTGGTTACTGTTGGAACCAACAAAATCCTTACCTGATGGCCTGATGCTAAGCAGTTACGATTAGAGTTTGCGTTGCTGGAGAGTTTTGGGTCTTTAGGGATTGGGTGAGGGGAAGGATTATTAGAACGTTATAATATAGATGTTTATAGTTTATATAATTACAATTAGAAGGATATTACGTTCTCCGGGGACAATTTTTCATCTACAAAGCTGCTAGTAGAAGTTACAATACTCTATACCTACCTGCCTATTGTACTATATAGAATGAAAACAAGGCTTTCGTATATTTATGTTTGCGACAAAGAATAGGGAAGAGCGAATATAAGAAAAGTCGAGTATCTCGGGTTTTATCGATGATATTTATTGTTTGCACCGTGTTACGATGTCGGTAGCTGGTCCTATCGCAAATATATGATGACTGCGTACACAATTTTGATATTTTCCAACTGGGCACAGCGTTAACCAGTGCAGTGGAACTTTTATAGATTTTTCATGATTCGTTTCTTAGTTTGGCAGTTATAACCGATCGAATGTTTTTGAGATTTAAGCGTGGATTTCAGATTGATCTTCATGTTTTAGTCGATGCCGATTTCGCCTCTAAGTTTGAGAAGTGAACTGAAGTTTTGAGATTGACAATGATTTGTCCTGGGTTGAGCGAGGGGAGTGCCAGTCTCTTACTGACCAAAAACCTTCCCTTTCCTTCTACTTTAGTCCAAAACCGCGGCATATTATTGCGCTCAATCCCATTTGGTCCAATTACCTATTTAACAAAATCATACAAAATCTTATAACAGTAGATACTTAATTTATAAAAGTGCGTGATTTCTTCACATTAGTCATTTACGGAACAATAGAACAAATTAATAATCTAATAAAATAATGAATTTTAACGCGTAAATCAAACAAACTCCGTTAATTGCAATCAGTCTAACTGATCGAGACTTCACCTATATTTCAACCTAATTGTACAAGCGCACGCGCATAAAACTACCCCAATAGTCGTTATTTTAATCGAATTTCAACCTTATACAAGTGATATCAAGTTGTAAATAGCTTAACAGTATTTTCCGTATAGCTTGTTGTGCATTGTACGTTAGTCCATTAATTCCGATATTAACGTAACAGAAAGTATTTGCGTGATACACGGACAGGAGTACTAGAGCGTGGTCCGGTGGTCTCTGGGATAAGAGAAAGCGGTTAGATAGAGGGAGATATTTTGCCTGTCTTCTCAGGCCTTTTCTGATCTCATATTGACTCTATGATGAGTTATCCGTCGTATTCTGGCCTTTTTCTTTCTCGGTTTGACTCCGTGATGAGTTTTAACCAGAGAAAGTTATTAAACGCGTCTATATATTCAACGGTCATACTAATACAGTGCCCACTAAGAAATTTGTATTTTTTTTTGGTCTGAGGTTTCAGCAGTTCTCTTCACAAGAACCGACACGAAGTTGAATTCTTTGACTTTTGTTTTTAAGGTCTAAGTGAAAAGGATGCTTATGTGTAGGCGTGCTCCATCGTAGGTCGCGTCATCGCTGTCCACCAGGTGAGATAGCCGCCAAACGCCGTCGATTTTTGGGATGACTTTCTATTCGCTAAAAAGATGTATATTATTTATCTCGAATGCCTATCGATACCATTGTCGAAATGTAAACTCCAGGCTTCTGGTAATATGAAGAATTATGAGAATGAATGTACAAGGAATATAGCGGCTTCAAGGTGTCCATTCAGCCTTTACTTTGGACCAAACGAAACCATTCAGAGTGTGAATCGAAATTGCATAAAGAAAACTCATTGCATTATGAATACACGTTAATTAAGCGTGATTATAACGATTTTAAAACTGTAATTTCTGAATAATAGTGTCTAGATTCCAGAATCTGGTGTGGTTGTAAATTTTGTTAGATGATAGTAACAAATTAAATCTCTAGTTTAGAACATGAGTAAATGTTAAATACATTTACTCATGTTCTAAACTAGAGATTGATTAATACTATTAATATTATAAAGTTGAACGTTTTTAATATGTATTGATGTGTGGTTGTTGTTACTCTTTCAGGTAAAAACTATTATGAAATTTTACCCATAGATCCCATGGAAAGATCTATTAATTAATAATAGACAGAAATAATTAAAAAAATCTACTCGTATGTTTTTATAACACTAAAACTGGACGAGAACTAATATTATCTTTAGTTATTATACGAATTTATTCTTTGAAATACATTGCAGACACACATATACTACATTTACTTAAATTATAAGATACTTTCCTATAAACTGCACCTAGTTCAAAATATTCACATAGAAATCTCCCACAATACTTAATTCACCCTGACGTTTTAACCTCACATAATTATAACCATTTGCCCAACCCAAGCAATTTAAAAATGGCGATGTCAACAACCTTTTTAATAACATACTTATTACGATAATGCTACAGTTTTCTGCAAGAAACTTGTTCAAGATTCACGGCTTCGTCCGTACTGATTGCACCAATTACCTTGCACCGTTTTGATACGTTGCAAACACGCAATCATTTACAAAACCCGCAATGCAACTAAAATGTCATTATGACTTTTCTAATTGTCAAAAAGAAAGGTTTATATAGCTGGAGCATAATCCAGTAAAAGAGGTTTTAATGTCACCAGGTGGCCGACGATTGTCTGATGTTTGGTGTTGTTGATAAGTATTAAATTTGTTCTCTTACTCCTATAAAAATGTGAATAATATGGAAACTACGAGCAGATTACAAACACTGCGATTAATATTACCAATGAATTATTTAATAGCAAGTCATCTAAATACCTATGTATTAATTTGTTTGTAAATAATAGTAAAAGTATTTGTTATGTGTTGTTCTTACTTGAGCTTTTTATTTTTTTTAACTACTGGTTTACTGTATCATATAATATAATCTTTAACACAGTACCAATTAATACCCTAGGAATAATTCTATTGTGACAGAAAACTCTTTGACATCATGACGTCAATGGATGGTTGTCAAACGTTGCCTAGAGATTGTAAATTTCGTCGTGAATTGTCAACACGAGTTGGTGTAATCGGTAAGGCGTGTGGATTACACCACAGAGACCCCGAGTTCGAGACCCGCCGTAAACATGAAGTTTTTTAGTTGATGGAAGTTTTGTCGAACTTTCTGGAATATTTGAGTGAAAGTAATGAAAAATTAAGGAGCGAGAAGGAGAATAAATAAAAATGAATAACGAAATTATTGGAAGGTTCTGGAGGCATGACGATCAAAAAGAATAACGAAATTGAATGTTCTAGAACCTGACCAGGGGTATATAAGCGGAACTGCGGCTCACCGCTGGCAGTTGAGTTCTAAGTCCAAAGCGATTCGGAAGAAAAGGAAGAAGTGAAAAGAAGAAAAGTGAGTGAAATAGTGAAGTACAGTGAAATAGTGAAGTGCAGTCAGTTAAGTGAGTTAAGTCAGCGTGAACAGTGAACGGCAAAGTTGTGTCAGTCGGCCGGACTCTGCTGGAGAGGAACGCCGATAACTTATCCGTATCCGTGGACGCTGTCACTTAAGTGCAATAGAAAGTCTGAAAACCGGTATTAGTGTTTAATTTCATCCAATCCCGTAACCCAAGCCCGCATAGTTAGGAACCTGACGTCAGGCACGTAACATTTGGTGTCAGAAGTGGGATTGGAGAAAAATGCCGCTAGTGCCGCAGGACGTAAGAGGAGTGAGTACCCGTGCTATGTCAGAAGCGCAGCGTGTGAGAGAAGAGGGTGCTGCAGCTCAAACCAGCGATGCAGAAGCCAAGCCTGTGCAGGTGGATCTTCTGCTACAGCTGCAGCAAATGATGGCAGAACAGCTGCGGGAGCTGAAAGAAGATCAAGCGCGCCGCCAAGAAGAGCAAGCACGCTGTCAGGCAGAACAGCTGCGGGAGCTGAAAGAAGATCAAGCGCGCCGCCAAGAAGAGCAAGCGCGCCGCCAAGAAGAGCAAGCGCGCCGCCAAGAAGAGCAAGCACGCTGTCAGTCAGGACAGCTGCGGGAGCTGAAAGAAGATCAAGCTCGTCGCCAAGAGGAGCAAGTGCGTCGCTTGGAAGACATGCATAAAGATTTCACGAAGGGACTGCAAAAGGCTGTCAAACGGATACAAGAAGTGGAGGAAGGTTTAGGCAAGTTGGAACATCGCGTCATGGCGATAGAGGAGAGATTGGAAGAAGAGATCTCCAAAATCAAGCAGGAAGTGACAAACCCAAGCCCTTTAAAGAGCCGAAGCCGTCTTGCAGCCGTTTTTGACGCCCCAAATGCGGCCTTAAGCGCAACGAAAGGGCTCAAGATTCCCCATTACGACGGAACAACATCCTGGACCGCGTTCAAGCTACAGTTTGAGACACTTATGGAGGCTTATGGTTGGACTCAGAAGGAAGCACAGTCAGCCCTCACCCTGGCCCTCCGTGATCAAGCGCTCTCAGTGCTGGAAGCTATCGGCGCAAGTGGAGATCTCAGCTTTAGTGCCCTCCTCGACGCACTTGAGGCACGTTTTGGAGACAGCCACCTCGAGCACGTGTACAGAGCGCAATTAAAAGAGCGTACTCAGCGTGATAATGAGAGTCTACAGCAATGGTCCGTGGAAATCGAGAAACTTGTGCGTCGAGCTTTCCGGTCGACTCCGTCAATGATTGAAGGCACGCTTCTCCAAGCGTTCATTGACGGTATTCGGGACCCCGAAGTACGAGCTGCTGTTCATCTGGGCCATAACAAGAACATGAAAGAAGCTCTGGCCCATGCATTGGAAGTGGAAGCCGTGCGTGGCAACTCCCGTACCTTACGTCTGCGGGAAATGACGACAACGGAGCAGGTACCTCCACGCCGTCGGAACTTCATGTGCTATGGATGTGGAGAGCGTGGGCACATACGGAGCGACTGCCCGAAGAAGATGAACCGCAAGGACGCGGCGGTCTCAACTTCTGACCAGCAGGGAAACTTAAATCCAGCCAAGGCTGCGGGGTGGGCGCTGGCTGGTAGTGGAATAACCCCAACAATCTACATCAAGCAAACTAACGATGGAAATACCCTGGTGATAGACGGTCAAGTAAATGGGAAAAACAGTCAGCTAACATTAGATACTGGAGCTTCAAGGACGGTGATAAATGTTCGGCTGCTCGAGCAAAACATCAGGAAACACCTTAAACCAATTGTTGGCCTACAAATGAAATCAGCTACCGGCCAGTGCATACCGATAAGTGGAAAACTGCATGTAACAATCAAAATTGGGGAACGTGTTTATCGACATGAGGTTATTGTGGCCAGAATTCTGGATGACTGCATCCTGGGACTTGACTTCCTGCAAGGGCACCAGTGTAACATCGACTTAAAATCTGGAGTATTACTATGTGGAACTGAGGAAATTCCGATGAAGGGTGGAACCCTGGGAAAAGTTTGCTGTTTAAGAAGAACTGTTCTTGCACCAAAATCACAGACTCTCGTACCAATCGCATTACCTAGGAGGAGGGAAGGAAGTTTACCTCGAAGGTGCGCTGTGATTGATAAATCGGAACACGTGAATTCATGGCTACCGGCAAGAACTGTCGTGGGGTCATCTGATGTTAACCGCATTCCGGTATTCAACTTCAGTGATTCAGAAATTACGATTGAAGAAGGAGAGCCTGTGGGCGTATTGGAAGAAGTGGCCTGGATAAGAAAATGCTCGGAAAATCTTGTGAAGAAGGACAGTACGGGAATAGACTTTGTAACGAAAATCTTAGACGAAAACAAAAGTCTGACAAAAGTGGAGACTATGAAAGCTAGAAATTTACTTCTTCGATTCTCTGATGTGTTTTCAAGAAGCGATGGTGATATTGGCCGAACTGGTTTGGTGAAGCATAAAATAAACACAGGTGATACAATGCCAATTCGTCAAAGGCCCAGACGTATACCATTCGCTCGTGAGAAAGAAGTTGAAGAAATGATTGACGATATGAGGAAAAATGACGTGATAGAGCCCTCTTCTAGTCCTTGGTGTTCACCTGTCGTGCTTGTCAAGAAGAAAGATGGTTCAACGAGGTTTTGCGTAGACTATCGACGATTGAATGATGTAACCAAGAAGGATAGCTACCCGTTACCAAGAATCGATGACACACTTGACACACTGAGTGGCATGAAATGGTTTTCAACGCTCGATCTGAAAAGCGGCTATTGGCAGGTGGATTTGGATCCCAAGGACAAGGAAAAGACCGCATTCTCAACTGGGAAGGGACTCTGGCAATTTAAGGTGATGCCATTTGGATTATGCAATGCACCGGCAACCTTTGAGCGTTTGATGGAACAGGTGCTGGCGGGACTGCTGGGCGAAACTTGCCTAGTTTACCTCGATGACATCATCATTGTTGGACGGGATTTTGACGATCATCTAAGGAAATTGGAAAAGGTACTCGATAAGCTGCGTGGAGCAAATTTAAAGTTGAGTCCAAAGAAATGCTCTTTCTTCAAGCGCGAAGTGAATTATCTAGGACATGTTATTTCTGAGAGAGGAATTGAGACTGATCCAGCCAAGACTGCCGCTGTTAAGGAATGGCCGACACCTAAAGACAAAACGCAAGTTCGGGCATTTCTTGGATTGTGCTCGTATTATCGGCGGTTTGTGAAAGGATTCTCGGACATTGCCAAGCCTTTGCATCGATTGACAGAGGAGAAACGTGCCTTTATCTGGGACGAGGATTGTGAGCAAGCCTTTCGAGAACTAAAAGAACGGCTTTGTAACACACCAATTCTCGGATACCCCAGCGCGAAAGGAATATTCGTAGTTGATACGGATGCCAGCAATATTGGAATAGGAGGTGTCCTTTCACAACGCGATGGTGAGCAGGAGAAGGTTATTGCTTACTTCAGCAAGTCACTATCCAAGCCGGAGAAGAATTATTGCGTGACCAGGAGGGAATTGCTGGCCGTAGTCAAAACTCTGCACCATTTCAAGAAGTATTTACTGGGACGGAAATTTTTGATCAGAACTGATCACGCTGCTTTGAAATGGCTACTTCAGTTTAAGGATCCCGAAGGCCAAGTAGCCAGATGGTTGGAACAACTTCAGGAATTTGACTTTGAAATCGAACATCGCGGCGGAAGAATTCATGGCAACGCAGATGCATTATCGAGACGCCCATGCGTGGAAGATTGCAAGCATTGTGCCAAGAAGGAAACTGCTTTTCTTAAGGTGATAAGGACTGATACTGTTGACGAGGCATGGGGAGACGATGCGATGAAATTAGAACAGGAAAGAGATGCAGATATCAAACCAATACTGGAGTGGCTACGAAGTGGTAACAAGCCAAGTTGGAGTGACGTCGCCCAATATAGCGCGGTAACGAAAGGTTTATGGGCACAGTGGAAAAGCCTTACGCTGCATAACGGACTTCTGTGCAGGAAATGGGAATCAACAAACGGCAAGGACGAGCATTTGCAATTGGTGGTGCCTCGTTCAAAAATAAGGGATGTATTAAAAGCGTTCCATGATGGATCTTCTGGAGGACATTTGGGAATTAGGAGGACTTTGGTGAAGATCAAGGAGAGGTTTTATTGGTTGCATTGCAAATATGACGTCGAAGATTGGTGCCGGAAATGCACTAGTTGTGCAGCTGTCAAGGGTCCACAAACAAGAAGCAGAGGGGCGATGAAAATCTACAATGTTGGTATGCCTTGGGAGAGAATAGCCTTAGACATCGCTGGACCATTTCCAATCACTGATTCGGGCAATCGCTACGTTTTAGTGGTTATGGATTATTTTACAAAATGGCCGGAGGTCTTTGCCATACCGAATCAAGAGGCAGTAACTGTAGCCACGAAGTTGGTAAACGAGGTATTCACCCGATTCGGAGTGCCCTTGGAGATGCACAGTGATCAAGGACGGAACTTTGAATCCCAAGTTTTCCAGGAAACTTGTAAACTTTTGGGAATCCATAAGACTCGAACGACCCCTTATCATCCACAGTCAGATGGAATGGTCGAACGCTTCAACCAAACATTGGAGCGACACTTAGCAAAGGTGGTTGACAGCCATCAGAGAGATTGGGACACTTACATACCTCTCTTCTTGCTTGCCTATCGGACTGCTGTACATGAAAGTACCGCAAAGACGCCTGCATTTGCAAATTTTGGAAGGGAATTGAGATTACCGGCAGATCTTGTATCGGGCTGTCCACCTGGTGACTCTCGCACCGAGTTTAGCGATTACATAAGCGAGTTAAGGGCAAAAATGTTGGACATTTATGAGCAGATCAGGGAGGCCGGTCTTCAAGCTAGTGATCGCGCAAAGACGCGCTATGATCGACGAGCCAATTCTGTTGGGTTTGAAGAGGGGTCATTGGTCTGGCTTCATAATCCAGTCAGAAGGAAGGGAAAATCTCCAAAGCTGCAACCGAGTTGGGAAGGTCCTTACGAGATAGTCACGAAGATCAATGACATTACTTACAGAATTCGGAAGTCTTCAAGGAGCCCTTTGAAAGTTGTCCATATAGACAGGTTGGCGAGGTATTACGGCAGCAACGATGCTCGGGACGAGCGAATCTAAGAGGGGGGCAGTGTGACAGAAAACTCTTTGACATCATGACGTCAATGGATGGTTGTCAAACGTTGCCTAGAGATTGTAAATTTCGTCGTGAATTGTCAACACGAGTTGGTGTAATCGGTAAGGCGTGTGGATTACACCACAGAGACCCCGAGTTCGAGACCCGCCGTAAACATGAAGTTTTTTAGTTGATGGAAGTTTTGTCGAACTTTCTGGAATATTTGAGTGAAAGTAATGAAAAATTAAGGAGCGAGAAGGAGAATAAATAAAAATGAATAACGAAATTATTGGAAGGTTCTGGAGGCATGACGATCAAAAAGAATAACGAAATTGAATGTTCTAGAACCTGACCAGGGGTATATAAGCGGAACTGCGGCTCACCGCTGGCAGTTGAGTTCTAAGTCCAAAGCGATTCGGAAGAAAAGGAAGAAGTGAAAAGAAGAAAAGTGAGTGAAATAGTGAAGTACAGTGAAATAGTGAAGTGCAGTCAGTTAAGTGAGTTAAGTCAGCGTGAACAGTGAACGGCAAAGTTGTGTCAGTCGGCCGGACTCTGCTGGAGAGGAACGCCGATAACTTATCCGTATCCGTGGACGCTGTCACTTAAGTGCAATAGAAAGTCTGAAAACCGGTATTAGTGTTTAATTTCATCCAATCCCGTAACCCAAGCCCGCATAGTTAGGAACCTGACGTCAGGCACGTAACACTATTTAATAATTATTCACAATTATAAGTTAAGATTCATACTACAATCATTTTATAATTGATTAAAATAATATTGTCAATAATGACGCCATCTTGGCGGGATTTGGCGGGAACGCGTGATATCCGTGACGTTTATTGTAAACTGTCATTGCATCGTCGTGAGAAGCGAGAATGCCATTTTAATTGTTATTCTGCATAACGCGTAGGCGTTAGTCATCGTGGTGAACGCTCGATGAAACTAAACGTAGGTAGAAACTATCTGCTAGCACTTAAATCTTAATCAAGGAATTCTCAAACATCCGTAATCCGGGTTTTGAATGATTTATGACTTTGTTTTATTTTAGCGATGATATTCTCTGTAGGTGCACTTAACAGACTACCGTTTTACGCCTAAGAGTATTCTAGTAACACTCTGTTTCTAAATAATAGCGGGTAGCTTCGTCAATGTGCTTAATTCGCGCGATGTTTTTTTTTTTCATATTAATTAACAGTTATTTTTAGTTTTTTCAAATACATATTTGACATTCGATGCTGCATGCTTCTCTTTGTTGATGTATCGGTATCGTTGTGTGATTTACTGTTCATTCATAGCGCGGAAAAAGCAGAATGCTGAAGTATATTATTATTATTCTCGCAAGGAATTCAGTTCATAACTTTTAGTGTTCATTTTGCGACACCCAGCTATATAATAAATATCGCCATAATAACTATTTGCATCAACACCTTAAATAGTATGCTCAAGTAAAGTCTAGTTTACACCGACTTAATCAAGTTTTTAATCTTTCTCGCGATCTTTTCGTTGCGCAAGATGTATTTTTCACTTTATGTCTTTGGTATAAGATTTATATTTGCTGGGGAAGGTGATTGTGATGTAGGGTTGGTTCTGCTAGCGTGGTTCAGCAACCCTTCATTATGTGGCATCCATCCACGTCTCGCGAATAATTACTGAGCTCTTCCAGACAAATCACGTGGTTGTGGTCCAAGTGACAAGAAGAATGCGGTTTGACTAACTTCTTTAAAACAAATGTCCTCAGAAGAATTAAGCGAAGTGTTTTTGGTTTTGACGTTAACAGCGAACTGTACGTACATTAATCTTTCTAGAAATTGATATTTCAATATTTTATTTACATTGAAACTTACAGGCAGACTCAGATATAATAATTAAGATCTTAATAGTCACTGCCGAGTTTAGGGTGTCTCTCGGTTACCTACATGTGATTAACAAATCAAGGCAGAGTAGTATGTAGTCAAAATTCATGAAAGGAAATTGGGTGCACAAAGTAATTAGTGCGTGTCTTCTTTCAGAAAAATAAAAGAAATGTGCAATTTTGGGTAGTTTCCTTGGCCAAAAATAAATTAATTCGAAGTTTCAATACAAACAAATATAGAAAAATAACTATACTTACCTATTTTTTTTTCTCGTTCTGTCGATAAAGAAAATTTTCAATAATATTTAAGAAATAAGTAAGCTATTTGACGCAAAACTACTATGACGTCATTATTTGGACTTTCATACATATTTCATAGAAAAGTATAGTTTTTGACATTTGGATAAAAGTATTGAATACGACTAGTGGGAAACTACCGTATTAAAAGAATGCAGATCTTCTATAACTTGAACCAAGTAACTGTTGTACTGTACTGCATGTGCATCTTACCTATATATTTATGTAATATTTTTTTGCTATTAAAACCGGGAAATCCGTAGCTTACTAACTTCCCTGCGTTATGAGATGTGCGCAAATGACGTAATGTCAGCGCTCCAGGAAAGTCTTTTTGTGACATGATGCGCAGGCGCAACTCTGTGATGTAAAATGTTGAGAGATGTATTATAAGGTTAATTCGTTTTAGTATTTCGTAATTGTTATTAGGTAGAAAGATTTCTTGTTACGATACAAGAGATAAATTTCTTGTTGAAATTTATTTAAAATAGTGTCGCTTTACCTAGGGCAAGAAAAGTCATTGGACGATTATCCTCACCCTACCCTAAAAAAGAAAAAGACTTATATCGGTGTAGTATCATAGTTTTAGTATTTTTCAGCTTAGTATCTGTAGGTAAACACAATGGAAACAATATATTAAAATAAAAGTGGAATTTGAATATACCTACTTAACGTTATATTATTTATTATACCTATCATCAGAATTACTTGATAGGTGGACGTAGTATGATCGTTTGTGTGTACGTAAACAACTACACTACTCACGTTCATAGATAAACACATCGTATTACAATTTCCTAATACAGAATATGAAACGAATATACCTAGTACATTAATTTTCCATTAAAATACCTAGTACATACATACAGACAGACATAAAATACAAAATAAAATAATAGAACATTGACATCGTAAAATATTCTTGAAACGTACAAATAATGTCTTTTGCGTCCACTTGTCGGTGAGAAGTCATAGCAGCGTACCACCGGACCACCGCGGCGATGCCCACGCGCCACTTCGCTCGAGAGCCACTCCTGCGCAGCTACACCGTAACTGCGACGTGACGCTGCGATTAGTCGCAGATAGCCGCATCAACCGTACCACTTAGCTAGACAAAGTCGTGATTGTTCTGTGAAATAGAATTTAGGTATAGGAAAATTTTGATATTAAGAGTTAATATTTATATTTATTTTACTTTCTCCTAGCATGTGAAGTTTTAAAGAATTGAGTAAACTATAAATTAGTCGAGAAAATCACGTTAATCGGATAAGCAGTTGTCGAGTTGAAAGCAAAGACACACAGTCTAACAATTTGCGTACCTAAGGATTTCGTTTTTTATAATGAGTAGGTAATACTTGTTGCCATGTAGAAAGCAGCCACGCCCAAAAAATATGCATATATTTACAAAACTCATATCTATGCCACGATATTTAAAAACGCAAGAATGCAACAAAACATATACATAAATATATAAAAGAATTAAATATGTCACAATGTACTACTTACTTTGAGGCTTATCGTATCCACGAACAAAATGCCACCGTTATCCTGTGACCTAGGGTTGTCAAATCTTTGTGATCACAATTAGCGGTGCGCACGCGCAGCAACGGCCCGCGCGCCAGCCCTGCGTTGGGCGATAAACCGTACGTGAGGGGTCGCAGGCGCAGGTTCACGCACGTTACAATGAATGACAACATTAACCTGTCGTTTCAATATTATGTTTGTTAGTCAAACAAAGTCACGTCGAGGTGCAGATAGTACGGTTAATTTTTTTTCGTCTTTGAGCGTTAACTTTTATCACATCACCCGTGAAATTTAAGCTAGGGTTGTGGGTACCGCGGACAAGCTCGGAGCAGGAGCATTTTTAGTGTTAAACTTCTGGCACTCCCTCCTTTCACAACAAGGCGGGAGCTTCTTCTCCTATGCTATATGTTTGTGTATGCTTCCCACGATGGCTTTCGACCCTGCTAATCCTATTCTGTAGTATAAGAGGGTATCCAAAGATTCAGCCAACTCACCAACGTATCTCAATTCTAGATCCTTTTAATATTATAAACACAAAACTATGTAAGTACGGATGGATGGATATTTGTTACTTTTATATGCAAAAACTACTTTTTGAATTTAATGAAATTGGGTACAGAGATAGATTATAGTATGGAATAACATGAACTGCACTTTTTCCGGTATCGCGAGCGAAGACGCTTGCAAAACTATTATTTTTGCACAATGGCGTGCTTAACGCTGAAGCCATTTTCTTCTACCTAGTAGTTTATTGTTAGAATTGGTACATATGTACCCCACCCCATAGTACTAACTACAATGTATTTGTTCAGTATTGTTTATGTTATCTGATAATGGACACTAGCCAAGAGCGACGACTAGCGGATGCCGAAGAGCCTTATAGTCCCTCTCGTACTTTCACGAACTCTCTCTAATTTAATTTAAGACTTTAACCGTGCCTTGAAGAGTACCCACGTGAAATGGTGAAGCTATTGATCGATGTAACTAATTAAATTAATTCGGCTATTAATTGGATTTTATACTTTTGGCATCACTGTTGGATAGGTCAAAAAGTATTGAAAGTTCAAAATTGTATGTGATAGAAACTTATAATGGGGTTGTACCGCGGCCCAGACACTAGTAGGAGGAAGATCGGGATGGTTTTTAATCAGTATTTTATAATTATGACACGCCTTTTCGTCCCCAAAAGGACCGGAGGGAGAAATCATAGAATGATTATCCCCTCGAAAAACAAGAGATATCCATTCCAACTTTAACAGTACATTCCGAATTAAGTCATGCAGCTTGCAAATGTGTTTACAAATTAGACCAATCGGTTGACGATATCTGGTTTGCAATCTAGCTGCTAGATTTGACTTCACAAGCATACATACAACGCAATAAAAGTTGGTGAAAAGCACACAATCATGGCAACATTGTCACTTATAGAATTCATTTGTCATTTGTCTAGTGTCCACCAAATTTAAGGACTAAAGAGTATGGAAATATTATGAAACCAGGAAGAAAGGATTCTCTATTCACACGAGAATATAATATTAAAATACTTATCGATGTTCATTGTTAATCCAAACTTGTATCCTTAATACTTGTAAACGACAAATAAACTCCGTGTTTATAGCTGTTTAGAGCTTTATTTATTTTTATGCCTTTTCTTCCCACCGTTGGGAATAAAACATTAGAGGTAGCTTTATTTTCCAAAAACATGTTTGTGAATTGTCCTTAGGCACTTCTGTATGTAATTTTCGTTATCACTCAAAGCGGCATAACTCATGCTTCGGCAAAAATGGCTTATATCAACCGGAGTGACAGCATGGCTTCGCAGAAAACCTGCGTGAAACAAAAACAGCCTTATGTTTTCCTGTGTGAATATGGTTACCGGAGGCCCAATCCTTCCTAAATTCCCTTTTTGAGAGGGGAGGGGGAGTATCAGTTTCTTACTGACTAAAAATTACCTCGTTTCTTCAGCTCCGGGCCGACGTGATCATAGAATTCTGATTTTTCCTTGCGTCAGTACTCCTCCCAAATGATAAATCATTCGACATCCACCGAAAGAGTAGAGTTAAAGTCAAATAGATTAGACTTCGTCGTCACCACAGAGAAATGCCATACATACTCATTAAGTTATTGATATAATTTGAATATTTATATTGCGAAGTATGTTTCACTCATTATTCTTTTTCTTTTTTCACAGGTAAGCATCAAAATCGAAAATGAGTTTCTTTTGACTTGAAGATTATGCTCCATCGCGGTAAGATTAGTCTAAGGGAACAAGACTTCTTTATGAACACAGAACATTTACTTAGTTATTTAGTTTGAACTACAAAATTCTTCTTCTAAATCAAAGTTCATACTGATCATCAGCCTGATTCTGTCCACTGCTGAACCCCAAGCTCGATGTTCAACTCATCTCTCTTCCAATACCCACCGTCGGTCCACCTAGCTGGATGGCGCCCTACACTACGTTTGCAAGACGTGGTATCCCTTACCTATAACACGTCTACTATAACGATCATCGGCTCTTCGAGAATTGTGAGATGCTATTTCAGTTTGCTAATCCTTCAGACTTCATACAAAAAGTATTAAACAAATAAATCTTTTAGAATACGGTGACGGAGAAACAAAGTCTCGACACTACATAAACATAATAAGCAATTAAAATAAATTAAACATTTTATTTACATATAAAACATACGTGAAGACCTACGTACGTCAGAGCCGAGATACCATCTCTGTCTGTCAGCTTCTTACGGCTAAGGTTACACTAGAAACCATGAAGAGGCTGTAAACAGATCTATTCTCCTTAATAGTGATATTACAAGCATTCTAGTAATAAAACCAAGGTGCTAATTATATGGAGAAATTTAGATATAAAAGATAACAAAACTTTTTGCAACATAAAACAAAATTAATAAGGGATTAAAGACGTCAGTAGAAACAAGTAGCAATTTTATTCCCATCACATACCATCAGTCTTTAGGTACCCACTTTTGAACAAACGCCGATTCTCACACGCCGAAGGTTTTAAGAATATATCTCCTAAACTAGACTTGTAAAATTTTATTAATATCACTTTATAGGAAAGAAGATATTGTACAGGGCTTTTTCTTGTTTGATTGAGGAAAATCATCAAATGACTTCTCGCGTCTTGCGTGGGGATAGCCTCATAAAGACCAATAACCATCGAGTTCCTTCTGAGATTCCAAACTCCCTTCTACCACAGATAAAAAATAGCGAATCTTTTTAATGATCGAAAACGTATCTTACAAACTCATTAAACAAACACTAAAGCAGCAGCTATCCAAAGAAAACAATAGTTTACTTCGAAAACAAAAGCGAACCGAACGAAAACAATAGACAAATAGAAAATTAAAAAAGAACTAGTTCAACAACGTATTTTCCCAACGAAATGTGTTGGTTTACTTACGAATGTGCCACTGTCCACAAAACCTAAAGGTCAAATGTTTACAAGAAAAAAAAAACTGCTTTAAAACAAGTATTTTGTAAGTGAAAACGATGTAAAACAGTTGGAAGCCATTTCGGTTGTAGTTCAAAACATTTTAAAAGCACTAAAACCATATTCGTGTTAGACTAGAATTCCAGTAAGTGAGAAACTAGGCCTACAGGCTACATAGAGTTGTCCAGTAAAAAATATCGATACATAGTGATGTATTCAACCCTGTTGTACGTGTAACTTGTTAGTGATGTACCGATTAGTATTGTCAAATTGAAGCATATAAATCAATATCAAATACTAAATGTACTTCATCAAAAACTGTGTAATTTCCTGTCTGATGACTTAAAACATTTTCAATATCTGTCAGTAGGTACATGCATATATGGATGAAAATTTGGCTTACTTAACCTTAATAAAATTATTATTTATTTTTATTTAGCCTCTCCCCTGGACACTGGTTATTATTTTTTTATGGAAATCATAGAATACTTTCTCTGAATATTAGAATATGTCATTCAACAAATGATACATGCTTGCACGTCTCGGGTCCTACTGGCGGTTGCGTGTACGCATAGTTATCCGGGAAACGAGAGCCGGTTGATATCACCGGTGTATAATAGCCACTCACGGCAGTATCGCTTACTGTTCCCTTCCTGTGTCATATTTGTTGCAACAACAAATAATGATGTGGGAAATATGTATAAAGAAAAGTTAATTACGAAATTATTGGCACATACAATGTTAAGTATTATTTATAGACTTACAATAGTACAACTACTACCTTAATACACAACTATAGTGAAAAAAACAGTATGATTTCGGTATAAAGATGTCCTGATTAAACTCTAGTAAAACATAAAAAGAAGCATCTCCTCAACCACGACTGAGGCAATTGATATCATCAACTAATCAAAAAACTTTACGATCCTTGTCAACTCTAGCCACAGTTCCCATCAAACCCCATTGTGTTGCCAGCCTTCTATTATCCTTAGAAACATAATTCTTCACTGGCAACAATATTACGCCTGCAATAACAGCTGTAGCACTCCCCAGTTGACACATTTTGTGAGTTTGTTTATGATTTTACAAGCGGCCGCGAGTCGCGACTGCGTGTCGTCTGTCGTTTCCCTCGACACCGGCGCACGCGCAGCGGTTTATGATTTTCGCGCGTCTATATTTCCTGCCTAACGGTTCGGCTAGGGTTGCCAGATAAGTTTATGCGTCAGATCGATTTATGCGCTTTGTTTTAATAGTTATTAATTTTTGCTTGTAGTGTTTTATTGGAATTGTTATCTTGATTTTGTTGTGAGACTTTGAAATGGCTATTTCCATTTCTTCTCTCATTTACCAAATCTCTGTTATATTAAGTTTTTAAATCTACTTTTTACTCTCAACAAGTACTCCAATTTTGGTCAGTTTTCACGATTTTCCCCTCTTAAACTATTTTTATCGAATATTTCGCCTTCGCCTAAAATATTTAATTCAGTCATGTCATTGCCTTCATTGGGGCTAATATCCTTGTTCTACACATTCAGGTCCTTTGTCCAGGCCCAGGCCCTACAAAAACGTGAGATGTTCGTATCACATCCCACGCGGCATGATTAACACAACCAGCACTATCTGCATAGCTCTCGTATTAAACGCTGTACGTGACCACGGCTCATGCTGGACGCAAATGGGGCCAGATTCGGGTTTGAATTTCTTAGGAGGTTGTAATCTACAAAGGACAGTATTTGTATTAATTCCTTGCCTTTGTTTTATGTTAGTGCTGTTTCTTTTGAACCGATTCTTTCTAAGCGACAGATCACTATGAAGAGTTTATAGAACCAAGCATCGTTGTTAATTATGATTGTCAGTTATTATACTAGTATTAGTACCTTTTACGTACGATGTCATGTATATCTTTCCCATGTCTTTGGTAGTTCTATGTTTTTGTTTCGACAACGTTATTTGCTTTTAAGCTCAATATTGTACCTCGGCTTCTGCTTGGAGCAGGAGAACGAACGTGGTAGTTTTTAGTCTGTAACAGTCTGACACTCACTCTCGCCCATGGTAGAAAACATTGGATGATTTTCCCTCCTGGATCATAAAAGTACATAGTTTGATTGTTTGATTTATTCCTGGATGGACCCATGAAATGGTGTCTTAAAACTCTTCGTCTTAATAGCATCACTACCTTTTCTTAACTTAACTAATAGGAAATGTTATAAAGGTCTCTGATATCAATAGACATGAGACAACCTGGTCATGACCTAATAACCCTTTGCCCAACCTGGCTACCACCATGAAAGTAAGACAATTAATTAGCTGGATAAATAGCACACCGCCCAAACATCGTGCTTAGTAGTAATTGCCCGTAATTGCAATTTATTATGTCCGCACTATTTCTAATACTAATTTATTGATCGCCCTTTATAGCTTCGTGGACGGATACAGATTTAATTGGTCAGTTTTTCTTCAGGACTGCTAATGAGGTTAATTCTGTTGTGACCAACGGTTTTATTTCTTGAGTAGTGGATGATGTGTTTCGATATGGAGGTAGGGTGTCTGGTTGAATCTTTCCATATGTATTTTTATCTGAAGGGGTCATTGAAGTTGCTGTTGAAAATTCTGGAACTATACTTGACGGAAAGTTTAAAGACAAGTGTAGCAAACACATTTCCAAAGACTCAAAAACGAGCTGTACCAAAACGGGCAAGAGTACAAATATGACAGCTGTCAAACGATCACGTTGCACGTAGTTAGCAACTCTACGCCGCATTCCTAGAGTTTATGGTTGCTCCATTTGATGACGAGGAAATGGCCATTGTCAACTTTTCAATGGCATTTCTAAAGTAATTTACGAATATGGCGTTCGTTAGCTACAGCCCTATTTCACACCCACAATGGTAACCCGTTACCTCCAGCTGGTCTTTATGCATTGCACAAGATACTGCAGGTAGAATTGACGCAATTATTATTCCGTCAACATTGTTTAAATTCGAATTAGGAACGTCCATCTTCTGAATTTGAATAATAACCCTCTAAAACGGTACAGGACAGGATACGTATCGTTACCAATCTCATTTTCGGAGAAGCCACGCATTTATTTACACTTCTCCGGTTTGCCTCCAGGCGATTTTCGGATCCCATCCCATTGTATGTTAAACCGAGCCGCGTTTACGAATTTATTACGGATCCCTGAAATAAAAATGGCGATAATATCGTTAATGCCGCTAATATTTTCGCCGTAGAGCAAAAAAAAAGATGGCGGCGCCGCGTTGATTGTTTCACATAAATCATGTGCAACGCCATTAGTAGGACAAATGCGCTTGCGCAGGTCCCACCTCATTTGCATATTAACTAGGCAATATTGCTATCGGTGCTCTGAGAAAGAAAGGCGCTTGCATTTCTTTTAGATAATGGTTTATTGTTACTGAGAATATTGGCAACATGAAATATCCATTGTGGAGATATCGCTAGTAATTAGGTATTATATCTTGACAAAATATATCATTCTCAGTTTACATTAAAGAGAATAAAGAAGTGTTTTCGATTGGTCTTACTGAACATACTATATGTAATTATGGAATATGAGTATCTATATTGTAATTTTTTGCAGCAGATATATTTCCGTACAAATACATTAGTAGTCGTATTTTTGAACAGCAGTCGTCGACGTGTGCCACATTCTTCGTAATCAAAGCCCTTTAACTCCAACTCGTACTTCAGAGGCATCAAAATGAGCCTCAAGCATCGCTCAAAGCGAAATTCGCTAAAATATTAGTTCGTTCACCATAATTTATGGGCACAACACCCCATTCCGTACAGTAAACTGTCTTAAATTACTGGATTCGTAAGCTGGTAGATCAAATACACTGTATTTTTCCCCCATTCCAAGTCCAATCTGAAGATGGAAGAGTTCTTCAGTCGAGAATGTAACCAGGTTATCCCTACTAATATTATAAATGCGAAAGTAGGTACACGTTTCTGTTTGTCTGTCATACTTTCGCGTTTAAGTAAAATGCGGTTTGGAGAAGAGGCAGAATTTAACTTAAGAAAGGACATTTTGTGTACTTCGCAAAGTCACAATTGAAATCGAATTCCAACATGATTTATACCTTTTTCATGGTATGACATTCAAAATAATCTTTTTTTATATAAAATAACATATATTTTCTTATTGATCTTTTACGTTTCTCGCTACACCTTTCGCACAAACAATCTTAATATCAGATTTACCATAGGAAAACACTTGAATACTCAATTGTAAACTAATGACAGCCATTTTAAAATGCCGTGTCATAACAAGTAAGCATATGTACTGCCTTAATTAGCCTTAGTTGGCCAGATTTGACATTTGTTTCATCATGGCGGCACAAAGTCATGAGTTTAAAACAATAATAAAAGGACAAATGTATAATGATAATGTCAGAGCTCCTAAATGTGTACACAGGTTTAATTGTTGTTAACCTCTGCCTTTATGGGCGATGTTATCAAATGTTCTTAGAATATTCGACACGAAGATTCCTTGGAGTTTATGCCTAAGTTTCAATCATTTATTCTGTAAGTAAAGACAAAAATTGATTTATAAAAATAGACCCTATTATTAACGCATTAATTAACGTTTATTTTTTATTCGCTATATTTACCGTCCATTTTTTTTAAGCTCATTGCATTTTTAATATTATTATATTTTCAAAATCGAGTTTAGTTGCTTAATCGAGACTCTTAAACTGTATAGAATACTAAACAGGATATCTGCAGCGGCCATGATGAAATCCTACTGTCAACTGTCCTTACAGTAACCACTTGTCAAAACAGATTAAAAATCTTCGTCAATCATATTTTGGCTTACCTGTCGCTCGTATTAACAAGGCTTCGAAATCTGGTCTTTTGAGCCAAACTGGTCAGGTGAATTATTTATTGCGGATGGTGTTGCTAGCATAAAAGTAATTATAGCAACTTAATGCTTGGTCTAGATCTGTCATGTGTCTCTTACTCTGAATTAATGGCTATTTGGAAATATGTACTTACAATTGTAAATCATTGTGGAAATATTGCACTGATTATGAACCTACCAAAGAAATTTTTACAAGATCAAAACAAAATTGAAATGTCGTCCATTCACAGAAAACATCAATGGATCATCAAATCGTTTTTATCACGACAATGCTACAATCGATGCAGTTAGACCCGTTATCAAAAATCCCGTTTACAAAAGGAAAACCTGTAATAACCGTGCTATGAACAATACAATATAATAAATATATAAGTAATTACTACTCGGTATCGGCAAATTAACTGCGAGAGCAACCAGTTAACCGGTATGCTGTGTGACCTTTGCAACTACTTTTTACTTGTGAATAAAAATCACTGTCCGTCGTTGAGTACATTCCTTTAAGTATTAAATAGGGAAGGTAAATATTTTATCCTCATGGTTTATTTAGAGGTTTTTACCGTGTATTTATCCAGTTAAAGTGTAAACCATAAAATGAAAAAGGAGATTTATCAAACCCGTGTAGGTTTTAAATAAGTTATCAGCCATGAGGGGACAAGAAACAGGATCTTGTATATGTTTGATGATGTAATGATCATCAATCCTTCTGCCAAGGGATGGGATGATGGCAAAATCCCGTTTGAAACAGAAATATTTTCAACAGTGATCTTATTTCGACCAATGATGGTTAAAGAAGAAATAAAATGGACATTATAAACAATATTATGTAGTTGTTTTATAATCTTTTCATGTTATAAATAGTTTCAAGTTTCAATTTCCAAGAATTTCTCCAAAAACGACATCTCCTATTGTTATTATCCAAACGGTTTTATAATATAAAAATAAAAGTACGAAAGAACGGACATTCAAGAGCTCGTTGTGAAATAGCGAATCGACAAAAAGCTTGAAAAATTACGTCTCACCCATTACTAATCGCGTTTTCTGAACAGACAGAAATAACTGTTCACTTTCACTATATAAAAGTTGTTACCAAAATTACTCGCACGTACATTCGATGCTTTCGATACTAAATCTTTGCATTACTTTTGTATGGCCACTTTATTTCTGCATTAATTGCTTTATTATTGAGAGGGACATGTAGGAAATATTCACTCTAGCTTGGTTCTTTGTCAAAGAAAGGATTAGCTTTTTTATCTGAATTCTCCTCTTCCACTTCATAAATATCTCAAATCCGAATCCCCAAAAATATGACGACAAAAAACAAGTCTCTTGTGGTTTATCGTATGAGAAATTGTTAGCTTTATGTGTCAAAAACTCTGGAAGAAAGGAACAAAAATACAGAAATTAAATTCCAGAGCATGACAAACAAATATGTTAAAAAAGGGCAACCAATGTCACCAATAGGTCAAAACCTTTCCTTCGTCATTGAACTTTTTCTGAATTAATATGTGGAACAGTGATTGCATCACCAGAACGAATTGATTTGTCAATATCATTACACGAGTAATCAGCAGATCGTATATCTAGACGGCTGAATACGTTTGAGGCACTTAATACGCTTTCAACATCTCAGGTTCTGAGCGCGGTTGCTACACCTGGCCAGCACATCAGTTCACCCTTCCATACTTAGAAACCAGTAACTCAACACTTGACATCTCTTACATTGGCATATCTGGTCGGTAATCAGAAGCCACGCCAGCCGTTGATTTGTCAACAAAGCACTTCATACAAATTGCACAATGTTATTAAGTTTTATTCGAAGCTAAATATCATTGTGCTTAAGTTTCAAGTTATGATTGCTTAATTCAAACTTTGTAACTTGATCAGCGGATCTGATACTTTAATGGATTTCTTCATCTGGATCTGTAGGGTTGTGGCTTAATGAGTTATTGTTACGAACCTGTTAGGAGATTTGATCCTGAATATTAATTTCGGTTGGTAATGCCTTCAGACCTGTTTAGTCTAATTCAATTTCTACTTCGGTATCTGGTCTATTAGTCAAGTGTTGTCCAATGGATTCCTGTCGCAATTGTCGATTTTGATAAGCTTCAGTTGAAAGTGGAAGTGGTCCTTTTGTACAACGCTTATCAAGTTATTTTAGAAATCTTGTAGCGATAGCGAAATTGCAGGAAATGACTGTCAGTGTAGATTCTGAATCATCAATTATATCAACACTGGCCAAAAGAATTTGCTAGTGTTTTCGGCTTATATGTAAAAAAATTCCTCATGAAAATACCAGTTAATTTCGCTATATTCTCGGATTGAAGTAAGTCATAATAGACAAAGCGCTTGTCCAGAAGATTTTTTGGATGTTCTTATGATCTAATAATGAAAGTAGCTACATAGTACAAAATTTAACTGGCGAAAAATTGGCGCACCTTAGCGTCCCTCCAAAGAAGAAAAAGATCTAAAGGAAATAAAATTAGATTCAAAGTCCCATATCTCACGTACCAAAATGGTGTTTAAATTTGAAATGTTTTGCAAGCATATGGTGGTGAATAATAGCATGGTGAATCGTTTTGTGAGGCTTGCGCAGGAAATGGCTGGGTTTGACCCCGGGTTAGTCGTAAAAGGGGGGCTGAGTACTGTACTGTATAGCTCATGGTAACAGAACATCTTTCATCTTTAACAAATATTCTTATTTATACTTGACTTGGAGATATTTGAAATGTATTTCTTTTCCTTTTTTATCATATTTATAGATTTGGATTGATCACAAATGATGCTGCTTTGGTTCTATTGTTCCTTTTCTCTGAACAGATATAAATTTGAAAATAGAAGATGATTTGCGCGAATTACGGGTACTTAAATGGAGGTGATACAACAGATTCTAATTTCTTACGTTCCAGAGTCAGGTGATTTAAAATGTGAGGACATTGATTCAGCATAAAACCACGAATTCGTTTATTGGCGTGTCCTCGCAGAGTAACAATGCGTTTTAAATACAAATTTTCTTCAAAGTATATTATATCAACATTATAAAATAAGTACAATCACATATTCTCCACAAGTATGAATCAAAGTTGATTCCGTCTCCATAGTTCCGGACATTCACACACTTGACAGTCGGCGCCCACGCAAAAACACTCCTCCACGTATCACACTGTCATCTTGTCCTCATAAAGTACTTATTTAAGCATTACCTTTCTTTTTGTTGCAGGTGAGCATCATGTCCCGTACAGCGGACCAGAGGACCGACGGGCCATCTCACAATAATTTTAAAATTTAAATCCGCCCCACTTTGTATGTGAAAAGCGACAAGTATAGCCTTATTTGTTTTAAAACGCGCATAAATTTTGCAAACCGTGTGAAATTTCTCAGCGACCGGCGACGGTCACCGACACTGATATTTTGAATTTATCGAGCCTTTTTTGACCTCTCGGTGTGCGTTGTCCCAAAATTTTAACTTCTACCTACTTACGACTCGGATCAGGTTATCCGGTTTCGTTTTTGAAATCATGTGTCAAGTTTTGGTTAATATAAAACTTAAAATTATGGACACAAAAATATCAGAAGTTGAGAAATTATTGAACATTTCTTGAAAATAAAAAAGAATCTTCTATTTCTAACAACCAATCGTAACAGCATCACATATCGTTCGGATCGATCTCGATCGACTCGTGCGCATATCGTTCGTGACGTCGGCGGCGCGGGCGCACGGAGCGGCGTAGGCAAATCGGCGGCTAATTGCAGCCCCGGGCTTGGGCCGATCAAAAAAAATATATAATCGGTCTTACTCCGTTTGTACACACGGTACGAGAAACGTGGTATTTTACTGACGAATAAAGGAAAATACTGATTTAAATCGAAATTACGCCTGTGAGGACCTTTGCTTTTTCTATAATCACCTGCATTTTCTTTTTGTTTGTATTTTTATATTGTACTCACGCCCTTTCCTGGCATCGCTCAGGTGGTATTCCACGATGTGCTCTGTCAATGTGTCCATATAATAGCGACTATAACAAAAATGAAATTTAGTAATTTCGCGAAGTCTTTCGAAAAATAAACCTCGTTTATTCATTATTATTTATCTAAGTTATGTTATCCCGAATCTACCTCCCGGGAGTGCTATGGACACACGCTGCTCCAGAATGATTTCGGCCGCGATTGCCGCGGCAATTCCCGGTAATTCTCTTTAATTCTCCTTTCGGGTCATTCCTTGACTCTCTAATGTTTTCGGCCTCATACGTGAAGGTATTCCGAGCCTGTTATTATGAGTTATTGATATAGTTCCTTGGTTTGGTCTCTTTAAACCTTTGGGCATAAAAGCAAGGATTCTTCCAGAATCAAAGGTATTAGGTTGGTCCTCAAAGGATCATTTTCTTCGTCTTAGTTCTTGTAAAAAGCCTGCATCTGGACCACATAAGCATTAATAAGAAAAATCAAATATTTACTTAGTTCAAACCCCAAAATTCAAACTATTGCATCGTCCAAACTTTTCATTGTTATCGAATATTGAAGTCTACTTCTCTCAAAACAAAGTTCATTTTTCCGACCAACGGTGAACCAGCCTCAAAAACTATAGACTATCAGTCAATGACCTTTCATTCAAAGTTAAAAGCATAACAGCAGTTACGAAGTTATGATATTCTTATCCGTACAATATTCTCACGGTAGTGTGACCACAATCGCCATTTTTGTCGGAAAGTCTCATACAATAAGCAAGCAGTTTTTGCTTCATAATTTATTTAGGCGTTATGAAAGTTTATGTAATAATAAATTGTTTGGCACAGTACGTTCTGATTCTCAAACTAAACTTACTTTTGTAGCAAGAAGTGATTTTTGAAAATCATTATTTGACAGCTTTTTTTGTAAATGAAGTATGAAAGTTTTTAGGGCCAACTTTCATAAGATGAACTTTCAGTATGATATTAATTGACTGAAAGACTTATCTACCTACTTTGTTTTACATGATACTTTGTGTTTTTAAGGCGTCAATGACTAATCATTGAATAAAATTGCAAAACTTTAATTAGATAAATCCAAGCTAATATTATAAATGCGATAGTAACTATGTCTGTCTGTCTTTTCTTCACGCTTACTAAACTACTACTAAACCCATTTGAGTGAAATTCGATACAGACATAGTTTGGAACTCCAGAAAGGACAAAGGATAGTTTTTACCCAAAAATCTGAAGGCAGTCACTATTCCACGACAACAAAGTCGTGGGCAAAAGCTGGTAAAAGCTAGTAATGATATAAAATGAATCCAGTAGCAAAAGATAAACCAGCTTAAGTAACGTGGTTTAACGGCCATTGTTAAGATCGACAAAATATTTTGCGAATTACGTTTTATGTTTACGAAACCGTGAAATTTTAAATCTTGGCATTTTATTATGGTCGCGTTTACTGAGGTAATTACTTTACTTTCGCGTTTATGTAAGATAGGTAATGTTTATGTCTATTTTTTGTTTGTGGTCGTCTGACTGTCGGTTTACTACTATTATGCAGTTTAGTATGAAATAATCTTGAGGAGTCTTGACTTTATTTTCTATATTTTGAGTTATTTTGGTAGTGTGTTAACATTATTGATCGAGTCTATGTGTTCTTATTATAAGAAAATAGCCATGTTTAAGTGCATTTGTTTGAGAGTAGTTTTTATCCAATTTATTGATTAAGAAATAAGTCCGCCGCTTATTTAGCCTAAGACTTAGTATTTTTTTCTAATTATTGTTATCATTTTACCAAACTTAGAATTAATTTCTGCATCAATTACCAACCAGTCTTCTGTTCCGAAATTGATTTATTCACATGTTACTAAATTTAATTAAAATATTAATATCAAACTGTTATTTATACTTGAAATTACTGTAACAGTAAGATTCTTACATAATTTCCTGCCAATTAAACACCGGAACAGTTAAGTAACCAAATGGTTATCGATTATTATACAAACATTTAATATTTCCCGTGTGATCATCTAATAATTATTTAAAAGAAAGCGGTACTTCCTTCCCATCTTTGTCCTTCATTTTGGAAGATATTATGGTCACCTTAATTTATTTATTTCTATTGACTGCACAATTGACTCGGTGGGTGGGGAATCGGCTGACGTGCAACGTATCGCGGAATCGATTCCCGTACGAAACAACTCTGAAATCTATGTTTTTTAGTCTTGCCACAATTTGTAGTTCCGGGTCTAGGTGTGATGCGTATGTGAAATTGTAAATTCAATGCAACGCACCCACGACACAGGAGAAATCCCTCGTGTGGAGTGCAACGTTTTAATTTAAAAAACGAGAAATAAGAATACCTGAAATTTCAAATAAAGATCGTCCTAGCTAAGCTAAGATAGTCCTACTGTTTTATAAACAATATCGTATACAAATATGTAAACACAAATTATTTTATAACAATTTTCCTTAACCTACAATCAAAGTACATAAGTATTTGCAAATGGCTTCATCTTTATTCCAAGTATTATAGCAGTGTTCTGCCAATCGAATGTTAATGTCCAATGTATTTATTTGAGTCACCATTTTCTTTATAAATTTGCAAAACGTTTCTGAATATTTTAACTGTTGTTGTCTCAGTTCACAAAAATGTTTATTAATATTATTATTTTATTGATCTGAGAAGGGAGTTTAAATAAATGAAGAGGCTTTAAAATAGTTTAAGTATATTAAAATAGTATAAGTATTGTGTTATGACTACGTGCCTTTTATCTATTTAAATAATCATAGACCTCTTTCATATCCTGGCTGTATGTAAATGTTGTGTGTACGCGCTTCAACACGCATAAAAAAGTTATTTTGAACATAAAGAAACATGGCGCCAAAATTGTCGGTGAACGGTCGCGCGTGCGTACCTCAGTAGGCCAATGGATTCCAGTGTAACTTCATTTGTCTACCCGAAAGCACGGCGAAAATTACTGAAGCGTGCCTTTGACAAACCCCGAGTTCTCAATATTCATAACGGGTCTACTATTGTTTCCCGCCTTTAGAAACGTCACGTATCCGGCGCCATCTTGAAAGGGACGTGCTCAAACGCATCCAAAATTAGAAGAGCCTTTAACTATCTACACCTTAGGAAATCAGCAAACTGTGTGTAACGTTTGGGTGTCTATTTAAAGTGGTGCTTTTTATGACCCAAAGAAAATTATGAATGTACGTTGTTGTGCATTGAAATCAGCTACCAGTGAGGTGGCCGCGTCGCCGTACATTTTAATTTCTTTTCCCAAACTATGAGTTATGTGTGCCAGTGCCACGAACACGAAGGAATGTTGCCGATCATTTTTAGGTCACAGTAAAATTGGTTGTAAATAATAAACGCTGTAATAAGATTAAATTTTTAAGAACACTCCAGTTAATATGATTTACGAGCGAGTCAAATGTTCGTTTGAGCGGTTAAAGTGTTTTAAGACATAAATATTTCTTAACAATGATTAACCACTAAGATAAGCCCATAAAACTGCGACCTCGCGCAAAAACTGGTTTAACGATGTGCTTTTTAAATTTATAAGTACAAACGTCTGTTAATGTACTCGCCCTATTCTGAGATGAATGATTAATTTCCACTGAGCGTCCTGAATTGTTGCTACTGGCAACGACAAGTAATTTTCGTCTTTAATGGATGGGAACATCCCTTGGGATACGTGCACCATATTTTAAATACTCCCGAAAATTCAAATCTCAAGAAAAAATTGGAGCATTTACAAAAATATTTTTTCAATTTTAAATTTCATCAATTAATTAGTTCCGGACATGAAAAAAAAACAGCCCTTTACAAAAACAATACCGAAGAATAAAATTGGCATGCTCAAAACAATATACTTAAAGATGTAACTGGAGTAACAGTTGGCTGTTGAGTCATAACACGGATTGAATTTGGTGATGATTAACAAGAACTTATTGCAGACTAAATTCTTTTCAACTCATGAGTCACAGAGCTCATGTTTTTGTTATTATTAGTAAATATTTGACAAATACCTTTTATATCTTATTTTTGGAATAGCCACAATAGTCCTGTTGGCATGACCTTTATATTTATAAAGTGTGATTACTTAAACAAGTTTAAGATGGGTAAACTAGTTTCTTTTTTCATCATTTTTTTATTTTCTGGCATATCTGTCTAAACAAATAACAGAACTCAAAAACAACTTCATAATTCTATTTAAACTGCCATCAGATTCCTAACGATTCCCTTCTATTTAAATAATTAATAAGAAGATAAGAACACTAGATCAAGGCTACATAATCAATTGAATCTCATAATGTAAGCATCTGTCATTCATTCGCAAGCCGTCCAGGAAATCTTGAGATCGGAGTTCCGAGTTGTTCAGACAAGTTCCATTATAACCTTTCCTCAAGAACATTGCATAAACATCAGAGGAACAGGTCGATAGCTCATCAAGTACCACCAAGCACAGCTGATACACATCTCATGGCCGTATCAGAAATCAAAAATCAATATATCATATGTCTTACATAAGTTATCAAACGTTTCTATGTACGACCACGATCTGTCGCAGTCGCAGTTGTATTAGAAAGCTGCGCTTACGCAACTCGGCGTACCTTAAAATTTCTAATACCTCGTAAATTCGCGTTACATAAAGAAATCATCGGTTAAAGAATATTGTAAATCTTTTATACTATCAATTAATTATAGTTTCGTAATGGCGTCGATCGCAGGTTGTTGGGAACACGCACGCGGTCACGGTCGTTGTTTCTTTGTATTTTTTTTTTAAGAAAAAAATTTTTTTTTTCTTATTCTTGTTATGATTGGTGATAAATTAAAATATTTTTATTTTCTTCATCGAATGTTCTTTGTGATATTGATATCGTTTCGTTTTATTTATTTTTATCGTCGTCTCGAAATAGGACTGTCCTTAATTTCCCAATTATTAGGCAAACCCTACTGATAATCTGTTTACACGCGACGGTTTTTATTATTGTTCAAGTAATGGCTATTTCCTAAAATATAATATTACGTGTATAAGTACCTATGTATTTCCGTGTGCAGTAACCAATGAAATGTAATAGGTATATTTTGTGAACGAAAATAGTATGTTACTGTAGCAATGTTGTTATGAAAACTTGTATCATACGATATAATAACCCACATTTTGATATATTTTAGCACTTTTAGGTAGTCACTTAGTGAGTGTTCTTACTTTTTTCTCCGAAAGGAGTATTTTGGGTATCAAGAGTAGAGCAACAGTACCTTCGTATTCTGAAAAAATTATTGGATGAAGAGGAAAGAGGATTCTTCAAGTCAAGGTCATGTCTAAGCCGCCGTGCGTCATCAGTGACCGCATGATATCGTAACATCTGGCGATACAGCGGTCGAAGGCGATCGTATCTATTACTATATTTATTTACCAAGTAAATAATAATCAATACACAGATTGAAAAAATAAGGCTACTCTTTATACAACGTATGTTTGAAAAAGGTTCGTTTTCGAAAGACTTTTTCCAATGCGATAATTAAGTGAAAAAACGTAGGGAATCCTAATTAAATTACGATTTGTAGTTACCCTGCAAAGTTTTTATCCAATCAGGATTGTCGTTGAACGGATGCGTCTACCTTTCCTTGGCTGCAACAAAAACTGTTTGCAACGCATTTCATTTTCTCTTAGAACCCGTTGAACCCTAGAAACGTACGAAATGCGGCGCTGCAACAATTTGTTGCGTGCGGTGGTGGGGGGCAAAAAGCTGCGCGCGCGCATTGCGCACAAGATGCCTGCCCATTAAAATTCCCGCCCGCGCAACGCTGTCTATTTAGAGAAATAATAGTTATCATAACGAACCTTTAACTTAAGGAGGAGAGCGAAAAAAGGAGTTCGTAGGAAGTGATCCTTCTAGTCCAGTGGTAGCTGAGATTTATTATTTTTATATCAACGTACTGGCTTCTGGCTGCCTTTTAAACATCCTTCAATCTAAGTGCTTAATATTTCCCTTTACAATTTAAGTCCTATTTTGGTCTTAAGGTATTCAAATTCAAACTACGTACATGAATTCAAAATCAAATTTAAATACCCCGAAAGGGCAAAAATTGTCGTGTATTACGTGATGTTATGTAATATTCATTATAACACAATAATAATTATATCACCAATGTTACCATAATAAGCCTCATTGTCTTCTCTAAAGTATTGCGTCAAGAAAACAACTTAAATAACACTTCATTATTTATCAATTAACGCTAATAATAGACTACAACGTCGTTAACAGATCCAACTTGTTACGAAATGCGAAAAAACAAATAACATTTCATCTAAGGAGATCTTATCTGAACTATACAAGGAGATTTAGTGAGTGAGAAATATTTCTAGTCTATTATTATAGTGTAATCAGCCTTCCTCTGCTTGAGCCCTCGTAATGGCTGATAATGAAAGGGCCTTACCGCCACACCTACGTCAATCCCACGCCTGATCCAAAAGGAATTTTTGGGTCAAAATTGCTATTACCGGCCCATATCGTGATGGAATCTAGTTTTTGATTTGTTATATTTTCTTGGTAGTAGAAAAAGTTATGTTAATTGATTGGTTAATTCGTGTTGATAAATCCTTATTAAAAAACATAGACATATCTGGATGGAGAACTACTGCTATAATGGGACATGACTAAATGGCTTTGAAAACTTTCCACCATTGCATTGATGTCATATTCAAATCCTGTTTTCAAATATCTATTTATAAACACGAGATAAAACCGAAACACTCAAGGTTCAAGGGCTTGTCGTTCGTTATCGCGCCAAAGAATGCAAAAAGAACAAAAGTCCCCAAAAGATTTGCCCAAAATTGATCGGAAACCTGTTCTCAACCAGTTCCTAAGATAACCATTCACAATCCAGACTTGGTCAATAAAATTTATAATTTTTCAACCTTACCAACTCCATAATATAAATAATCAGTGGTTATCAAAAGGTATGAGGTCCACACATTTGTCAGTATATCCTTATTTTATCGAAAGACATTATTTTCGGGACATCTCACCGACCATAATATATTACTCAAACCGTGAAATATCTTTCTCAAAATCATTGGTCAATTTGGTATTCACGATTTTAGTCGCGTGCCCTTTGCGACCACAAACACTATGGAACCTCCTCCTTTTAAAGATCTTTGACATGGCAATTTAACTTGCAAAGAGTTGTGATTTTCAAATAACCTGAAACATGGATAGATTAAATCAGTCTTATAATCTGCAGTCATACTTACAATTAAGACCAATCAGGCAACAGCGTCAGAATCGAACGACAAAAAACGAGATATAAAAAAACGTTTAATCAATTAAAAAAACACAAGAGAAAGAGAGTGCCGTAGATATAATTTTATAGAAATTTCGCGTGTAAACCAGAACTTTCGATTCATAGTTATTATTTAGTTTTACGATCTATTAATTGATTTCGCTATAGAATTTGAGATAACTCGATTTCTCAGTATTGGTCCAAAATGGCGGATCGTTAGAAATTGTAGTTAACATTAAAAATAATTGTAATTGTTGCGTTAAAATACCAAGTTCAAGAGCAAAGGTAACTGGGTAGTTGACCTTGAAGTTTTCTCGTTTGAAGATTTATGAGATACAGGGCTTTTGGAGCGTCAGATCTTCGCAGTAAAGAGATCCTTCTGGTTCAGTGCCATGCGATGACAATATGTATCGTGGGTGGTCCAGTTTTGTTATATTTATTTACTTGTGGGCATCTAGGAGGGTGGGGTGATGTTTTTGATTTATTTGAAAGTGTATGCTGAATACTCTTTTGAGTTACTTAGAATGCGGGTATCGTAAAAACAATTATTAAGTACTTATGGATCGAGTTAGTAAATTTTAAATTGTTATTATTTATATAATTAAAAATTCTATTTTAAATTGTTTTTTTTTTCTGGCTTTCATGTCTGATGCCGAATAAATGTATTTTCTTTCTTTCTTTCTTTCTTTCTTTCAAATTTGATAACTGTAAAAGACTCGACGTGATTCTCGGAGATTACTTGTTTAGTTCTTTTAGCTACTTTTTTTTATACTTTTGTTATACGACACCTTAAATTAATTAAAGTAAAAGTCTTCATCAATCAAAAACACTAATCAACAATCAATACTGAATTCTAAAGCACTTTTTAACAAAACCCACTTTTGAATACATTTCTTTAACACATTTTCCCTCACACTCAAACAATAGACAATTACGAGTAGCATTTAAAGACAGTCTGTAGATGACACAAGAAATGTCAATACAATTGACGTCCAATTAAGCTTGACACTTTATTGGTCAGCACCAAGTACGGGACAGGTCTCAGTGTAAGATGGCAGCTGGTCGATAATTTTCTTTATAGAAAGTAACTTGTTCACAGCGTTCATTGGAAAGTTTGTATGGAAAACGTATTTCTAAGTGAAAATACGCGGTGCCTATAATCATTGTTTCTGATGACGCTTGACGTCATGAAGACATTTTCTTTGACAGGTCTATTAGTGTTGACAATGACAGTTCTTGCGGGTAAATAGTGTACCGTTTGCAACTTTGTGTGGACTACTTACTGTTAACGTGTGTGAGTCATTCTAGGATTTTGTTAATTGGGTTAAGTGTGTTTGAAGTTTTTTAGAACTTCGGTGTTTTGACAATTGGGTGTGGGAAAAAAAGGCAAAACGATATAGTAAACGCAGCTGCTCTTTAATATCAGAACAGGTCTTATTTCGTCATAAAAAAACAAATTGCAATATTCAAAATTTAATTGACTACATAAAAGCAGTTCATAACTCGAACAATAATTATTGTTTCGTAGCAAACCTTTATTGTATTTAAATATGATGTTACAATATCTTAAAATAGCGGCGCGGCTGCGCGGGCGCATGTCGCCGCGTCGCGCAGTGGGCGTGACAATTTATCGGCGGTAATGGCGAAAGTGTCGCCGCGGCCTCTTTGATCCTGCCCCTCTAATGCTGATTAATTACTCGCGATCCAGAGAAATTCTAATTTATATGGTGCAGTTTGCGAACTATTTTAGAAATTGTCGAGTAGGCGAAACACTGGCCACTGGTGTGGGTTTTTGTATTTTCTATTATAATACCAAGTTTTTTATACCCACGCTATTACAATAGACACATATTTTTTTTTTTTTTTATTTACTTAACACACGGATTTTTACCCATTCAACTGCCAACGTTGAATGGGTAAAGAAGTTATTAGAAGAAGTTATTAGAGGATTTGCCTTCAACAGTTTGGGTCGGAAATTTTCATAAGGATAGATGATATTTTACAAAATTTGTCCAAATCAAATAAATTCCCATACATAAGTTACTTCACTACAATCACGATCAAAGTCGCAGGCACTAGCTAGTTCTCTACAAGATATAGAGAATGTTCATTTAATGACATTAAAATGAAATGTATGACGATAAAATAATTGGCTGTCGGTTTTATGATTTATGGGAAAGATTGCTTGATTATTATGCGTAACTTTCGATTTTCACTATGTTCGTTATATATTTATTCCCTCGGATAGTATGTAAATCGATGAAACATTGAGATTGAAACTATGACCTTCAAAACCAATACCAATACTGAAATCCCTTATTGTCAAACAATCCATGGCCAATGTCATAAACCTCTGTCTCGTACACCCGAAACACCCGAATGACCCGGGGTTGCGAGTCAAGATGAAAATGAACCTCGACCTCAGCTTGGAGCAGGAGAAAGAACGGGTTGGCTTTTAGTCAGTAAAAGTATAGCCCTGCCTTTCTTCACCCACGACAAAAAAAGAAAACAACAATTTGAAAACATTCCCCTCACAAAAAAACAAACAACTTATCAATTAAAATTAATTATCGTTAAATTTAGACCTTAAAGTTTATGAGTTCTAATAGTGATATTAATTTACTTGTCGGTGATACTAAGAAGTGTCGGTAAAATAACAATGGGTAAGCTCTTATCTGTATTCCTAGAAGAGGGTGAGTCACTTGCAATGAAAGCTTTGAAGTCTAGCGGCTGATAACGGACGATAGAAGGACAGAAATAGAATAGCATTTTGATAAAGGGCAGTTGATAAAAATATGTTACCCTATTTAACAAAGAAATATAGTCACGAATAATAGCGATTATATGAGCACAAAATTCAATGAAGGTGGTGGTTTTCAGTCAGGAAAAGACACTCTCTCTTGCCCTACCAGACGTTACATGATTTTACTTCTTCCATAAGAAGGATTTGATGGCGAGAATTCTATTCTCTGAAGGCAACTAGCTCATTCTCGTAGCACAGATTTTAGATGATAAGATTTCCAAAACTGCCCTCTGGATGGTCCATTTATACAAGTATAGTAGTATTAGTACCAGTACTGATCAACATAAGTCTCTGTCCTCTAATCCCATCTGTTGATCAACTAGATCATAATGGAGTCTTCATATCAGTACATGCTGACCTCGCACAAGTACACGCAGTCGATGAACACGAACCGAGTCAAGGTGAAATGTCAACGCTAAACAATCAAATCGATTGAGTAGATCACGCGAAACTAATTATTGTATCGCTTCTAGACTGAGATATAGATCGTGGACTAAAACAGGTTATTTAATAGCCAGCTGTTAAATGCTACACAGACAAAGAATTTCTGGTCATGAAAAAGAATCACAAAACAAACTTTAAGATTGTTTAAAAAATGAGCCCTCCTATATAGTCATCACTAAGTAATCAAACGATAATAAGTCTCAAGTCTCAAAAGAGAAACAACCACCAAAGCAGGTCACCCTGAATGACTCATTAGTGTCAATACGATCAACAAATAAGTAATTGGCAACACTGTCTGTCGAGACGTCTTCCGATAATCTCGTACTAGTCTAAATACACATAAAAAAAGTTGCGTCGGAACACGACCAAGAGGCCGACAACTCAATCGCATTGGCGATATCTGCACTAAATGGTCTGTCATTAAGGCTGCGCGGGCGCTTCTCCGCGCATGCATCAACGCCACAATGCCACGATCTACAATTGAGATGTAAACGATAGTATTGATGTTAAATTGCATGATTCTTTCCATAATGACGCTTTTAGGTGACACTGTTACTTGTTAATGGTCTTCTCATTTCTTTTTCACCAAGATTTCAAATGTTAAGTAATAATTTCTTAGCTTCCAATAAATTACTACGCACATCTTCACGACTATTTCAAAAGTATCCACAAAAATCATTAGAAAGCGAAATTAACTCACAATTAACTGCTTTTAAAGGGTTTCCTCGTAAATCTTGATAATGAAATGCTTACCGATTCAATGCTGACGCATTCCAAGGAATACCGAACTCTACTCCTTTTGGCTTTAAGTTAATTTTCGTTCGATGTGCGGGGTAAAGATAAGTCATTGGAAAGTGAAATGGGGGCGCACCTGACTTTGCTTTCTTTACGTCTCGGTGTTCTTTTTGCTTCAGTGAGAGTGGTCTAGATTCGATAATTGTGTCGGTAGCGATTCCGTGACGAGTTCGGAACGCCCTCCCGGCACTAACCACGGGAAGTTGATTCATCGCAACAACACTTTCCAAAGGCTCACAATTTGCATTGCTAATTGAAATATTGAAGACGTAAAAATTCTCAGCTTGTTCACGGCTAATGCAAATAATTAGAAATCCATTCATTCAGCCAGCTCTCTATTGATGTCCATTCAGGATTGTTCAATGAATATGCATGACTTTTTATTGACCGATGTGTGTTTAGTCACTAAGGTACTTATGGGTTCTTTAACCAGTTTTTGTAAGCACTAGAGTTATGATCAATACTTTATTATGTTGTGCTGCCTTCACATTGTTCATACCCACTTCTCATGCTGAGCGGCTTCCGGCGAACATTTAGCGAATACCTGTTGAATGTAAAAGTGCCGATAAATATTGAATGTGTTAATTTATCTGGCTTAACTTCTGTTAAGCATAAAACTTGTTTCCATTTAATTTCTTGTTGGTTTTATCTTTTGTGCCTTGATTAGTTTCTGCTTAAAGAACATTCTTAATGATATCTGCAATGATATGCCTGTGTTTATTGATTTTAATATTTATTTGTCAAGCAAGCACTGCAGAAACTTTGGTGATTTTTTGTATGTTTCTGGGAGAAAATCTCTGTTTTGTCGAGTTACATTTTGTACATATTGGGCTCTAAACCAGCTCGAAATGAACGCACTTTTATGTATCGTGCTTGCTTGTAGAAGAATAGACGGACACGAGACTGTAATTGTCACGGCCGCTACAACTGTTTATGTGTAACAATGACCGGGCTGCAGGGGTTCAGCTCTTACAGTGCAGTGTTTGTTGAAAGTCGTGATCCTATCAACATTTTGATTTCATTGTCACTAGTTTTTGTAACGAGACTCGTCTGATTTTGATACGATAGAAAGTAACTTCGCTTTTTTTCTATTGTCATTTTCTATTTCATCTTTTGTACTTTTTTATTTGTTATGAATAGTGATTTTGATAATTTTCTCCGTCACACTTCCTGTGCACGAGCAAACTGTGGCTGATGTAAGTTATTGCACTTTCTCTGAGGATTGCCGAGTCTTGTAAGCTGAGAGATTGATGATTAATCAGTACTTGAGCTAGACTCGTGCGCAGACTCCGCGGCGCCCGGCGCAGCGCTATCGCGCATCGAGCTTCGCGCGCGCCGACGAAAGTGCAAGTCGCCCAGTTCTCACGACCCCCTCCTCCGCGCCACCGCGCACGACCTCCATCTACCGACCGACTTGAGAAACTATCGATTATTGTAATTCGAATTATTTACACTTTCGGAAAGTAATCGTGGCCGCGCAATGCGCGCATGCGCATGCGATCGCCCGCGATAATGAACGCCATGTTTGGTCGGCTACGTTACCGACTATCTTGTTTGAACTGTTTCTTTGCTTTGCAATTTAAAGTCTAGTCAGTTAATTCTTCAGGGTATAGTGTAGATAATCGAGTTTTGAATATTCATTGTAGTATTTAAAATAAATGTATATCAAGAGATTAAATGATCATGTATCACCAGGAAATTAACAGGGCAGCAAATTAACTTGTTTCAACGTATCTATTAAAATTAATTAATAACCATGTTCTAGTCGCCTAAAGGAAATTGTTGATTACCGGCAAACCCTTCGAAACGATATCTTTTACTTCAGTTTACTTAATCGTAGTATTTTACATAATTAATTAATTTATAGGAAAATAACAATTTACAATAAAGTAATGCTTCCAAATCCTCGAAAGTCAGGGGCAAAATTGGACACAATATAACACCTAGTTTGCACCACTTATGCTTTGAGTTCAATTGTATAGAGGATGAGTCTCTGGACGCGTATCACTTCAAACCCTGTGCTGAAACGCTGCACTCGGCAATGTTAAACTATTATACAACACTACTAAAGACGTTGATGATGCAAGGGACTCGAGTTATATAAAATATAGCCTATATGAGGCCACTAAGCTCATAGACCGGACCAGCTGTTTCTCATTGATAGCTGTAATATGAACTGCTGTGTCAACATAACTTCAGTTTATACAGGTATTAGATATCATAATTTAGGATAATATTTTATATTGATTGGGGTTCTAAGTTGGGAGATCTAGCGGCTTGTTGATAGAACGCCATATGACTTATTCGGAGCTCGTGACACTTTGAGTGTTACAATTAGGTAACCGGCCCAGGATCCAGATTCCAACGATTATTCGACTTAATTGGTATATTTGTTTCTTATAGAAAATTAATTGCTTACAGTTTCTATAATTTTTTTGTGAACTAATTTTGGAAATTCGTCTTAGATGACGATAACTCTTTTAAATCAAGCAGATGGTGAAACGAAGCCTTTTTTACCTTAATGACTCAACATCATAAGCCTGTAAAATTCCCTCTACTGGACAAAGGTATCTTCTTGTACCTTTAATAAAAAAAAACAACTCTACGTTATTCAACACTGTAAACAATCTTTTCTTTCGCTTATCACTTGTCCCCACGCCACGTCATCAAGGGATAACCATAAATAATAAACCGATCCAATGGCACCACCAGTTTTATGGTTGTCACATCACAAATTTATGGTCCTTATGGAATCAGTTTTACACACGGTAGCTTTATAATAATAATTCTATCATAATAGGTTTTTGGTGATCATAGTCATAAAAAATAGATTTCCATATAACTTCATGATTTTATGGGACTTTTTGTGAAATGACATAACTAATATTATAATCCGGTTGTTGTCCAGAATTTTAAATTTATGGGGATAGGTCATGGGGCTTGGTGATAGGATTAGACCTTTTAAATGCTACATGACCCCTCAAAGGAAGGAGTATTGGTAAGAATGTGCTACCTGATCTGTGGTAATTCATTTATTTTGGATTCTAACTCCTTTACTTTTTTATTTATGTATGTGTGTGTATCAGAGAGCGTTGTCCCAGAATCTATTAGGTCTTGTTGTTCCTTTTCTGTTAGAGGGAGAAATCGTCAAATGGCTTCTCCTGCTCTTAGGTGGAGGCGAAGAAGAGAGTCAAGTAGTCTGTGTTTACTTTAGTGAAATCACTGCGTGAAATTACTTATTTCATTAACAAATGTATTAAAATGGATGTGCTAATAGCAAATGAATATTGCTGGCTTAAACCAGCAATATTTTACATATTACCATACAATATTGTATGGTAAAATGTATTGGGTATGGAGAACCATTTTCATTTAATGTAATTGCTTAAATAGCACATTACTTTGGTTTTCAAAGATGTTCAAAACTCTAAGAAACTACTTTCATAAAATATTTCATGTAGGGTCTGTGTTAAGATTACACTTGAGGCGAATTATACCAAAATCCAAAAAAGTCCAGTAATATATTTTCCAACCCGAAAATCGACTCAAGACTTCTCGGTAGTCACGCGAGCCACCACACAACCAACGACGCAGGAGTCAAAGATCGTTACAGATTATAATTCACAGAGTCACCATTACTATAATAATTTTCAATTTGCAACTCCCGCGCGATACGATCTAACGGCGCGCGCGCAGACATTCGATACGCATAGATTTGTATTGTCGCTTTAATGCCATAACGGTGTTGCCAGTGACATGTGGGCCTGTGGGACTGACATACATACAATAAACTACATACTTCACACTAGGTATGCATGTAAAATTACGATAATTCATAAATAAAGGATTCTTCACACTTTAACTTGTACAGAACTGTGTGCTATTGGTGTAGCCTTACCTTAACGTGAACGGACGCTTGTCTTTGGAATTGGTTCCTGTCAATTTTGTGTGGAAATTGACGTTAAGGAATGCATGTGGTTGGCCCTTTCTCCGTCGCCGCATCGGGGACTACGGTGTCGTAGACAGAAGAGAAAAGAGTTGGAGGAAAATATACTGTAGAAAAAAAATACAATTAGTTAAAGCAAAAAGTTTTAAGTATGGGAGAGCCATGCTTCGGCACGAATGGGTCGGCTCGACCGAAGTGATACCACGGCCTCGCAGAAAACCGGCCTGAAGCAAACTTACGTTTAGGTCGGCTCAACCTGAGTGATACCACAGCCTCACAGAAAACCGGCGTGAAGCAAACTTACGTTTACTCGCCATGTGAGGTTACCGGAGGCCCAAATCTACCCCCCCATCCTCAATCATCAAATCCCCTATCTTTAAATCCCTAACAACCCACAAGAGACTCGCAACGCACTTGTCGTAACTCCTTTGGCGGCGCTGATAGCTTACCATCAGGTAATACGTCTGCTTGTTTGCCGACCTACGACAAAAAAAAATAACTCCCGCATTAAAAATCATCAACTATTATTCAAGAATAGGTAATATTAACTACTTAAAAGCACTTACAACAAACTTATCATCAATTTCTTCTTCAACAAGCAGAATATTCTTTTGTTCTTTTTTCTCTTCAAACCCAACTAACTTCAGATTGGTTTTCATTATAAATAATTGTTGAAACGCTATTCCGGCTCTTCTCACTCCAAACACCGTTACTTATATGTTCTGGATACCTGAAAAACTGTATTAATGATTCTATAATGAGAATATTACTGTAATTTTAATGTTATTTAATATTGAACAGGAAAAAACTGTAGTTTATCCTCAATATTTTTTGTAACACTATTATTACTCTTGCACTGCTTGCTGAATTATACAACGATATGTGTGAAGTGAATTAGACATATCACAATAAAGTTATTTCGTGAAGTAGTTAGGTGATTTTGGGTCTGACACTACAATAGCACTTATTCCAGTCGTAACAATGACTGAAAATAAAAAAAAAATTTAAGTACTTATAACCTATAAATAAACGATATGTTGCTCCCTCTTCAAGATATGTCACTGTGTCATTCTTTCACAAGATGGAAATGATATATACATACCTACTATAATCTGAAATAAACAAACTCAAAACAGAAATATCAATAAAAAAATTACAAGTACATTTTTTAAAGTTATATTATTTGAATATAGAATTAAAGAGTAATCTGAAGTTAAGGTAATCTCAGCTTTATGACCTAGTTTAGTAAGGTTAAATTCCTATAATTACAGTACAATGCACTACACAAGTTCATTACACCATACCAACATCAAAATACAAAACTGTTACACCAACAATAAAATTGCGAAACAAGAAAATAAAAACTAACCAAAATAAAATTCGCACACGCATCGCTCAAAAAACTCAAGTTTAAAGTGAATAATAACAAAATAACAAAAAAAAAACGAAATCGTTGCTAATTTGGCGCGAATCACGCAATGAGTCTAACTGTCACGGTGACGTAAGGGGTCAGTGACCCCGGTGACATCGCGAAACTGTATCTTGGGTTCTGATGACTCTTTTGCTACCTCAACAGTTTTGATAACCATAACTTCACGGTACTTCTTTTTAAGAGAAGTGATTGTTACGTTTTCGTTGCTAATATTATTTAGACCGCTCTCTGCAACGCTAGTTTTTTTTTCGAAATAATATTTTTTTACGTCAACGTAGTATTTTCATCCTTATTATTGTCAATGTCTAGTTTTAATCAGAATAGTAAAAAAATATCTTAATGTTCTACTCTCGAACGACGGACGAATGGCTAAAATACATAAAACAAAACGAATCACACAGAAATCTAGAAAACAAACAATATGAGAATGAACTCCGCTTTTTCCCACATCAACAAGGAAGTTAAGATGATACATTGATTATAATATATGCTAAATAAGGACATTTAAGCGCTAATAACTGGCTAATTATCATTAAATGTATACTTAATTAAATTGTCTATGCCCTACGACGCATACAAATACAGAATTATGCAAGATACTATCTCATTCGTTCATTAGAATTATATTAAAATCCTTTATCTAATGGCTGCATGCAAAATTGAGACTTACTGTTCATCACAATTAGTCAAGAAGGCTGATTTTTCTAGACAGAAATTTGGTAGGCGTGACGAATCAATGTTACCCTTATTAAAAAATAATTGGTCGTTGATTTTTCTATAATTAAGATGTAAATTAGAAACTTTAAGTTTCAGAAGTAGTTTTATTTTTGGTTGGTTTTGTAACACCTATTAATTGTGTTTAATTTGTACGTTCCTTTTGTTTAGTTTTAAAACTTACTGGACCGTCAGTTAGTATTACCAATTATAAAATTAAATTATGCACTATTATGGGCTTTATTATAAATTGCATTAGTGGTAGTAAATTATACCGTTTTTCTTTGAAGAAGTCACAGATTTTTTAAGAATGAGTCCTTCCAACTCCTACATTTGAAGAAAAAAATCAATTATTTTCAATTGTAAGGACCACTCATGTCGATGTTTACAATAATATATTCTAGTTTCCCAGTAAACTTACCCGTGCGACCAATGACCAAGGTCAAATGCCCTATGGTCCTAGGCCGTATGTTATTAGTAGGTGCACGGCATCGCACGCTTTCCACACACCTTCAACCTTGAGAGAAAACTGATTTTCACTATCGATGCTATCTCCTAATAATTGATTTCTAATTCTTAATGGTCCTTGGCTAATGCGGTAGAGTAGAATCCTTATGGTAAAATATCTTTCTTATAATACGTAACTTAAAATGGCGATTATATAACTATTTGACGAAACTTGAGGCCCAATCATCTCCTATCTTTAATCCCCATATACCGTCAAATTTACCTAGATTGCCAATCACCACGGTTACCTGCTAATTTACCTAAGCCATAAAAAATCTCCGAAAACAAATCAAAAATCATTGAAAATTTGAATTTAAAAAGCAAACTTAATTAGGCTTTATCACTACCAACTCCTCGACTAATAAGTTAAATAAGCTTAATGCATCTACACAAATTCTTGTATATTTTTCGAATCCATTAAAGACACAATTCCACTTTAATTAGGTGTCAAAAATAACCTATACCTATACGAGTACAGGCTTATTAGAAAAAATTAAAATAAAATCTTATAATAAAAACAGCTAACTTACAACTTAGCAACAACTTTTTCAAAATTATTCATCTCGTTACTTCAATATTGGCTTATAAATAGCGAGCTGTTTCCAGAAACCTTTTTAATATTCCTGGTATACCTTTAGCGTGTTCTAGCATTATAGTTATTGCACGTTCAATACTCAATTCTAATCTGTTGACATTTTTACGCCATGTTGTAAAATGTCTTCCAGCAGCAACTATCTTATTGTTAATATTTTCCTCTTTATTGCCTTTATCTTAGAATTTTATTGCAGTTTGTAATGGACTATGATTATCATACTTGGAAACTAATAAAGTGAAAGAACTGTAATCAGTTTTCTTCTTTTTATATTGCTCATCGTAATTTCTTTTCGCATTTGTACTTATTTAGATGTTATCAGTTTCTTGTTTACTAGTTTTATTCATTTCATCTGCAGATTGTTTGTGTGTATGTTCATTATTTATAGGATTTGTTTTTTCTTCTTCATCGCAGTTCAACTTTAATACGAACTGTTAACGAAAACCAGATTTTTAATATATGATTTGTTTATTCATAAACAATAACTCACATTTTATTGAAATACCTACATTGTTAATAAAAATAAACAATCTAGATAGAAGTTACACAAAAAAGATGAGATAAATTTGGCATTAGGAGAGCTAGGTACCTAACAAGAGATTCCTGGAAAGCCGATTATGAACGAAAGATTTAGGACTTTGAAACTTGGACTTTGGACTTTGAAACTTGAACAATAAGTCATTCCAAAAACTGCAAGATGTTTGGTTTTATTTTACAATATCCACTAAATAACGAAGGTGTCGAATTCTCATGAAATATCGATAAAGAATGAAATCCTCTTAGAGTTTTTGAAGCATCGGATTACGAAATCGTTTTATCAAACCCTAAGTTTTTTTCGCACAATAAGATGATATGAGATCCTTATAAATATAATGTCTGGTGTTGATTATAAAAGATCGAAAAATAAAGAACCGAAGGAGCCATTTTGTATAGTGTTTGTAGTTAATGTGCGACAAAAAAAGTATAATAAAAATACGAGAAAAGCTAAAAGCAAGAACTTATACCAGACTTTTTTTATTTTTTTTATTGTAGAAAATCGACATCAATTACTTGATCAAGTTACTGATAGTCACCAGTTTTTGTACTTCATCAATATTAATGTGAATGTATTTTGTTGACAGGCAAGCCGAAAGATATCGAAATGCGGATATCTGTTCGTGGCTCCAGGATGGGACTTCTCCAATCCGCTCTACAGAACAAAGGTAAGAGTTGTAATGACATCTACGTCCAAATCTTCATATAGTTAGTAAGAAATGACTGTCAAAAACATCGTATTTGCCAACGATGCTAGAAACTTCAGATTTTTGTTTTTTTTGTATTTAAAACCAACGTTTCTAAAAACGTATGAGAAATAATTACGAAATTTTGAACTTTAGGACAAAGCGATTGTTTTATAATAATATTTTTAGGGTTAATTCCGTATCTACGTTAAATGCTTTACGTGACTGTTCATCTCATGTTTTCCACTACATAAAGAATTTCCATACAATCCTTGCAATCAGCTTCAATATCAGTAATCTCCACCACTGACAAACCTGACCTCGACTACACACCACACCCTCACTCCTTATGCTAATCACACCAGTTGTCACAGTTCAATTGTTCCCCGATGCGCCTGCGCAAGTCCTTGCCCTCTAATTACTTTCCCGAAGTGATTTTCATAAAGTCCTGTTATGTGGACCATTGTTTCGACTTGTGAGAATTGTGAATATGTAATATTGTTTTGTTTACTCGGCATGGGAGTGAAAGAATTAAACAAGTTACTTATATGAGAAGACAATTTTGTACCAGAAAATATGTGTACACTTTTATTGAGAGCTCGGGACTAACTAATGTCTTATTAATTTAATTAAGACGTCTTATCAATCTCGTTTCATTAGTGCGAGTGCCAGAGCTGAATATTGATCATCCGTCTCATGTACCGACTGGATGATAACGCAAATCTCCCGTGATTAATAATTTTCTGCCAACTTAAATCCGACATGTTTTTTGACACTTTTTGGCGCCAAAACTCAGCCCCCTGCCGGGACGTTATCGTAATCTTTAAATTCTCGTTTCGGGATCTCTTTTTTGTTTGCATAATAATAATATTTCACAGCGTTCTTATCCTCGATGCCATTCGTATCTGACTTGAAAGAAACGACCAAAAAATCAACGATGAATGCGTATGAGTCGTATTTTAGTAAACCTAATATTCGGGACGCTTATTGGTCGTTTAGTTTTGGGAATGGCCAGTATCATTAGGATTTAAATTTAGAACTTCACTGGAAGTGGCTTGTATTTAATTAGGTGTTCGGGTGTAATACGTAAAAATAATATTGGCATGTTACAAATGACTTTAAAACATATATTTTTCATAATCATCTAAACATTCTTTCTCTGTGTTATTCATAATATGTATTAAAACATTTGAGAAATGCCTTATAACTATATTATTCTGCTTCACGCGCCAAGGGCCAAGGATAATAGTGTTTACAGCGGTAATAAATATGGCTTTGCAAAACTTGATTAGGGTCTAATGCGATTTGTGTTTGGAAAAAACTTTTTGTAAGGATGAAGGGGGTGGGGGGAAGGCAGTATACATTGTAGACTTAATGTATTCGAAGTTTTTATTGCGAACTTATAAAATTTAGTTTTATGAGATATTTTGAGGTTTTTGATCATGTTACGCATGCGCATTTGATAAGGGTTGGATGGTCAGACGACTGCTAATATCAAAGCTTCTAATATAAATTCTTACGACGAAATACCTAAACTGTTAACACACGAAGAAATAATTTTCATTGTATTGTCTGTGTGTTAGTATTTAAAATGATATTATTCATGTCGCAGTCAAGAGACTTTCTAGCCATTTCGATTGCGGGATAGCGTCGCTAGCGCAGTAGTCAATACAAAGGAGATTCAGAAGGTACACAGCATGTAGCCACTACTTTTTCGGATTCAGGTAGTAGCAACTAGAATGTCATTGGTGACTTATTATACTAGCGACTGATACTAAATTTTTTCACTATTTAATTAATGTTATTATACATATAAACCTTCTTCTTTAATCACTCTACCCAAAACCGCATCAAAATCCGTAACATAGCTTAAATGATTTAAGCATACACAGGGATATAGGGCCAGAGAAAAATATGAATCTGAAGAGTTTGTTCGTTTGTTTCGGATCCTCGGTACAACTGGTTCTAATTGATTAATTAGTATTTGGTCACATTTATAATGTCTCCAGCTTAAAGGTACACGACAAATGCTCACAAAGACCTGAGAAATAAACGGAATCGATCAAAATTGTTTCTCTTCAGTTCTCTTATTTAGCAAACTTTTTATGTAGTTAATTAATATTTTTCTAAATATTTTGTCGTATTTTTGTTTTTGAGATTTTTGGCAATACGAATTAAATTCAGACAAGAACCAAATCTCCTAGATATTTTGTTGGCCTTCTGCCACCTTTCTGTATTGTGGTAACAAAGTAGTGCGGATCGCACGCACGACTGCCCAAAAGAAAGCAATGCTAAGATATATATTTTTACTCGATTTTTGTAATAAACTAGGAAATGCAAAGACAATTACAGTTTTACCATTTTAACTCATAATGACTTTCATGTTTATAATATTTACCTACTAGCAATTTTCTGGTATTTTGCTCGCATAGAAAGAAAGTGTTTTTTTTTTCTTATTTCTGCATTTTCTTTATATAGAGGTGTACTTAAAAGTATTATTTTAAGGTGGTTGATAAAATACTGTAACGTCCTATCCTAGTTTCTAAGTTTCAATAGATGGATGTTTTTTACTCTTTTCATAAAAACAAATGAACAGATCTGAAAAAAAAAATAGCACAGATAAGAAATCAAAAAATAAACTGACAAAACTATTTAACCATATTAGAAAATAGGCACTTTTCATCATTAAGATTATAAGTGATAAAGATTAATCCTATACACGAGGCAAGCTACATAATTTTAAATATGGAAATACGGTTATTTTTACATTTGCCATTTTGGCACCTATTCCAAATGCGTCTACCTATCGCTAAAACACACGAAAAAGAAACAAATAAGGATGTTGAAAATTACATAATTCATAGCAATCATTAACATGATTGCATTCAATGTGTTTCAAGGTCAAAATAATAATTTTAATCACGTTTACCTCAGCCAATAAGAGCATAACCTGTGTTAACATGACTAGGGTCAAATCAAGGAGATCCTAAGTCCGATTATTCTTTTTTAAATGGAATAATTATTTTTTGTGTTTAAAACCTCCTTCGTTTGTAAGTTTCTTTTTAATAAATAAACCTTAATGGGTTACAAAAAGTATTTTTTTTTTATCAAACGGGATTTTTTTCCATGTAGTCGCATTACACTATTGCATATAATGACAACAGATATAAGCGTATAAAAGAGCTTGGTCTATGAATTTGAGACCCATACAAGTACAAATCTTTAAGCTGCAAAAAACCGGCTACGCTATTTGAACTTCTCTGATGTTGCGGGTGTGATTGGCCTCACTATCAAGTGTTTGTTGCTTGTTTACCGCCTTATGTAATAAAAACTCTTAACTTTTTCCTTAAATCTTCCTCCTTTATTTCTTCACAATCAGATGTATCAGATTCAAAATATACCGTGTCCAGATATACTATAAGCATATATTCTCTACCTATATCTATTAAAAACCAGGTGTTACAAACAGATCCGTTCTGTATTAATTAATGAAGATTAACTGAATTAAAAGACTATTACAATAAATATGTGATGTGAGACTTTGTCCCACAAAAAGGCTAAACCGGTTATTTTAGCCGATGTCGATGCGATCCGTTATCAGTTAGATTTGCATGCGATAGTAATAATGGCATTTTAATTTTAAGTTTGAGTCTTTTTCTTTGAAACTGGAAGATGAGTATTACGAGAAAACATGAATGGATAGGAAAATATCAAATCTTAATGAAACAATATTTTAATAGTGGAAAAAACGAAAGTTGAAAAACTCTAAATAGTTCACCAATTACCGGATTTCTCTCGATATGGGCTTCAAAGTTCAAATGCCTGGTTTAGTCTCAGTCATGTAAGAAACTCAATTAGAAAAATGTAGAATTAGATCGATTTTTGAAAATAATTATTTCAAGTTTAGGAAAAACTAAGATCAATCCAGAGATTTGTTACTTTAGTTGTTCCCCAACCAGCATTATCGGGAATTGAATTCACACGCTAACATAATTTCTCTACTATCTCTACCAGCACGGATGATTTCTATCGACTCATTTGAGAATCATTTATAATCACAAGCATTCTTAAATACATAATTTAAAATTAATTTTGTTTTATCCTCACCGCTTAAGACCCCTGTGAGAAACGCAGCGAAGTATAAAATTGAAAAATTCTGTCGTCTTCGAAAAAAGGATTGACTACAGAGGCTTTATAATCTATGGTTGTCTTTTTGGTTTTTTATTTGAAATTCGGTTTTTAATATAATAATATCATGGTTATTTTCTGGGAAGGATTAGGTGGAAAGATAGGCAGCGAAGCTTCTAGTATATGGCTATTGAATGCACCTTATTTCTTAAAGAAGTGGGAATTATGTGCTCATAACGAGTTTTTGGCTGGTCAAATGGATATTAATCAATGAATATAGGGATGGTAATATCTGTTTCAAGTAAATCAAAAGTGATTACCTAATATTCAAAACACCAGAATCCCAGGCTACCATCTAACACAGCAGAAAAACCGAAACCCCAATTACACCCTGCACGGGAATCGAAACAAACCATCAGTCTCGCTCCTCAAAATCTAAAAAAATCGTATATTTATTTACAGAAGCCAGATTACATCGATCCGAAACGAATTTTTCCATTATGTCTGTTGTCCGTCTGTATATTCGTAAGTGATTTTTAATAGCTGCTTCCGTTATTACGTGTTGGTTTTTATAGTAATTTAGTTGTTTTTAAAATCATAGTTAATAATGATATACAAAGGTGCTAGTCATTATTATGGATTGTGAATCATCACGCATGTGCACAAGAGGTGAGGCAGAGGTTACTTGGGTGAAGGCTAGAATGGGCTTATCTGAAGTTACATCTTTAAATGTACATACGTTCCTAAGAACGTACATACACGCGGGACAGGTACCATAGAAACTTACAAGTCCAAAATCATGGAAATCATACTACATCACTACATACCATAAAATATAGTCGCTTTTTTTGTCCCCATATCCCGTTTATGCATTATATGTATGCTTAAATCTTTAAAACTACGCAACGGATTTTGATGTGGTATTTTTTTATAGATAGAGTGATTGAAGAGGAAAGTTTGTCACAGCATTACACCCGTGTGAAGACGAAACGGGTCGCTAGTTAGAAATATATCGTGATCTAAAAATGTGATTAAGCATATTTTCGAAATATTCTTAGATATAATCAGATGGTTTTCAATTACAAAAGGATTAAAACACTTCTGAAATCAACATAAACACTTAAATTACTTTGACTAATAAATTTTAATTTATTGGATAATGCATATCTCATATACCTACCAACGAATTAATTCCTTTTTCAAAGATAAGTAATCAACAGACCGATTCTACTCTATGGTTGTTTAATTTTGTTTTCTCAAATAAAAAATGGCGCGCGACCGTATCTGACGTGTTACAGCCAGTTAAGTGGTTGACAGATAAAAAAGGCTAAAGTTAGAAGTCGATTTTTTGACGCCATGTTAATTAAAACGTCATAATTTAAAGTTAAAAACCTTGTTTAAGGAGATCGTTGATAAGAGAATGAGTTTAATTGATAATGTGTTTTATTGTTTTGTAATAAAATGGATAATGCCGATGTACTATGAAGGTCTTCAGGCAGGTCCATAAGAGTTATCATATGCGTAAATTGGTAAGATTTGTGCTTGGATAAATTAGCATTCAGTGTTAAATTGCGCCCACATTATAATATAGCGCCCATATTTATTTTATCGTAATAACTATTAAAAATTAAAAAAAGAACAGGAAACTATTAGGTGGTACGTTTTCAAGTAAAGAAAACTTTCAACATTTTACTATTGAAGTAGGTAATCATTGATCTATTACAAGTTATTTCACAATAAAGAACATAATCGCACAATAAATGCATTGTGTTATACAGCATCGATATAATCTATTGTTTTTATTATTTATTATTATTGTGTAAGCAAGATGTATCGGTCAGCCATTTTGTAACAACGGTCAATCAAATGTTTTTTTTTGTATTTTATTTATTTGTTACTTAACTGGTTTGGTTTAGGTTCGGTATTGATTAAAAGTAAATTATGAGCGAATTTTCATAGTTGTGAGTACATTTCTGTATTAATTTAAACTTACTGAAAAATTATAGTCATACATTGAAGGTTCAGACAATTGGCTTGTTTCTTAAAAAAAATGGTAGATGACGGCAAATAGCATGCGGATTAGCTGATGGTAAGCAATCGGCGCCGCCAATGGATATTCATAACACCAAAGTGTTCAAATCAGCAGCTTGCTTTATGGCCATTATAGTGTGGAACGGACTCTATACTAGAAATTTAGGTTTATAAATACAAATAAAAAATCATGACGAACCAAGTTTTTGCTATCTCACTCTTTGTACCTTAATGTAAAAAGTTGTTTTACCATAACACTTATAAAAATACTTCAATTTGTCTGTTTGTCTGTACACAAACACCCACGCGTGATCGCGGAACAAATATCTGTGGGTCACATAAATATTGGCTGCTCCTCAATCGACTCTGACCTTGAATCGGTGGATGATCTTTTTTATGATCGTTGGAGGTACAAAGGTAAAATTCATCCTCCATGGAAAAGAAAAACCTTATTCTTAATAATATTAGCCTTAAAATATAAAAAAAAATCGTTTGCATAAGAGACAAGATTATTTTTGAAAAAAGAATCTTATATTCAAGAACTCCATGTAGAATGAAAAGACTTAAAAAAAGAACGAATTCCATTTTTGATTTGAAATAATATAGGTACCATGATTAATAGGTATGGTTTTGCCAGATAGTCAACTCTAGAATTTATATAAATACAGATTTTACAAGAAATTAGAACCCATCAAATAACAATATCTTTAAAACGAGGACTGCAACTCATAAAATATGATATCTTAAATATTTAGACCGTTGTCCTTTTCTAGTTTCAAACTTATGAGAGAGACGGAGCGAAGGATTGCACGCGCAAGTCACGACAAGAGGTTATGATATTAAAATGTGCTTATTTTCGAGGTACAACCATTGGGCAACTAAGGAGTGGTGTGTTCGGTACACAGAACTATAATGTACTTAATGTACTACAAGATAAGCTATAATATAGCCGGCTCGACAGGAGTAATACCACGGCCTCACAGACATGTTGTTCTTTGCCCTGTGAGTGAGGTTACAGGAGGCCCAATTCTTCCCTAAACTTTATCAAGTACATAATCCCAAATAACCCACGAGAGGCCCGCAACGCACTCGTAGTTACTTCTTTGGTATTGTGAGTATTCATGAGCGGCACCGATTGCCGACGAGGATTGAGGATTGGGTCTCACTCGCACAGCGAAACACAACACAACGCAATTGTTGGTTCACGCAGTTTCTGTGAGGCCGTGGTATCACTACGCTCGGGCCGACCTATTCGTGTTGAAGCATGGCTCTCTTACACTTAATTAACACACTATACAGTACCTATTTATTATACTATCTCAGTTTTACGTCGACTGACTGCATGGTCGCAAAGGCCCAACAAGGCTCAGTTCTGTAGAGTCAGTGATTGATATAATGGATTTTACGTGTTTAATCCGACACGTGCGAAGTTTCACTACGTCACCTCCCATCCTTAATCCCTGGACAAATCTGGTAAATCCTTTTATCCATCATTGTTATGGTTTCAGATACCTTATTAACTATTGTGCTTAGAGTTGCGCTTTTCAAATTCTTTCGGCAAGACGAAAATAGAAAAAAAAAACATTAAAACTAAACAATTGCGTACGTCAATTTCTAAAACATACCTCTACAATTGAGATGAAATATTATTTTAAATTCTAAATAAAAATGTTCTATGCACATCATTAGAAATCGAACGAAAATGAATTCGGAACAAGATATTTTTCGCTCTTTCGAGCTACGCTTTAGGTCAGCGGCCATCTTAACGTCACGTTATCTTGTCGGGCGTTATGAAGCAACCATGCTAGTATAATTTGTATCGATCTGGTATTTATTTATGGGAAACATGACAGGTTAGGACCAGGTCCAGGTCTAACTAACTGGTCACAGCCACTCGGATATCAGCTCGCTCCAATCTTTTATATGGTGCCAGTGATGCACTTGTAAATTACTAAAGTGTTGAAGTTACTTGAAGATATTTATTTATTTCCTCGACTATCCTGACTGGATCTTCTTCAAATTGAGATATGTTTGCATATACAACGTAGAATAAAAAACCACGATCATTACGAGTATATAAATTATAATCCATACTAATATTGTAAAGAGGTAACATTTGTAATTTGTAAGTTTGTATAGAGAATAGAGGGTTAATCTTTGGAACTGCTGGTCGGATTCCCAAAATTCTTTTACTAATGTATAGCTACAATGTTCCTAAGTGCTAGCCTATAAATATTCACGCTACAGTTAAATCGAGCTGAGCAGCAGGTGAAACAGCATGACACTAGCAAGTTTTACAATCAAAAAATAAGATTGACAAAACGATAAAATGTTTTACGACTACTTCTGATATGCAGTTAGCATACTAAAAGCACGTTCAATAACGTACAAGGAACCAAATTACTTCTAACATGTTCTAAGTATTTACAGCCACTATAAAACTACAGAACTGTCCTTTGACCAACAGTTTTACTGACGATATATCAAATAAAACTAGCCAGTGACCTTTGCAAAGGCTAATCAAAATCAAATCAATTCGTTTAAAGATTTAAACTCTTAAATACTTTACAACCTGGTCTTATGTGCATGTCCCAAGCCCTAAACCATGGATCAACGTAACCTTTAGTTATAAATTAACCGAGTCACCGAAGGCTAATAACTTAGAAATCGATAACCGATAGTATTTCTCGATATTGCGGTTATGCTGGCATTTATGACCCGAATCACAAAACCGTGGTTTGATCACAGATTATTGTAGGAAGCAGAAAAGACTACGGTAACGGCGACATTTGCTATTTAACTTTTTGCTTACCAAAGGAACTGCTACCTATAAAAATGTGCAATTGTGTCTGTTTCTTAAAATGTATGGATTGTACGCTTATTTATTTCTGTCGGAAAGAACTTTTCTACAATGTTTCGGTTCATCTAGAGACAAATTAGAAATCCCTTATTAATTGTAATATTAATGTCAATTCAATCAAAAACAACCTAAAATAAATTTAGCACATAATTAGATAATACATAGGCGTCTTTTTACCGGTACTTAAGCTGAAGGCGATGTCAGAAACTAGTATAAATATAAAGTTAAAAGTATAAGTAGGTATAGCTATAAGTTTAAAGTCCTCAATTAACTGCGAATCGACATTAAAGTTCTCTATAAATCCTGCCTATTCGCGCCTTTGTCGCTGAATCATTACTTAATTAGAACTTAGCTTTCTCCGGCTAACTTAATACGTATCAAGTTGATCTAAGTACGATTGTGTTTGTATTGCATTCCTTAGCAAGCCGCTAAGATTGCTTCGAGGACTAATTAAGATCTTATTTTCATATTACGGATCTTTAAGTTAGTTTTCTCCGAAGGGATAGTGAGGGAAACCAGCTTGTTTTTGCTCACCAAATGATGTTAGTGTCTTAGTATTTTCATCCAATAGGGAAGTAGCCAGTGACACGCCATTGGCCGAATTTTTTTGACAGCTGCAGTGATTGGACGCACTGACACCTTGTTATATATAGCGCCATCTAGCGTTAAAAAGACCGAAAATTTTGTCAATTTCTTACTATTACGCGCGTAGAGACGCGTGTTTTTGAACATAGAATATGACAATAGGTCAATCAACCCTCTTTTCACTAATTAGTAATTACGATTCACATCTAATAAGCTCAACTCCATCACCATACACGCGCATATCCTTACCAGATCTTGTCTTTTAAAATCTTGATACTTTACAAGCAAGAAACAGGTCTGTAACCGCTGTATACGTATACAGGTCGTTACAAAACGAGTAGTAACGTAAGGGTCGTCGGCAGCTGATGTGGTTTTAATGTTATCCTTTAATGCATAAATAATGCGAGCATTAGTGGCCGGTGTGAATGTTCCTGATGCAACACTTGATACCAACGCTGTGATAAGCTGACTATGTTTGTGTTAAGGATTTTTATTTTGGAGATTTTTTCTTAATATGAAGACTCTGGTTTTGGTGAATGCTTATCGTCGCACTTTGACTAAATGAATGGGTACGTAACCTAGTCCTTAGCACCGCAGATGGGGCCTTAAAGTGTTGCTATGCAGCTATGGTTGAAGATCAAGTAGAGTAGGAGAAAGAAAGAATTTTAGTCAGTAAACTTGTCTCCAATAAGAAAAATCATTATTGGTTTTTCACTAGCAAACCTTTAGTCTTCTTACTACTTAAGAGGAGTATGAAGAGTTCTTGTTTAATAATATTACTATCGGTAGTTAAATAACTAGGTACTACACCACAAATTATTCTTAAAAAACATTTATTCACAATAGTCTCTTTTATTGAGACATTTCCAGTTACATAGTCTAGGCATTAAAAAAATAATGTAAATACGGTTCGATTGCAATCAGAACAAATAAAAGTCAAGCATGCAATCCAAGAACACAAGTAGTTATTAGAAAACAGTGGGACATGTGATATTAGTTACAAAAGCTGCGCGCGCGCCGTGACGCGTTATCAGAGTAGAACGGGTGCGCGGGCGCAGTTTCACCTTTTTGCGATGCAAATTAACAGCTTTCTATTGATTGGATAAAATTTTTGTTTACATTGATGAAATTCCCTTTGATTGGTCAGTTTTTGTAATGTTTCGTGAACTTAAATTATGTTAGCTCATTACGTTTGTTCCGAAGTTAGAAACTGTTAAGTGTTTTGTAATCAATTGACAAATTAATTTTGTAATATAAATTACGTTTAATTTGGTTTGCAAACTTTGCCGTTGTTAGGTTTGAGGCCAGTAGAATACCAACGCTAGGCCCTGTCTTGCACATGATAAAAGGTGCTAATTTCGGCGCAGACTTGAGATATGAACCCACATCATTATGCCATTATGTCTTTTGTTTTTCAGCGTATGAAATGCAATTTTTTTTTTGTCGAACAGGCACTCATTTCTACATTTAGCTTTTGTTTTAGAGAAGCCACTGTCTAAAAAGGAAATTCTGTAAATCTTACTATTATTTAGAATAGTTCATGTCACCGTTATTAAATTCTTCATAGAATAATAAGCTAAATATGTATTATGTAACGTAATAAGTAAATCACTATAACCTACAGTCAAAGACAAAAGTATTTTTCTCGTCACCCGTCAAAATCAAAACCTCCGACTTCAAATTACTAAGAACAGTACAATAGACAGACTGAAACAACAACATATTATGTATAGGGACGGTAATACAAACAAAATTGTTGTCTATGCGTTCTGCGCCGGCGCAATGCGGAAGCGGCAACCGCACGCCGCCAACAGACAGACAGACTAAACTATATGTATTACACTGCAATTTTAGATTGTAGCTGTTTATATGAGTGTAGTTGGTTGTCATACTGAGGATCTTATATTATATTACGTATAATCAGATAAACCTCCTTAGAGAAATGACAGTAACTCTTAGTAAAATAGAAAATTCAAAAGATTGTGTTTGGAACTGAGATAGCTATTCAAAAAATGTCCGAGTGGTGAGATTAAAGAAAGTGATTACCTATAGAAGAAACATATTAATAGTCATTTAATACACAGAAGACCATTCTATAAAACTGTGAGGAAAATTGGACATTGCACACCATCCAAACTAATAATATAAATGCGAAAGTAACTGCCTGTCTGTCTGTCTTTTCTTCACGCCTAAACTAACTTTGGAACTCGAGAAAGGACATAGGATAGTTCTTATACCAAACATCTGCATAAAGTCACTATTTCACGCGAACGGAGTTGCGGGCAAAAGCTAGTCACAAAATAAAGAAAAAAATAAAATACTGTCTTGTAGTAAACTTTCGATAGAGAAACTGTGAAGTTGTTACAATTTGCTCGTTCAATTTGAAACGAAAATTATAATAATACACGAACATAATTATCGAATGTAATTGTATTTCCGACATGAGGTCACGCTTATTTCATTAGTCCATACAGCTGATTAGATAACTGATAAAATATTTGTTTAATGTGATTACTTCAGTGATAACACGGCGCCAAATCCGTGATTGATAGCAATCGTGCAAATTCAATGAATATAATTTTTCATTATTTTGTTACTTTACATATAATTCGATGTCGTTGAGTTTTTATGTTTTGGTTATAGACTTTTTTATGATGAGGGATAATCATCAAGAGTATGACGAAAGTGAGTGTCAGACTCTTACTGAGTAAACCCCCCCGCCCCTGTTTTTTCTCCTGCTCCAGGGTCCCCTGGCTCGGAACTGGGATGCTATCTCTTCCTTCTGCGAAGCAGTTATGCTCGCAAAGGAGGAGGCGGAGCGCGCGAGGGAACTATCCTCCTCGCACCCCAGCCGCCGCAGAAGGCGACATTCCGGGCGTCGGGGATCGAGAGATGATCTCCGGCCACCGTAAGCGCGGGTCTGCGGACGACGAGTAAGGGTAGCTCGCCGCCCGACCAGAACCAGACCTTGGGGTTGCGGGGTAAGCGCAATGAGGCACCGCGACCTCGGCCTAGAGCAGTAGTAGGAACAGGGGGGTTTTCAGTCAGTATGAGTCTGACACTATGGGCCGGGAGAATGCATTTGATGATTTTCCCCTACAAAAAAAAGGGTCCCCTGGCTCAATATCGGCCCCGTCTGGTCACATCTTGCTTCCATGAAAAATACATAGCAAGATGAGACATAAAAGGAAAGATATTTTTTATTAAAGACAAAAATGAAGTCTGTAATAGGAAATTCTAGAACTTACAACACAGTTACAGCATTAATTAAAATCACAGCAAAAAGCAAGCAAACAAACAAACACCTTCCCACACCCAGGGCGCACCCTCTTCCTCAACAAAAACTGGTCAAGAAATACATAACTTCAATCAATATTCTTACATACGAGAACAACACGCAATGCGATGCTAATTTATTTTTTCTATCCCAACAACCGGACTGGTCCTGAACCCATTATGGAAGAAACCAGGAAGTGAGTAGACCCACCCTCAATTACCACGAAGAAATGGAGTACTGGGTTGACACACAGCTCTCTTGGACAGGCAACGAACTTTTCAAACGTAAAAAAATACTGCGATCCCGGTCCTGAGCAGAAAAAGAAACTATGTGGGTTTGACAGAAAGAGTTTGAAATTTAACTCTTGCTCAACCAGGTCGGGAGAAGTCATTGAATAATTTGCCCCACTCAAAAGAATAGGAGATTCATCTGCATCTTAAACCTCCAAGGGTTCCTCCTCCTTGTTTTAACTTAATTTGATTTCCAAGTCTGTTCTGTAGTTACTCTGTCCCTTGGTAAGTTCCCACTATGTACCTAAATGCATATTATCCATAATATAAGGTCCAATTTTTATGGTAATGAGTTCACCATCTATAAAATATTGCTAAAATGTAGGTAAAATTGTAGTTTATCCTTCTGAGAATGCGATCGGGGAAAAACAGAAGCTATATTATTTTTACTATATGCATTATTGCCGATTTATTTAATAAAAATAAAGCAACATTAATATGCTAGCGATAAGATAATCAAATGTATCATTCGATGTACAGTCAGATAGTAAAGTCGTTAACAGATTATTGTGCAGTGACACGAAATATTGTGTTCACGATGTCTTAACACTCGTCTTGTATAGATTTTAATAAGTATGAAATAGTTAAGAGTGTAAATGTCTGCGTATTTAACATCAGAAGTAACCGTAATGCAGTTTCAGTTGCAATCAAAACACTTAACTGCCTATTACAACATGTACAACTTTGCATTGAAAAGACTCAACAACTACTGTCGGCCATATTACCATAAATAGTAATCCCTACGATTAGTCTAACTGTACTTCCTTATACTTCGTATTCCCTATTCGCGAACTTTCCCAGCCGTATGTCAGGTGCGCGCAACGGCGCACGGCTGCGTTTGCGCACATAACACTAAATCGGCGCGGGTTTAGTGCGCCGGCGACACGCCCCCAGTTAATTGGTGTCGTCCGATGCTCAGGAATGCTCAGCCGCGGTAATGTTGTGGTACAATACCATACTAGTTTTATATTTAAAGGAAATGGCCGGCTTTAACTCCTTTGTTCCGTGCTCAGAAAAATGGATGGGCTAGTGGAAATTCATTTGCGGATGCGTGGGAGTCGTTTTGAGAATGTTCACGATTGTTTGTTTTTCTAAGCGAGCGCAAACGACTTTAAGTGTTGGCTATTATGAAAATACTATTCAGAAACAAGTCTTTATCTGTGTGAATGTTGGTTTTAAATTAGATTCTTTGTACCCGAATTAATGGAGCGTGACTTTTAATTAAATTTCACATTGCACTGCTGTTAATTTTAAATTATATTTTATAACATTTTATTGCATGTTACATTTATATGTCTTCTTGGTAGTTATTAACGAAACGGAGGGCGTCGACTTTACTAATTGCTGTTAATTTTTACGTCTTTATCGAATGTTGGTAGTAAAGTCTTCTCAAGTATGCCGACTATTAAAATATGTTTTATTACACGTTTACTATGATATGACCTTTATGTGTAAAGAATGATTTTTGTGACTTTTATTGCATTACAATTTAATGTGGGAGAGAATGTAATTAAACATTCATTTCTTTAGTCTATTTGGTTTTAACTTATTTTAGACTTATTTGATAGAAAATAGTTAACTTTGTTTATGTATAGTTCCTGCTAGACTTTGCTCGCAATAATAGGAAAACCTGTAACAGATAGGTAACCTATCATAGACTATAATCCATATAATTTTTTTTTTAGATTCAATGTCTTCTCCTTTCCTAAGTGGAGAGAGAGGGAGTGAGACTCTTACTGGCTAATATCGACCCCGTTCTTTCTTTCTCTTCTTCTACTCTACTCAAGGCCGCTGAACAGGCTAACAACTAGGCACATATCTTAGAAATAGAATAAAAAATATTAGAAAAGTAGAGGGGAAGATTAGGGAAAAGGGACTTTGATGGCGAGATAGTTGGACCCGTGCGAAGCCGGGGCGGGCCGCTAGTTATGTTAAATAAACTTCTTTAATGAGCAGTAATCTTTGATATATAATTTTCAATGAATATAATTTTAATTTACGTAATTATCTGCTTGCTAAGTACACATATATTTTGATAGCCATACGAACAGTCTGTATGTCAGTCTGCGTTCCGCGTTCCGCCAGTCAGCTAACTAGTTATTAAAGCTTAATATCCAGCAAAACACTTAAACTTATCTGAAAATATAATCTAAGGAATGTAAGGAAACTACAGCGTCCGTCCACATGTAATTAAAAAGGCATTTTTCATTGAGCGGACATTGGGTGAATTTAATTTTAGTAACATATGTATTTTAGTGTGCAAAAACCTTTCTTATCATCAATTGACTTCTCCCACCCTAGCTGTCGAGTCGCTGTTTTTTTAATCATCACTACCCAGTTAATGCTCACTGCAGAACAAAAGCCGCTTCTTTCAAGAAGGTTTGAGCATTAATAACAACATTTGCTCAAAGCGGATTGGCAGTTTTAACTCGGCTTCTAATTATTTTTGTAAACCCAAATAACAAATGTAATATTTAAGGTTACAAGTCTTATTCTTACTCAACACATGTAACTGGGCATCATTAAGTCATCAGCAGGATTCGGACCCGAGTACCGTAACATCCAATATTGAAATAACACATTAGCGCCTTATTTGACCAACTAATAACAAACTGACTCTGAGCTCATTTAAACTCAAAAAAGATTTTTTGTTTACACATTTATTTCGTGCAAATACTAAAACAGTATTTTGGAAATGAATAAATAAATAAATGATTTTGTAAATAAGAAACAAGAAGTTTAACGGTAATGATGTATGTGTGCGTTTTTTTTTTGCTTTTCAAGTTGTTATTGGTTACCTAATATTTGTGTTGACGGGATTTTCTGATGTGCTCATGCTAATCAGTGTAATTGGAAAGACAGTTTTTTACAACTATGAACTATTTCTTACTGACTATGAACTATTTCTCCTCCTGCTCCCAGCCGGAACCGCGGTACAATATTTATGCTTGATCCGCAACTGAACATCCTATTGGGCCCTATCTGTGAAGAGTAAACTTAGCTATTATAAACAGTGCAACACTTTTCTCTATTCGTTTAATTGAAAACTTGGTATATAAATAAAAGTAAAAAACTACAAACCCAGCCTTACTCGGGAGGTCTAGCTTTTTCATTGATGCCGTGTTTAAACGTTTTGCTAACCTCCCTAGGGAAGTCTTGGAATTAATCGACAGAAACAAATGGCGAGGCGATAATAACTACTTTATACCTAGCTCTGGACTTCTGTTACAAATAGTTTCCGTATTAAACGTGTAGCAAGCTCGCGAGTTCGCGTACAACGGCAAAAAGGTCGTGAGAAAAAGGCGATATACATAGGTTTCAAAACCTATTTGCTTAGATTTATTTTTCGTTTGCATGCATACTGGCTGTTAACGATTTCCAAATTTAAATATTTCGTATTTGATTATGGAATCCTAAAAACAATGATACGGTATTGCTAGATGCGGCCCGTTTAAAATATGAGCTCAATTGCTAAAATCGTCACGGAAATTCGTGTGTGGCAGGTTGAAATATTTGGGGCAACAGCTATCGTCGGCTGTTGATAAAATAACACATAATAATACTATATTTAAAGATGATTAAACTGCACTGCGCACCGTTTGTCTTAAGTAGGGCGAGCACAAAATGTCATTGCTATTATCGTTCGAACAATGCTCCGAGTACAACGCGTCCATCACATAATATGCCACTTCTATACATTCACGAGTATTGGCGCGTTTATTTCTATGGCAACAGATGATGATTTCGAAACACAGATTCAAATTATTGCATTGTGTCGAAGTGTGGGTTTTTGTCATAGTGCTCAACAGATCGTATTTATTTGTTATTTACTAGCGACCTGCCCCGGCTTCGCATGGATGCAATGCTGATACTAAATTTCTCCACTATGTAATAGATTTTATTATATACATACCTATATAAATATAAAATGTCATCTTCAATCACTTTAACTATAAAAAAACCGTATCTAAATACATTGCATAATATTAAAGTTTTATACATACGTAGGGATATAGGGACAGAGAATTGTAATATGAGGAGGGTAATTACAAAACTTGTAACAATTATAAGCTTGCACACATATAACAAGGTTTTCCATAATGGCCGTCGATTTCCTGTGGAAACTAAGATGCCTTCCATCTTATCCGGCAATTATCGATTTCCTCCGATGAGTATGGAATATGAATGGAAACTGGAAAGTATAATGAGTCATGGTGTGAAGTATGGTGTATCTGGGTTACCAGCCCCGTGTGGGTAACGGACCCCGTTTTGTGGGAGTCAATATTGGAATTTTTATTCTTTTTTTTATTTTGTTTGAGCTTGTAAACCTCTGTTGTTAGCTATTTAATATTTGAGAATTAAGTATTTAAAGGCTAAGAAAGTTGGTGACACTTTTGGTTAAAAATGTATTGAACATTTCTTTTGTAGTTCAATTTATTACAAGAACTTTAGTTTATTTAAGTATTATTGACTACTTTCTTATTAAATCTATAATGATTATAGTAAAAATATAAATAATACAAAAATAATAAAATGTACAAATAGCCCATTAACAGAAAATATAAGATATTACTATTATTAGAAGGAGGAAAGGTTCCATATGTATTACAAAGTTTTAAAAATTTGTCATTAAGGAACTCAGCCTCAGAAAAGGAAAAGTGCATAATAGGTATAAAGTTACATAATAAAACAAACCTACTCATCATCTAAAGTGCAATGAGATAACATAATTCAATATTATAATGAAATCAATAAGAAGTTTTTCTATTGTATGAATTCAAACAGCTGTTACGACGGCAGACAATTCTCATTATAAACTGTAAAAAGGTTTAATAATGTCTATTACAAAACTTTGTATCATCATCTTCAATAGATTTATTAATTAAAAGAAACTTATTATTGAAGCTATCATGGCCGGAATTTCACTCCCATCATGTTTAACTTTCTTATTACGAAATTTTTGTTACTTACATTTCAATTGTAAGTTTAGTTTTTGTAATTGTTGTTCTTTATTTATGTAATGTAAGTGCTGATGTAAGTTTCTTTGGTTCGGTTGCTTAAAACTATGGGCCAGGTTGATATTATTAGACTTTTGAATAAGGAAAACTTAGCTATAGTTTTGAGTCTAGAATAAAATTAAATTGATTGTCTATTGTTAAGGAGAGTAGAGCGTTGTAATAAGTTTCTAAATCGGTTTAGTCTCTTTTTTCAAAACGGTTTGTTATTTTTAAAGAAAGAAAGAAAGAAAGAAATAAAAATCATTTATTCGGTACAACACCAGGCACAAACTATATAATACAAACAAAAATAACTATGAATAAAAAAAATAGCACAAAATATGTAGATGTAAGTAGGATATACAAAAACATCTAATGTTAAATACACTAATAACAGTGTTGTGCCCGACAGCTGCATCAAAAAAGGTCCAATTAAAAACGTTGCCCCACACTAGGATTTTCTCCTGTGTCGTGGCTGCGGTTACAAACGTACAATTTTACATACACATGACACCCAGACCCGGAACATCAATTTGTGGATCACACAAAGAGTTGTTCCGTGCGGGAATCGAATCCGCGACATGTTGCGCGGCAGCCAGTTGGCCAGCCACCGCACCAACCGTGCAGTCAATGTTTGTTAAGTTCCTTGATCGAGGAAGGGTAAAACGAGAGTAGCTAGTTGGATATATTCTTCATAGCAAACTGTGTCTCAGCACCTCATGGTATAATAATCGTGCAATGAGTGAAAGTAAGCGGCCCCCGGCGACGGACTGATGTCATATATCATGGGCTCGTAATGATACAACGGACATAAGTGACAAATTACCTGCATTGACAGATAACCACGTCATTTTGATATACTTTTAATAAGTCTCACATCATCAGCCTAAGTGCTCACTGCTGAGCTAAGGCCTCTTTTCACGCGGAGAAGGTTTAAGCATTACTCTTCTCGCTTGCTCAAGGCGGATTGGCGATTTCAATGTTTTCCTTCATCGTGTGTCAGTGGTGTCTTACTTAGAAATACTCACAATCAAATCATCAATTTTATATGACTTTTGATAATAACACTATCAGCTCATCACATAGTACAAAAATATGTAAGTAAAAACATATTTCTTTTACTCTGTATGCCAGTTACAGAGTACACACCTAAAAATAAAAAGAACAGAAATAACCTTTTAAAAATCGAACAAAAAACATTCGAAATCCATATTTTCCATTTATTCCAATCTATAAAACCGTTAAAACCGTTTCGAACGCTAGATTATTTTAAATTGATCATAAACTTATGATGTTACTGGCCAATTATAAAACGAATGTTTTATCGGGAACATTTAACATGGATTTTATTGCTTTATTGATAAATAGTAACGTATGTACATAGATTGGAGGCGTATATTACGGTTATTTTAAAAGTATTCGAAGTCCTGCTAAACTTTTGCAGATGGTCACTTAATTGAATGTTGAATAATTTGAACTTTGATGACTGGTATGTGGTATAAATGGCATTATTTATTTTGATATCCAGAATTTATGAGTTTAATACCTACTAGCGTAATATTTACCCACTAAAAATATGAACTTAAGAGTCTGTATGCCCTTAACCCAATGTTAAGGGCATGAGTCGCAATATTTTGAGTACATGAAAATATATTTCTTAAACAACTTCTAGAAATTATTTTTTTCACCGATTTACAAGTAAATCAATCGTTTCTAAGTGGTCCGCTACACACCATATACCACTTAAATACATAAGCACTTAATAATATTTTTCCGCTCGTACGCTGCGCACACGCATCGGAGCGAAATGGAAAGTTAACGCCGGATATATGCGCGCGCGCTTTCCAATAGATGCAATTAGTATCGCACTTATAAGGGATAAGTAATCATGAGAAAGAAATTTAGTTTTAATTGCTAGACTTTAATTGTTGTTTTCTAATTAATTAAATAATTTATGGAAAGGAAACATTTTCAACTTTTCTTTTTATTATCTAACCGCTAATTATTCGAGCCTCCACACCATTAGGTATATTTGAAATAATTTATTATTATTATAATAATTTACGATTTATTAATTATTTACAACAAAACTTATCTTTCTTAACCTAAGAAAAAAAGTTTATAAGGCTCTCTGCATTACAGATACTATGACGTCGGCAAAGGCTAAATAAGCGAATATAAAAATGAGGTTATTCATAAAAAAAAAAAACTAAAAAATTATTGGCCACTTAATATTTCCACACAAAATAAGAATAATGTTTGATTCTAAAGCGGTAAAAAGAACAATCCATTTGAATTCAAATTTAAGATTCGAATTGCAATGTATTGATTTCCTTTTAATACGAACTTAATAAAATGGAAGCTTATTGTTTATTTTATTTTAAATCAGCGTTAGGAACTATAACAACTAGGTCAAGGTTTGGTAAGATAATTGCTAACTCTCAAACTTGAAATTAATTACAATTCATAAAAGATCTTATGTACATTTCAAATCTACTTATTATTGTTCACACAGTGTAATTAAACAAGGTAATTGGTGACTTTCAGCTTTTGTAATCGAAACCGACATTAAAAATCAAGTAATAATAATTAATTCAGACTGATTTTTAATATAGGTAAAGAACTGTTGCCTGCACAGTTGACGCGTTGGCTGGGCAACGTCCCACACGGAACAACTCTTTGTATGATCCACAATTTGTTGTTCCGGGTCTGGGTATGTTTGTTAACACATCCACTGTATAGGAGAAAAGTCTAGAATAGGGTAAAGTTTTTAGAATAAAAAAATCTGTAGGGAGAAGATTCTAAAATGAGGCACTGCTTTTAAAAAAGAAATATGTGAAAAATAAACTTTTATTGACAGTGATTTCAATAGGTAAATAAAAAATAACGCTTAGTTTAGTTCTTTTTTATTTTGACTTGTTCGGAATTTAAAATTATATTTTGCAGGGGCTTGAAGAGTTCTAGAAACAATAATAATTAAACAAAAAACTATTTAAGACAGAAAAACCATTCATCACCATTTAAAAAATGATATTATCACTATATCCTTCTAGGAAGCTGAATGACAGAACGATATCAATAAGCTTTCGCTATTTAGCAAACTTAACACACTCAATGACATATCATTTATTTATTAGCACCGCGGGCGATCATAATCTGCGCAGGCGCTTCCGCCGTGCCACCTGCGCGTGCGCCTGACCAGCGAAAGTTGTGTATTTGTCAACAAGACGCCATTATATTCTGTAGATAGGTTCAGAAGATCAGTTAGATAGGTACATTGAGGTGAAATTATGCAGTTATCGATTTAATTGAAGTAAGTTAGAGAGATTTGTAATATGAATTTGTTTGAGAGACTTTTCCATACAAATTTAGTATCAAAATTATGCAGGCGTGTTAATTTTATGGGTCGTGTGATTATGTACTGCAGTCCAGCCCGGATAAGGAGAAGGAACATTGTGAGATTTTTTAGAATTTAACTGAGATTCTGTGACTCTATGGATGTGATAAGGGAAATAATAATTATCCACTTTTAAAAAAGGACAATTCTAGTCTGAAAATAAGCAAATTAATGATAGATAATTAGATAAATCAGAAACCTGAATACCAAAGAAGAAAAAATCAAACTAAAAAGGTTATAAAACGTTTATGCAAAATGGAAATATATGAAACCATTGTGATATCGTCAAATACAAACAGATACTATGCTAATTACAATAAAATTCTTTTATACATTTCCATCTAAAGGTTGTCTGGAAGAAATCACCTTGTGTGATAAGACCGCCCATTGTAACCACAACATTCGGTCATTGTATCCAATGTATTGCTACTTGGTGTATGTGTGCAATAAAGTATATATAAATATAAAATTGATAATTAATTGTACTTCTGACTTTTAGAATTTTCTGCGTTCTAAAGCCTTAGAATTTATGGGCATCATACCATGAATTATACGTCGTTATAATATTCTTCGGAGTTCTAGTCGCGTTTTTCTTTTTATTTTAGTATTCTGTAAAGGTATCTTTATGAATGGGGAATTTTAAAGAACGGATGCGACATGACAACAGCTTTCTCACGACTTTATTGTGTATTAAATATTACTATTACAAATAGGACGTTCAGGAATTTATTGCGTTGATGCCGGTGGTAGGTGAAAATCAAGTGTTGATTTTTATTCAGTTGACGATGCATGTAAAGCTATCCCTTTTCTAGTCAATGGGATTTGAACTTTATCGTTTTGTTTTAAAGTCGATAATCTAATAGCGAGATATTATAGGTTGGTGTATTTTAACGTGCTGGGTGTCCACTAGTTTTTCCCAGCGACTTCACCCCCAGTACCTACTGGAGAAAAAAGTGGTCTATGTATTATTTCAGACTATAATCTATCTCTAGGCATATTTTATTTTATATTCGTTCAGTAGTTTTTATATGAAAGCCATCCATATTTATACTATTAATGAAGGAATTTGAACTTTATACACATTATACATAAACAATATTTTTTATTTTGTTTAATTTACTATTACTTAGGCTTTCTATTTTCGTTTCGCGTATTAATATTTAATTACCGTATTAAACCTGCGTGTAATGGTTTAAAAGTTTTCTCACTACTTGGTCGCGTAAAGTTAAAAATAAATATGCACTGTGGATATTATAGTTTTAATGGTAATCCTGTGTTAATGTAATGTCGTGGAGGCCTAGAGGTTAAGGCATCCGCTTCTTATACACGAGGGTACAGGTCCGAAACCTGACTAGTACTAACATTCTTCTGTGTTATGTATACGTTCATGATGTGATGTGATAATATTTATTTTTCTTAAAGAAAGTATGACGTATTTATCCTGCTTTTATCATTATCATAATCAGCCTGATTTCATCCACTGCTTCTTGATACAAATGTCGTTGTAAATAAATCCCAATATAATACGGTAGTTTCCAACTATTCAAATTGAATAGGTACTTTTAACCAAAGGTCAAAGACGATACTTTTCTATGGAATTTGTATGAAAAACTGAGTTATGACGTCATAACATTATTGCGTTTATTACTTCTTATTATTATTATTGCTTACTTATTTTTTAATAATTAGCTAAAAAAATCTAAAACTTAGTGTATCGATTGATCGATGAATGTATAGTTACTGTATTGAAACGTCGAATTAATTTATTTTTGACCTATGAAACTACCCAATTCTTAAATGCTTTTGCCATCCCGTCTTGATCAGCTATTGAATTTTGTCACTCCATTGTAAATAGCCCGCTTCAAAAAAAATACCTAGTCGTCCTTAGCAATAGTTTTTTGAACAAAATCGTTACTAAGGAATAGTTTTAGTAATCATTAAACTTATCTGATTAGGTACTGTACAGAAGTGTTTAAAATCCTTGTGAATGATGTATCATGTACTAATGTGTATTTAAAAAACAATTATAAATTATTTTCTAACACTTTCTACCAATGAAGTCTCTATTTAATTATCTAGATCCTATTTTTAAAACACAACTTTCTTGTTTCAGGTAAATACCGTCACTACACTTCACTGTCAAGCGAGGTACAAATATGGCAGCCAATACCAAACGTCAATTTCTCCCCATTTTAGTAGAATCACATGAAGCTATCCTTTACTCTAAATCCCTTTAAACGATTACCAACCTTATCTTTTTATTAGTAAAGCTAAAAATTGCTTGAAGCTTATCATCTACATTTAAGAGTAGGTTCATTTGCGGTGTGACAGGAAAAAGAGTTTTCTTTTTAAAACTTTAATTAATGCTTTCTTTAACTAGTAACTGTTTGTATGGTGTTAAGAGAAAGTCTTAATACACAGTATTGCTATTTTAATTCCAATCTTGGAATAGGAAAGGCGTTTATTGCTGTGTTCAAATGGACAATTATAGCAGTTGTGAAAAGGCTAGTTAGTTAGTTTTCTAGTAATAGCTTACGGATGGTCGATGGAATTAGCTGAACTGAGGTTATAGATAGTTAAGTAAGTTTTATTTTTAAAAGATGCATCCTATTTCGTCTTCCATTCTCGATGGTGTTAGAGGGAGTGTCAGACACATAATGTTCAAAATTTGACTGTTTTCATTGATTTTTTTAAGAGATCGTGTGTTAATTTCTTTTTGGCGCTAAATAGAAGACTCATTTCTAAAAAAATACATAGAAAAATCATTAATGTTATTTAGTTATTTTTCCGGATGTTTCTTAAGCAGATAAATCAGGCAATTAATAAAAATGTGATTATTATTTGTAAAACTTGATTGAAATTCGACAATAAAACAATAATTGCTGACAACTTACTACGATTATTTTGTGTAACGATCGACAATCGAATCTTGCCAATATTTTACAATTGACCAGATTAATTTTTCAATCTACCAAGTAGTACCTAGTTTCAAAGAGCCATATGCTTCTATACCTACTTTATGAAACATGATACTTATAAATATATAAGTTATTTAAGTTTCCTGGTAAATAAAACATAGTTTTTGAAGCCCTTATAATAATTTAAAATAGATATTACTTGTCCAATAGAAAGACATAACAATATTATCCAATATTTTCTCTTCATAACAACCATTGACTTTCAAGTGTACAACAACCGGCTTCTTACACGGCAGCCGATGCTAATGATAGCTTTTCTCTGCTTATACCCCTAACTATAGATTGGTGTGACACTAATCATAGTATGAACGGTATTTGTTGTCATTTTCGCGTAGAGAAAGCTTATGGCGGGTTCTGTATTTGATGCCTGTCGTATAACATTGGTATTAGTTTCTTTTGATTTCAAAATTTCTTTTTTATTTTCGTTAAGTCTGTTATGTATCCCTCTGTCATGTGTCCATGTTTATTTAAAATATTCTTTGTGATAATTGCTATCCACCAATTTATTATCAACAAAACAAAGCATCAATCTGTATAACGCAAAAAGGCCCTTTTACAAGTTCTCATTGTAAATTGAATTAGTATTCAATGGCTTCCGTAATAAATAAATGTACGCAAATGTTCTTGAATGTGTAATTAAAAATCAGATTGTAACATTTTCTCGTCACATCACAAGTACTTAGTGCCACAATAGTTCGGTTGATGACTTCCGACCACTGAAGGTTGAGTATGGAGGTTGAGATCCGAATCTAACCATGGTTATAACAATCACTTTCTCCAATAAGGATCTTGTTTTGTGTTTGATCTTAATTTATGTAGTTTTATTAAATAGATGATGTTTTTATTTTTGAAAATAAAATTAAGGTAAATCGATTTTTCGTCCCCGAAAATCTTTACGTACAAAATGTCATCGAACTTGTTGGAGCTGTTTCTGAGATTCTCGCAATATATATACAATTGCATATACATACAAAAATTGCTAGTTCCTGCATTCCGCCACTTAACATCTTTAGCGTTATACTAATTTCTTCATCAATTGCGGCTTGGTAAAGCTTTTAAAGACAAATATTGTAATTCATACATTGTTAAATCATGAAAAGCCCAAAAAGTTACTTACTACATAAATGTTGATATTTGTAAAGAAAATCGAAGCCCGCGGTGTAACGCCCATATTATACGGCCCATCCCTAAAAAGACCGGTGGCTCGTTTGTGTCTAAATAATATAATTCTTGTTTCCTACTTAAGTCTAGCAAATACCTAGTCTGTTTACATTAATCCTCTTGCGAATCTCAATTCTTTTAACGAGACTACTGTAATTTACCCAACCCCCATTCCAATATTAACAATAGGAAACAAGCAAGTACTAGATCACGTTACTAATTTAATTAATAACTAGTTTGTTCCAAACAGCTGTTCCAAGAGAAATGATCAGTTGTTACGCTATACATATTTCAATTTCTGATACTATCAATGTTACGATAACTAACCGGTTTATTGTGCTAATTACCCGCGGACTACTATGATTGATGATATAGGAACTCAATTGAAAGTTTTGCTTGGAATTCTTTATTAGAAGTTTCATATACATTGTTGTTTTGTTTTAATTTCTCTCTGTTGTACAGATATTGAAAGTAAAATGTAATCTATGCTAATATTACAGAGGTAAAGTTTTTTGAACGCGCTAATCTCCGGAACTGCTGGTTCGAATTTGAGAATTATTTTTGTATTGGATAGTCTATTTATTAATGGAGGCTCTTGCTTTTAGACTTTAGGATAAAGCATCACGCTATGAACAATAGGAGAAGAGTAGCTGGTAAAAACGCGTGGGGTTTGTTAGTTTTGTATGTATAAAGATTACCTTTCGCCAACTTGTTAATATTTAATTTGGGTCGAAATCTGGATCTTATCTACATGCCTACAGTGAAAGACACAGAATTCATGAAATAATATCAGAATAAAGATACTAACGGGTCTTTTTTAAAACTCTCGCTTAAAGTCTTTAAAAAAAACAGTTCAATTTTAAAAATTTGAACAATTTAAAAAAAAAAAATTTAAGTTTAGGTAGTATATTTTGTAACGAAATAAAATGTTACATTTTCTAGTTATGTTTGTTGTCCGTCGCATTCGTCAGTTCTCTGAGCAGATTACAGAGCCATTTAAATACAAAAAAAGAGTGAATTGAACGCAATAAATACGGTGTAATGACTGTTGTAAACAATTTACTACTTACGATACTTTTCCAATGATGTAACGAAAGCATTGTGTATTCGGATAGCGACACATCTGTCTAATAGCAACAAGATTGACCCCACGTGATAAGTTAAGTTACCTATATCTCAACATCGATACGTGATCGAAATCGATAATCGATAAGATATATTTTGAAGATAATTGGACGGTCGAAAGTCGATTAGAAAATAAAAGTGAGCACCGCTCATCAACGGAAGCCTGTCCGAGATCGAAAGTGGTTGCGCACGCGCATTTTTATGTCATTTTCACATACCCATGTACGTGGCGAGGTTGTTCACCGCGGGAAAAGTGGGGAAAACTGGGAAATATGCGGTTTTACTGGTTATTGCGTACATTAACTGTTTTATAGTGATCGTTGGGGAAAAGTTGTGATTTTTATCGAGTTGGCTTTTGGCTGTGGTTTGCGGAGTAAGTAGCTGGTTTACGTAAGATTTGTTGGTGACGAGAAAGTTTTTAGTGACTTGAGGAAACCCAAGTTTGTGCGTTAAGCATTTATGTCGCTTATAACTAGTTATACTATGTAACTGTCGTTAAGCAAGATTAAATTTATTACACTTACAATTTGTCCGTTGCCGTTAATATCTATATTTTCTTCGTAAAATAAATGAATTGTACTTAATGTGATTGTTCGTCAGTTAGTTTTGAAAGTCAGTTGTTAGAATGTGTTTTTAAGAAACATCCCGCATACAAGATTCAAATATACGTATTCAGTAAACTTCCACTCTGTCTTAATACCTTAGCAGATATTACTGGCTAAGTAATATCTCAATCCAATTCCTAAGAACAAAGGTCCATCCACACAGACATACAAACAACATAATATGTGTATGTTGTATAAAGGTACTTTAAACAAAAAAACCTCGACTTCAACTTGTCCACAGACTCGGTAATTACGCATAAAAACGCACGAGTGTTACGTGCGTCGAATATTTTGTTCTTTTATCTCGTTTTGATGCGACAGCTGCGTACGCGCAGCGCACGCGATCGTAATGATGCGCCCGAGTTTCGAAAGCCTGTGTCGATGAGCTTTTGAAAAAAAGCCATTAAAATGAATAAGAGTATTTTAATCCTAATTAGGTTTGATGCTGGACTGTTATGATCATGAGAGGGAAGGTAGAAATGAATGTTAGTATGGAGATTAATGTTTCCTTCATGTCAACAAGATCTCTATAGGGCTGATGTTTAGCCGGGGTTGTGGGGTAAGCGCAATGAAGTACCGCGGCCTCTGCCTACAGCAGGAGAAGGAATAGGAGGGGGGGGGGGGGGTTAGTCAGTAAGAATCTGACACTTGCCTCATCATAGGCGGGAAGAATGTCATTCGATGATTTACCCTAACAAAAAAAAAAAAATGATGCTAAAAAAATTTAATATGATGCAACTGCAAAGTTAAGAGTCATTATTGCGACAGTTCTATTGCTTTATTACTGATCAATACAAAGACAATCTACCATTAAATCCACAATTAACATTTCTACAAAAATTAACATTTTATCTCATAAAACATCTATCAAACAAAGTAATATCAATAATAATCTTTCAAACTACCTAAGCAGCCATCTTGAATTATACGAAACCATTAATTCGCTAACAGCGGTCGAATAGAGGAGTTATTAGCTTCATACCTGCTCACCCTGTCCCGGAAGCGGCGTGAATATGTGATAAATCTCTTCCCGTCATCGCTTGCTAGGTAACGGGACACCCTATGTGGTTATTAGGAACGTAAATACTGATTTATGGTCTGTTCTCGCCAATTTTCCTTAAAATACTTAGTCGGGTCATAAGTTCTGTCAAAACCTTATATTTTTAATTTTCGATTACTGGCCAGAAATTCTTCGACTTATTTTAAAAATAGAACTTTCGCGCTTGTAGAAAATAAAAAAGAAATTATTTTTTATTCATTTTTAAATATGGAGTGGTCGAATAAAGAAGACAGAATCGCGGTTATCGCGTTGCACCGCTGTGGTTACGCGCCAAAAGACATTTTCAATATTCTTCAAAATTTGAAAATAACGTTACGGTTTGTTTATCGTACTATCAAACGATACACCGAAGAGTCAAGCTTCGAAGATCGTAAGAGAAGCGGCCGACCTCGCACAGTTCGGACACATAAGGTCATCAAAGCAGTGAAGGCGCGAATCGAACGAAATCCCGTACGTAAACAAAAAATCCTAGCTCTGCAGATGGGGCTAAGCAGAACCACTGTTAAAAGAGTACTAAATGAAGACCTGGGACTACGAGCTTATCGTAAAAAGACAGGACATTTTTTGAACGAGCGTTTAAAAAAAATTAGGCTAGACAGATCCCGCGCTTTGCTACGACGGTACGCGGGAAAAAAATACCGCGAAATTCTTTTTTCGGATGAAAAAATTTTTACTATTGAAGAAAGTTTTAACAAACAAAATGATAAGGTGTATGCCCACAGCAGTGAAGAAGCAAGCGCGCGTATTGCGAGGGTCCAGCGTGGGCATTACCCTTCCTCATTCATGGTTTGGCTTGGAGTCTCATATTCAGGCGTAACTGAGGTGTTTTTCTGTGAAAAAGGTGTGAGAACTAGTGCCGAAGTTTATCAAAATACTGTCCTAACAAACATAGTGGAACCTCTTTCTCAGACAATGTTCAGGAACAGGCATTGGATATTCCAACAGGACTCTGCACCGGCTCATAAGGCACGAAGTACGCAAGACTGGTTGATCGCTCGTGGAATTGACTTCATCCGGCATGAAGACTGGCCCTCTTCTAGTCCAGATTTAAACCCACTGGACTACAAGATATGGCAATATTTGGAGGAAAAAGTCTGTGCTAAACCTCACCCGAATTTGGAGTCTCTCCGAGCATCTCTGGTTAAAGCAGCGGCAGACATAGATATGAATGTGGTGCGTGCAGCGATCGATGACTGGCCGCGTAGATTAAGGGCATGTGTTCAAAATGGGGGAGGGCATTTCGAATAATGTAAATAAAATTATATTGTACATTTAATGACCTTTCATTTCATATATAATTTTTAAATAATTGTCAAAAGGCGTATAAGTTATTACATCAAAAGTTTGTGACAGAACTTATGACCCGACTAAGTACAGGATTTTACAGATAAGAAATTTGCGGGATTCTTGTCTTTAGACCTCTTGATAAATCTAGTAGCTAGTATGTTGAGTGGGAATTACTGATTTATTACTCTGAGAAGCTATTTTGTATTTGTTTTAGTAAGCTCGTGAGTAATTAATGTGTGAAGTGTTTGATGGTGATAAAGTTGTTGTGGTTGCATTAAAAATTCTGCTTTTCTAATTTAATTGCATCTGGTGATTATGTTCGAATTGTGTTCGATTGAGCCTTTTTATCATAAGTTTTACTTGTCTGATATCGCATAAAAAACGATAGAAAAATATCAATTTATTTCGTCAACGGTGCCCAAACTCGACCTCAGCGCCCTCTGTGACTCTTATCACGTACTCCGTCAGTATCAGGTGATTCGACTCATCTTCAAGCGAATTTCATCACAACTGTAATTAATGTGCAGTCAACTGCATATCAACCTACTACCATCTGATTGATTAAGATTTTCAACTTTGATGCCAAATAATAAAGCTGAAATTGGAATTAATTTTGAAAATTTTTGGGTTATCTTGATGTGCTCTGGGCAGTGCACAGTTTCCGATCTCGCATGCTCGGACCAATTACCGCCATATTTAATGAGTACCATTACGGCCCAGCGGACGGGGTTGGGCTGCGGTCAAATTTGACAAAATTGCGCCCGCGCATCGCGTGCAACGATTTTAATGTTAATATCCAAATTATTTTTGTGGGTAATTGAATTTTTGTTGCCAGCCGTACCTGATTGGTTAATTATGATTATGTCCTGTGTTCCGATGCAATGATAATAAATTTTGATGTGACAACGCCTTTTAAATTGATGGTTAAAGATGAATGCAAGAAGAAATGCATTTTTGTGACCTGCATTTTGGTACGTTATTGGATTGGATACATCAAAATTCTTCGAGTAATGTAGGATAGGTACACACATTACTTTCTTTTTTTATTTAGATGATCCTGGTTTTTGACGCTCGTTTTCAAAGGTACCTACTTACTATTGCGCAGACGGTTTAGAAATAAAATTAAATAATGAATGTCATAAAGTTTTAAATCTCTAGTTCCTTTTCACATCATCTGTGCACTCAATATCAATTTATCGCAACCTAACCTCATCAATAAAAACAGTCAAACGCAAGTTATTGACCGCATTATTTAAATCAGTTACCTAGAACTATTGAAGGGATAACAGTTAAGTAGAACATGTAAATGGCCTGCTAAATACCACTTTTCTTGCTCATAAATACATATTTTTGTATATAATTATATAAAGTGCAACAGTTCTTAACCTCAGTACATGGAAAGAAGAATTATCTGCACGCGGTTTTCTTGAAACTAGTGTACCTAGGCTGCACGTGTACCTATACGTTGGAGTTCAATATATTTTGATCTGTTACTACTTTGTCATAAAGTTGAAAGTCTGTTAAAAAATGTTTGATCGCTTGGAGTTGACATGCGTCTATAGTAAGACTTGTATATTTCAAAGTCCATCTACTTTAACATGATTTCTGAAATATCATTCAACATTGGACGAATGATTTTTGTCATTTTCAAACTTATTGCTGCTCAGATTCTCTTCCTAAAATATTTTACGAAGAAATGCTCTATAATAATCTGTACTAAATTATAAAGTAGATATTTGTTGATTTGTTTGTATTACATAGACTCCGAAACTGCATGACGGATTTGAATAAATCATTCGATATTGGGAAGTTACACTAACCCCGGTGAACATAGGTAAGCTACATACTACGCGGATGACATCGCAGGGCACAGCTAGTAGTTGAAAAAGAGGTAGATTGCCATTGTTTTTAAAATATTAAGTAAGAAATCATCAAAAGTAATGTTAATATATATTTTTTTCATTATTAGTCTAAAGAAGACGTAAACACGTCTGGTCTTCAGCAGGCATTACCAATGCGTTTGCGCAGCGGATCCACATTGCATGACAATGCGTCGCGTTTGTTGACCTGCGCGTGCGCATTGCTATCCGCGCAGTAGTTGATTTGCATCATTGTTGATGGGAACTCCTCGATAATGTGCTTACATTCGTTTCTTTTATATTAGCTGAGTTTTCTGAAGCGAGACAGGGATGAACAAACGGTGATGTGTCACTTCTCTGTTTGAAAATTTACATGGAAAATAGGGGCCAGAGCTCGATTTTTTTTCGGCCGTCAGTCTAATAGCAAATAGCAATAGCAATTGTTAAACAACGGAAAAGATTCCAAAAATTTGTATAATCTAGTAAAATTAAGTTTGTCTGCCGTAGTGTTGCGGAGATTTCCTTCCTCAAATATTTAGCGAGGAAATTATATATAATAATACATATGTATATTAGGCGAATATTATGAAAGGGAATGATTTGATTTTTTTTTTTCATTTGATAAGTTCTTTAATGGTTCAGGTAGTTACACTATCCTGGTTTTACATAGTCTATATCTAACCTAACTTGGTCGTTTGACCAAAATTTGTTAATATTTTTAAGGTTTTTGTGTAGTGCTGTTTCAAAACAATGAAACAATGATTTTATTTTTGCAAATAGGCCATAAAACGGCACTTTTACACGTCAATTTATATGTGAAGAACTAGATGAAGCCGGCATTGAAACCTTGATTTAATAACCCGGATTTATGTATTTACTTACAAATATGTGTGTGTTTATTGCTTCAACTGAGGAAATGTCAAAACGTGAAGGAAGGAAATAAAAATGGCTGTTTCCATATTTCAATGTTACATTTACTTATCTCGACAATCAGTTTTATATTTTTGTACTAACTTAAATATTTGTATGTTCCTCATTTTACCTGATTGTTCTTATTTGAATTTCCGCTAAACAAAATGCTTTGTTTTTTTTGCGGATGCGTTCAAATAGCTATACATTACTGTGAGTGGAATCTATATTAGACAATGAGATGAAGCGAGGTTTGCAAATTTCACTTGTATAAACCTAATATTACCTAAGTAATTAGTGGCTATATTGGCTCTACCACTACCGCGACAAGAATAAGGGTGGCATTTATGTAGTCTTATCTCTGGGTATATTTTATCAAGCGCATTGACGCACATGGTAAGATAATTACATTAATCCACAACAATACCCGCGTGACGTAAGTATAAGCATTTGAAGTTACGTAAAAAAAAAGTTAATTAGCTTGGCAAAAATCCCTTTAAACGAATTAAAAAACGCTTACAAAAATGCGTTAAACCAATAAAAGGAAAAGTGTATTTTAAAGTGACCGTTTGTAATTCTATATTCAAATATCGGATTAGAACAGCTTGACCTGAGCGCGTTCAGGTCAAATCGGATTACTCCGCCAAGGTCAGGTCGATGTCAACGCTTCGATCACGAATAAATTCCATTCTTTTATGCGTCATCATTCTGGGTGAGGGTTGGCGAATGCAAAGGTGGTTTTATTTACGATTTTTATATCAGATCTGATCATGATTTTAACGTTGGAAGTAGTAAATTTATATTTTTTATCTAAAAATGAAAATAAGGGTTAGGTTTATAAATTCTATTTGCCACTAACTATTTTTCATACATTCGCTTTCAAATTAACCATATAGAATCATTGTTTTTTTTGCCCCCTACAAATTGAGGTGTGTATGCATTTCCATAAACAAATTTTGCAGTTAAAATATGAAAAGTTTTTTTACATTATAAGCATTGTGACAACCCTGTTACCATAGGTACCTATAACAATTCGAATCGTTTTTCAAACACATTGTTATGAGTTTAAATAAAAAGATTCGACACTTGAATTTGAATTAGGAACGTTATCCACTTGGATAGGAGAAGGTCATGTGGGAGGGTTTGAAGTTTAAAAATAGAATGTGCATAAAGAAAGTTGCCATGAAGAAAAACTTAATAAAATCTATAAAGGTTTTACTCTTAATGGAAACACTTAAGAAAATTTTAGCCAATTTCATTCCACATAATATTTGTTCTACAATTGTACAGATCTACTTAAAGAAAGTCACTTGTCATAATATGTTCTTATCTTTTTATGCGTTATTTTTAAGGAAACGTAAGTTTTTAAGGAAATCAAAAGTAATTTTTCACACCGGACGTCATTTCATAACTGTCACACGCTTCGACGCCAATCTCTGCTATCATTAACAATTTACAAATACATCAGAACCTTTCATATAGACTTTAACAGCTTAAAAATAAAAGCGAAACTCCCTTATTTCGTAGCAATTTTAAAATTGTATTTTGTTAATGATTGAAAGCATGTTCTCCTTGCTACTTTGTTTTAATGAATTCCATAATTTATTTTGTTCTATAAATAAGAATGGGTAATAAGGCAAATTATCTGTTGGGTAGTTATTTTTATAATTACAGTAGCTGATTTTTAAAGTTATTTTTAGACTAGACATGTGATTAAAAACGATAATCGTCATTGACATCAGCCTATATCTCTTGCTGAACAACCGTCTTAAGTAGGAGTCAAGCGAAATCCCCATGTTGAGCAGACAGTGTGGGGATAACTGCTAGTTCATGTCAAGCGCAGTTTCACCATAATACTCAACTCGCATGTGCAGTAATAATAATAAATACAACCATTTTTTCAAAATGCATTCAAATAATAATATTAAAACCTTAAGCCAATAGTCATTTCATTTTCTATAATTTCTGTGCGAATTCTAGACCTATAAAAGAGGCAAAGATTACTACTTTAACTATAGTTATTAATTTAAATACATAAACAATAAAATTCTCATTTAATACGTGAGTAAATAAACAAGTATATACCCGTCTATTAGTATAGGGAATGTTTACCGCAATCGCACAGTTTAAAATATTACAAATTTTATAACGTTAGTATCGATATATTATTCAACTCTTAAACACTGGTAATAAAATTATTTTCAATTCAGTACTAGAAACATTAGAGTTTTATTAACTCTGGTATACCGAAACTCACCAACAATTTCAACGGCTATTGAATATTAATCCTCGTTTTGTTGTACACGAGCAACTTTTCTGGCAACCTAAAGTTGCTTTAATATAATGATATCTTAGAATAATAAAAACTGAAGGTATATATATATAGTCAAACATTATTTTACGATTAAATAACTGAATGTAATATAATATTAGCGATAATTTTTTTTAGCTTTTCATAAAAGTTTACAAGTGTAAGAAGTTACAAGTGCGGCTACGCACTTGTAACTTCTGCGTGTTGTGTAGGTCATGGGCGGCGCCGATCAACCGCTGACATTCTCGTTTCCTATAAATATACACAGTGATTTCAAAAAGTCCTCCTACAGGCTTCAAATCATCGAAATCTAATGTTAAAGAAACATTTAATTGGAAATGCTTCAAACCACCAGCCTTACTAAGTTTTTTGTCTGGCAAACGAGCAACAAATTAGTCGCGCGAACATCGCCCATTAAACTGATAGAATTGAGCCAGAGCCAAGATGCAGGCATCTTATTAAAACTGATGATAAATTTTATTAAATTTTACGAGAACATTAAATTTTCGTAGCTCGATGGTGATCGTAAATGAACGAAACGCTTCGGCAGTTGCTTATGGTCTGTAGTTATGGGACTAAATGTTTATGGGTTATCAAGATTAATATTCGACATAGTTGTCTTGTGGCTGGTCTACTTTGTGGTTTCTCTGTTTTTTTTTTGGACTGGGTTAAGCCCTTTTTTGTTGACTGTGATTAGTGTTTTTAAGGCTACGTGGCAATGATGTATCGACGTAATAATTCAAGTAGAGTAGAGCCGGAATTGAATGAAAGAAGTATATTAAGGAGTTCTAAACATTTAAAGTTTCGTGAAACATCACTATATGTTCAGTAAAATTACTATCACAACCTTTATTTCCAGCAATGTTCTGTACAATAAGTAAAGAATATTTACATAGCCATTCCTTTGCCAATCTATACACATTTTCAAATCAAACAATTTCTACTTTCTTTCATTCAACGCACAATAGCGAAATTATCGAACATTCAGATCGCGACTCAATTCGTCACTTGGTCATTTAACATCTCGATTTCATTAGTAATCGATCATCGGCGCACGCGCACCCGACCGCGTCGAATATCGCTCTCTCTATTGTTTCAGTTTATCTTGAGATTCTATATCTTTGTTATTTAATGACAACACAGCTTTATGTGTGAACTTTTACTTTTATTGATAAAATCGACTGCGTTTAGAAATGATACTGATTTAATCAATTTTCTTGTTTGGTTTTTATAAATAGTTTAACTTGTTGTCTTTTTCCTAAACACTGCAATCGAAATCAGAACTTTCTGATGATTACCATCACTTTAGTATTTTCAAGTAGAAGAAATATTACCATGCACGTCACATGTCATGGTGTTCCACTTTACACTATAGTACATGTAGTATTGTGCACCGCAACATACCTAGTTAAAGTTTACGCAGTTCCAACCCACTTCTCTCAGCCATCCATCACCATACACTTGCGCAAGCTAAAACTGTCGCCTGCGCATAAACCGCACATCTTTATAGCGTATTGCGGAAACCGCGGCAACTTGATGACGTAACGTCGATGCGCGCGCGCCGCTAATATTTTTGGCGCTGGGTCATTGAACTCGTGTAGTGAAAGTCGCCCGAGGCGCCAGACTGGCTACGGTTGTAGCACCCCCGCCCTCATTTGACACTTAGCTGTGAATGAGGGATGCCATTGTTGCCATTGTTCATCATTTTCCTAGTGTCTTATTCCTTTGACCTATTTATGGTACATCATTTGTTTGTAAAATCTATGAACAGTTGCTTACTGAGGCTATCATAAATAGCCATTTCCTTAAGTTTTTTTCCAATACTGTTTCGTAATACAACTGTTAATGTGCAATAAACTATAGATACAATACTTTTCCTTTATTCTCTTCTAAAAGCTAACTTATCTGACAATATCAAAAACAATCCATTGTCTAACTCCACCATCAGACGCAAGTAGCAACCGATCGCATTGTGCCAACCATTTCCCACATATTACAAAATCGAAATGCCACAATCACAATGAAAAAGTGTTAATTCGTTGGCTACATTCATTTAATTGCGTAAATCAACGTGTATCTGAAGATCTAGTCGGAAACAATTGTATTTGTGAACGTACTATTATTTTAAGAAGATTTTTATTATGATCTTGTTTAATAATTATTATTGTTTAAGAATTGTGTAATGAGATTTTTCGGTATCTGTGTCAGAATCTGCCAGTGTTGATGCTGTTTTGGGTCAAAATGGCGCTGTTAGATGATATAATGGCGCATTTTATGGCTTTTTAGTAATTGTACATTATGACAGTTGAGAAAATTATGTAGGTACGTCAACAATAGTTGAAAAGCTGCGTGTTCACGATATAATTGATTTATGCAATAAGTCCCATCATTGTCAAATGAATACTGGATTTAACAAACGCGATCCGTTTGCGGCATCTGCAAAAACACATTAACTTCAAAGATTAGCAAGTCAATCCAAATTAAATAAACATGATACCAAGAAGAGGTCCCGATCTAACCTTAATTGTAACTGCAGCAGCATCAACATCATTAATATGTAAACTTCTTAAGCAGGTTTAGACTAAACCACCGCTAATTCGAGAGTCTTCTTCGAAACCTGAGGACAGTTCATTTCCCACTAAATGATATCTAACCTCTTTGGTGTGGCAGGTGAGCTAATACCACGTTCTCAGACCAGGGCGGAAGGCACGCGTGACCCGACATTTAGCGGCTGCGGGATGCGCCTGCGCAGTGACGCAATATTTTACTTTTCTACCGCACTCTTGCGCCGTAATATTTGCTAAGAAAATAGATTTATAGTTGAACTGTCACTGTTTGATTTAGCACCTTCTGCTCTTGTTGATATTTTTGTTATTTATTTGTGGGAACTGCTTTCAATTCTTTTTTTCTTTTTGACATAGAATTGTTATTTAGGGCAGAGGAGAAAATATTTTCTGTTATTTATGGCTTGTTCTTGTCAGTTTAGAAGTGAAATAGTGGTTTTCCGGGAAAATCTTGTTTTTAGTCCAAATCTTTTCGGTCTACTTTGTTTGCGTTGGAGTTCTCCAACAGGATTTAGTTAAGTTAATGTTGTTTGTAGTTGTTCTTATTCCATCGATCGATCTCCATTGTGTAGGTATTTCCATTAGCATTGTTCGCAACTAAGCCAAATAGATGTTAATCGTTTTCACTTTGAATTAATTCGAACTGTTTGTCTCTTTGGTCCAAATACCAGAAGTTAAGAATAAATATCTCGCATAATATTAACTTATAATTTTACTAGTTACTATGCATCTACCCTTGGCTTGTTTGAAATGATATTAACATTGATGTCAATCCCATTTGAACCCCACTTCTTGAGGGTCATTGGCCGAACAATTGACAGGTCCATGTAACGAATATTTCGCAATATTTATATTATCTGCTCCGCTAAATATGCTAAACGTCATATCAAATTCTCTTATCAATTCGTAAAAAAATCTCCCTGACAAATGATAGAACGATCATGACTAACTTCAGCGTCGCTTGCGCACGATTTGGAGTGAGATAGATATATAGTGTAACATTGATTGGAAAGAGAGAGGAGATAAAATTTAAATTAGGAGTATCAGAATTGATCTTGATTTGCTAGTCGCTGACAAGTGATCAGTGTAACACCGACATGTGTAGGGTTGTCCAATATGTTTAGGTTTTTGAATGTGTCTGTGTGTGTTAGTTTTTTGTTATGTAAGGGTCAAGAGGTTAGCTCTTGAAATGAAAGCGTAATGAAAGTTTATATGTTACTGTAGAGATTATTTGATTGTGATTAATTCGATAATCACGTTGTAGTCTACTGAGATCAGTTTGTAGTGTTTGAATCTGAATAGCTTAGAAAGGAAAAGGAATTGTATATCTATCGTAGTAATCTAATCACACATTTCAATCGAAGAACTGGCCGAAGTCTCCGTTTCCAGACTTCACACATAGTCAGGGTAAAGGGCTCATCTCACACACTTGGATTTGACGGATTAGCGATTTTATACCTACATATAATTAGAAATTATGTATGACTACAGGTTTCTTTCACAGTTTGTCAGTGATGTCTAAATAATCTGAGAGTGCACATAGCTCGGCAATAGTCACATTGGTACTACTAGCACCACCCTTAGCACCGGGCCACCACGACTTGTAAACATCAACTCAAAATCCATTAGTTCAACTTAACTGCTTGTTCTTTACTAAACTTTACTGTTACTGTATTCTTTAACACAATCACCTCCAACTACTATTACCGTTACGATACTAGTAGAAAGGGCCATATCTTTGCGAAGTAAGGTAGAATCTGTACTGAAACGAGATTTTAAATCTGACAGCCCTACGGAGACAATGGCGGGTGTGGTCGATCGGGAGAGTGCTGTTCAATGCCGTGCCGTATCCGATAGGGAGCAAATTGACATTGAAATATAATGTGGCGACGTTTGTGTTGAGTCGATGGATTTGGGGGCAATTTGTTGGACTGGTGATCGTTTTATGGGATAGAAAATACAATAATAATCTAAGATAATAATAACGGTAACAAAACAAGCCTTTTATTGCTTACAAACTAGAGTACAGCAAAACAGATGAAGGTCACAATAAGATTAAAAAAAACCCTGATTCCTAAACTCAGTTGACCTGTATCTTAGGAGCCATTTCTGTCTGTCATTTCTGTGTTTCTCATTTCTCTCCTTTTCATTGTGACACCTTTGCTGCTAGAAATAAGAAGTCTAAAATGTGTTAAGGTTGTTTTTTGAGGGCGTAAAGTCTTCTCATTTCTTCTTCCACCCTTGTTGGCTAATAAACGCTTCTCCTACTTCTGGCCGGGGCCTTGGTACATGGCTGCTTGCACCCGCAAGCCCAAAAGGACTCAATGAATGTATATTACCGGTTAATTTTGAGCTTCCATCCTAAAGATGATACGTCTTAGTCTTCACCTCCCTTTCAACTAGCCGACAGTAATTCTATAGACTGTGTATACTTAATTAAAATCATTGAAAATAAATTGTTGAGACACAAATAACTGCTTACAATATTTAAATTGTATACAACTGTGCCTATGGCGGCGCGTCAAACCATTTCATGTGACAAAAGCTAAATAATTTGTTTCTCTTTTTCAAGTACAAGAGCCCACGATTTAAAATTGGAATAGGCTGTAGATTCGGACTCTAACTTCTTTGTACTTAGGGACTTGTTGATTTTTGATGATTTTGGAGCCATGCTTCGCCATGAATGGGCCGGCTCGACCGGAGTGATACCACGGCCTCATTGAAAACCGTGAAGCAACACTCACGTTGTGTTTCGCCGTGTCAGTGAGGTTACCGGAGGCTGCCCAATCTTTCTCCTCCATCCATAATCCTCAAAGCCCCTATCCTTAAATCCTTATAAAACCTTTGATATTATGAGGGCGACGCTGATTGCTTACGATGGCAATCCCTCAAAATTGTTATGATTTTAATACTGAAGCGTATTTTTGTGGTACTGCTAATATCGATATTGTATATGCTATATAAGTAGTAAATTATATTCAGCAGTGGAGGTCACGTCGCTGATATGCTTGACATGACCATGATAACGAGAAGATCTTAAACTACCTAGGATAGCTCGGAAGAAAAGAATATTAAAACATACTTTTTGTCATACGATACACATAATATTATAATCTTGAAAAATACCCCGTAAAACTAGTATTTTTTGGATATTTTTTAGAATCTACCAGATATTGCCCATAATACACTACTCTGCTGCACTTGAGCAAATTGTCATTTTAAATATTAAGTAAATTCCAAAATCAATTCATGGTCTCCTCGACTATTAGCATAGCAACAAATGCTAGCACTTTCACTGTCCCTATATCATAAGAATGCATTTCACCTACTCATTAGCAAGTCTGTTTGTTGTCTCACTCTTTCATATATCATTTGTAAGTGTTAGAAAAGAATGGCAAGTATTATCGTACATCGGTATGCGAATGTCGTGTGTTTGGATCAGGATAAGGCTTTTTGGTAATTGTATTGCTGGTAGAAGTTGATTTTGTTATTAAATTTAAGAACAACTAGCTTCAGCTCGCGGCTTGGTCCGCGTATTAATCCAGTCAACCAGCCTATAATTATGTTGATCCAAGGTATCCTATCTACAAACCTCAACCAAATCGGTCCAGCCGTTTATGCGTAAATAATTAACAAACATACATACATCACAAACTTTTGTAATATGATAATATTATGTTTAGGTATTGATAAGTATTTTCTGCCAGCACTTCTTGCACCGACCAGGGTAAAAAGTAGCCTATGTATTATTCCAGACAGTAATCTATCCCTATGCCAAAATTCATTAAGATCCTTTTAGTAGTTTCGACGTACAAGAATTAGTTACATTAGTATAAACTATCACGCTTATAATATTTGTAGGATTGATTGAAGATTAGAAAACTGAATTTTAAATATTTAATAAACTATAATGCTATGTATAAAATAGACTTCTAATGACCGGGTAACGTTGCTCACACTAGGAGTTACTCCTATGTCATAGGTAGGTTTATAAACATACAATTTTACATACACATCACACCTAGACTCGGAACAACGTTAATAGATAACACAGATATTTTTTTTTTATTTATTATTCCATTACTCCACCGTTTACTATCGTAAGCTGACTCAAAAACCTCACTGGAACCTACACAAAAGGTAAACATAGATCATAATCTCAAATATTACACAAATTAAATCTATATTAAACTAGTAAATTAGTAATTATAATACATGCTACTCATGTGCTTTAACTAAATGTCGTGGTGACCGGGAGGTTAAGGAGCCCGCTTCTCGTGCATGAGGGTGCGGGTTCGAAACCTGGCAAGTACCAATGTGACTTTTTCCAAGTTATATGTGCTTTCTATGATTATTTAGACACCACTGACAAACGGTGAAGGCAAAAACATCGTGAGGAAACCTGGACTTATAATTTTCTAATTGTTAGTTTGAAATCGCCAACCCGCTTTGAGCAAGCGTGGTGATTAATGCTCTTCTCCGTGTGAGAAGAGGCCTCTGCTCAGCAGTGGGCACTTATAGGCTGACGATGATGTGCTTTAACTGTGCCGTCAAAGTTAAACATCCTATTTTCATTTGCACTATAGTTTTTATCGGATATCGGGTAATCAATTCTAATGATACTTATTTTGTTAACAGGTAAGAAGTCAATATTAATCATCGGTTGTAAGAGTCGACGACCATACCTACAAAGGGTGAGTGAGTACTGCGGCAATGTCAATAAAATATCAAGTCTTTACATAACCAGTAAAGAACTTTATTAATTAATTACCATTATTTTTATACTGACACTTCAAGTTGAACAAAGTGGGTACACTTAACTCGTTCTCAACTTAAGTATCACTTAACTCTTCGATATAAAAGTAAAAGTTACTGTTCAAGTGAGGAAAGTGAAATAAGTAACATGATTCTGTAAAAACTGTATGTTACGAGGGGCGTTCAATGTATTCTCGGTATAGGCATGAAAGAAAACTCGGAAAATTTTGGAAAAATTATATTTTTCAATGTAGTCCCCTACACCCTCAATACATTTGTTAGATCGGGGAATTAGCTTCTTTAAGTCTTGTAAAAAATATTCTTCTGGCTTCTCCTCAAAATGGGTATTAATTGCTACCTTCAGTTCATCATCGTCGAAAAATCGCTTTCCACGAAGATCTTTCTTCAAATTCGGCAATAGGTAGTAATCACTGGGGGCCAAGTCTGGACTGTACGGGGGATGATTAATTTCTTCGAAGCCACAGTCCCGTACAGCAGCCTTCGCCACGCGGGCCGTGTGAACCGGCGCGTTGTCATGAAGCAGCAACACCCCCGCTGTGAGTTTTCCTCGCCTCTTTTCTTTAATTGCTTCCCTTAAATTACGCAAAGTGGTTGCGTATGATGCTGCTGTGATGCTTTCACCTTTTTTATTGTATTCTATTAATAAAATACCTATAGAATCCCAAAAGACCGTGGCCATAATTTTTCGGCGGAAAGGGTGACTTTGAACTTCTTCGGAGGCTGTGCACTCTTTTTAACCCACTGCATGGACTTCTGTTTACTCTCAGGGTCATAGTGATGAACCCACGTCTCATCTCCATTAACCAGCCGGTCGAAAATACTCGATGGATCTTCTCCACAGAGCTCCAAAAACTCCTTACTGCACTCGACTCGAACTTGTTTCTGAGGTGCGGTGAGCATTCTCGGCACCCATCTTGCACTGACCTTTGTGAGATTAAGATGGTCATGATATGGTCATGTATGGTACCCACAGATAGGTTAATCATCTCTGCTAACATCCCGATTTTTGTTCTGGTATCTTCAAGTACCAATTTCTCCACTTTTTTAACATTTTCTTCAGTGAGGGCGCTTACGGGCCCACCCGAGCAAGGGGCGTCTTCAATGCTTTCTCTGCCTCTTTTAAATTCACTTGAACACTTTTGAATGGTGGATAACGACGGGGCAGAGTCTTGGTAAACAGCAACAATCTCTTCATGAATGGTTTTTTGACTTTTCCCTGCTTAGTGAGGATCTTTATAACAGCGCGATGCTCGATTTTCTTAATCATCGTAGCGTCAGTCATTCTGATCGTCTTTCACTGCAGATAATTAAAAAACTAATGAACGTAAATAAGTGAAATTTTATATTTATACCCTCAGATAGTGTCATTAGTAAATGAGATAATTAGATTACCCACATTATTAGCAAATCACCCCGATACCGAGAATACATTGAACGTCCCTCGTATATGTTACTATCTGATTTTATTTATATCTTTACTAATATTATATGGATGTAGAATTTGTAAGTTTGTATGTAGGGGGTAATCTTTGGAAACGCTGGTCAGATTTCCAAAATTCTTTCACTGATAGATAGCTATAATGTTCCTGAGTGCTATAGGCTATAAAACATCACGCTACGACTAAATGGAGCCGAGCAGCGAGTGTTTTCTTAATTGAATTAGTTAATACAACAAATTTTCTGTGGTTACAAACCTATGTGACCTCAGTTTTTCCATTGAAACGTAATAATTGAAGGTATGGTGATGACATTAAAAAAAAAATAGAGGAAATAATTAACCCATTGCACGCCATGGGAGTCCACAATTCACATGTGGGCCACGCTAGCAACAGATTTGTCCTCAACAGTTATCTCACCGCAGTCAATGACTTGATTATTGTTATAAAAAACACATTATTAATGCATAGCCTGAATCTGAGAATCGAACCTAAGCTCCTTACTTGGTAATCTCATTGCTTTTACTTGACTCGACGGTATACGTCCAAAAACGACAGTCGTTGAATGATTATTTATTTTCTTTAGTCTCCAAAACCTACCAACAAAAAATGCCAATTTTATAATCGCATGCGCATATTAAAACACTATTCCTAACTGTACTTACTATACAATTTAACACAAATTCAAAGTTAAAATCTAAACCAAGGTTACAGAACGTTAGTAAAAACCTATTAATCAAACAAAACCATTTATTAACGCGATGTACAGTGACATAATATTTGTAAAGATGCGCAGGCGCAAGGTCGACGTTGCATTGTCATGTGTCTGATGTTCGAACCGGACCTGTGTAGTTCTGTAGAACTGACTAGTTGCCTGGTATGTATATTTAGAATGGGCATACATTTTTCGATAGTTAGAACATGTTTTTGTAAACAAAAAAAAAAATATTTTTTTTAAATATGAAATCAAGAAATCAAGCAAGATATCTAAATTAAATTATTGGTATAATATGTTATACACATAAAAAACAAAGTCGCTTTCTTTGTTGTCGTTGTTATTCCTATATCCCTATATGTAAGTATCAATCCTTAAAACTGCGCCACCGATTTTTGATGCGGTTTTTTCAACAGGTAGACTGATTGAAAAGGAAGATTTATAATTATAATAAGGTACATTAAACAGCTGACTGCACGATTGACGCGACGGCTGAGCAACTGACTGCGACAATTAAGAATATTAAACAGAAACAATATGTAAACAGCCTAAAACGGCTTCTACTGCTTTATATTTCGTCTTCAATGCTTAGTTTTGACGAAAAATCCATTACGCCAGTAATACTCATATTATCTGCCGACTGTAATTAATTTAAGTTATTTAATAATAAAGTCAGGTTAAAAGCAAGGTAAATGCTGCTTTAACTGTGCAGGAGTTTACTCCTGTATCTTTAATAGCTTCGAATAAAAGTGTTCCAATCCGTTTTTATAAGTTCAACAATTGTAAAGAATAAGTGTCTTTAGGGCTGTCAGTCATAAAATTGTTTTTCTTTACACGTTTCTTGGAAATGTTTGTTATTGTTTTTTTTTGTAACACAATCTTCTGCGTCAAAGAAATGTCGTCATTGATGGTTTAGTTTTCGAGTTTTAAAATTTAATATAACTGAGATGTAAATTAACTTAAAACTTTATAAATCATTAATCGTAACTTTTATAAGAGTAGAATTTCCATATATTTTAAACATGCCAACCCTACCCTACACGAATAACATTCGATGCGCGTGCGCAATTAAGGGTTTTAGTACAATTTATAGCGGATTTTACGGCGCTTTGCGGCTTACATTAATTAAATAGGATTTTTTTTTAGTTAGTTTCATCTCGTTCTTAATATTTATAAGATGTTAGTGACTTATTTAACTGTCAGTTAGTTCAAGTGTGGGTTAATAATTGTCTTGGTTATTATTTTATTGGTCTAATGAACTATATCTCGTTACTGTCGGTAAAATATGGTAAATATGGTTTATTGTTGTTTTTTTATTTATTGTAGTTCTGTATTTGAATGGGATAAGGATTTTTTTAAGTTTACGACCTTTAATAATTAAAACAAAGACTACTCGTATGTGTAAATGCAAAAGGTCGTTGAGCTTTGAAACTTGAATAAGTTAAAAAATATTTATTTAGATTTTTGAAGGTCATTAATAATACTCACACTTTTTTTATTCATTCATGGTAGGTACGTAAGGTACACTTTATATTCGTACGTTTCTATGTATCAAGAAATAGACACGCTTTTTTGACAAAAAAATATGGCGTTGCAAAACAGAATTCTATTCTGTGACTCATCAATAAGAAAAGTATCGATTTTGTCAGTACGATTCGAAAAAACTTGAATATATGTTTATCAGACAGACAGTTCTTACTCTTTCCCTCTCAAGTGCTTCAGGAGAGACGGAGCTTCATGCTAGTGCGTCCAGAATCTTCAGACGGGGCCGTACAGGGCCTATGTTCAGTCGGGATCCTACAGGGCCGCTGTGCAGGCGGGGTTACCACACCTTAGGCCTCACCTTGGGCGAGAGAAGGCATATCATGATTTTCCCCTCAAAAAAGACCTAGTCTTGATTCACCTTTAAAGGACCCATATACTTATCGAACAGAAATGTCCTACATAATCAGTAGCCACGGTATTAAGAACAGCACGCAGCTTTTGTTTCTTTTAGTTTCCCAAGCTAAACGGTTCAATAATATGTAAAATTAAACACTAGGTTAGGTCTAGTCTAGACTATAAAAACTGAATAAACCGCTTGCAATTTTTAATTAAATTATCGCACAGTGCATCATTTAGAACGTTTACTGGACGCAAACATGTAATTTCTTTTCTTTTAAACATTACTTTATGTTGTGTGAGCCCGTAATATTATTTCTCTTCTGAAGGACCAAACTTCGAATAAGGACCAGACTTTTATATTTTGAATAACCCCTATATTATTTCTTCAAAACCTTTATTCTATCGAAAATCAACCGTGTTCCTTATGATAAAGGATTAATTTTTGAACGCAGTTTTAAAAGCTTTAGAAGAACAATAAATGAAAATCAACTATATTTCTTCAGATAAAGGGTTGAGTTTTGAATGTTCAGCGAATAACAAAAGGTTAATTCTCAATTAAGTTATTTCAATACTCGAAATTCGGCAAAGGTATTATTATTGCAGACTGTAGATGGACAGATAACATATCGAATGCATTGATTCGTATCGTAATGATCGAGTGTGATTTTATGAATGGTCTCCGAAGCGATGAAAGGATTTTATTGTAGTATTCAAATGTTTGCAAAGGTATTATTACATACATACAAAGCTAAAACAATGGATAACGCACACAATAATGAAAAAGTATGCTATGTTTAGACTATATATTTATCACCTGATGGTTAGTCATCAGCGCCGTCTATAGATAAGCGCAACACAAAAAAGTGTGGGAGAGCCATGCTTCGGCACGAATGGGTCGGCTCACAGTGATACCACTGCCTCACAGAAAACCGGCGTGAAACAACCACAGCGTTGTGTTTCGCCGTGTGAGTGAGGTTACCGGAGGCCCAATCCTTCCCCACCCCCAATCTCTCCTCAACCCTTAATCTCCAAACGTACCCGTAACTCCTCCGTTGCGGGTATCTATGGGCGGCGCTGATTACTTACCATCAGGTAATCCGTTTGCTCATTTGCCGATCTATTACATAAAAAAGTCAAAATCATTTCTTTCAATTAGACCACAGTAGGTATTTTTAAACGTCAAGCACAAAAAGGAATAAAGTATTTCAAGAGCTTTAACATTAAGCGTGTCAGTCTGTCCGTCTGTCCTCCAGTGAAGTTATTTGCTCGTTCCAAAGTGTAGATTCCTATGGAGAAGAACGAGCAAGAAACTCCATGGTTACTCTTTTCCAAACACCAAAGTAGTTTCAAATTCTTCCAAGGCCTTTGATGAAGGTGTACGCTCTTTCCTCAAGCTTTAAAAGTTGTATTGGTTCAGAAATATGACACAACCCAATCTCCAAATCCTCTGTCCTTAAATTCCAATCTACCCACCAAAAATCTATAACTTAACTCGTAACGCTATGTGACGCCCGTGGTGACGCCAATTGCTTATACCATCAGCAAATCCGTACTCGTTTGGCGATCTGTTATACCTAATAAAAAACCATCTTTTGATTCGTTTTAATTTCCATTTGCGATGAGTCGTGGTGGCCCGGAAGTTAAGGCGCCCGCTTCTCATGTATAAGAGTTTTTTAAAACTGCTAGTACCGAAGAAAATCGCGAGGAAACTTAGACTTATATTCTCATTATAATTTTGAAATCGCTTATCCGCCCTGAGCAAGCTTGGTGATTAATGCTCAATCCTACGTGTGAGGAGAAGAGGCCTTAGCTCAGCATTGGGCCCTTAAAGCTGATGATGAGATGTGAATTTCCCTTCAGTGAATTGCCAATTCATTATATTCTACGGGCACAATTTTAGACTCCGTTGATATCTTTTGAGACGCCTTCTTTATTCGTTTCTTTAAAAAAATCTCATAATAATACACAAACATCCTTTCCCTTTATTCCGATCCCTTTGGATCATCAATCGAAATTAACTTCTTTGTTATTGAAGTATTTGGGTTCCTGCGGTGTATAATAATCTTAAGAATAATACAAAAACATTTTAGCACGAGTTTAATAAACTTTTGTAATGAAAAAATGATGAAGCGTCCGTCATTATGAATAATGTTTTATTTAACTAATAATAATAATAATGAATTAACGTTTGTTTGTTACCGAGAAAGAAGGAAGATTGAACACGCAAACATGAAAAAAATTGGTAATGATACAATTGGATAGTTTCCTAAAACAAAAAGCAATTATTTTTACTTGAATTATACATATACCTAATCTCTAATTTCATGTTTCCTACAAAATTAAAAAAAATATGTAGTTATGCTTTTTCACATGAAAACGTGTGATGTGACTTCTTAAAGAAATTCGAAGAATAGGATTTTTTTTATTATTAAAAAAGAGGATAGAATTATCATATTGGGAAACTACCGTATCATCCAAGAAAATTGCAGACGGCCTAGTAGACCGAACCAATCGCAGAGTAAATATCACTTTACAACTAGTCAGTACAAACTTTGAATTTATATATAAGCAATTATTTCCACAAACATTAATTCAAAACAATTACATAAGACTAACTTTTAATTACAAAATCAACAGCAAGATCTTAGAATGCGAACACTGTCGTGGACTAACCAATCAAAATAGCGTAAAAGCCACCCAACAGAGAGAGATACAAATACCAACCATTCATAAGTTTTTGTAATCGATTCCGAATCGATACAAACGTTCCAATGAATCGATTATTAATTGCAAGAACTCGATTGTAACCTCAAAATAGTGTCCCACGCTGCAAATCTACAATTAGCCGATAAAGTTGCGATTGCGAAGAATGTTATTTGTGCCGTTGTAATAAGGGTTTTTGTGTATGCATTTATAATGTGGTTAGTAAATCTATATGGTATGTAATTAACATTTCACCTTGCTCTAGATAACAGGTGTGGGTTTATCTTGCTATGGGGCAGGTTGATACCGAGATTTTTAATTAAATCAATAAGTTTGATTGACTATTAAGGGCTTCGAAACTTTAACTCTGCGTTGGCGTCACTTGGGAATCGATCGGAGGTAATTACATAAATAGATGTATTGAATGCAGATCATTAAATCTGCCTAAAAGGCGAAGGTATAAGTAAATGCATTTTTTTGGTCACCATGCCATTAGCGACTGGTTTGTGGGCGAGCCTATTGGCACATCAAGGGAGGGATAACCCAGTCTTTTACACAACTAAGAATTAAGACATCGAAAAACAAATGACGATTATTTTTTAATTACTGAAAAATTCTCCCATTCAAAAAATGTAACCAAGACCATTGAAATATAAGAATGGAATAAAGGATACGTCTGTCTGTCTGTCTGTCAATCGATCCGTTAGTTCTATGCTTAAACTAATGCAATAATCATAATATCCTCACAAATGGTTCCCATCAAAAGATTTCAATTTAGACGTTGAAGGTGTGTCTAGGTTCAAGTCATTGGGCTTTTGTCTATTTCCACTCTGCTTACCAAACAAATAACATCGTATTGCATTTAATATCATTATTATCAATTGTGCAAGTTAATATTCTAACTCCTGCGGCGTTCATAAACCCATAATGTGCAAATATGAAGGCCATTTTAAACAAAGAACGTAGTAATTCTATTCATTTGCTCATTGGTTGATTTACAGGTGATAAATACCAATCGGGTTTATTCGGTAAGCTTCGGGTTACTTCGGGGGATAATTGTGCACATATACTTGGTGTTTTTGCTTAAAAGAACTAATCGAAATAGGAATGCATTTGAGCCAAAATGACTCATATGAACCCAATATTTGTGGATTAAGATCGATTTTTGACTACAGATTGACAGTTGTTTGAAATAAGTTCATTAAAATATATTGAAATGTTTTGAATTGAGGTATTCTCAACGTAGATCTTTGGAATTGTACATATTGCTTGTTGCATTAGACATCATCGTCTACTGCAATAGGACTCACCATAACCCACGAAAAGTGGATGCCCTTTAAGCACCTACATTGCTTATTCATGTGATGTATGCAATCTTTATCTATTCTAAGCATTTCTAAGCAAAATCCCCACCCAAAGAGAAACGTACAGCATTACAGAATATTACCGGCTTATCCAGCTAATCATACCCACGTCGGTAGGAACGTGTTACATCGGAACATCTGATTCCAGTGAAATTGCTCAAGACTTAAACTTTCATCGATCTAGGAAATTGATTTCCTTCACAAATGGTCGCGAATCACTTTCTCATGAGCAAGTTATACCACGTACAGTGTTAGAGTCGATTATCTTGATATTACCTAAGAAGAGAACATGATATCTTGTAGTAGTGAACTACGTCAAACATTGTAGTATTGGTCTCATTAAAAACTATTGATACCACTGACTAATAATCACGTATGTTCTGTAGTTACTACTGAAATAAGGACATGAAAAAGAAATGTTCTTCCAAAAATCATGACACTTTGCATAATTGACAAGCAAAATCAAAAAACTATCTACTTAAAATGCGGGAAGAATGAACCAGTACAACACTCAACTTGCGAGTGGCGACTGACTGGCAATTAGAGCCATTTAAGGCTCATATTATGCCCCCTGGAGCAACACACATTGTAAAATGTCCCCAAAAAAACGCCCTGTATTCCCGTACTCCCAAAATACAACTTACCTTTACGACCACAACAAAAACTCTTTACTCGCACAATAATTAAATCACGCACACTCGTGACAGTTGCACATGTACCACCCTTATACACTAACGCGTGCACTCACGCGCAGCTCGTCGATCCACGGGTTTAGAGATGCCCAAACGCACCATAATTGGCGCCAACGCTTTTTGGCTCGGTATTTTTATTCATGGATTCTTGCGGCCTCTTTTGTACCCTTAAAGCCTTTTATGGCCCATCCTTTTTGCTGCCAAACGTGCGCACGCGCCGCAGCTAAGACGAGTGAGCAATTAACATTATTCTGTTTTGTGCTTGCTCCCAACCAAAACAATACATATGCAATGTAATGTCGAATTGTTTTTCGTGGATTTTTGCCTGTCACCGTTTTGGGTCTGACAGCTGATCTTATGGATCGCTTGCGCAACATATTATAATGTATACGACGTCAGGTATTCATTGTTTTTGTTTTATTACATGAACTCAGTTGATGTGTACGAGGTAGCGAAATATTTTACAGTGGAATTGCATCATCAACTTGTTGTTGAAAGAGAAAAACTTGACGTCGCCCAACTAGTTTCATATATCAGTTCAGCGCACAACTTGACAACGATACCAGTATTTAGAAAGCTAATTTAAAATTCTAAAAATCTGTCGAAACAATGTAAAATACAAAATGACCGCGCTGCACACAAAGGGCCGCCACAGTCACTGCCACCAACTTTCTTAGGTCCCTGCATATTTGAACAGGCAATTTGCATTCCCTCAAAACGCTCAGTAAATCACGGTACTTTCTTAAACAAATAGTGCTTTCATTACAAAACCAAATACAGTTTATCTGGGCTCTGTAAATTTTAAAGAGAAAACAATGGCAACGCCTTTCCATTTCTCTAAATCAAATAGTACCAAAACCGGGCGGTGGTTATGAGAGGCGCTGTCGCTGCGCCCGCGCCGCTGATTTATGTTGCGCGCGCGCACCTCAACAATTTATTGCGATTAGAACACTCTTTGTGGTAGCTGTGATTCAGATGTGCTGCGTTTTACTTGGATGTTGTTTATGGAATAGAATGGCAATATGTATTTCGGCGTCTGAAATGAAAAGCGTGTATAAACGGCAACGATATTTTTGCCCAGTATATATGTGTAAATGTTTCAATTTTCGCTTTAGGATCACTTTGTACATACACTGCATCATCAGCCTGGTATTTATTTAAATCCCTTAATTGATGCATTAAAGTTTTCCTTTTTGGGTGAAAAGCGTGAGCGAAATCTAATTATAAAATCAAGTCGTTCTCTATTGAACTTTTTTGGCTTGATCACCTTAACCGTGATCACAGGGCTATCAGCTATCCTTATTTAATCTTAAACAGGTAATTACATCAATTACATACGAATACGAACCCGTGACCTCCATTCTTACTGGCAACTTAACTGCTGGCCTTACAAGGCGATCGAATTACACACAATACAAACATTTTAGATCAATTAGGTGCGCAGGCGCACCCAGTCCGAATCAATTATAATGCACTAATCTCTTATCTTGGACAAGTAAACTTGTAAGTGGATTACACTTTGTATATTAAAAACGTGCGAATTTTTCCTTTCTCAGTACTTCTTTTTTTTTAATAATATGGAGGACACTCGACTGACGTCTCTAGTAGTAACACGAGAACAGGCTAAAGGTACTGTTATCTATCGAAGCTGAAATAAGAACATTAGAATTTTTCTTCATATTCGCACATGATGATGAAGCCAGTAAAAGTTATTAATAAACTAATTAATTTTATCAATATTGGTGGCTGGATACTAGTCGTAACAATTTAAAATGATGATTACTAATTTTAAACTCAACACGATCGTTGGTGTTTGGCAAAATGTTCAGAACCGCTCACCACCGCAGGACTTGTGTGAAGACTCCTTTATGTCGAATGGGCATAACTATTGGCTAGGCTATTGTGAAAGAATTTAATATCACTGTACATTGTTCCTTATCGTTGGTCCAGAAGTAATTTATTGCTTTACTATTATTGCGAAAAACGGTTTTGTAGGACCAAAATTGAATAAGTTTGTGCTTGCCCCATTTGCCAAATTTGGCGGTTCATTTGAACTTAAGGATCGACTAAAACCAATGACGAAAAGATGTAATATTTCCTTAAAATTCCCTAATTTCAACATTTTAGAAATAATATTCTTAAAATTCAAAATCCAACAATAAAACCCGAAATAACCAAAGATCCGATGTCCTCAATCACACCGGCAATTCTTAAGATTCGCTACACTCCCAAATTGGTTGCAATCGTCATTCGTTACGGTGTAAATGTTCACTTTACTCGATTGGCGGATATTCAAATAAGTGTTACGGACCTTAGGAAACTCTCTCCGGCGTCAGAGCATGGGGTCACATGATAACTTAAGACTTAGAACTGCTAGCACTTGATATATGGCCTGAGAATTGTAATGTTTCAAATTATTTTGAATTCATTTTGTTCTGGGTGGAGAATTGTTTGCTGGACGCACGCAAGGCTCACTGCATATCTAAAACTAGCTTCTGCTAGCGGCTTTGCCCTCAGTATCAGGGTAAAAAGTAGTCTATGCTATTTTAGAAACTAATCTATATATGAAAACGGTAAAGTGTGAAGCGGTCTCATCCTCCGTTCATACTAAAACATTTACGTTTGTAATAGTAGGATTGTCTTCATAGTGTTCTTATAGCCATCCCGGAATTGAGGAGCAATTTTAAAATAATTGCTCAAATACATCTCGAACTTCTTGAAAAATCCTATCGCAACAGTCTCATTCAGTCCTATAATCTCATGAATGAGATTACAAAACCTGTAATAACTTTCAATTTAAAATGAAACTTAATCCAATTAAGTTAATGCAGATTATTCCACTTCAGCTTATCAGCAACATCTATAATCACGATCATTGATTCTCATACACGCATTACATTCTCATAAGAGTCTCGGCCTTGCCCTCTTGTGCTGTGCCCTCCGGCCATACTTTCACTCTGAGTGCTTCCCTCTTCACATGAAAGCCATTTCTAGGTATCATTTCATACATTCCAACTTTGTTATTCTTCAACATTGCTAAATCCTTTTCTATGTGAAATACTTTGAATTTGAAATCAATGGTATCAAGTTACCTTGGTATTGGATTATCATATTTGATGTTGTTTAGAGAAAGTTCAAAGTCGATCGCCATAAATTCCCAGTATATGCTTGATTGGACTATTCTAATGAATTTATTTTTAGCAAAACTATACTTTGATACATTCAAATTAAGTCGTTATTTTTATCGTGATAGAATTATTCTTGATCATTCGATATAAAAATATGGAACTAATCTTCCATCGCTTCATTCCCTATCTAGTTCTATAATAATTATAGCATCGTAAAACTTTGTGTTCCGCGCCTATTACCAGCTCAAGTAATTAAAATACTATTATAACCTTTCAGCCTGATTACTGAACAAGCTTCAGAAACTATTCATAATAAGTAAAAGAGGTTGAATATTCAATCGCCGTATATTTCGCAATATTCAAAATAGTTTCTAATCAAACACACGATGACAGTTAAACAGGCACTGTCAATGTCAATCTCGTTAAGATACGTTTACTCAGTTATTATTAATTAATAGATTTATTTTATATAAGGTATTTATTTCGCTTAATCCTTAATCAAAACAACTCACCATCAAAATGGACTCGAACGCTAGTTCTAAAACCGAAGTAGTTCAAACAATAATGCAACCACATTCAGTGGAGAGCTCGATAGGAAACCTACCAGAACAATGGCCATCACTGGAAGTAGTAGTACCAGAAGAAAACAAGAAAAAGCTTCTATATGAAGAGGGGTTGTATGATCCTGGCAGCGGAGAAATATGTGGAAAATATATATCTGTTTCCGCCAGTTCCATACTAAGGCATCCTTACTACAATTACCCAGCCATTAGAGATCCAGGAATAGAACAAGCTTTGTTACAACCTGAGAGACTGTTGGTGTACCCCGATGATGGCCAAGAGCTATACTTAGCCACCTGCAAAGAAATGAATGAATGTCCAGTCAAAAGCTTCTATAAAGGTTTACTTGAAGATAAAATAGACCTGCGATACTACTGTGTCAGTTGTAAGGGGCTGCGGGCTATGACCATCGCTTTACGGTCTAACAAGACAGTCAAAACTTTTAATCTTACTGACAACTTCTTAAACGACGATTCCAGCTATCATTTGGGAGAGATGCTTCTAACGAATAACACAATAACTGATCTCATATTGCGCGGTTGCAGAATCGGTCCAACGGGTGTCCTGAGACTCGTTTCCAGCCTGCCACATAATAGAGGCCTGAAGAACCTTGATTTGAGCTATAACCAGTTAGGAGATGAAGGAGTGGAACATATAGCTAAGGCGGTCTTTTTTGGGCTAGACGTAAAGAAAATCAATTTAAGCTATAATAATATAACAGGAAAAGGCGTCATGGTATTATCAGAGTCTTTTGATACACACAACAAGTTCACTCATATAAATCTTTCGTGGAACAAAATATTTACTCCTGGGACTTCCGCTTTTCTTTCAAAGCTATCAGAAAGCACTTGCCTTCAGAAATTGAACTTGTCATGGAACTCTTTGTCTGGAGCTCGATTAAGCCTTGCGTTAAAAGATATTTTATTGTGTCCGTTACTACGGGAGCTAAATCTCAGCAATAATAAGCTTGAAGGAGAAGCTATAATTAACATCATATCGAATTTAGGCAAAGCGAAGAAACTTGTAACTCTCGATTTGTCATACAACCCCCTCACGCCTGAAGATGCTCATAAAATTTTAACGAAAATGATGTTGACGGCTGTAAAAGTTCAAAATTTACATCTGGATAATGTATTTGTTACTGGGGAATTTTTGACTCTACTGGCACGTATGAAGACTATGAAATCGAAGAAAAATGTAGTCGTGACGTACGGGGGCGTTGTTGGCGGTTTTAAACCTAAAGGACCAGATATCAGAGAGCTGGTTCTAAACAGAATTGAATACTTGACTAAAAAATCGAAGAAGCATCCGACAGACATCGCCCTGATAGCGCTGCAACTACAAAAAGACAACCGTTCTATAATGAACGTAAAAGATTTCATAGATGTTATTGACGCATCTGGTGCTCCCCTTAATGAAGACCTTATAGAAGAATTATGCTCGACCTTCCCAGGACCAAAAACTGCTAAATTTAGAACAGTAAATATTGATGTTATGGTAGAGTATATCAAACGGAAATGGCCTGACAGGAAGTTACCTCCTACGCCTCCTCCAGAACCTGAACCTGAACCAGAACCGCCAAAAGAAACCAAATCACCAAAATCAAAGAAAGGCAAAGGAAAAAAGTGAATCATATTAATTTATAATATTCTACTTTTCTTTCAAAAAAATGTTTTATAGGTGTTATTAAACTTTGTAAATTATAGTTAGTCATGTATGGTTTCATTTTAAAGACTGTTTTGGTAAATATTTCTGGCGCCTATAGGTAAGTTGAGTTACCATTGCCTTAGTGGAACTTATAAAATTAATTTATTTAATATAGTTTTATATTCTCAAGTTAATTATTAATATTTTAAGCATATTAGATGATATTTATTGATATAGCTTGGATTTTTAATTTTGACCCTCAACCGGCTAATAATAAATTTGAGGTGGCTTATTTTGAACAGTTGCCGTCTTGGAAATGATGTTTACACGGCATTGGTTCATGGTGGATATTCCATCCACACGCATGATATATGTCATACCTTCTTGCTTAAACCTTTTTGAACAAAACGTAAGTAATAGACAATATTAAAACTAATGAAAAATATACAAATTAAATCTATTAAAGTTTGACAATATCAAAAATAATTAGAAATATGTAAAAAAATATTGCTTATCGATAATTAGGTAACAAAAAGCATACATATAAAAAAAATGGAAAGTGAAAGCAACGAAATCGGAAGTATGACAATCGAGGAACTATACCCTAAACAATTTGATGATGAAGTATCATCTGAGGAACTACCGGAGTCTGAATGGTCTTCTCTCATCATTGAAACTCAAATAGGACTCAGTAAAGTTAAACTGCACCAGGAAGGTTTGTATGACCCTGGTTCTGGAGAGATTTGTGCTCACTATATAGCCTGCTCATCCAGCTCAGTATTACGCCATCCTTACTACAACTACCCAGCTATAAGAGATCCTGGTATAGTAAATGCATTAACAAAACCACAATTAACAAGAACGTTTGAAGACGATGGCCGAGAACTGTACCTTCATTTATGCAAAGAAACAGGACTCGGCCCAATGAGATCCTTTTATAATTCGTTATTAGACAACAAAATAGATTTGAGATACTACGGTATCCATTCAAAGGCATTTCCCATCATAACTGCGGCGTTGAGTCAGAACAAATATGTAAAAATTTTGGACCTCACCGACAATTGGATTAACAATGATGGGTGTTTTCATATCGGAGAACTACTAATTAGCAATAGAACATTAACGGAACTCATTTTATCTGGATGTAGAATTGGACCTGAAGGTGCCAAACGCATTTTCTGTTCTCTACATATGAACCGGTCGCTCACCAAGCTTGATCTCTCAAAAAATGACTTACTAGATGAAGGTGTAAATTATTTAGCGACAGCTATAATGCGGGGAGCAGATATTGTTGAGTTGAATTTAAGCAAAAATAAACTAACTTATCACTCCGTACTCGCGCTCTGTGAAGCGTTTGAAATTAAAAACAAATTATCGCATTTAGATTTATCGTGGAATTCTATCATTTCGTCCAAAGCGGTACTTCGGCTGTGCACTTATTTATCTGACAACAAAAATTTTAGGGAACTGGATATGTCTTGGAATGGACTAGACAGCAGTTCAGGCGTGGCTATTAAGGTCCTTCTACTAAATCCGAAAATTGAAAAAATAGTTTTATGCAACAACAGACTACATGGTGAAGCCATAACATCGATTGCACAGAATTTACACAAAGCGAAGAAACTTCAGTCTTTAAATCTGTCTTACAATCCTCTTACTCCAAAAGACGCTATGGTATTACTCCTGTGTTTGAAAGATCGTCGCGTTAAACTCAAAGAACTTTACCTTCATGATGTGATTGTTGAACTGGAGTTTATGCAAATTCGTGAAGAAATATTGTCTCTAAACTTTCGAAAAGAATCTATCATCACGCATGGTTATGTACGACCTCGAAAACCGCTTCCTAAGTTCGACGCTAGGGAACTAATTCTAAAAAGAATTCAAGCGGTTGGTAATTCTTCAAAAACTAAAGCGAATCGAGTTGATGCTGCGTTGATTTTCCTAAAACTGCATAGTAAAGATCCTAGACCGGTAAACGTGAAAGAATTTGCTGCAACAGTAACACGATTAGGTCTAAAACTCAATGAAGATTTGGTTAAGGAGTTATCTGAAGTGTTCCGCGGCCCGAAGCATGATAAATACTTTTCTATTGATTTAAATGGTATCGTAGAATTTATCCGTCGTCTATGGCCAGAAAAACAGACGCCACCACCTACCCCACCCCCAGAAGAGAAACAGGTCCCTAATCCTCCACCAAAAGCTAAAAAGGGAAAAAATAAAAAGAAGTAATACAATATTTGGATAGTACCAACTTAGTTATATTTTAGCACTTGTATGTACATACGTTTAATGACTAATTATGTTTCCCTAAGTTACTTCATATGATTTTAGATTAGTTTATTTTAGATATGTATAATAAGTAACGATTAAAATATTAAGATTTTTAAAAGTTGCTTTCTTTTAAAATGTGTTCCACAATAATATAAATAGGTGATTTACATGTTGGATGTGGGGCGGCGCGTGAGTCGTGTTCGTTGTCTCACGTCATTAGTTGTGTGTCAGTGTCATCAGGCAATTGTGACGATCAACAGATACAAGAAACATTAGCATGGCAATGGATGACCTTGAGTCTGTTTCATGTACGTTTAAGTGTGTGGTTATTTAGTAATCCAGATATTGTTAATGTAGGTTCCATTTAATCGATGAATTTTCAAGCGTCCCGTTTGACCGTTTCCTATCATACAAATCGACATATTTAAATAAATAAATAATCCCAGTGGATTACATTATTACATTTGCAAGGAAATAACTTACATAGAAATCTACATAAGAAATGAATGATTTACTTAACCCTCAATAAAGGAAACACTTCATATCATAAAGTTATAAGTAGCTATTTGTGATTAACATTACAAATTGCGGCGCAGGAGCATGGAGCTGCGCTCCCGGCGGCGGTTGCGCGGGCGCACGGTAGCGTGCGTCACGCAACCTGGACTTGTCCGCTTTATTATTATTTATTGCTTTCAAATAATCTCCGACTAGATAGTGCTGTAGGAAATGCAGTGCTGCTGCATTCCCGTTGCTATGTGGACCTTAAGTAAGATGTTAGATGATTCCAGCCTCTCATATTGTCAGAGGTCTCATATTGTCAGAGATCTTAATCGAGGGCTGTCAGCAGATACGCGTCTAGGCTCTAGTAGCAGGTCCGATAGCACCCTTTTTTTGATTCGGTTTCTTTATGTTGCGTGCGAATAAAGAGCTCTTTTGCGATATCTTGTAATCTGTTGTGACATTTGTAAGCAGAAAAAGTAATGCGCTTTTGTGTTTTTTTACCGACGGGAGTCGTGCGGGGGTGTATTTTTGTATCGGTAACTTGGCAATCAGAGAAATGTTTTCTGATTTCTTTTCTGCGGTGGACTCTGTTTTATTATGTTATAGGCCGGCAAACGGGCAGAGCAATCAGCGCCGCCAAAGGCAACAACGAAGGAGCTACGAGTGCGTCGCTGACCTTATTAGGATTATGGATTTGGAGATTATGGGATTGAGAGAGGGGAAGAATTGGGCCTCCGGTAACTTCACTCATTCACTCTGTGGTTGCTTTACGCCGGTTTTCTGTGAGGCCGTGGTATCACTCCAGGCGAGCTGACCCATTCATGTCAAAGCATGAGTCTCCCAAACTTAAAGAGAAGAATGGGCTTAAATTATTTGCTCGGAGAATAAAATAATATTAACATGTTTAGAATATTAATATTAGAAACTGTTGAAAGCCCTTATGATTTAAAATAATAACTAAAGTATTCAGAGTCGCTATCACAGTTGGTAATCAGAAACTAAAGAATTTGCTCTGTAATGCGGAACCTTAGAATAGATCTGTTTTGTAATGATAATTAATCCTAGTTCCTCTTCATTTCAAGTAGCCGCTATGTGCAAGACAAATTTGAATATAGAACGTTATTTGTAATAAATATGTGCTACATAAGCCTATCGGAAACTTCTATAAAACGACAAAATCGTGTCACTGAAACAATATGTCAGATTATTATTTCTATATTTTTTAGATTGAACTGGAAATGGCGAGTAGCCGCTCGACGTTAAGTGAGGTCTTTATTTAGCAGGGGATGTTTTCCGACTGATGATGGTGATAAAGATGATGAAGTTATGAAGTATACAGAAGCATTTTACCAATTATTTATTATTTAACTAGCTACTTCCCCGCGGTTTCACCCGCTGCTCGGCTGCATTTGATTGTAGCGTGATGTTTTATAGCCTATAGCATTCGGGAACATTGTAGCTATCAATAAGTGAAAGAATTTTGGGAATCCGACCAGTAGTTCCAAAGATTACACCCTACATACAAACTCACAGACTAACAAATTTTACCTCTTTATAATATTAGTATAGGTATAGATTTATGTTCTTAATATGTTTTCAAACTTTATTTAAAATGTACCGTTTCGTTGTTACAGGTAACTTTCGCTGTGGTATAGAAAGTGCAATGTTTGCACAATGACTGTACTTTGACTAAGCCGTAAGTTGTCACGGATATTTGCTAATTCGTTAATTGCTTGTGATTGTCGGATATACGAGGAGTATGACGCGAAACGAAGTGTACATGTGTGTTTTATAATAGACTGCTTCATAGATTGACTGGCGCGGTGGCCGGGCAACTGCCGCACAACGTGCCACGGGTTCGATTCCCGCACGGAACACCTCATTGTGTGATCCACAAATTGTTGTTCCGGGTCTGGTTATCTATGCTTCTATACTAATAACATAAAAAGGTAAAGTTTGTAAGTTTGTAGGTTTGTGTGTAGGGAGTAATATTTGGAACCGCTGGTCGGCTTGCCAAAATTCTTTACTACTGAGGGGTATGAAAAGTAATCTGTAGTCGATTCTCAGATCAGACCAGGGATATTAAATTTGTTAAATATCAGTAAAGCCAAAGTCAGTCAGTCAGTACATCGTAACACGAGAATTTTATATGTATAATAAAATGTATAAGATATACATTTATATTGGGAATAGCCCTTCTATTCACACATTTATTCATTCACAGTTTCTTATTAAAAATATTAAATGTAAGAATATTATATTACGCCCCTTAATCAATTGTATAATGATTATGAATATTCATGAAGTTATATTACAAGCAACAGCTTAACAAGCTACCCTTTACTGTCAACTTTCGTCAATAGATTTAAGACTTTGTGGACCATGTTATGAAGTTGAAAATTGTTTATTTTTTCGGGTACCTTAATTTGCCTGGTATTTTTAATCATCTGGTCTTATCTTTACAATTTAAAAGATAAGTGTTCACACAACCTTTCGATATTTCATTAATTTATAAATTAATTGGTAAATTATTTAACTATTTATCTGATTAAGTTGAAATAAAATTGTTTTTCAATTTTTATTTATTGACTAGCGACACGCCCTGGCTTCACATGGGTGTAATGTTGATACTAAATTCCTCCACTATTTAATGGATGTTAATAGCATGCACACGCAATGCACATACCTTACACTTGATTTGACATAATTACCTGTTGAGACCTATAAATATTTATTAAAAATTTAAAAACAAACAGCTTATAAAACGTACAAAACGATCTTTAAAACAATGACTTAGCTAGAGTCTATAGACTGGAATAAAAATATTTCTCTCAGTGTACCGCACCTCTGTCAACGCGGGGCTGCGTTGAATGCGCACGCGCACCGGTTGTCGCTATAAATTGAAAGTAATGCGTCAATTTTTTCGCCTATCATTACGCGCAAACTGTATCGGCTATGGACGATTTGTCCGATTGATTTAGGGTTGTCCATATTCGATGTTCTAGTCTTTTATTAAGTAATATTATTATCAAATTAATAATGTGAAAATAAGGCACATTTCTTGGCATATTGCGAAACGGAAAAAATGAATAATATAAATAAATACTCTTCTCTAAGTAGGGCCGATGCCCGGTCGGGGTTACAGAAAAGGCGTAATAACACACCCGGGTCATAATGATGACGGGCATAGTGAATGTTGATTTATTCAGCATGTGCCTAACACTGCCTCAAAAATAAATTGTCCTACTGCTGATCGAAGGATATCGCACATGGAATAAAAACGACTTTTGCCTGTGGTTAATCACCAACACATCTAATTTCGCATTAATAATTGATTTTTAAGTTTGTTAAACTGCCAACCCTAAAAAATCTAACACCCAAGTATACTCGGCTGTCAGTAGAAAGTATGTGAAGTGGCGTCCGTGGGCGAGCACTTATTACTTATTCGACCTAAGCTAAGCTTTTCCTCACCAAATCATTTACACTTTTACTTTTAGCGATACAACGCCTATTAGCCCCAGGCCTAGACAGCTAGCGTACAAAATTATAACGTTCAGCCTGAGACAGATTGGACTCCATCGTGTCGTCAAATGAGATCAATGATGTGCGAATGTTTTGTTATGACATAAAAAACTCACTTTCTTTAGCTTCAGGTCAAGAGCTTACCTTGTATATGTATTGGTAATACAATGTATATGTATTGGTAATGATGAATTGCTGAGACTTTGAAAGAGGTCACATTGCACCAGTTGGTTTTTAAATGTGTATTAAAAATTACCGAATAAATACTCCTCTTTAATTAAATGACCTCTCTCGCAGGTTATGGCGAGACAGAGTGACAGATTCTTACCTACTAACACCCCATTCCTTCTCCTGCTCCAGCTTCTTCTGGCCTAAATTTTTCATCAGTAAACCAATCACTTAGAACTACATATAAAAATCAACTTTAAATTCAAACTACGAAAGTTTAACTCGGTAAAAAACCCCTTCGGTATTTATCAGTATATCAATGATATAACTTACAGGGTAAACAAAAACTCATTACATGATCCGCCATTGTTATGAGACTCCAAGTAATCGCCAATAACACCGTATTGGATGAAAAGTACCCTATAACCAGCCCATCCTTGGTATCTTCCGCATGAATTATTCAAAAAAATAAGGTTAACCCAAAAATGCTCGGAGCGTTTTCGTAAATTGCGTAGGCGCATCATTCGCTGAACTGATAAAAAATTGAATTCGCTCATGTAAATCGTAAAATTTTAAAGGTAACATTTTTATGTTGATTTATTTTTGATGTTTATGTATGGGAAGATTTTTGGCGTGAGGCCACTTTCCTTTTCAGTTTTTAAGGCGGTAGTGAGGTGTGCTCGCCGTGTTTATTTTTAATTAAAGCCGACGTGCAATGTTTTATTGATGGTAACCTGAAAATCACGATGTTTATTTAAGGCTTCTATAAAATCCTTTTTGTATTAAATATATTTCTGGTTCAGCATATTACTTGGTCTTGAACACGACAATTTAAGAGAAAAGAATATTAATTATATAAATTAATTTAATTTAGATGTTTGCAAGATTTCTTATTTCACAGACCAATAATTGTACTTCTTGTGCAAAACAACAAATAATAACTACTCAACTTAAACATTTTGACTCTTAACCTTAAGTTAAATAACTTACATTATTTGAAGAAACTAAGCTATAACTTATAATGTTGGTTCTCACATTACACTAATATATTCCGCACAGTGTTTCGCAAAAACATTTAAAGGCTCACGTCTGCGCATGCGCCGTTCGAAAGGGAAATGCGCTCGCGCAGGAAAGTACACGGTTCAAGTTTTATTATAGCTATGATTATTATTATTAACTAAAGTATTATTGCGTCAAATAATCGTTAGCTAAGTATATTAATTAGTTATTATTTAAAATAACTAAATGTAAAAATGAAAGTGAATGAATTAGCCAAATAAATAAATATGTAAATTTCAATAAAAGTTATAGTAGTAGTCATAAAGTTAAACCTTATGATATCTTTTTTGCTTGACGTTCAAAAGTGCCTTTTTGGTCTATTTGAAATAAAGAATCTGATTTGATTAATAAGTATCTGATGACATGAAAAATGAAAAAATACATAGATAGGTTTAGTAATGACAGTTTTATTTTTTTTCGGCGAAAATTTGATGAGCGTGTGGCTTTTTTCTGGCAAGTACCATCTTAACTAACTTTAGCTTAAACGAGTTAAATGCAATTTGAAAATTTATTTAGACACCAACAAAAGAAAACCTTGCAATTTAAGTGGGTAATTATAATGTTTAATTCGGACATCCGCCTTGAGCTATTGTTGTGATAGATCCTCAAACCTTTTCCATATGAGAAGAGATCTTTGATGATAAGGTGAAAATGTTGCCAAAACTTAATTATTACGATATTGAGTAAGGGGAATCAACAAATAGTTACTACTTACTTATTACAAAAACAATATAAATTGCAAGCTAGTACGACGAGAATCTTATTATTTGTTGTAAATGTAAGTTACAGGACACCATCATCTGTTATGGAAACATAGGGATTTTTAACCCGAAAAATATCGCTACGGACTGTCGTCAATAACAACATTAATGTATGAACAATTTACCAACGCTCTCTTGGATGGTAGCGATTGTAATGTTTTTGAAAATGAATGGAAGAAAATCTTGTCTGTGTGTCTGCCGTACTGTGAGAAGTCAGTGTGATAGTCATGTCCTTAATTAGTATTATAGGCCGTTCTAATTACGTAAATAAGAGAGATATGATAATAATAAGTCAAAGACAAAACACTATGTAGGTAAATTAAAGTGATAGATTTTAATCATAGGTCCTTTATATATATTTTGAAGGTACCTACACAAAAAAGGCTATCTAAAAATCTTTGTATTAAAACGAAGTCTTTATGTGTTGTTTATTTCATTAAAATAGATATTGTTCGATAGGTAGGTACTCAACAGAAGAGGTAGAATTGTTTAGTATTAAAAATAATATTTATTATTCCTTTTATCAATTGTCAAAATTAAATGTACTTTTGTTATAAAACTCGATTTGACTCAAGCGTCCAAATCAGTTTTACGCTCCCGTATGTTTACAATCGAAATCTGGGACACCTGCTCAAAGTGGCCGGTTGACCTAAGAGGCCCACCTTGCTGGTCTTACTTACCAATATTATTAATAAGTATTATTATACTTGGATATGCGATTTAACTTTTCAACATTACCTTCTGTTATTCATAAGAGCTTGGATGACAGGAATGTACTAGGTATTATTTTTTTAATTTTCTGAAAATGAATACTACCTATCTAGATCGATTTATTTCCCCCAAGTATAATAAAGTTTATGAAAACGTTTCAAGCAGTTTCCAAGTTTCATATTATACGAGTAAATCACTACATAGTATAAAACAAATATAAATGTCTGTACATTTTTAAAACTGCGCTATGAATTTTGATGCCTTGTTTTTTAATATATAGAGTGATTGAAGAGGAAGATTAATAAGTTTACGTAAACTAAATAACATATTTAAATAGTGGTGTAATTTAGTATCAGTATTGCACCCGAAGCCAGAGCGGGTCGCTAGCATATTTATACACTAGATTCTCTCTTTAAAAAATAATATAATAATGACCAAAAAATTATTAACAGTTTTGGTTTCATTCGTATTACGCCTGTGTTAAACTTCAATATTTTTGAAAGGAAGAAATCCGAATATTTATATCTCTTGCTAAAGATTTATCATCTGAAAACTTCTAACTTCTATATCAGTTGCACTAGTATTTTATAAATAAGGACAGGTGGCAATGTCTGTCGCCTTGTTTATAATAAATACGCTACACTTTATTATTAACGGTATCTTATACAATGCTAAGTTATTTACACCAAGTTGTCTCCAGGTATATCCTTGTCCTTTATGTCTGTTGAATTTCATAAATACCAAGACTGTATGATATCAGAAATGATTTAACGACTCCACGAAAAAAAACTCTTTAGACTACATCCTCTTTCACAGATAAGAACTATATTTTATAGATCGCCTGTCACGTCATCACCTTTTTTATTCATAACAAGAAAAAATATTATTCTTTTTCTGAAAAAAAATTTGTCAATAAAGAAAAAATATTATAAAAAAATAAATATACTCATTCCATCACCTAAAGGTCGACTGTTACACATTGCCTAATTATATAATTGTATAATAATTGTGTAAATATTTTAATAAATAAGTAACTAGCCTTAAAACGCAAAGTCACGTTCACACGATCTCACAATACACATCATATGAACTGCGTTCGGATCAAACTGAATTAATAAATTGATATGTTTTTCTTGGCCAGCCATCGATCTTTCGACCAATTTGCAATTACTGGCCGCCGTTCTTCGTAGTGTATGAGTATTATTAGGCAGTCATACAGTAGGTACAATATTTTAATATTTAATAAACAATATTCGTAATTATTATTATTATGAATTTGTTGATAGATTTGTTTACAAATGTATAAGAAATTAAGAACTTACCTGAAATTTTATTGTACTTTATTGAAAATAGTCACGTGAATGAACTGAGAAGAACTCGTCTAGTTTCAAGAAGCAATGGGACTCAACTTCGACGTCGTCGACTTATCAGCTTCGCGAAGTCATTATCTCAACAAACCTAGTAATATCCTACGATAACAATTCGGAAGATTAAAAAAAAACAAAATCCAAACAATTCGCACGAGCATCTCTGAAATGACCTTAATTTATTGAATTTATTAGATTTATTTTAATTTATTTATTAGAACCTTCTAGGAAAGTAATATCTTCGACCTTCTATTCATAAATTGACTTCTCTTTTTATTCGACTATAAATTGTAAAACTATTTCTCATTGAGGTGTCAAATTCAAAAACACTTTCTCGATATCGATGTCACTACAAAATTTATGTTGTTTTATATGGGTACATACGTCTTTCACTTTTCCAAATTAAGCTATTGAAAATGAATGTCTTTTATAAAACATTTCCCAAGAACTGATAACACTTTTACATAAAATAACTACACGTTGGAATCGTCTAGGTTATTTTCATACTGTTTTAATAATCCAAACTAAAAAAACTAATATTATAAATGCGAAAGTAACTCTGTCTGTCTGTAAGTAACTCTGTCTGCCCGTCTTTTCTTCACGCCTAAACTATTGAAGTGATTTCTATGATATTTGGTACAGACATAGTTTAGAACTCGAGAAACGACATAGGATAGTTTTCATACCAAAAATCTGCAGGAAGTCACAACAAAGTCGTAGGCAAAAGCTAATATTACATATTACAAAAACTAAAAAAAAACAATCTGTAATAATAGGCAACTTATGAAACTCTTCACGCCATCGCCAACGCGAAATAAATGTTTCTGTGTACCCCACCCCTTACAACGCAGGTCGGCGCCCGCGCAGATATATCACCGACACTACAAGAATATGATTAGTGTATTGTGTTCCTGTTTATTTATTTACAAAGTACTTCGTGAAGGATTGCACTTGCTAACTGACAGTTTGTTTTTATAGATATCAGCCGAGAAAATATGGCTGAGAAAGTATGCACTGATGTTTTGTCTGTACATTTGAATTTATTTTGCCGCCTTACTTTATATTGTTATGGTTTAGAATAGGAGTCTAAGCTGCTAGCTGTTTCTCTTGTTATTATAAAATATAAGTTGAGTTTTCTGTTGAACTAAGTTTATTGATTCCAGAAGTTTATTAAATTTGGCAATATTATAGTGATTCTTCTCCCGACAATTCTAACTGTCCAGTTGGTTGGTTATCAAGTGTCCAATTCAAAAATTACAAATAAATATACATTTAACGTTTTAATTATAAATCCTTGTCAATTCGAGATTTCAACAACATACAATTAATGTTTTTTTGGTTTTACCTGTCAAATCTCATAATACTTCTTCTGACACTTGTCTGACAAAAGCTAAAAAATACATTATTCAAGTTTTCCAAACGCTACCTTCAGCAGAATTCCTTATAAATCTAATTAATTTTAACATTTGTTTGACTTTATGTGAATATATCGCGTTGAAGTTCAAAACAGACGAACATTCCTGAACGAACTGAGAGCTGCAACTGAATTCCGTACGTTGCAGTTACTTTGTTTACCAGTTAAAACGTACAAACTTAACATGCAGTAACCTTAAATGAAATGACTGTAATTTATAGACAATTCGGAATGGATTCTTCTTGGCGCAGATGCCCAAAGAGGTTCGATCTCGAATGAAGCCCTGATCATCTTTAGTTCCCCTTGTCCTAAAGGAAAAAGGAGAATAAGATGCATATGAGTCACCTCTGCTTCTGTCGTTCCTCTCTTTAGAATCCTTATCATAATATTCAAAAAATGCCAAAATCGATTTATCGATAGCAGAAATACCAATCGACCTCCAACAATAAGTATTTTTTTTTACTTGCAATAAACTAGTGCTTGACTGCGATCCCACCTGATGGTAAGCAGTGATGCAATCGTTGATGGTAAGGCGCACTAGTTTATTAAGAGCCTATTCACTCTAGCCTTGAAGACACCTAAATTGTATTCGAACGGAAAAAGTATATACATTCCAAGCTGTAAAATCATCAATTTACAACCCATTTGGACTGGTAACTTGTGGAAAATGTAAACGATTCAGCCTACCTCGATTCCAAATCATATTTCTACTAAAACCTTTAATATAACGGTACGTAAAATTCATGTGTAAGGCAGAGATCTCCCCATTACGCCGGCAGTTGATTGCGTATCGCGACGATTAGGCGCGCGCGCACGACACAAAGGCACCGACGCGCGCGCCGCGAACGCGGAACCTAATCCCGGATTAGACCGGGATCATTTCAAGTTCCCGGGACACGTCCGTCCCACGGGACCCTGTTCCGGGGTAATCTCGCTTATTGAAAGCAATCTTATTTTATAAAATAAATAACTGATGAAGTCGATATTTCTGTATATCTGTCTATTTCCCTTAAACTATTTAATTTGGTTGGAAATTGATATACTGAAAAGTATTTAATAAACAGTTTTTAAATAAGGAAACATATGGACTAAGCAATAAGGAGTCTCTTCAGAACGAATCTTCATGGGACTGTTAAACGGCACGCGCTTAACATAGATTTAATGATCAATAACAATAACAGTTAACTGTTCCCATAAATAACCTATTTCACTTAATTGATATTTACAGTTTAAAGCCGTTTAAATCATCCACATAATACTTTCCTCGAATTTTGCAATCGCTTTATACATTTTAGATCACCCATTTATTATACTGCGAAAACCAATTATTTAACATGTGCTCAACCTTTCGAGCTCATGTTCGTGCGACCATTTTTCTCATTGGATGGGAGACTGTCTGCATACATCTAAGCATAACTCACACAAGTCTAACAGCCTCCATTGTAGTACAAAGCTCAAATACCGCAAAAACCTTACCATCTGTCAAATGTCATGTCAAACAATTTGATTAGTGGTTTGGTAGACAAGCTATCAAATTACTTGAATTCAGGTTCAAAAAATCTTTTTGAATCCTAATTGCCAGTCTTTAAAAGGTGGAATCTCTGAAGTTTCTTTTGATCCCTAACTAGTTGGTTGGGCAGAAATAAGAAGCACCCGCTGCCCACTAGTGGCTTAACCGGAAAATGGAATAGCCGTATTCTTAACGCTATAAACTAGTAATAGGGTGAAGTTATAGCCTGGATAGGCTATCAACCTCAAAGCATTTAGTATTTTAATTTCACCATTTCTGCGTTAACGAGATAATAAACTCTCAAGTTAATTATTAGCTACCAATGAAATTACGTACACGAAATGGTATAAATCTTTTGACGGTTCCTACAAAATGGCTGCCAGAAAAAGGTTTCTAAAGAAGCTATTTAGTAGAGAAATAATTCAGCAGTTTGTCAGATGAACACATTATGTTCTAACCGGCTGACGAGGTCAAATATTGATTCAGCACACGAACAATTAAGGTTCAACAATGCAGCGGCATTGCTGTATACGGGGCGCCATTAAATTTAATTACCGCTGCGCGCGAGTTTCGGATGCGCGGCGACTTGCGCAAGCGCAGGTGCGCGTAAATGTCAGGTGGGCGCGCGTGCGCGTAACATACACTGTTGCCTTATGGCAGCAGGTCGATATGCCCTTAAATATCAGACCTGTGGGAAAAAACATGATGGCGAATGCTCTTAGGTTTTTTGGTCCTTCGGTACAATATATCGATGTAAGGCATATTGCTCCTTATTTTATTTAAATTCTACATTAGTGCTGGTTAAGTTACGGACATCAAAAATTGGGTAAAGACTATCGCGATGGCTTTTATTTAATTATTTCGGTCAGACTTTAAACATTACAAAAACTAAGATCTTTTAGAGCACAAGATGTCTGCACTCACCGCTCGAGGCATAGCATGTGAAGAACTGACGTGTGGGGTCACAGGTTCAAGATTGTGTAAAAGGTTTTATGTAAGTATTCCAATCAACTGACGTATTAGTCATGACTGCGGGCTGATTGAGCTACTCAAAATCCTCATATGCTGAGCTTCGGTCTTTCCTGGTCTTTTGAGTGTTCATGTTCAAACTTGTAGAAACTTAATGATAATTATTATGACTAAATTACATTGCGTTTAGTATATTTGTTGGTTTCCAAATATGCAAGTGTAGTAGTTAGATAACAAAAATTGTTGTATTGCTTGCTCTGAAATTTTCTCACTCCATAACTAAACAATAATAACCACTCAATAAGAATCCATTCTACCTGTGTACCTAAATCACAATATTACCAAAACAATGGCAGAACCAAATCAGGTGTTTGGAAGTATGACATGGTATTGCCTCGGTCGGTATCGAACGTCGTAACCGCGCGTAACTGGCCGGCAGATTCCCACGGCGCCGAAGGTCGATCACGGATAATCACGACTCAATAGTTGCGAAATGTAATCATTCAAATAGATATATACAAAATATTTGCTTTGTTCGAATAGATGTACACTGTTGTGGTATTTTGTGTATGAATATTTGATATATTGTGTTTAATTAATACTTACATTTTGTTTTAAATGACACTGAATATGATTTGTAAGTACGGATAAATGTTTGTTACTCTTTCACATATAAACTCTTGAATTACATTTGTTTACTTTTAATCTGGTACTGCCAGGTTTCTAGGAGAAATTAGTATAAAAATAATTGGTGAAATTGATTCTACAACTGTCTGTCGATGACATAAAAATATTGTCATCGACAGTCCACGACGATAAAATTCACTGTTGGACTGGGTCTTCTACATTTAAGAAGGTTTGCCATCTCTTGGAAAGCGAAACAAAGATCGCAGTTTGAAGGTTCAGGTTTATTTGAGAGCACTGGTGCCCAGTTTCTGACTAATTTTACATACATTATTAAAACTTTATTGTTCTCTAGAGCAAGTTACTGAGAAAAAATAAGAAGAAGGAGATAGAGGTTCTTATAAAACACTAAAGGACCAATAATTGTACCAAAGGACCAAATTAACTCTTACAAGATAAATATATTAACATCTTAACAGCTAACGCAGCTGCTGTAATATAACTAGTCATAATGTACCAGTTACACAATTGAAAACTTTTAACAAGAGTTTATAAATAACTTGAAGTATGCTTCGCCAGGTGGTTCGTTATTGATCGTTCAAGTAAAATGTTATTGGTCGCACATAAGGTAAAATGGAGATAAAATTTTAGAACTTAAATTAATAGACTGCACTTGCATTAATAGATTGAACTTAAATTAATTGATATTCTTAATTTGGTTTTAGTACGAAACAAAACTTGGTGTGATCCACAAGTTGACCTTCTGGATCTACGTCTGATGTTTATGTGACTTGGTATGCTTGTGAACGCAACCATGACACAGGAGAAAATCCAAATTACGTTTAAAAAGTATACGGCTTAGTTAGAATATTTTTTTTGACTTAGGGGAGGTTACTGGAGCACCAAATCTTTCCCTCCCCCAATCTCGAAATCGCCAAAACCCTAATCCCCAAAAGGCCGGCAACTAACTTATTACCCCGCTGGTCCTGCGAGTATCAATAGGTGGTGCTGATTGCTTACCATCAGGTAATCCGTCTGACCGTTTACCGTAATATTACAGTTAGTTGTAAGAATTAATGAAGTATAATTTATAGTTTTAATTATTAATATATGTTTATATCTAATTTTAAATGCGGAAAAGCTACGTAAAAGCTGTGTTAACTGCATTTATTGCATAATCGACTCCTAAGTAGTTAAATTAAATATGTTTTTCAAAGGAAATTGCTTGGATTTGATGACTGTGTTTACGTAATTGGTTTTTGGATTTATCATCGCTTAAATAACTGTTAGTAAGAGGTAACTTAACACGAGTAATTTACTGAAAGTAGGCAGATTACTAAATATACACACATGCATTTTATCGCTTATTCACCATATTTTTCGCTTTGCCTCAAAGACATTTTGAATATCGACTATTACTGTACTGTGGTCAACTACTGAAATCTTCTCATAACGAGAAGAAATAAAGTATTTTTCACGCTTAGGTAAAGAGACAGAGCAAAACCAAATTCAGTCAAACACAATACTGGGGTTTTGGGTAAAGGCGTGACATTAATACGCGCTGCAACCCCGACCTGAAGCAGGAGGTGGATCGGGTAGTCGACAAGAGTGACACTCCCTCTTACTCCATCCAGAACAGGAGATGTATGTGCTGGAAAATATCCCCACCCCCCCCCCCTAAAAACAAAATTCTAAAACAATACCTTTTACTCTATTCGCATAATCATAGTTAACATATGCACAACTTCGATACTTCCTAGAAGTCTCTATTGTGTGGCGGGGCGTGCGCCCGCGCAGCAAAACAATCATTAGTCGGTTCGCGTGAATAGTTTAAGTGTAACCTGTGTGTGGGTAGAGATCACGCTTTTCTAAACACTAACTATTTTAAGTTCGACATAGCAAAGATATGTATTTTAACTTAAACTAGTATTTTGTAACTTGAGAAAAATCTAATTTTGTTTCTCAATGTGCTACTAGGTACCCGATCAATTTGATTATAGAACGTGATTCGTATAAATTATGCGACACATAAGTTAAAATGTATATTACCTATGTGATGCAAGCCCTTAGGTATTCTATCTTCTAACGACCAGGGATGCAAAGAAACATTGCGGAAAATTTGAAACGTAGGTTATTTTAAGCGGCAATAAAATTATAATTGGTTTTAAGTAATGTAATAATTCCATTATTTATGAACAATATAATGTCGGAAAAATCAACATTAATACCTACCAATTAGCGTACTACAGCTAGCTCGTTTCCTATACATGAAACTTGTACTCGTAATTATAAACAGCGAAAAGTTGCACTCTCACAGCATAGAATCTAAGTAAACTTTACCAATACTTAACTTATCAATAACTATCGCATAGCCAATTAATAATATTTGATTGATTATTTGCCAACATCATTTTGGCTGCACAACCTTCGCTGGGACGTGCGTCGCGCAATATTTGTCATGACTATGAGCCCCTAACGTAGCTTGAAATTAATCGGGTTATCTCGCGCAACAGTTACACGAGCAAGCTGTTAAACATAACATGTTTTTATAATTGTACAAATATATATTATAAAATCTTCAAAAACTTGCTATTCCTAAATAAAACAAGGTGATTATTCATCTTAGATGTAAATCTATTCCATCTTGTCGCGTTTCTATTTCCCCCCTTTAATCATGCGCCAGCGCAGGCGGCTACCGCGCATGCGCTGAGCCCTGCAATCACAAGCAGCCCCATAGTTATTTGCTGGGGTTACTGGCCTGATCTCACCGCTCTTAGAGAGTTCTGTTATTTCTATTATTTGTCTATTTATTTATTTATGTAAAAGTTGCGGAAGTTGAGTTTTTAAGGTCTAGTACTTGTTTTTTCTTGATGGGGTTAGAGGATGTGAAATCTAAGAGTTATTTTGGATGTTTATAAGTTCGTGGAAATGCGCCTGCTCTTGCAAATTTTCATTCCTGTTTTATTAAAAATCGAAACCGACCTTCCCAGAAAAGACTGCCTAAGGTTTCCTTAAGTCACAGCATATAGTACAATGTTCTATTAAGAAACGCAACCAAATAACATACTTAAGCGATCGATAAAATCATGAGTAATCAATTACGAAATAAATAACCTTTTCCTTTCGCCTCAAAAGGTTTATTAAGAAGGAAAGTACAAAATAACTTAAAAAAAAAACTAAATATAATCAAAGATTACAAACTGACGCCTACGCAGAAGACCTAATGGTTCGTTTTATGCCTACACTCATTTCACAAGATTAAGCCATTTTAATCAATATTTAGTTATGCAACTTATAATGTCTTTCCACCTTTTTAATGGTTTTAAGAAGTACCACGCTTACGTAAAGTGTATTTTTAAGTTCAAAAGCTTTTTTACCGCTTCATTGACACTCTTTTTGTTAAATAACTTACACAATAATGGTTTTCCGTCAGAGTTGACAACAAAAATGATGAAAATGTTAATAAAAAACTTTTAAAAATTACAGAGTGAATTAAATACATATATCAGCTCAATTTAATTTAGCCTTAAACAAAGGATACGCACATTTAACCCAGTGACTCATGTCATTGTTATTCACAAATTAAAACTATAAACATAATCGTCAAAAATAAGTTAGTTGTCGCATCTGCCCAGAAAATGCAGAATCGATTAATCTATTTTTTTCCTTGACATAATAGCGATGGCACATCTGCCTTGTATAGTCTGGATCATGTCTCCCGTAATTACAGCCAGCCTGATAGGATTATAAATTAAGAGAACCAAAAAAGGCGACGCAGGAGTCGGTGCGCGTGCGCCTCCCAAACGCTGTTCCTTACGTCATTTACATATAAGTTTTATGCGTGTGTAACTGAAAGGAAAAATGAAACCTGCTAATTCACTTTCAACTAAGAGTTGTGTAAAATATATTTGCATAGATTTTATGGCGTAAAAAGTGTTAATTGGTCGACCTTGGATATTTGGCAATGCCCTTTTTAGTGGTGCCAACGCTTATTAGTTAAGTTTCGTTAGTGTTACTGTGTCTCTCTATATTTATAGAAGTAGTATTCTCATTTTTTAATTTTCTCAATTAGTAAGTATTATACCTATGTATAAATGATGTTGTCTCAACACCGTATCATAATATCTTATAATTTTAATATAAACACTTCCATTAAGATGTAGATAGCACAAAATTGATATTTTAATTCAATTGGTTGAGGGCTCATTAAAAATTACACAGTCTATATACAGGTTGTTCAATTTGCATCAAATTTAATCTGCCGCTGTTTCATGGCACGTCGGGAATGACAGTATGTTAAAAACAAGATGTCTTGTTTTATTTCTGTCTTAGAGAACGTTACACAGTTAATTTGGAAATATCAATTGAAATTATTACATACTCGCGACTCCGCCGTGACGCTCACGCTGAATGAATAAGAGTCCCGCTATGACTTGAAATAAGTAGAGCTTTTCTTAATTATTCACGCGAGTATGTCGTGGTTTTCTATAAATTGAGCGAGTCTCATGATAGTTACTTTACAAAATATGAGTAGTGTGAGTGAGAGAGTAAATTGTGAGACAGTTATAAAAACTCATGGTCGACTCTTGTTGACGCAATGCGAATCATTTCAAAATTAGACAATTACACGATCGGCATTTTTGTACAAATTAATACAAACATTATCAAGACATGAGTAATTTTAAAATAAACATTTAGGTAACTATAAATTTCACAAAAATAAAAACATCGAATTAACAATCGAAATTTCACTTCTTACAACAAACATCTGTTCAAACAATATCCATTTACCGTCACTCTGAGTCACCGACCGCCATTTTCATAACTTCATAAGCATCATGGATGAACTATGATTACTCAAACTCCAGAGTAATATTTACTCTATTAAGTTTATTTCCAAACAGCCTAGGGCTTGGTTTCTGGTTAAATTATTTTTTACGCGCATACAATGTGGTTGGAACGAAGGATCAAGTTCCTACTCCTTCACTTAGTTTTTTTTGGTCCTTCGGTACTTGCGGTTGGCAAAGGAAGTTTCGTATTCAGCCTAGTGTTGCCATAGGTCGGTGTTGGATATTATTGTTTAGTTATTCAATGTTACTTCTGTTTCTTATTTGTTATAGTTTTAAGAACAAAAAAATAATAAAAATAATAAATAATTTAGATTACAATATATGTAATCAGTCTACGGTGTGTATTATTAATATTTAATATTTAACAGCTTAACTACTTACATTATGTAGCTTTAAAGTCATCAACATCATCATCACCCATAACGTTGCGCATGCCTACGCTAGTATAGTAAGTTAGTCTCATCGACCACTTTTGCTACCATAATTATACAAGCACAATATTTAATTATTTTGTGAAGGATAAAAATGTAATCTGTTACATCGCATCCCTACGTTATCCTTTCGATATAAAATTTTCCTTCAACCATGGCAACACGTACACGCTATAGGATCTGCGGTTTTCGATATGGATTACGGTTCTCATGTCGTTAGTAATCAGGTTTTTTAATTTTATTTTAAACCCCACCATACCTGCATTTAAGTCTCACGGGGTTTTTTCAATTGGGAAGTTTCATTAATGTATTTCTTAGAAATATTTTGGTTTTGCATGTTATAACTTAGAATCTGCCCACGCATGCACTGGCCGTTTGCAATTCACAGAATTGATTTCGGAATTCTTAATTTGAATTGCAATATTTTTTTATTCTTTTTTTGGTTAATCTGTGAAGGTCGCGGTGGATGGAATTTAAAATAAATTGTTGCCGAATTTTTGGATTGTTTAGAACGAATGATTTGACTGAACTTTACCTAATTATTTTAGTCTGAATTGCTGTGTGAATTGATTGACGCAAGCTTAAGATAACCGCAAGAGAACCAACCAGAAAAGTACTATCTGAGATAAGATTTGTTATGACAACAAATCCATTCCATGTTGAACCTTGATAGTTACCTCCGCGCTATTTATCACAATTAAGAAACAATATCTATTGCAAATTCAAAATGGACTTTAATACATTAACCTACCGCAACAATTTATCTTAACGAAACAGCCCTACAAATCACGCATACATTGAAATGATCAATCTTCACAAGTGATAAATGATAATTATAGCGCGGTTCATAGTGCAAGGGTGCGCGGGCGCAGTGCGTGAGACGGCGCGTGCGCAAGTCACGCCGCGCTCCCGATATTATTACTAATATTGTTTGTTATGTAATGTTGGTTTTCGTATACCTAGTTTGTGGTGAATAAAAAACTAAATTAGACCACAAAGAGAATGTTTGTTTGGACTTCTTGTAAGATTGAAATGTCTGTCTGTTGAGTCGTTTTTCGTACGGATGGTTTGTTCGAGAAAGTCTATTTAACTTGTGGAGTATGCAACCTAATGGCGTTTTATTAATTTTAGTTAAGGGGGAAGATGTGTGATAGGCACCCTATGTTAACATTGACATAAATCCCAATATGAGACCAACAAGCTTTCAGAAAGGTATTAAAATGAAATAAATATTTTCCGATATTAGCCTGTCTTTCTGATCCTTGACTAGTTCATGTTCTATTTTACTATAACAGCATCAGGGATGTACAAAAACACTCAACAAATTTTATAGAATATTTTATTTAGGAAAATTTGAAATAAAAAATACTATTCAAAATCAGATACATACAGGTAAGGTTTAAATTGCATGGTATTACCTTAATTTATATATTTAAAAACCAATGCCACTTTTTGTTGTAATGTTATAAACTCAACAGTTGCTTTACCGATTTGGCTAATTTTGGTCAGGAATTATTCGTGGAAATCCAGAGAAAGCTTTTTCAAGGTTTTTCTTTTTTAAATCTTAAAAAAGTGTAAAATCGACATCCAGCGATCGCTAGTACTTTTTAAATTTTGATACCGTTATAGATTTGATTTCCATTACTCTTATTTGCTACTGTTTCGTATAAAATTAACCAATCCGCATTGAGTAAGCATGCAATGAAATGAACAAACATCGATTTAATGCTTATTTGGCTCTTCGTGCGAAAAGCGGTTTTTGCCCAACAATGAGGTAGTTATAGACTGATGATGATACGAAATTGTTAAGCATTTTGGAAAACTGGATTTCCTTCTTTCTAAAAAAGTTTAAAAGTTTCGCATCACAAAAAATACCTTTAAAAAAGTCTTAATTTACCTAAAGCTAGTGCCTCTGCGCTAAATGGAACGTATCGTATATTGGATGTATGTAATGTTTGCTTGCTCTGTTTAGCAATGGTCGCACGACAATTTGTACCTTGACGAAATATCACAGCTGCCAGCGATTGACAAATAATATGTGACGCTTTCAATGAGATATTATTAGTACCACTACCTATTTGTTACTACACAGTAGTTCGGTATCTGTTCTAACATATATTACTTGACAAATTATTAATTGAAGTGAAATCAAAACTGTCGCATGTTTTTTACTATTAATCTTAAGATTTTTAAAAAATATTTCCGGATGGTACCTAGTCATGGTTGCCTGGAGATTAAAGAGCCCGCTTCTCATGCATGAGGGTGTGAGTTCGAAACCTGGCAAGTACCAATGTGACTTTTTCCGAGTTATATGTACTTTCTATGATTATTTAGACACCACTGACATACGGTGAAGGTAAACATCGTGAGGAAACCTGGACTTATAATTTCTAATTATAAGTTTGAAATCGCCAACCCGCATTGAGCAAGCGTGGTGATTAATGCTCTAACCTTCGTCGTGTGAGAAGAGGCCTTTGCTCAGCAGTGGGCACAGGCTGATGATGATGATGATATCCGGATCAATCTTCCCTCCATCTCTGATCTCCTAATCACCTATCCTCATATTCCCAAATTCCTCTGGTATTGCGGGATTCCTTACAATTAAGTGGTCCGTTTGGTCATATTTTCTATAAAAATAAATGGCAGTTATACTATTTATCTTCGTCTTGTAGATAAGAAAGAGCCTAAATCTAGCTGCAGGTTGTTATTAACTGTTGACTTGTTTGACGTCATTTATCTGGTTTATAATTCACATAACTATCTTGTATTCTATTTTCTAATCTAAGAAATATAATGTTTACATTGTAGAACCTCTTGTTTTGTCCACTACTACTACGTTCACTTGTATCCCTTTACAATGTTTTTTGTCGTCTGTCACGGTTTTTGGACCTCCGATACTATCTAATGGACATTCCTGTGTTGCTCCTGTATCATTTTTTATTTGAGCATGACTGATGACGACTCCGCTTTTTCCTTTTTCGAAACCGCTTCAAGATAATACGGTAATATTTTTGGATTTTTAATGTATGTTGGTATATACATATGTTCATGGAGAATTCATGCCGCATTGACTTATTTTTTCTTTTTTTTTAGAAATGATTTATAAATAAATCAACCTTCATACTTCATGGTGAATGACGATAATTGTTTTTTTCGTATAACATCTGCTTTTGCATTGTTTATTGTTATTTGTCTTGTAGCAAATGTACTAATTTTGTTCTTGTGTTTGTTTCAGGTAAATTTCAATGTCGGACAGCCAACAGAAAAAGGGCAAGCTAAATAAAACTAAGCTTATTGCTTTATCAGCAATACCTTTCAAAATATTTAAAGTTTTTTTAGCTTAACTCATCTTTATCCTATCACGCACGCGCCTTCCAAAACACTTTCGAAGCTAGATATATCAGGAATGTTTACTCCAATCCTTAAAAATTAACCATCCCAATCTACCCTTAAACGTTCGTATCCTTTTAAAGGTATTATCGTAGCCAGTAGAAAAAAAAAGCGACGAGTGATTTGATGGCCACATTTAGACACGCCGTGAGCGCCCAAACTTCGGGCTCTCCTACGGGTGCTCCCCTTTAAATCTCGACCGTGTAATTATAAAATCGGGATGGACTCTTTGTAGAACCGAAAGGGATAGAGGAAATTATTTTTTATGATTTTCTTTTTATATTTCATGGGCGTTAGAAGCCCATAATTTCGAGTGCGTTCACCTAAGACAGACACCAGAGGCCATGCTCGGATATTTTCGTTTATCGCTACACGCACACGATTCTTCGATGAGACGATTACACTGGTGTCATGGTGGTACGATTCATTAATCTTCGAGTATGATACAAAAAATGCAGTCTTGAACATGGCTTCAGAATTGTACGAATAAAAGAGAGCGCGATACGTCAAGGCGTTCCATCTTCTCAACAGACCCTCATTGAATAACGCGCGAAGATCGCATCAAAGGACTGCAATTAATTATCCCCAGCCGTTCTGTTACGCGTAACTACCACGGCCGCGAGCCGATTAATGTGTTTCGTCCCGACTACCCTTGTTTACCTTCAACCCGTCACACTGTCTTGTTCGAAACGAGACCACAATGCTTTATCACTCGTTTAACTTAATTTTGATCCTAAAAGACGGCTAAATTTGACACAGCTTCATTCTGAACAACCGCAAATACAAAGTTGTCCAAGCACCTATTTAAATCCTGTCCCAAAAAGTAAACAACATCCAGAAACGTAGTACGGACTCTTTTTTGGGTGTCCATCCGTATCTTGATTGATGGCGCGGACTCATCTCGGGGGCCAGGCTTTAATGGACTTCTGACATTGATTTAATAAAAACCCTTCATTACGGCATCAAAGACTGGGGTCAGGCCAGAGAGGCAAGCCAAACACGCGATGTACATACTCGTACGTTAATTATTTGAAACCGAGATCACGTTCGTAGTTTGTACTCAGCAATTAATGTAAGCTCGGAATTGGCTTTCTCTTGTAATCACATAGTTTGCTTTTGTAATTGATTAATTGGTTTAAAAGTTGAGTGCTCGTTGTGGAAAGGTGGTAACTGTACTCTTTTTATTTTGCCTATCAAAAACTCTATAAGCCAATCACCGCCTTCAGATTGCTGGGACCCTCAACGATCCTGAATACCTTTCTTGACATTTGCCGGGGATTGCGATGTTAAATACTTTGAACCCGGATATTGCTTCACTTGACAACGATACTCTCACAACGATACTAGTAGTTGATACCGTAGCGAACAAGGTATGGAATACAGAAATTCTTTGTTTATCTTTTTTAATTATCTCGAATGTATCACCGCATATCCCTTCGCGTAACGAGGTCTCTTTGTTCTTATTGACACCACAATTAGCTTATCTTATTCGAACACTTAAAGTACCAGTACCAAGTTCTGATAGACTTGTCTCCCGATAAAACTTAATAAGTCTGAAGGACAGGGCGAGAAGAATTCGCAGTACGCATGCAGTGTTGTCAGGTATCGACTCATTTATAAGGACCACCTTGAGGCCTAACAAAAAGACGTCGCCCCTAAAGGTCAATGCACAATTAGATGCCTCCGAACCTGATGAGAGCAATCAGTCACGACGTCAAGTGAAATATTTGGCAGACGCGGACGTTGAAATATACGGATGGTAATGAGAACATTTCTGTTCACTGATAAATAACTGCAAAAAATATGTGAAACGTGTGTTACAATGATGACCATGATTAAGATTTAACTGCAATCTTTGCTTTTATAAATTAACACAGCAAGCGAAGTTACTAAACGTTCCAATATAATTAAAAACCTTTCCACGTAGCCGAAAAAAACAACAAAACGTAAAACGTTTCACTATAAAGAAGTAGCTGTCAGGTATCATTTAGTAATTCTGCAGGCGAAACCGCAGCAAAAACAGGACACGTGCGCTTGCGCAGCGATGCCAATAAAAACTTTTTTCTCCCCTCCCAACTCAAATGGATAAAAAATTCGGAAGGGCCGTTAATAACATCTTTTTTCTTGTTTCGGCTACCGAAATAATGGGATCCTTCGCACTTTGAATTGGACCCTCAATTTGAATTCATCTCTCGACGAGTTTTCGCATTATTCCGTTTTTGTTTTTTCTCCAACGTCATTCTCAGAAACCTGAGGTTAATTAGACGGTTCTGTTATGGAAATATTTGACTTGTTGCGAGTGAGGAGATCAAATAACTTGAAGTTATGCTCTCTTTGAAGTATGGCGTGCCTTATTTGCCTTAAAACAGGGTGTCTAGAAAAGCAAATTGATTTTAACCAACATCACGTCTGCAACGGCTTTTGAAGTGACGTGTTATGTTATTTTCCGCCCACTGTGATACACAAAGGTTTTATGACATGAATTCCTCCTGGTCGTTTTAGTTTTAATTGCTATAACTAAACTTCAAACTGAATTCCGATGTTGTTTTATTCGAAACTAGAGCTTAATGCGGTACCTTGAGGTAACATTTTTTATTTATCCAACAGTTTATGATATAGCTTCATAACCTTTTATTGTTCAATTAAAAGTACCTTTTTGGTATGGAATCTTCCTTAGTTATGGCAATAATTACAGCCAAGATTCTGATAGTTTCGAATTTAGAAAATATCTGTACCACTTGTAACCGCCCTTTACAGGATAAACTTAGCAATGAATTTGGCAAAAAGTGGGATATCGACGTCGAGTGTACTGTATTAGAAAATAAAGAGGCAAATAAATTTACTATTATTACAAGTTTAATAGATGTCTCTTTTTTGTCTGTGACGGTGAGCAAGTTTTGGACGCCGTGGCGTCTCTCAAGCCACTGGAGTCTTACCGCTGCTATAATGATTTCTTAAGACTGTAAGAATACAATTAATAATGCAAATGTGAATAGATTAATATTGATTGCATCTGATCTCCAACTCTTGGGCAACAGTCAGCAGTTAGGTATCAATATATACTGGTTACTAAATACCAACACTTTTATATAATCAGTCAATTAGTAGACTAATAGTATAATGGACAAGCATTACCGAAGCAGTTAATTTTAATGATTTTTTATTGGTTTTTAAATGTTTAAGTGATGTCGACATTTTTGTTTGTGAGCGTCGTTTACAAGTGTGTAATTTTATTATTAATATTGTAATCTGTTTGGTGTTTGTGATGTAAGATGTAAGATTCATTTTTATGATATTTTTTTATTATTGATTGAGCTATTTGTCAGTCATCAATTTGAGATATAAACACTAATAATTAGGGTAGCTCTTTTGACGTAGGTACCCCTAATTCAGAACCTATACTTAATTAGTCTTATTAGCCTCTGAACTATTAGCAGCATTTGGATTGGATTTGTTTATAAATAAAGTAACATTTAATAAACAAATATTCTTATAGACGTCATAGGTTTTTAAAGTGTGACGACGTGACTATAGAGAGAGAGCGTGTGTCACTCTTACTGACTAAAAACCGCCTTGCTTCTGCTCCTGCTCATATTCGGTATAGTTATCATAGATGCATTTGTGCTGCCCCTTCGATGATGCCCACTTCAATTCACTGCTGGCCATCATCCTTTCCAACAGTACACTACTAAGCTCAATCTTCAGCTCTTTTCATACACGCAACAGAAGTCAATCGGTCAATAACCTTTAAGCTTACGAAAAACAAAAGGACGAATATAATACCATACTTATAACTACTCCCAAACAATAGTCGATACAATTTTATTTGACGCTCGAATCGATTTGAATCGATTGTTTCTAATTTTTTTTATGTGATAGGTCGGCAAACGAGCAGACGGATAACCGGATGGTAAGCAATCAGCGCCGCCCACGGACACCCGCAACAGAGCCGTTACAAGTGCGTTGCCGATCTTTTGGGGATTGGGGATTTAGGGATTTGGGGAGGCGAAGGATTGGGCCTCCGGTAACCTGACTCACACGGCGAAACAAAACGCTGTGGTTGTTTCACGCCGGATTTCTGTGAGGCCGTGGTATCACTCCGGTCGAGCCGACCCATTCGTGCCGAAACATGGCTCTCCCACACACGTTATCAAATTATCGATAAACCTATATTAATTTTGAACTGGAAACTAAAGTTCGTTGTCGTTGTATTAAGAGCTATTGTCTGTTTTTTTGCGGAGTTCATTGTGTATGGTGATTCGGTTATGGTCTGTCATTAGTTTATTGTAGTCACATGAACTAGGTTCAACTGCCTCCGTTTGAAAGGTTTTGTGGTATTCCATGCAAAGTTTCGCAATAATATGTGGAGTATTATTCCGTAACTAAGTATAAAGTTTTCTGTGAAATTGTCAACAGAAAATTAAGTGATTTCATTTCTAGTATTCTGAAGTTTCTTGAGTTTGAAGTGTAAGCCTGGCGAGTACAAATATGGTTTTTTTCCGAAATGTGTGTAGTTTCTAGGCTTATTAAGCCACGGCTAGGTACCTAAACGACATAGAAAAATATCTTGAACCTAGGTTTCTTCATAGAAAATATCTTTTAATTTCTAATTATAATGTTCGAATCTCCAATCCGCCTTTAACTTAGTGATCAGTGCTCAAACCTTCTCCAAATGAGACGAGGTCCTAGCTCATCGGTGGGCGCTTATAGGCTGATGATTGGATGATGTGATTTTTAGCGTAGGTACATATCGTCACACTTTTAGCCACGAAGGGATAGGTGTTTTCAATGTGAGTGAACCTTTGAACTGGATTAATTTCAAAGTAAGTTACAATAAGAGATTAGAAGTAATAAATGAATTAGAATGGTGATAGTAACCTCTCTCCTTTTAATAGCGTTTAAAATCATAATTCCTATAGCAATAATCAGACTGACATGACGAGCATGATACAGAGCCATTGCGTCACAATTAACACGAGCTTTAAATAAAGACGTGTTAAGTGTCAACTTTGACACATATAGCCATATAACCTTTAATCAATCGTGTTAAATGTTATTTACAATTACATGGTACAATATCGGCCCACCTACATCTGGCATTTGTTTTTTAGACCTACACCCATAATTCCCATAATTATAGACGGCCTTTGTACCAGAAACAATAGGAGTAAACTTTTTAATCAATCACGTGATGCAAGGGTCGACCGTGTCTGTTAGTTTTGGCAGGTTGCGCAAGCGCACGCCGATTGTGGTATGCGTGCGGGTTTTGACAAACGATCTGTACATGATTGAATTATTTTTCAACACTCTTTTTTTGAAGTGTGTTGTTATGTGAGTGGCTTGTTGGTCTACGAACTGCGCAGCGTGAGGTCCTCGTGTGCCTGTACCTACTTCGCTAAAAAGTAATAAACTAATAGCTAGAAACGTTTACGTAATGTTAATGAAAAATATACTTAAACCTTATGCAAATCATATCACTCAACTATAGTTTTAAAACCTGAGATTATTTATCATTAGCATTTTCTTGTGACTTATCCTTTACTGAATATACACAAAGAATCCTCTATTTAGAGAATTCAAAAAAAAAAGTCCCAATCTCCAAAAAAAGTAATTTTACATCGCTACAAACCAGACACCGTCAGTCATATTTCAACTATGAAATAACACAAAAATGTGTCATAAACTGTACATACACAATGTCTCAATGAACCCGTTCAACTGAATCGACAATCAATCACCTCAACAGCTGAACACACGTGTCTCTCTGTGACATTTGCGCTTGCGTCACTACGGCGCTAACAAAATGATGAAAACGTAGCTAACTCCATAAACGGAGCCGTACGGAGCGCGCTTTGCTTTGATCTAGGGCTGGCGAAAATTATAGGGACATAAATGGACAGGTCGTTTATGAAATGGCGATAATAAGTGGTAAAATAACAGAACTAAAACTGCAAAAAATTATGAAGTTTTCACCGGATAAGTGTTGTCCCTGAAGAATTATAATTAGTTGGTTGTGGTTCTAGGAATTTGAAATTTTGACTTATAATTTCTATATAATATAATAATAAATTCTATACTCTTATGCGTCTTTATCAGTGCTCCATTGTAAAAGAGGACTTTGCTCCGCACTGGGCACTTATAAGCTGATGTTGTGATATGATATCTCATCCTTTCCTTTTGGGGTAAAGAATAAGTATGATAGTTTTGTACCATTTAACTATTTTTATTTCAAAATCAAAATTATTTATTGCAACTAAACCAAAAATAGATACCTTTAAAACGTCAAAATTGAATTGTGTCAGACTGTTCGTCAGTAAACCTGTTACGATTACGATTCAGAAACGAATCATAATTTGATATAATGATAATAAAATAATGTTGTAAAAAGGTTCTTATCACAACCCTGAAACTCTAAACTTAACATCGAAGAACATAGTTACCTCTCATACCTCTCAATGTATGTATGTACCACAACAGTGATATTATAAGTAAAATGGTATAGATAGGTTACATAAACAACATTCGATTTTCAAAAACGGCACACTTATGCACTCACGAATAAAGCATATGATACACATTAAAGTGGGATGGCATGATTCAATAATCGCGAGTGAAAAAGAGACAGACATGAAAAAGTGTGGCTAGTTAGCCACATTTTAATGTATCAATAGCTGCTAGCGCTTGTAACCTATCTAAACCTTTTTACTTATAATATCATTGTACCACAACAGTCGTGAAACTGATTTTATAAATTCACAACGATTTTGTTTCGGAATTAGTTGTGGCGAATTGCCGCTTTTGTGGCTGGGATTGTTTTGATCCGCTGACGTCATGTGTGGCATCGATTTTTTATGTCTTAATTTGTTGTAGGAATTAACCAATACGTGGTTTTCAGGTGGGGAAAAGGTTGATAATTGGGTCATCAGTCATCTATTGAAATGGTGATGGGGTCTTGAGTACGAATGTAAGGGATTTCAAGTTATTAGATTCCAAGTGGCAAAAAGCAGTTGACATTTTCGATCTAAAAAAATTCATTCATTCATCATCATCATCATCATCATCATCATCATCATCATCATCATCATCATCATCATCATCATCATCATCATCAGCCTGTTGTCGTCCACTGCTGGACATAGGCCTCCCCACTGAGCTCGATGTTCACCTCTTCTCATTCAAATTCATTCATGGAACTCATAATTATTTCCGATTCATAGTGTCAGCCTATTCGGCTCGTCCCTATTTCCTATTACAACAATGATATAAATAGAATATTCTCAATTTTTTATCTTATAGCTAACATTCTGTGCATCTGGTTTGATGTAGCAATTCATTTTGAATACTCTCCTATTTAAAAGGCAACTATTATATAACTTTAGACTGACCTTACATAAGAAAGTTGTCTAGTTTAAGTCCCTGCCAACTATGAACTCATTATAACAAAGACATTTGTATTCCTAGCAAAGTGACAGAGACGATCAACGCACAGATAAACATACATACATGCGATACACATATTTTTGATAACATCTACATTACAAGCTGTCACACAACTTTGAACCATAACCTCAGTCTTACAAAGCTCGTTTTAGCATAACACGACAGCGGTAAGCTTTTTAAAATATCGTGTGTGGTGCGTTTACAGAGTGTGTCGTAATTAAAAAAACTCGCGAGTAATTACGAGTGTCGAAAGCCGACTTCGTGAACGATGAACTATGCTGTCTATGGTATGTCCGAATTATTGTGAGGGCAACGACTTCGTGTGACGAATTAAATGTGATGATTGTGACAGTGAATGATTTTTGTAAAAACAAATTACTTACATGGATACATTTTTAATCATAAAGGAATATTAAAGATATTATTTGTTTTGAGTTTTGTTTATTAATGCATACTTAGTTTGCGCATCGAAAGAAATTTAATTTCATAAATAAGGCACCGCGGCCTCGGCCTAGAGCTGGAAAAGGAAAGGGGTGGTTTTTAGTCGTGAAACCACCACATTGTTGTGTTTCGCCGTGTGACTGAGGTTACCGGAGGCCTAATCCCTTCCCCCCCCCCCCCCCAATCCCCAAATCTCCAAATCCCTAATCCCCAAAACATCGGTAACGCATATCACTTACTCGTCGCTCGTCTGTTGTTGCGGGTGTCCATGGCCGCGCTGATTGCTTATCATAAGGAAACCCGCCACCTCGTTTGCCGGCCTATAAAAAAATAGGAGTCTGACACTCTCGCCAGAAGCCTGGGCGACAGAAGTGATTTGACGATTTTCTCCACTATTAAAATGTGTAGCTTCATTGAATCCTTTATCAAATTTTATTTCAATCATATTCATTTTATTTTATGAGCAGGTTATTAATATTGGTCATAAAATTATATTCAGAGGTTATCTACATTGGTAGATTTCTCTGTAAATAAGCTTACAATGTAGTTTTGATGGGTTCATTTAATTTCCCTCTGAATTATAAAAGGAGGTCGCAATTTCCAAAACATTGTCACTACAAAATGTACTAAAGCAGCCATTTTGGATCATTTCTTTTTTACCACACACACAAGTATATCTTTCCTTATTACAAGGCATTCGAAACTCAATCGTAATTTATATGGAGCAGGGTATAATATAGGTTGTAAGTACACGCAATTATGTATGTAAGATTCCAGGAATCGTTTACAAACAGTTTAATATCACACATCGAGCGGTACAGGGTGACCATATAATTTGGACACCCATCGAAATTCCATGTACAGGTTGATTCTTTTTTGTTCATTTAGAGTCGTTTTCTTTAATTAATGTGGACTGTGGGTTGATACAAATAAACACTAATTTGCTTAAAATCTTTTCAACGATTATTTCGTGCTAATGAAATTCTGTAACTGCATCTAAAATCTACCTAATATACCTAGTTTGAAAAACAGATCTTACATTTATCAATTAAATGCACGGTTGGCGCAGTGGCTAAACAACTGGGTGCTGTGTGTGTTCCACAAATTGTGCTTTCGGGTCTAGGTGGCTTGTTTATGTACATTTGTATGATTAAACGCACCCACGACACAGAATAAAATCCTAGTGTGGGGCAACGTTTTTAATAAAAGAAAAAAGCCAGTGACCTAACTATTGAAACACATTTTAATTAAGTAAAAACTATCAATGTAGAATTCAATAATCCCTACAATTTCTAGCTACATCACATGAGAGCCACTTAGGCGCTTAGTTTAGCTGCTCCAGATTAAAAATTCCTAATACCTAAGTAACATTACTTACGTTCGAAGTAATTTTCGAGATTACCGTAACCAGAGGCCAGATGTCGGGCCTGCAATGATTAAAGGCTTCTAAGAAGTACGACGGCTTGATTATCTACTAATCTGTTAAAGCCTCAAGCTACAGCAACCAGTAAAAAAACATCTCCATTTGCATATCACATCTTAGTACTCTCAATCGCTCTTCAAAGCAATTTCTCTTTGACAGCACTCTAATTCTCACCATTAAAGTCGATTTTCCTATACTCATAATTTGTTTAGGCACTGGCTAGTGGTCTGTTCTTAAAACAAATTGTACGGTTGGGTGGGCATAGAAAAAAAAAATGTATTTTTTAAATGTTCTCCTTTTAATACAACGACCTGTATATAGGACTACAAAATGGCGTGCAACATACCATCGTTTGGCTAATATTATTTCAGATACTTATTTATTTAATTTGTTTGTCTTTTCTTTGTTTTGTTAACCATAAAATACAGTTATGGCTGCTGAAGATTTTTGATGTTTTTTTTGCTGGTATTTTTTCTGGTATATTAAAGGAATAATTATTACTAATTCTTTTTTCTAAGAACCTACACTTATTAACGACTAGCATTTGTAATTGATTTAATTGGAATAAATGCTTTTACTTTAATTTTGTAGTCAAAAACGTTCTCAATAGTGTTGTACATATATTTATCAGACATAATTGTAATAAAGGCTTGACAAATTTATTGTGTTTCAAAATTGTTCTAAAGAATAAACAAAAAAATCTACAGTCTTTTTGGCTAAATTGTTGAACTAGATCCTACTACATAATCCTGCTAATGTAGAAGATGTATGTTTTTCTTTCACGCAAAAACGACTGGACCGATTTGGTTGAAATTTGGTATGTAGAAAGATGATATCCTTCCTGGATTAACATGTAGGCTGTTTTTTATCAATATAACCATTCAGACGAAGCCGTGTGTAGAAACTATTCCAATATATATTAATATATTGCCAGCCAAGCTGGGGACTGAAGTTAGTGTTGAATATTTAATAGAAAAAAAATAAAAGCATCCTCTATACTGACTCCGAAAAAACATCCACGTGTCGGCTCAATCCTGCTAATTACAACGCATCAGAACCATTCGATCTGCAACATTTGACAGCGCCGTTAGCATTTAGATAAATGTATGTACTCATCTTTGGTTAAATTGTTTTTAATAAGTACCTACTAGATTTGATAAATTATACTGACTCAGGGACGGAATCGGTACCAATAGATTATGACGTTGAGAAGGCAATTGGCCGAGAAATATTTTGGTAGTAAAGAAATCCTATGATATGATATGATATTATTATATATTCATTATATTAACAAATTAAACTTTGTTTGAAACACTGTTCTTTATGCAATCCTTATTTGTCTCTGTAGAAATACGGATAGTCAAGAATAAAGCACGCGATCTCGAACCTTATAATTGACTACTACTGCATGAATTTCGAATAGTAGCCGGTGCGGTGTTTGGAAATATAATACTTTCATACTACCTGCAGCTAATTGGCGAATCTATAGACAATATTAAGAGTACTACGTATCCTATACCTTTTTTCGGGTTGATAATGTTTCCCATGTGGTGAGAACCACAGGCTGATGTTCAGCCGAGGTTGCAGGGCAAGTAGTAAGAGGGTATCCCGGCCTGGACTTGGGGGCAGATAGAACCGATTGGGTTGGTGGGGTTCGTCAATGAGAGTGTTCTCCCACTCTCAACTCACTTACTGCGGTAGATTGACGTCATTTGATGAAATTCCTTACACAAAACAGTCCTTATTTCTAACCACTGTATCATAAAAAAACAATAGCAAACAAAAACAAAGAGTTCATTAACACACTTTAATTCAATAAATGCCTAATTGTAATTAATTAGTTCATTAAAGAACGATATGCTTGATGGTGGGTGTTCGGTTCTTTTGTTGTTCAAAACAACAGATTTGATTATAGTTTTTACTATAACATAACTGTAAGATTCTTAAACCTCGTTTTTTACCGACCTCCCAAAAGGAGGAGGTTATTAATGTCGATCGGGTTTTTGTCAAGATTTCGCGACCTTAGACGTCCTAACAGGAAATTCATATAATTAATCTAGGATCACTAAATTTTGCATTTAATACGTAGATTATATTCATTTTAAAAGTGAAGTGGAAAAATCTCTCTGATTTTTTTTAAACTAACATATTTACGTACGAAATCCGATAGCTTAAGATTGTAATCGAATACAAGACCACCCTTACAATGTCCAATCAAGTGTCCATACCACGCACATGTACTTACAATCGATACATCGGTTGACACAAAAATCGATTAGAACAATGATCGATGCGTACAATCGAGAACAATTCGTTACACACGAAACACTCGTATCGGTGTTAAGATAAGCCTCAAACAATCACAACACTAATTAATTCTGATTGATGTGCTTCTCATACAAACATATTTATGTATATACAAGCTAGAACTAAAATAGTATCAAATTGTGAGTGATCTCTTATGTACTATTTGTCTTAAATAGAATCTTTTTTTTTGTACACATAAATTCCCATACTAGTCGATTCGATACAAATATACAAATCGACTATTTGAATTAGTACTGTAAATATTTTTTTAATAAAACTAGCAAATTTTTCTCTATAATATGATTAGTAGTTCAGTAGTGATACGGCTGTTTACTGCTGTTCAGCCTATGTACTACTTAACCGGACTCAAGAAAACAGTTGTGATATTATCATCATACATATTATATGCTCCCGGTACGCCCGCCATGACAAATCGACTCACAACAACATCGATCCATCGCGTCACTCGATAATCGACACACTCTTAGTCGAATTATCGCCTGTCGACTCGTGTGAACGATTACATAATAAATTATGATCATTTCGATTACAATCACACATTAGGACGCCCCGCTGTTTCGTTACACCTGATATTTATTATAATAAAATATAAATAATCGAGGCATTGTTTAAAAAATATCGCGAATGAACGAAGCCTGCTACATTGGTAGATACCTATTTTATTAATGGAAGGTGATTTTTTGCCGGTCACAGGTCACGGCGTGTCAAGCTCTGGGCGGTATATCCTTGAATCTATTACTCTATAATTTGGCTGCATATGATTAAGATGGAGTTATGCAAGACATCGCTCACAAAAGGTCAAGTCTACATCTGATGTTCGTAGTTCGTACAAATGAAGATATTATTCTAATCTTGTGTTATTTCTAGCTCTTTATTGATATAATTTCCTCCCCGATATGGGGGACATAAAGATGGCGTATCAACGCTTTATCTTTTCTCGGAGGCAGTAAAAGCATAGTAAAGAAAACAGTAATGGTTATAACGCTTATGGCGTAATAAACATAGCACACGGACAGTAAGCACCCGACTATCTCCAAATAAGTGATCCTGCAACTTTTACTGTGAAGAAATATCTTCGTTCTAACGTTAGCAGGGCCACATAAACTTACATAGAAGGGAAGGACAAGACAATGGGTTATTATATGCTTAATTAATATAAAACAAGAAAGATTTTCTACCTACCTATCGAATATCTACAGCAATAATGACGTAAAAACATTTAGTAAGTAACAGAGAATCGATTTGATGGCGCGTTAGTCGATTTTCGAATTGATATAATAATATGATTGTTCTGGCAATATTTCACGTAAACTTGCTTTGTTACGTAAGTTACAGACTTAAAGCTTTAGTTTAATGTTTTCGGCAATAGTTAAAGTTGGAACTAATCGAAATTTTGTAGTCGAGTATTCGACTTAGCGCAGCGTATGTTGTGGACGGACAGCAAAATAAATTAAAGAAATAAAAGGTAGAATATTAGCTCCTCATGTTTCCTTTAAAGTAATACCATCAAACATATTTTTATATGAAAACAATTTGTAGAACATACGCTATAAATTATTTCGATAGTTATCACTTTAACAATTGCATGTAAACTTTCATAGCTATTGTTTCTAACATTCATTAAAGTATAACTTACAACCGCCGCAGCGTATCTCGCATGTCGACTAATATTTTCATATAAAAGTTTCACTTTTACAACAATTAATTCAAAAGAAAAAAGGTTCGATTGTACGAGATTGCCTGTGTGAAAAATCGTTTTTACAATGGATGATCGCTCATGAAGATTTCTTGCTGACGCTTGTAGCGACCTCTTTGTAATAGCAAGATAATTATTTTAATACGCACAAGAACGCAGCAGTTACACTTTCACTTTGAATTAGCATTTGCTCTCATGTTGATGTAGGCAAGGTTTTTGCAAACAAAGGCTGTATCTGTGTTCCTTTGCCTTTGTTTTCGCGCCAATTCGTTTGACAGTTATGGATTTGACGTTAATAAACACACGCAACGTAAATAGGGTAAGATGGTAACATTTTAATCCAAAATATTTAAAAAAGTTTTGAACTATGTATGTCTTAATTAATTATATAAAGTATTACAATTTATGTTACGTCTGGTGAGGTCGTAAAATAATTATTTCTATTATGATTAACAATTAAAGATTTTGTAATAGCTTGCAAGAGCTAGAACTATTTATTGCCGCTGTAAAAGGTGATCATATTTTATTTAATTAAAATCTCTCTCGATGCATTTCACATTATTACATTCGAGTAACTGTAATAATACAATCAATCATGAGAAGCCAAATGTATTAAACTATTTAATTATAAATTTTAATACCAATCCTTGCGGCTTTTACCGCAGTAAAAATAGTAAAAACCATCCTTTAGATGCTCAATGTGATCAAATGAGATTAAATATGTGCACAAAATATACCAAATCACTGCCACTAATTGAACTATGTTGCCACCAGAAAAAAATCAAAGCAACCGGCGGAAATGGCTTAATATGTTCAGCCAGTAATGTTGAATGCTTCATTAGAAGGATTTTGATAGCGCAATCATATGTTCTGATCGGACTTTGCCGCGGCGCGAAGTGATCCAATTGGATGATATCCGATGCGTGCGTTCCAAACATTCAATTTGAACGCATTTGATAGAAAGGCATTCTCGGGGTTGCTATTGGTAAATAAATTAATGATGACAGTTGCTGATTTGAATTCTTTATCTTAACGATTTATGGTTGCTTCGTCGCAGATGTAATTGTGATCGTTTTGTTTTTTTAAACATTCTCTTTTTATGGTTGTGTAAGAATTATTTACTTGTGGTTTTTAATTCGAACTACCGTAGGGTAAGGTCTCCGCCCCAAATTGTCCTCGGTTAATGTTAACACCTGAAGCACACGGCAGCGGTAGATAATGGCAATCTTATCGGCTTGTATCAGCCCAGCCCAGTGCCATTAGCTGGCCGACCGACTTTCCCCGTAGGGTAGAACGCGATTGTTGACGATTGTCCTCCGCGAGCGCTGAGCTTGGTACCTACCTGAGGTGAGGCCACATGGCTAGTAGTGCTTAAAGATAATACTTATTCTATTATTAAAGTAATTAAAAGTCCATGACTGTCAGGACTATAAGGTATTTATCTGTAGGTATACCTACCTCAAACATGCAATTTGAGTATATGCTACAATAAAAAATGAAAAAAAAATTTTTCGATTCCCGCTAAGAACGAAGTCTTGTAGTACGTACCTTAAAGTATCATATTATTGCAAAGTAAAGAACAAGTAATTCGATTTACAGACAGACCTACATATAAAGAAACATTAGCTATACATATCATAAATTGTTCAACTCAAAAATACGGGCACGTAAACAAAACCTCCTTAAAAAACGAAAACCTACAAAATCCTTAATCTGAAGTCAATATAACAAGCCCTATTTATCCCTCGGTCCGCTTTCCAATGACACTTGCCGCATAGTCGCATGCGCTTGCGCAGCTAAGTAGTAAGTACCATTGCGAATAATGAGCGTTTCTGATCCATAACCGATTGCTGCGCGATTATTTTTGAGGTTAAGACCTTGTTGCAGGTTCGGTTCCTATCTAGGTATTTGTATAACAAGATGTTCCCGATAAAGTTGTAATGGTCTAGAATTTGAACTTAACGGAATCGGTATGTCGCTTGTTTGTTCTGACTTTGTAGATCAGATGATTTTGAACACGATCAAAGATAATGAGTATCTACTCTGGTCCAAAAAAGTATCATTAATTCATCAAACCTCTAGCGAACGCTGGCGTTCGCGCACCTATTGTTCTTTAAGGGAATTTAATTTTTTGGAGACAGCACTCAAATCTTGGATACTTAATAGGTTCCACTTTTTGGTAAATGCCTTCTGTAATCTAATGAGATATTTCTTGTGCCCATTTCTTTTAAAATACTAATAATTAAATAAGAAAATAAACACTGTAGATAGTAAACACGTCCTTATTACATATACATCAGCTATCAAATTAGCGTGAAACACACATTTGCATATCAAACTTTTAAGACAATAACTATCAAAATGTAGACAATGCTATTCAAATCCTACTTGCATATCAAACAAGTGTGTTTTCTCATAACAAGCCCTGTCCATCCCACTTTCCACACTCACAGAAACTTGAAGGTATCGTCTGTAACGAGTGTAGATTCATAACTGATATGGGATCCTTTTGAGGTCAGTGGGACTCTAGGAAATGTGGCACGAATGTCTCTGAGACTTAAATTGTAATTTTGTATACTTCAGCTATTTTTGTTTAAGTAAAATTATTAGCTTAGAAGCGTATAGTATCTAAATTAAATGGCTTATAATTTAAAGATATACATTATGTGCGTCGATGGTCCACTTGGTCTTCACCATTTTATATCTATGAAATACTATCTATTAATAGTATGTGATCATCAACGATTTGACTTTTTTCATTTATTGCATGTTTCAATCATTTGTCTCTTTCTTTTTATCTTTATCTCTCTCACTTTTATTACTCTCTTAAGCATCATAGTCATTTAGTGGACTCCAAAATTTTCCAAAATCTATACCATCCTCATCATCAGCCCATAAGTGCCCATTGCTGAGCAAAGGCCTCTTCTCACACGGAGAAGGTTTGAGCATTCATCACCACGTTTGCTAAATGCGGGTTGGCGATTTCAAACTTATAATTAGAAATTATAAGGCCAGGTTTCCTTATGATGTTTACCTTAACCATGTTTCAGTGGTGTCTAAATAATCATAGAACGTACATATAACTCGGAAAAAGTCACATTGTACTTGCCAGGTTGGAACCCACACCCTCATGCATGAGAAGCGGTCGGCGCCAATCTATACCAATTTCTCTTAATTACAATTCTGTAACCTAAACCTGATTTTAATGAGAAGTGTTTCTATTCAGTGCTTATATGTTTCATGCTAGCTACATCTACTGCTGGTAATAATACGTCAATGCCAGTAAGACTTAATTAATAATTAGTGCAACGTTTAAATTGTATTTATAACCGCCTACAGTGTACAGACGTTAAGTTATTGTTGAACTTATTTGATTAACAAATTAAGTGGTCCCTCTATGGAGGTCGGGGTGATATTGGAGCTTAAAGAATGTAAATTATTCGTCAACAGTCTGTACTGGATGTTTTTAGAGTTCTGAATCTTTAGTACATTTAGAAATTACTTTCTTTTGTCATCGGATTATTTTAAAGATCTTGTGTTAAAATGTACTCAAATTATTTGGTTTTAAACTTGTTACAGCGTAAAACTATTGTACTAACACTATCCATGCAAAGAAAGTCGTGTTAGTTACACTATTTATTACTATAACTCAAGAACGGCTGGACCGATTTCGTTAAGAATTAATCGGGATGTAGTTTGAAAATTGGAGTGGGGTAGGTATGGTTAGGTAGGGTAGGCGAAGCTGCAGGTAAAAGCTAAGTAGTATTTTTATATAGAAAAATGCCACCACGACATTTTTATATAGAAAAATGTCGTGGTGGCCCGGAGGTTAAGCAGCCCGCTTCTATGCATGAGGGAGTGGGTTCGAAACCTGGCAAGTACCAATGTGACTTTTTCCGAGTTATATGTACTTTCTGTGATTATTTAGACACTACTGACATACAATGAAGGAAAAACATCGTGAGGAAACCTGGACTTATAATTTTTTATTATAAGTTCGAAATCGCCAACCCGCATTGAGCAAGCGTGGTGATTAATACTCTAACCTTCTCCGTATGAGAAGAGGCCTTTGCTCAGCAGTAAGCACTGCAGCATGCTGATTTTATATAGAAATGTATTTTCAACCTTAGAATTAAAAAAGCTACAATAATGTCCGACATTAATACACGTATGGTTGCAGAATACGAACATATCTTGTACCAATTACTTACCTTGTTCGACTTAATTGTGAACAATTAAATTGTTTGTTTTCTTTGTATTTCTCACGGCTTTCCGATTGCACGATTGTTTTGTCCCATACGTTACCGCACTGGTACCTATTTGTAATGGCGAAAGTTTCTGATGAGTGTGCGTTTGTCAACCTATCACTGAAATAATGCTTAACCGATTAAATGCTATTTATCATAAATAGAAAGAACGAAAAACATTTATTCTCGCGCGCACACAGAAAACAAAAAAATAGGAATAGAATTCATTGTGGAATTAGTGTAGCGTAATAATACCAGATCCTTTGCAATTTTGAACTGATTTTAGCAATCATCCAGAAGTTTTTATGGTGGGTTGTTTGCTTGAAAAGTATGAAATTTCTTTCCAAACATATGAACAATTTATAATAATACTTCTTAATTATACATTTATTTTTTCTCATATAATGTCTAACCAAAAAATAAGAGTAATACTATTTTACCAACGTAATGATTAATGATTTTACAAATGGCAACACCGCATTGAAGGTAAATCACCCAATTATCGGGGTATAAAACAAATCGTGCGAACTGTCACGTAGGCTGAATGGTGGGATATCTTTGCATCGTTCCATGTTCCCGAGGTGTGGCAGAGACTAGGCCCTAATTATGTTGATCGCCCTCTGATACTATGCTACTTGACATTTTGTTCAACATTAGATACTACACGAAATGAAAGGGTTTCGTTTGAACAACATTTCTGACATTATGGTATCATCGCGGCCGTTTTCAGGGTTACCAGATCAAAAATATTTTCTTTTGAAATCGGCATTGATAAATATTATAAATTGTTCTTTTACATTACAAAAGCGTTAAGCTATTTTTATTGCTTCACTACTTTGAATTTCAAGAGAAAGAAAAAAATATCTTTTCATAGTTTTTTTCTCGTCGATAGCTATATCAATGGTATAAGTATCAGAGCGTTCACAAAAGTATCTGCATTTGTAGTATATTCCAAACACAGTTATTATATTCAGTATTTACTCGTGACACCATTGAGGTAGTCACACCATTAGCACCAACCCTGAACCTAAAACGTCACGGCTGAGTGGCAGCCCTATCAACTGACTCATGCAACCCAACACCAAGGCATTAGATATCTGAGTCAGGGGTACGTTGTTACAGGCATCAGTTAAGCTAATAGGTTAATTGGGCTAGCATTAATTGTTGAATGTAGGTGCTAGGCGATACAATATCTTATTTCATTATCTAGAACTAAATTGTTTGTCAACGTGATAGTGCTAATCTTCAAACATGAACGCCATTTGACAGTTTATACACCTCGACGAATTGTGAGCCGTTCGAAAATTCAAAATCAGAATGATATTGTTGCTAGTTATAAAAATGTTGTGTTTGAATTAAGAACAATTATTTTGCGAATTCAAATTTCGAAATGTCTTTGCAGCCAGGTATAAATCCTTTTTTGCTGTGGAAGAGGTTGTTTTTTATCATATTAGAACCTTTTTCGTTATTACTAAATATCTTCCTTCATATAACGAAGCTTTTTTATTTGTTCCAGAGATGGCAGCGGAGGTGGTTCGTCCTATATGACGATGGGGAGCTAACATACTCGTTGGACGAACACGTAAGTACTTGATATACTAAGAAACTATGATTCTTAGATAATAAATTTCACACTTCACGCCCAAGTTCGAGCTAACAACCACGGGACCATCAGGGTGCAGCAAAAATAACTTTCATCTATCAAATATGGTAGCACCTTGTTATCGACACCATAGAATCGACTTTTTACCCACGAATCGACTAAAAAGGGAGTTGTAATCGTTTCCTTGTACTTTTATAAAGACTAACTATCTTGCCTCGGTTCTTGTGTGAACTAATCTATCGGTAGTACAAATTCAGAGTCTCTAGCACCGTAAATGGTTGCGTTGAAACCGATAGGGTAGTGCGGCCTATAATTGACTTGTTGCTTGAAATACTGACGACTCATCCGCAGATAAAAGCCTCTTTGGTCTGGTTTCGTGTTTGAAATTATATTGTATTTTAATGACTAACGAGTTCCATATTTAAACTAGCAGTTACTTTATTCTATCGATTTTTACCGGCGCTAATAAAACACCGTTTGAATTATAAAAACTTAAACTTATACAAACCAATAAAAATGAATTCCAATAATTACTATACGTAAGCTGGCACAATCCGTATGTACGCTGCTTTTAGTTTTTTGTCAATAATAAATTCATTCGCGTATAATATTAGCGATTTAACAAAAACAAACATACACAGACACACGGCAAACCGGTAACCGGAGCCGAGCCGGAGCGCACGAGACTCGGTTTCATCGGCACCTCGCTTTATCAGTATCAAATCTTTCACATTTTTCTCCAGCACTCATAAATATTCATAATAATTGGCGTCGTTGCAATTTCAAGGGAGTACATGAATTTTAATACGTGCCGTATATAGGAGGACCGCCGCACTACGGGTGCCGAACAAAAACTCGACGCGTAATGTAAACCAAGCAGGAACAATGAACACAGGAAGACTAGGAAGGCTTTCTCCGTTTCCAGCTTGAAACGCAACAACTCGCCTTTTACGATGTCAAATTCAATGGTCGAGTATTGGGCCATACAACCAACATATCTCTGTGTTAAAAAACGTTGCCCCACACTACGATTTTCTTCTGTGTCATGGATGCGTTTACAAACATACAATTTCACATACACATCACACCCAGACCCGGAACAATAATTTGTGGATCACACAAAGATTTGGTCCGTACGGGAATCTGACCCGCGACACCAGTTGCCCAGTCACCGCACCAGCGCAGTGGTCGGTTTCGCGGTTGTCAACTCGCGGCCCGATAACTAAAATTGATGTTTATCAAGCAATCGAAGTGGAATGCGCGTCAGTGTCGACTCTATAAAGTAATCTGGATGTGGAACAACGGAATCACTTTGTCGAGCTGCGAAGATAATTCAGCTAGTTCGGGGTAAGCGGGCCAGGCGGCCGGCCGCGGCGGGTAATGTATTCGTAGGTGCGCACGCGCCGTTCGCGCCTCCCAGCCTCGTTATCATGTGAATGGGCCGAGGATTTGCAATGCGTCCCAAGCTAAAATAGAAGGAAGTCGTTAATGTCTTTCACGGGGAAAGTAGGAAAATTAATGATGTTTAAGTGTTTAAAGTAAGTAATGTTTATTTGTTCACTTACTTGCTTCTAAAGGCCGAAGTAATTGATTGTCTGGTGTCGGATAGTGTCGCTAGTAATGGACTTTGTGACATTAAAAGGGATTTACAAGTGTTTAATCAGTATGCGCGTAGAAAGCGGATAGGTATTGCCCGTGCCGTGTTATTGAAATACGAATTGGTTTGTCTCAGTAGTTAAATGGTATGACACAGTTATGTAAATACTATTACTTTAGGCTATAATAAACGCCACAATACAGTCAATAGAATGGATATTGCTATAGAAACTATATTAGATACCAACCTTCTTGGACTAAACCTACTTTATGGGATTGAAACTGTTATCTTAAACATATCGTGGTTTTCATCCAGGTTCCAGGCTTCTTATAAACTGTATATTTGTAGTGTTATTGTTATCAAGATGATACAACTCCTAACGAGTCTTTGTATTTGCAACTTACCCTTAAAACAAACAACTTCTATTACAATCAGACGCAAGCGCTAAAAAGGACATCCCTAAATAAATCTTCCACAAAATCTCAAACCCATAGAGAGCCTCTAAGGATATATTGAAAGCAGATATTATGTTAATTAGTTGTAAAGAAAACACACGTCGCTACCCCAACTAGTTGTTTTAATGCAAATTGTTTAAAATCAATAAATACTAACCGGGTTAAAGCTATAGCGGCAATATCTTGTAAGCATAGCTAGCATTAAAGCGAATAATTTAAATAAACAGTAAACCCTTCATTCATTTTAATTTCTCTCGTTCCTAACCGTTCCGTGACACCAAAACATAGTAAATTTTAAATTATGAATATATTTGAAGTAAGAGGACAATAACAACAATACAGGCAGTATTGTCTAGTAGCCACTTAAAATCACAAATTCTTCAGAAAGAGGACTCTCGATCTGAAAACTCTTTCTTTAGGAAACTACATTAATTAATACTGGCAGTAAAAACAAATATAGAATAGAATATGGTAAAAAAATACATCTACGCCGCGCGGCCCGTTCTAAATACAAAAAAAGCCCGCCAATTCCGCGGAACGCGAAAAAAGAACAAAATTCAAAATATTCGCGCCACAAAAACGACGCAGAAATACGTGGTACAGCATTAGGTGCGCAGGTTTTTATCCATGTTCCTAGTTAGCAATCTGGTCGAATACCATACCTTATCATCAGCCATCGTGTACCGTTGCCGCTAAACACCGTCGGACCTGTTATCTTGACCATTAGACCCTGAAACAAGTCCGGATGGGCGATAAATGGCTTCTTCAACTTGATGGATACCAGACAACGCACACAAATTAATATGTGTCAATACGCTATGAATACTTTAGATGTATCTTTTAGGATTTATGTTTGTTACAGACACATAAACACTTTATCCACAGATTATCAATTTAGTATTTTAAATAAACATTTAGAACATATGAATGACAAACAAAACAAACGGACAGGTTGTTGTTAATAACAGTTCTCCTCGGATAAAGCCCACATCATTTTGCATCGCTCGCCATTCTGTTCCGCGTTTCTCATTATCTATCGCATTATTATGATCGGTTTGCATATTCATTGATGACGAAGGCTACAATGCAACCTGCTGCCCAGGTGTACCTTGGTTGTGGGCGGGGACTGGTTCGGAAGGTGTATATTGACCTAGCTAGCAGCTAGAGCTATTTCTATATGACCCGATAGATGGTTTGCCTAGCTTAAGAGGCAAATTCTGTTTCTGTTATCGCCTTCAAGCGTTTTGGACTTTTTCGGTCTTCAAAAAAGACTACAGTTTTTGCATTGGTAGGTCACATTATGGCATTATAAATACAGAATAGTCAAAAGTAGTTTTGATAGCCTTTTTTGTAATATAGTCATAGTGTACCCAGTTTTTTGTGTGACGGTTAAGTGGTTATAGTTACAGTAGTCTTCAAAGTAAGTTTTATTGTACTGCTTACGTAAATTACTGTTATGTGATTGCAAAGTTGCAAATAAACAGTTGTGTCAGCCAGTGTGGTGAGCCGAGTCGTATGGCCTCGCGTATAATCCAATAGACTGTATGGCTTCCGAACGCGAAAATCGATTTCTGAACGTATTCGCAATGTCCTACCGCTACTTTAGTGTCGGATATTCGCAGCAGTTTTTACTTACGTATTAGAAAAATTATATGATGATGGCATTTAAAGGTGTAACATCTTCTTTGAATTAGACCGGTTTCAAGGAGTTGCTGGATGCAGACGGCTCGCAGGTAGCTGATCTGGAAATCGTTGGGGAATGTTCAGCAGGAGATGTCTTTAGGTTGACATGGTAATATCTGATACCTATCAAAAGTGTGGGAGAGCCACGCTTCGGCATGAATGGGTCGGCTCGACCGGAGTGATATAAGGCCACATAAGAAACCGGCGTTAAACAACCTCGGCGTTGTGTTTCGCCGCGTGAATGAGGTTACCGGGGGCCCAATACCTTCCCCTTTCCACATCTCTTCCCAATACTTAAATATCTGAAACCTTTATCTACCTAGATGGCCGGCAACGCACTCGTAATTCCCTTGGTGTTGCTGGCGTCCATAGGCGGCGCCGACTGCTTACCATCAGGTAATCTGTCCGATTGTTTGCCGACTTATACCATAACAAAAAACCAACCAATTAGAAGGCTAAATGAGGTGACGTTTCGAAAGCATGAACGTACATAAACCTCACACTAAGAAATCAGCTGAACCTCATTAAATCCATGCGTGTTCTAATGAATAGGGATTCAGAATTACATTGCATACGATATACCTACATACGTGTTGTATACATTTGTCAACGCATTTGATTGTAGCCTTTATTTACACATTGTATATTAACTGATTTTGTATTTACTGCTGTCATTTGAGATACACATATTTACCAGGGACCAGACATATGCCCTCTCTGATAAATCGTTTTAATCGATCTCCAATCTCTCAAGCGTAGCATTTGGAAACTCTCTCTCTCTCCCTCTGTCTCTCGTAGACGAAGCTTGTTTTTAGAGACTAGGAGAAGAGAGAATATAGAGGTTTTCAGTCCAGTTGTAGTTCTTAATAAACTAGTGCGCCTTACCATCAATGATTGTATCACTGCTTACCATCAGTGGGATCGCAGTCAAGCGCTAGTTCATATCAAGTAAAAAAAAAGTTGTGTACGTCCACGAGCTGTGTCCAAGCTTGGCTCAATTCTTAATTTGAATTTAAAATACATTCCACAGAATCTTGCCATTTCTGGAAACGTTTAAATCGGTCATAACAGAACTAGCTCCAAAACAAATGGTATTAAGCTTTAAATAAATGAAAACATCTAACTCTAGAAGGCTTAAGTACGTAAAAATTAACGCTAAGATAAATCAATTACAACAAAACAAAGCATTAGCATTGCAGTTAGCAATGTACTGCATGACGTGTCAATTAGGACAAGCTGGTGTAGGTAGACACGGTCGATGTGCGCATCAATATTTATGAGACAACACGATTTCAAATAATCCTACACAATAGTACCTGTATTAGGTAGAACATTATATTTTGATTGGAATGTTTTAACAGTACTGCTGGCAGAAATTATATATAATGAAGACACAAGGTAAAAATGTCTCTCTCATTAGCCTGAAACAGACTTCTCTTTTTTCATCATCAAATGACATCTTCCACCCTAGATGAGGCGAGAGGGAGTGTCAGATCCTTACTGACTAAAGCCCCCGTCCCTTCTCCTACTCCGAGCTAAGCCGCAGAGCAGCTTGCATTTGCACCTGCAACCCTGGCTTGGACATCGTCCTCATTGGTGGTGGACTGATAGCTCTTTGAAGAACGCTTGGGTCTGGTTCTAGTTGGGCGGTTTGTCCTGCTTGCTGAAACAAGAACATTTAAAATTTGATATAGAAAACAGGAATTAATTATAACTGTGATTGTAAAACATTAAAACAGAACTTGGTTTATGATATTGAAAATAGTGTCGCCACTTAAACACCCAATTGATTGAATAAGCAACCTTTTAACATCAACATAAATAATGCGCAGAACAGTCGGTCCTACTTAATTCCGCCGTAGGGGAATTATAAGCGCATGTCTCACAGAATTATCGCAAGTAATTATTTGTTGTTTATCGCCCACGCCCAACTGTGGGCCAGCTGATACTATCAGATACAAATCATTTTCGTAATTGTTCAACAATTAATGCATTCCATTGTTGTACGAGATTGCTAAGATAACGTTACGTTTTTATTTTGATGTGTGTATGAGATTGGAGATAAGGTGTGGAGTAACCGCGTTACTGCCTTGTAATTGAAGACAATCGTTATTTAATTTCGGCGAAGAGATGGTTTTTCTCAAATACACGTAAAATAAGCAAAATAATGTCGATATAAAAGTCCTTTACGCGAAAATAACAACAGTTGAATTGCGTCAGACCTTTTTTTATGAGGGGTAGATAACTAGGTCCTTTTCTAAATAGACGGTTCCCATAGGTAGTAAATCCTCCATCATAAGACTTACCTTTTCTCCTATAATCAACAAGGTACTAAGTAAGGAGTGAACGCGTGCACTCGCTGCAACGTCCGCCGGCGGAATGCGGCCGCGTTGTGCAAGCGATGCGCCCGCGCACGCCGCACCCACACGTCGATTCACCTGCGCTTCCGTGTGTGCTTGCCCAATAAGGGCTGTTTAGACAAACCGACACCATTTTTGGCGTGAAAATTAAGAAATCGATGGCGAAATCGAAAGGAAACATGACAGTTCACTTAAAAAATTCTATTTGTTGGAAACATTTCATAGGTAATATTAATCATAGATTGTTAACTTTTAAAAATATGGTATCTATCGTTTTTAGAACAAAAGAAGAATCGTGTGATGTAAATATGATCGTCGAATGCTGATCGCATATCTCATGAACCGCGGCCCAGCGCAGGCGAATGATGCAACCCACCCTACGTTAGCAATCACGCTGATTTCTGCCATTCCGCGAGAAATAGGAAATCGTTGAGAGAAAAATTTCGTCATAGACTTTGCAATTGACTTTTACCCTACTTGTCGGTTGCATTCCACTTGTAACAAAGTAGAAGGTATGTAATTAGGCGCGGGGCTGTGAGAGAAAAATATGTTGGCAATTTTTATTGCTTTGATTCTATGGTTAAACTTTAATATAACGTCACAGTTGGTATGGAGTAGACAGACGACTTGTTAGATAATTATTCCATTGGTAATCTATGCTTTGCCACTTACTTGGAAATTTAAAATATAAACGTCCAAATCTAAAATTCGGCACCTCACAGGTATACAGGCCAATACACTTTTCTATTATAAATAATAGCATCTACACTAAGTTTATTGAAAATAGCGGCTTGCTCTTGTAAAGGTGCGTGACGTCGCCGTGACACGCACGCTGCTTATGAATAAGAGTCCCGTTGTGACTTGAAACTAGTAGAGCATTTTTAATTCATTTGCATGAGTAAGTCGTTAATTTTAATAAATTTTTGCATGTCTCATAGTTTATACGTATGATAGTACAATATGCTAACCTTACAACAATAGCGTGTGCAATATAAAAAAATATCTATCATATTTCTATAAGTAGTGGCCTTATCACAATATTCTAAAATTTTCTATTACCGATAACTTTATCGAGAGTCAACGCTTTCGGCGTTCTACAGTTTATTACTCGAAGTCTAAAGGCTACGAGCGTAACACCCACGCCCAATTTCCCTAGTGTTACAGATAGACAAAATATTGCTACTTGTCCATCCCCCTTCCTCTATTCTATAAAAAACATGATCCCATCTGTTAAGACGATTGCCAAACTTTACACCATTGCAAAACTAATATTAAAAACGTGTAGAAGTCTTCATAAATACAAATCACAAATAACTTTTACTAAGGTCCTTCGTATCACTAACCTAGCCCACTCGTTTTGTCACCAATCACGGCTCTCGACGGAAGTAGCCGAAGGTAATTAGAACGCCCGTTCGTTCTCGCGGTTGCGCAAGCGCATCCGTTCTTACAAGCCCGGCAAGTTGCAGCGAGCCTTGCAGTCGTAAAAAATAATAATTGTAACTTGGTCTTCAAACTAGTTTTCCTGTGCAATTTTGCAATAACAAATATTTATTTTGATGTAAATAAACGTAGAAAAATTAGAGCTAAAATTTTACCAATTGATAGGTTCATCATTAACGAGTAGAAAAAAGAGTTAAAATGGATGCACATTACAAAAAACAGTCTCATTCTTACGAAACAGTCACTGTCGAAAATTACAATGGCAACCATAGACTAAGCTTGAGAATCTTTGTACAAGAAAAATCAAATCAACAATACTGAGTCTATAATTTTTATAACCAGCCAGAGAGACAACTCAATCATTGTTCGATCAATACTAAATAAGAAATAACTCAATTATCCCTTCACAAACGTAATTCAATAAAACATTTTCTTATTATCCATTAATAGAAACGAAAGTGAAACTATAATAATTATTATTGACATTCAAGTGACATAACAATGGCGCGTAATAATGTTGCTCCCACGCGCGGGAAAAAGTCACAGATTAAAAATAATAACATTATCCGTGCAAAGCGAGCTTTATTAGATAATATAATATTATCTGTTATCTTGTTTAGGAAATATATACGGAGATAAAAAGTGTAAGATTAATTTCGGAACTTATTATAGGCGTGTATTTGTTGCGCAACATTCTGGTTTGATTTGATCGTTTCGTAATGGAATTCATTCATTCACTCATTCAGTTCGGTCGGATCGAGATCTTTGTAGTCTTTGGTTAATGGTAATGCTACGATAGGGTTGTGACTTTTTACTTTTGAATTTTTTTTTATGAATGTCCTTTATTTCTTGTTTTTTTGTCTTGTTAATCGTGTAACATGGTGTCTGTCGGACCTCACTGAATACCCAATTTTATTTTTTTTCGCCAAGCCTTACATAATAATAATTGTGTTATATATGTATATAGGTAATAAATATAATTTGGTTGACTTTAAATATTTTGACGTTACTTCCCACTTGTAATAAAACTACATATTTTTCCAGTTCCATGTCAATTAACGTTAGTAGCTTCATTAAATAAAATAAACTATATCTAATTACACGGTTAGTATAACCTGTTTTAACTTAACGAGGATTAGTTTCATAATTTCCAGTTTTAAGTCAAGATTTACACATGATAGCGCGTACTTAAGTATGGCTGCTCTAAGTTATAACTAAGTTAAATTCCTATTTAGATTAAACGATACACTTAGGAATAAATTGGACACGACTAAGACATTACTTTCTTGAAAACTTAGAAGAAATATAAATAGAGCGACAAATGTGTGCTTTTTTGTTTTTTTTAAGCATCCGGATTACCTGATGGTAAGCAATCAGCGCCGCCCATGGATACAACATCAAAGGAGTTGTTGTTGTCGAGTGCGTTGCCGGCTTTTTAGGGATAAAGGTCCAGGATATTTAAGGATTAGGAAGGGATGGGGTAGGGGGAGGGATTGAGCCTCCGGTAACCTCACTCACACGGCGAAACACAACGCTGTGGTTGTTTCACGCCGGTTTTCTGTGAAGTCATGGTATCACTCCGATCGAGCCGACCCATTCGTGCCGAAGCTTGGCTCTCCCACACTTACTTATATGTGTGCTTGTATTTAAGATTTAAAAATATCGGAAATATAATTTACAAAAGAGCACTTTTACACATCACTAATTATAAATTAAGAAAAATATTAGTATTTGTTATATGAGCTATCCGACTACTATGAGAATATATCCTGAAAAAAGCTTATTGGCTCCAGTGTGGTGATTTACTTATACCAATATAATAGAATCAAGTCTTTTCCTCTGCGGGTTGGTTAGAAATGCTTTCCTCACACACTGATCTTTATTCATCTCCTTGCTGGTGAGGCCATTGTTATAGATACTATAAGTATCTTCCATAAAAAAATTGGCTGACTTAGATTAAACCTATACTGACATGATCAGCTGACGCACTTGTCATTCCTGTACCATCAAGGTAAAAAATTACTATGTAATGACATTTACAGTTTCACACGCGGTCCAAGGTTCGATGTCGCTGTTAAACAGTTTTTTAACTGTCAAACTGGTCGAGCAACGAAATCACATTGATCAAAAGTAACTGTGATTAAAAAAAACTTGCGCACGCGCATCTCTGAAGGCCTATCGGCGCTCCCTTGTATGGTTATTGACCTTATGCTTTTGAAAGTGATGAAAAATGAAAAAACAAATAATTTCCACGTTTTATTTTCTTCCTTAGCGCATTTTTTAAATCATGTTTATATGTATCAATATGGCATTATACAATAAGTAATATAACATTACTAGCATTCATTGCCATATTATACACTATGCATACTAGTGATCCGCTCCGGCATCGCACGGGTGCAATACTGATACTAAATTTCTCATTATTAAATGAACCTTATTATACGTATAAATCTTCGCTTTACATCACTATGTATTATAAAAACTCTACATCAAAATCCGTTGCGTAGTTTTAAATATTTAAGCATTCATAGGGACAGAGAAAGCGACTTTGTTTTATACTATGTACTGGAGTAAATATGGCTTTCGATACTAGCCTTATAATCATTATTATGTGGTGCATAAAAAGAAAATGGCGCCGTTCTAAATAAAGAGTTAGATCGGGTGCTTGCGTGTTGTCCATGAGTAGCGCAGATAACCCAACATCAGGTGATCCGTCTGCAAGATGTCCTATAAAAAATCTATTAAGACAATACAAACAAAACAATGTCTTATTACAATTTATAAGTAGATAGTAAACTAGGTTTGTGCCCTTAACAAACTTGATTATTATCTTGGACACACGCAACCTGAACCCCGTGCGACTGATACTGACCCATTAACTGATACTTTTGACTGACGTGTTTGTGCATTCACTGTCAAATTAAATCAGTATTTAAGAAAGTTTCGTTTTCAATGCCCTTGTTTGTGTTTTTGAAGAATATCTTTCATCATTATCCTCAATCTATAAGTGTCCACGGTTTAGCAAAGGCCACTTCTCACACGATGAAGGTTTTAGCATTAATCACCGCATTTGCTCAGAGCGGATTCGCGACTTCAAACTTATAAAAGTAAGTCCAGTCCAGTCACGATGTTTTTCTTCACCTGTGTCAGTGGTGTCTGAATAATCTTAGAAATTATATAAAACTCGCAAAAAGTTACATTGGTGCTTGCCTGCCTGGTTTTGAACCCTCATGTATAAGAGGCAGGCGCTTTAATCCGGGCCATCACGACAACAGACAGATTATATATTTTTTTATATTTTGCCCCATGCAACTAGGGGTGTACTTGACGTCAAAAAATCCATGGCTACATTACCTCAAAATTGACTGGATGAACTGAGTAGATAGAGTGTGTGAACTTAGATCCATCCCATCTTCCACTCTTTGGTCTAATAACACCTACAAATCGTGCTAGGTTCGATACAAATGTGAATTCAACAAGTAACTAGTGTCTACTTACGCCCAGGTCTATTTCAAGATAACAATCAGTGTAACAACTCTACCGCTACTAGTGTAGTGACACTTCGATATTATCGTTAAGAGGCAACGTTCGAATGTTTTGTTGTTATCGATTTTAAATCGAGTATCGTTTGTTGAACTAAGCCGTTTTAGTGTTGTAATAGGAATTTGGAATCGATTTGATTTTGTTTAGTCGGATATTGGAACATGTCATGTTACATTGTTGATTGCTAAATTGGTTTTGTGCGTCTCGCACACTTAACATGTTGGAGTCAAGAAAAAACTACAACTGGGAAAGATTTATCCTTTCAGACTCTTCGAAAACAGCAAATAATTTCTTCAAACGGTAACAATTCTAGTCTTTATTAAAATATCGCTAAAAGTGTAAAATACGGTACTTCATATTTACTTAATGAGGCAAAGTTGTTACATGGAACAGGCGGCAACAAGCCTAGCCCAAGATCTAGGAAGAAGCGCATTAGTAAACAAGTTCATATAATTTACCTCCGTCGGCTAAGCAAATAAATGCGACTGCCAATCAGGGAATAACTAAGACCTTTACAAGCTTCCCTTAGCGTGTGTTTAGTTTCAAAATAACATGGTTAATAAATAGTGATTTGAGTCGGCATTCACTCTAAAACGTCGTCATGGAAACGGCAAAAGGCGGGTCTTGTGGCCTGCGCAGGCGCACCTAGTTAGGGACGCAAGTTAGACGGGACTAGCGGATTAACTGACCAGATTTACACTTTATAAATAACGTATACCTACTACTACGTCTATAACTTTTACAAGATTCTAATGATCGATAGATACGAATTAAAAAGACTAAATTACATCTTTCGTTAAATTAACTAAAAATCGCGGGTTACTCACGTGTATAATTGAGAAAAGCTCTACTAGTTTCGAACCACAGAGGGGTTCTTCCCGCGCAGCCTACTGACTTAAATTATTTAGTAGAGCTTTTCTCAATTATACACGTGAGTACCTAACCCGCGAATTTTAGTTAATTTAGTATGTCTCACGATAGTTATCTTTCATTAAGTTGAAGAGGGAGGGTTTCTATAAGCTAAAGCTATAGCGATGTGCGATATAAAGAATTTCTCCGCTTATACCTTGGACAGCATTTGAGCTATATCATTAGCGCTTGGGGCAAGCGACACAGGCTGCGTTGCTAAGTAAACTGTTGGCTAGCAATCTGCATAACACATGTTGAAGAAAAAGCGGGTTTGCGTACACTGTGACATTGTCGAGGATCAAATCAAACCACGGCTGAAAAGGGGAATGCCAAGTCCCCATAGTAATTTAGGCCCACTGTGCACACATATAAAAGTTCATGATTATTATAGAGGGTAATTCCAATAATCAATTGGTAAAAGAAATTATATCAAAAATACTTGGCACTTAAAAGTTATTAAAGGTTTTATTATTTCATCAACACTAGTAACGTTAAAAAAACAAAATAATAATTATTTTAATTTTATAGTGTGGAAGTGTAAAGCATAATAACTGGGAGTAAAATAACACAAAACACCTTTAGTTTTACATATTTATTCTTGTTGATCATTACCATAAGTGAGTAAAACATCATCAACAAATTGTGAGGGTGGAAATACATTATTTTGATGCCTTGTCCATCCTAAATACCATATTATTATCACGGTCATGACATAAGCACAGCATCCTACAGTACGTCAGCCACCAATACAGTTACTGCTGCATGGCCTGTGTCAACAGTGCCAACTAAAACCGATATACAGCTTTGTGCAACGAACATGACGACTAGCGATTCTGGTCCTTACCAGTGAACAGATTTGTGCAAATATAGTGATTGTTCTATTACTATTATTAGTACATACTTCTATACAGTATGCCCCGGTATATCTCATTTGCTCGCCATAGTATGAGCGAGCTTGCTTAAGTTAATAAGTGTCACAAGCAATCAATATTAAATCACTTATTTATATTTATACCAGGGAATTCTCTTATATCTCATTATTAACAGTAATGTTTTGAAAATCTACTTCACAAGTAGTGTTTGTATTCCATGTATGTGATTGTTACCTTAAAAATGATGTGGCACAGTGATGACACATACATTTACATGACCAATAATTGGCTCAAATCTTGTTGTATGTCGCATTTCATTCCAAGCATTTGTCCTACATGTATGGCACACTAGACTATCACTGGAAACTTTTACCTACAAGAAAAGATGAGAGCAGTTACAAAATCAGCACATAAAGTACTTTTAAAATACTATTAAATACTAAGAGATTTTAAATATATATGATCATTAATTACCTGGCTAATCCATCGTTGTATAAGATTTCGAACTTCAGTGATTTCCAAAGTATGTCTTCGAATTATAGATACATTCAAACCGCAGTATAAACAACGTAGATCACCACTCACAGCAGTAGATGACTGTTGTGAATAACTAGGTCCAGAGTAAATGCCGGGTTCGTCGTCGGTCGAAGCGTGTACGGTGTAATACCAAATCAACATTGTCGATACTAAGTCTAGACTGAATGCCGGGTTCGTAAGCCAAAGCGTCTAATACTAAATCCAATTTATCACCAGTGTCGTCATGAGTAGCAGGAGCAGAATCCATAATCAGGCTGTAGTCGTCAAGGATAGGAGAATCCTCAAAGTTAATGAGTGAAAGTAGTCAATTTAAACCACGATTAGTATACACAAGTCGTAAGTAAACAAACAAGCAATGATTTTGACATTAACTTTTTCCGGCGGCTTGTCAAAAGTTGACTTGATGTTGCCATAAGAAGAAAAAATCGATAGATCGATTATATTATTATTTCACAAAAAAATTGTTCTTTAATGGAAATAATATTAGTTTCCATTACATGATATTCATTAATTCATTTTCTTTTCGGAAAAATATCTCTGTCTATTAAAAATAATATCACTATTATTGTTCCGATTCATTCTTGGTAGTTTTTTTTTGTAAAGGCAACATCTTGAAAATATTTTTATGTTTCCTAAGATTAGTCATTTTCATATCTATTTAATGTTTTTGAAAAAATATCCCATCATGCACAGACTTATGAATATATGCAAGACATGAGTAAAATAACAAGGTATTTTTCTACTGAAACCAATTTGTTGTGCAGCTCTGGGCCAAAAATTGGCATTCCCCTTTAACCACAGCAAATTGACGTTATTTATTAAAGATTTTGAACCGTATCATTTTATAGTAAAGCCAAAAATTGTTTGAAGAATTTGTCAATTTGAGTTTTTTTTTCGGTTTGTAACTTTATTGTGACAAACAAATAAAATCTAGTTCTACAAGTAAATAAAGTTTTCGTAATTGTAGTGTTTTTGTGGTGTTCGATAATTGTATTAATTTAAAAATTATACAAAAATAAAAACATTAATTTAATACATAGAAAGGCTACAAAGACTAGAAGTTTTAAGCTCAATAAGACCTCTTTCCAGACTACTCTAAAAAAAAGAAAAAAGAAACTCACTCATCCAAATTTAAAAATCATTTAAAAATCGAAACGATGAGTAGAATTTCAAAAAATGATGAACGACCGGAAATCCGCGACGCTAGCTTTCTTTTCAAATGTCTGGAGAGTAATTGCTTGGATGAAATGGTCTTAAATGCTAGCGTTTATTACGTTTTATTGTGATTCATACAAAGAAATGTAATTTAGTTATTATACTGTTGTAACACGACATTGTATTAATTGGATAGTGTGAAAGGAACTGATGAAAAGTACAGGTTTCATAAAGTATACTTTCTCGAGGATTTTATATAGGTAAGTGTTTAGCGTGGTTGTAATACTCATTAAAAAGAGTTTTAAATTTAAGCCAGTATTTTTTCTTTATCTAACATTAACCGTTCTAGAGAAATGGCTTACACAACAATTTGATATCACAACAGTAATTCAATTATCCGCGAGCAAAAGTTTGGCTGAAGAGTGGAGACTATTTCGACATCAGTCATGACATCTTCCAGTTGACAATGATGATAAACTTGTTGCTTTTAATCAAATTATGAACGGTTTAATTAACTACTGTAAAGTAATGACTATAAGCCATAAAATATATTGTATATTATTCCGTGGTCTTCTGCTTTTTTGAACAACGTAAATATACCTAAAATAAAACAAATTTAAATCATATAGAGTCTACCAATGTACAACTTCTTTATTCTACTGATTTCTTTTTCATGAGCACCAAAGTAAATGAGGTCTAAAGTAATAAATTGAACTGTTAACATTATCTCGACGTGTTCAACGCATTCTTTACCCGCTTATCTTGGCAAATGGTAACATTTTTACATACATATCTACCGGCGACCTTAAAAACTAGGATAGCGCGACCCTACATAAACACAACATTCAATCTGTAATGGATTTTATAAAAATGCATTGCGAATACAATAAATGCCATAACCTACCTTATTGTGAACAGAAATAGAGGTGTTTTTACTATCACATCGTTGCCACAGATCGTCGATATGCAAATAATAATTTTTATTTTTATAAACTTTATGATTTTTTATCTGACGACGTCAAACGGACACAGGATCGAGTATTACGGTATAAAGTAAGAATTTAATTTCACAACATCAACAAGACTGTGTAACAAGATATAATAAAACATGGATACTAGTTACCTTTTGAAATAGTGGACAAGAGACTATAATATCTAGATATAATAAATACTAAGAACTCTTTAATAAGAAAACCTTTATAATAACTAAGACCAAGTTCTAAGAGGAAAGCTGGCGACACATAAAACAGTCGACAATAAAATAAACTTTTACAATTATTTAACCAATGTAAAACACATAGCACACACATTAACGCATGCATTTGCAAGTAGTAAGTGTGTACTCGTCTCATAAACTTCCCTTTATCTTGCGTCCAATTACAGCAAGACTTACTGGACAATGATCAGTGTTGCTATTTTTAAATTAAATTCAAATTAACATGCTTTTAGCGGACCACACGCGTTACAGATAAACAATCGATTAATCGATACACATTATCTCTTTATTTTTACAAATGTTCCAACTATTTTAATAAATGGATCTGATTGTTACTCGAATCGCTTATCGATCTTCTTTATAGGTTGACTTTTAAATCTTGAGTCGATGTTAATTTTATCGATAATTGTGGCTGATCTCTAGTGAAATATTGAGTAGTTAGTGCAGAAAAGGTTGCTGTTTATTGGATATAATGTTTTAGATATAAATGAAATTAAACTTGGTTTCTTTAATCACTTTCGTTTTAATTTACAAGATCGCATCTAGTCGTCTCGTCAGTCTCGCAGACATCATACTAATGTAATAACTTAGCCACGTTACAAACATGTTCGAATTGCCAAAATTTCATTCAAAACATATCTGTTTTACACTTGGTCATAAAACAAAAGTATTTTCTCTACCTTCTAACTACAAAGAAATACCTAACTACTGTTTTAAGTAGACAAAACAACGAAAGCGCTCAAGGATTATTTCTACTAGGACACCATAAGGCATTAGGATAGCCACTAAGTCAGTTAATACCCTCTACGCTAGTGTCGGCATCGTTAACTGTGTGCCTGGCGATCAGCTGATCCCCTATAATCGGCTTATGAATACTGTGTCGGTCGTACCATTAACCAACTCAAGAGTGTTTCGTTAAAATGTTTCGAATTTTGAAATGGAGCTTAGCTTGAAGACTTTAGTCGAGGGTTATTGATTCGATACATTTATGAAAAGATTGTTCGTAATTTATTAGACTCTGGTATCAATAGAGGATAGGATTTTAATCAATTGAACTATCAGTCTAGTTTTTCAAGGGTAAAACAGGACACGTAATAGTTTTCTAACTTATTTAAGGACGTCATCTTATGCTGTCATTTATGGCAGCGAAACATAAATACTAAAAACAGTATTACAACGCTAATACCTCCACAACAACTAGGTTCTAGAATTCCTTAGTCCTGCGTAGTCTCTTTAGAATATTTTTGCCCCGTAGATGAATACACGAAAACCTTAACAACACACATCACTTATACACAGTCATTTTTACATCCATTGTCCAATTATCACACTTTTAAATTAATAATTGACCATAATTATGGTCCAAAACTTCACCATCAACAACAACGGAACAACAGAAGTTGCAACAACGCCCATCTCGACAAAACAATACGCGCGATAGCGATCATTGGGATGAGGTGCGCACGCGCAGGATGCTCTCACAGGCCGGAAGTGTCGCGCTGTCACAGACAATGGGCTATTGTGGACAGTAATTACCGTGCCGGATACTACGTCATTATAGTGCGGCCTGATTTGAATGGGAGCTTATTGTGAATGTGAGGGATCATTTTTAATAAAATGGTACAGGAAATCGATGTATGATGACGCTGGAGGATGTAATTTTGACCCCGTTTTGGATAGTGATCATAATGAAATCCTACGGTACAAAAAAAAACAAATTGTTAAGAAGTGTATCTATTGTAATTATATACTCCGCTAAAAATCTAATAAAAATTGTCTTTGTCCAATCGAACCACATGACTTGTGGTCGAAGTAGTGTAAAACAATTGAATAAAAAAATAAAAATTTTCAAAACAAGTTTTTTTTATGTGCTCTATCTAAATACTATTCAGATATTTTAGGGATTTAGAGTAAAACTCATGGAGTGATCCTGCGTAATTTCAGCTCAATCGATTACAGATATCGATCTCAAAATTTACTTGCTTTCGACGTCACTAACATAATGTTTATTATTGGCTATTTGCTAATATGTTTGATCAACTAAATTTATTACAGACATGGACACTTACATACATACATTGAAAGTCAAATAAAAGTGTTAGGTACTTGTGTTCATTCGAAATCGATTCCATATAAGAATACCGCCATTAATAATCGGCACTCGAAATTGTCACCATGTAAACCGGTGGTTACCATCAAATTATGGCCATCCTATTACAATACAATAAGCAATCAAACGAGTGTCGTGTCACATGCGCACGCGCAAGTCATCAATTAAATGCAGTTTAATTGATGTCACACAATGATCTATAGATCATTGTGTGACCTGGGGCTGTGATGATCTTAAATGAGTCGGAATTAGTTATTAGTGGATGTTAAAGGGTCAAGGTCATTGTGGGCGGGAGCCCATTGTGGGCGGGAGCCCTGACGGCTCGCAACATCGCTGCGCTGCGAAGGCCACAGCGCGCGATGGCCGTCAGGATAATAAGGGGATACCGTACGATCTCCTTTGAGGCAGCGAGCCTCCTAGCCGGATCGCCGCCCTGGGACCTCGACGCAAAGCTCCTCGCGTCACTCTATTGGTGGCGCGTGGAAGCAGTCGAGCGAGGCGAACGCCTGGTGCCTCGACAGGTTGAGGCACGCAGGGCAGAACTCCGCCAGGCCTTAGTGGCGGAGTGGCAGACGCGTTTAGCGCAACCCACGGCGGGGCACGCCGCTATAGCGGCTGTAAGGCCCTTTCTAGAGGACTGGCTCAATAGGAGCCACGGCGCCCTCAGTTTCCGGCTGACGCAGGTGCTTACTGGACACGGGTGTTTTGGGAAGTACCTGTGTCGCATAGGTCGGGAGCCGACGTCTCAGTGCCACCATTGTGGTGATTGCCGCGATGATACGGCGCTGCATACCTTGGTGGAGTGCCCAGCTTGGGCCGAGCAGCGCCGTGACCTGGTCGCGGCCGTAGGTGCTGCGGGAAATCTCTCGCTTCCGGCTGTAGTGTCTACTATGGTCGGGAGCGAGTCAGGGTGGAGTGCCGTCGCTACCTTCTGCGAAGCCGTGATGCTCGCAAAGGAGGCGGCGGAAAGGGAGAGAGAGGCTGCCTCCTCTCTCCCCTCCCGCAGCAGACGCACTAGACGTCGTAGGGTGGCCGACCTGCGGCCACCGTAGGGTGCGGCCTGCGGACGACAGACTCGGGGCGTCTTGTCGTCCGACCAGCAGCAGGCCTCGAGGCGGCGGCGCCGTGTTCCGCGCGCGCCTCTTAATGGAGTCCTGCGGTCGGGGTGACGGCCGCAGTGGGTGACGGGGCCCGCCTAACCATCTGGCGAGCCAATACCCGTCGGGGGGATGCGACGAATGCTTCGGCGATACCCGCCCCTCCGACACATGGGTAAGTGGAGGAACACCGGGTTGGTTTTTAGTCAGTATGAGTCTGACAGTACCCTTCGCCCTTCCCCGAGGGTGGTGGGTCTCCATGAGGATTTTCCAACCCGACACCAAAAAAAAAACAAAAAAAAAAAAAAAAAAAAAAAAAAAAAAAAGGGTCAAGGTCATTTGTGCATTATAGTTCAGCTAATCTGCATTGTATGAAGGACTGCAGCGCCTTAGATTTGACTTTAAGAAATTTTTGATGGAGGATTGATATGTTGTATCAGTGTCAGCAAAATGCGACCTTAGCACAACTTCTAAAATAGACTATAAATATGTTTAGTTTTAGAGGTAATAGACCACCACAGACGGGGCTCAACAGGCCTATGAAGCAAGCGAAATAAGTTACCGCGGCCTCGGCCTAGAGCAGGAGAAGGAATGGGAGGCCCGGGGTTTTTTCTCACACTCTTGTCTCAAACTGAGCAAAAGAAGTCATTTGATGATTTTTCCTCCTAGCTTCTAAAATACTATAAATGTGTAGATATAGTTTTATTTTTATTTTGAAAAACATTGCCCTAGGATAGATACATTACGATAGCTTAATTCTTCCCCTCCCCCATCCCGCTCCAATACCCGATTGCTTACCATCAGATATAGTCCTTTGCCGCTTCTATCCCATAAAAATATAAAACTTATAGATATAAAGGCCGGCAACGCCCTGGCATCCCATGGTTCGCACATACAGTACTGTTCGCCAGTTTTCTTACTGGAACTTAGCTTGACACGCTTCCATATGTCTAGATGAAGTTTATCGATATCAGTTCATCGTATTAATGTTATAAATCATACCTATCAGGGGCGGTGCTTCATACATAACCAGAATCGATTAAAAAAATCGAATTTATTCAATCAATACGAGTTCTCGAATCGATTGAGATCTTTATCTATCGAATGATAAACTCTCTGGTGTCATCGTTAATGTTTTTTGATTATGAAAGTTTATTTGGTTAAATACAATTTCTTTTAAAGGTCTGGGTGTGTGTCTGTGTGATATGTTTTGTAATTTTGTTTTTTCCTACTGTCTATTGAGGCTCGATGTCAGGTTCCAGCAAAGTATTAGTTATTGGAGATATTCTAATACTTTTCTTGGATTATTTTCCGCAATATAACAAGGGGCCGATTACCCATGAAATTAAACAACGCTTATATTTTGTTTTGCATTCTGAATGAAGTCCAGAACCCTACCTCTTGGTTGTTATATTAGATATTCCCTACCACGCAACACCATTCTCCTAATCCGTAATCCTCAGATCCTGGCAAGACACATGTTATTCCACTATTGACGTTGTTATTGACGGAGCCGATTGCTTACCATCAGATATGATCCTTTGCTTCTTTCTTCTTTCTAGCTTCTTTCTATCCCATAAAAAATATTTTTTCTTTTATTTTCTCCTAATTAAAACAAAAATATACCAAAAACAACTCATACGAAGTCGGCCAGGTGGTCATAGTGTACATAATTTTGATAATTTTGCCAAACATAAACATGTATAATGTAAGCTATATAAACCCACTCGGAAATTATAATACTAAACTAGTCGAGATAAGCGAATTTGGCATTACTGATGGTGGATAACTGAGTGAAACTCAGTTTATGGGGTTTTTATGGTACATTAACACATTGTCAACACATGGCCTCTATTGAGGCAAAAACTTGTTTTTGAGTTAAAGGGAATTTGTAGAATTGTTTGTTTGTGTATATGATAATAAAGTTATGTAAAACGCAATAATGTGCCCATGGCTCCGGCCTGGAGCAGGATAAGGAACTGGTTGGGTTTTTAGATAGTGAGAGTCTGTCAGTGCAATCAGGGTTAGAGAAAAAAATTGAAAATGTTCACCCCTCATAAAAATTCAGGTTCGATTATACACGAGGTCTGTTAACTAAGTTTAGGTATCCTATGTGCTTAAGTTAGTTATGTTCATAGGGAACCTTCGTTATAAACTGTTCTAAAATTGCAAAAATACGTATTTCATCATCAGATTTACAATAAATTCAAAGAGCTCCAATTCTAATGCCAAAGCCTAACAGTATCATATCCTAATAATTTACCATTATCGCTGACCGACACGCAAATATAGAAACGTAATCATAACAAATCAGTAACTCAATGGAAAATCAAACTACCGTTGCACAAATAAATCTCGCGATTTCCCCGACCGAACAAATTAGTGAGACAACGGTGTTCATACAATCTACATGTAACCGCAGATCCAGTTTAGTTGTCGATCCGAATCGGCCGCCGGCGCAGGCGCACCGCTAGACACGCAAAAACTATAGATATCACCTGAATATTGTAAGGCAAACAAAGCTTCGGGAAATGTGGAGGGTGTGGTCCCAGTGACAGCGGGAAGCGGAGTCGTCTTATGTTTTATTTTGGCTTGGTAGGATGGGTCTGAGTAACTTTCAAAATTACTATATCTTTATGGTAATTTTAAAAAGAAATAATATCAGTCGGCCTGTTTGGCTTTTTATTCCATAAAAAGAACCAACTCAACACTTTGATTAAAATAAGAAAATATCAGAATTCAAATCAGAAAACTTGATCCAAAAATAAAATATCTAATTCAATGCACAGGTTACATTTCCTGAAACAAAAGAAACAAATGCATTACACTTATAGAAAATCAACAATGAACTATAAATCGCCTTTCAGACCCCACACTCCGTATCTGCTATTGCTTGCACTCGCACCCTACCGCTCTGGGCCAGTCCGTCACAGCCTTTGAATTCAGCACCGCTAGCTACAATTTTTGTTACGTCCGTCTGTACCAGCACCACTGCCTGCTCCATTTATGTACTTAATGCTTCATTGCACACCATTTTCTATGTCTAGCTAGATAATAATACCGTTAGCTAAAATAAAGTCTATTGTGTTAACAGTAAGATGTATTTTTAAATATTAATTATCACCTTCGAATATATTAAAACATTATAAAGACCGTGAAAACTTTCATTTGCAGCAATTCTAGTCAACAGGTAAAAATTTAAAAAGATTTAAAAACGTTTTTAGTGATTTAGATTTAGATCGAGACCGTGGCCAAAAAAAAAAAACAATCACACCCCTCTCCCAATTCTGAAATTAATTTTACGATCAAGATCAGCTTCTATAATTAAAAATACACATAAAATTAACGCCTTAGATAGCATGGAACAGCGATTACTCTAGATGTCACCGGCCGTATCCTATATAATTACAGAGCTATGTTCATCCCAAAGCCTGTGTTTATAGTAAACAAACATAGTATTAAGAAGACGGACTTGCATAGACGCGGTCCACATAACCGTGACGTGTGTCGCCACCTACGACGTCGACCACGCCTCTCTTGACAGGGCTGTCATGTATGCGTTAATTGGAGTAGATGCTTCAAGTCATATTGTAGAGTACTCGTCTTTATTTACTGTAGTATAGATTTTAGCTGTTTAGCGTAAGGGTTCAATTTTTGCTCGACTTTTATAAAAATATGAAGATAACTACAGCTTAACTCATCTAGGTTAAGATAAGTCTAGCTGAAATACAGGCAAATTAGTTTTATACACAAGGAAAAAAATCACACAAGAAAAAACGTAGAGCAATGAACTTTTGTAGTAAAAAAATAATCATTTTTCGAAAATAAACTGTAACTGTAATTACTGACAGCCCTAAACCTGCGCACGCGCAAATAGCCCAAGTGACACGAACGACACCGCAATCTCTGATTAACACGGAACGGCTAATCTTTGAAACGCGGACGCGATGCCAAGTTAATGTATTACCCCGTAAATGGGGTAACACAATTATAGGGTAACACTGTTAGACCACTGGGCTGGTTATCATGACTTATAAAGTTTAGATTAAACAAGCTCTAAGGGTTGCTATAACCACAATTAGCGTGGTCTAGTCCAGTTTATTGAGGTTGCCCTAACAAGATCTAGATTATATTAACCTATGTTTAGATTGACCTGTGTCTAGCAGCAGGCAGTTAGGCAGTAAACATTACCACCGTTTACCGACATCACCAGATTTTGTTGCTTAATTTGGGTAAGTTGATATTTCCATCTCTATCTTTTGTACAAGACTGAAAGCCAAAATCATTTAAGTATTCCAACTTACATTCGTCAGTGAAGCTAGGTGGTATTCCAAAGTGTTGATTCTAAATTGATTTCTTAATAGTAATTCAACTTGTGTCCGCGTTGGTCCCTTTGAAGCGCCTTTTCCTCCAAACCTTATAGATCCAATGACTGGATGGTTAAGAATTAATTTAATTCTTTGGATCTGTAAGTTATTTTTTCTCTAAACAGCTATCATGTTCCGAACCGTTAAAATGTATATTATATGTCCTCCGTCCCTTGACTCTCTGATCCATTATCCCCCGATAACCCCTGGGTGATGGCACTGCGTGCGTGAGGTCCATAACTCTAGGGATAATCGCGGGCTGCGCACGCGCATCGTGGGCGACAAACCTATATAACGGTGTTAAATTCTGTGACACTTAAGTTTGAATTGTGAGGGGGATTTTAATGAAGGTATTCGAGCATACCCCCTCTTTGAGGGAGGGGAGTTGTGTCAATAGATGTTAATTTTATGTTAAAGTACCAGTTTGATTTATTTTGTTATTTGTGTAGTGTGAAGTTTTTCAATATTACAGTTTCTTTGGGTATAGCTTTACATAACGAGAAGGAAAAAAAGAAGTCTTCATACGTGGTTAAAAAGCTATTACTGAAAAAAGACGTCTTCAAAGTTTCTTCTTAAATAATTCACTTACGAACACTACACAAAAGTAACATCTAATCGAACATTGGCCCAACACAGCCGCCCAATCATCTCGACACCCAACGGTACAGTCAGCATGACAAATCTATAATGTGGCAACTAAGCCAGCACCAGTACGGCTGACCTCCACTCTGAACCAAATTAATGCGATCGCGAAACAAATGAGGGGTCATATTAAGTTGGTTGGTACCGTTAAAGGTGTAAGGCTAATTGTTCGAAGTTCCACTATAAGATTTATGACGTCACGAACGACGTAACTTCCGGGCTGTGGGAGCATCGTGTTGCTAACCTGTGCATCATTAGCAGGAGCACAGCACAGTCGTTTCTATGTATACCCTTTGTATTTTAATGGTGACTGCTTGTCGCAAAGGAATATTTTTTGTCTCTATCATTTTTGTATAAAAATAAAAGCGATCCGATAAAGCCTCATGATAAATTTATGAAAAATAACACTCCACCAAAAACGTTACATTTACATTACAGAAAAAAAAGGTTTTCTTCAAATCAAAATTTGTTTATCAATAACCGTCTTTTGTTTAGAATGCATGTTTATAATATACGTAGATAGGTACTCTTTGTTACAAGAAACAAGTAATACACTATAGTATCGGATCTTAGTATTTGTAACTTCACAAATATTTCTTTAGAAAGGAAACGTTTAAAGAATACCTTAGCAATGTTTAATATCTAGTATATTTCTAGACAGTAAATAAAATATCGACTGCACTAATATTTTCACGCAATAGCACTAAACTTTTAATGGTTCACATCACCAACACAGGCATCAAACACACACAGTATTTATAGGAAACCATTAATTCTACAATAACAATTAAAGAAATTCAATTAACACTTCAATTGCAAGTCTACCTGTCAAGAGTCACCGACACTATTCAATTATAAAATAGCGCCATCTAGCGTAACTGCCTTCCTCAACTTTCTATAATTTAATATCTTTCCACAATAACGCTTTATAGAATTGCTTTCCCAGTTAAATGTCTGGTTTCTATTTATTTCCACCATTCAACACGCATACTATGAGATCGCATGAAAGGAATCACAAATAACTATTAGATGAAATGGCAATATTCCTGGTGAAATAATCAGAAGTGACACTCCGTTAAGACCAAATGTCCCTTCTTGTAAGAAGAGACTGAATCTAAAATTAGTCCTTCATCACAGTAACCGGGCAATACTAAACAAACCCCTTCCACTTAAAAATACACTTAATCACGAAAATAACGACTTACTCACATGAATTAAAAGAGAAATGCTCGACTCATTTCAAGTCACAACGGGACTCTCATTCATGAGCAGCATGACCGGCGTGTTAAAGTGGAGTAAGCTACTCGTCATCAAGAAGGAGACACAAGGTTTAGGCCGATTTAAAAAAATATATATGCAATGTGCATACCTAAAATATTATGTCTTTAAAATGAATTGTGACATCTCTCTTCACAAAACCGTGTCACTATAGCAACAGTTACAATGACGTAATATAGATCGGTGCGCACGCGCATTTGAACACTCAAATCAAAACGTTTGCGGAGACGGCGAAAGTTATTCAATAAATCAAATTAGACCATGTTATTGTCAATGTCTGTACATTAATCAGTTTTGTAATATATTATTTATTTGAAGTTGAATGAATGTTCCGTCTCTTTCCGGCGCAGGCGCAACAAACTGCAGTTAGAATAACGTATTTCGTAAGCTAAGATAAATAGTCAGTTTAGACAAGACAATCATAGAATCAAATTGAATGTTTCATAACCTTTTGAAAGTAAACCAAATATTGAAAATATTTTACTAAGAACCATGTTCAATTTAAAACCAACCCTAAAAGTGCGTTATACAAATAAGAACTGTGGGCCTCCTATTTCCAATAAAATATTCGATCAAAATTTAAATCGTAATTCACAGAAGTTATAACTGTTAGTCTCAAACTTAAATAGAGAACATTCTCCAGACAATTTCACGGTAAACCTAATAATAATACCCTATTTCTATCCATAATAGAAATACTATGTCTATGCATTTGCTAATCGGTATAAATAAATAGCTGTCAAATGTCGATTCGTATGCAAAACGTCGAGATGCTGATAAGCCGGTACATTATAGGACATTACGACAAGTGCTGGTCGTTCAGTACCGTTGCCCAGGCGCAGAAGCCGGCCAACAGATGCGCGGGCGTCGCTCGTCAACTATCCCTGCGCTTGCGCATAATGGCGACACTCATAAAAGGAACTACGGTAATGGCCGACTTTACGACGGCTAATCGATATAAAATATTATTACTAATGTTATAAAATTATTATTCAATTTATTTATTAATTTATTATTCAAAAAATGTTTAGTTTGCGATCTGTTAGTTAGGTGTTTGGTTGAGGGTTGATTTAATTAATTTACGGGATTATCGTGAAGATTTCTTTTCTATGTTATTGTTCTCTGGACATAATCCAGCATTTTTATTTGTCTACTAGCTTCCGCCCGCGGCTTCGCCCGCGTCAAATTAGTTTTTTCCTGATCCCTTATGTCTAAGAGACTCTTACAGGGGCCAGCCCAAAAGTACCATTTTCAAATTCCACACTTCTTGAAATTTTCAAATTCCACACTTCTTGTGGAATTTGAAAACGGTACCCCTCTTGCTCATTGCTAAACATAAGCGGGTATTGTAGTGCGTCATAAAACTTGTGTGTGTCGGACACCCTGATCAATGTGTTATCACGGGTGTGAAAAACAATATCGCGCGATGCGAACTGTTCACCACACACCATGGCAGCGACTTCGTTTTAATAAACGTGCATCGTAATCAATCGTAAATAAATAATAAATCATCGTAAAGCATGCAATCGTAAAGGGTGCATTATAACGTCTTTCGTGTTCCCCGCTTGGCGTACAATCTGCGAGCACTACTAATTAGTGATTTTCCCGTGGCATTTTTTCTAAGGCTGTTTTGAAGGTGTTAATGAGGTTATTATGTTCGTGCAACATTCTTTGAATTTTTAAAACAATGTCCCTTTCATCTCCTTCAATATTTTGCCATCAACAACGGTCAACCTCGCTGTTTTCGTCTCCCATTAAATCAATTAGTAGAAATTTTGGTTGATCACTGTTTGTGGAAAGCAAAGAACAAATCCTATGATAAAGTTGCCCTTGTACCGTAAATGTGGGTGAAAATCCAAGCATGATGACAGGAAAATCGCCGAGATTCATTGCTGTCCTTTCTTCTGTCGTTGCTCCTCGGGGTCACCAAGCGTTGGTACTGATACTTTGCCTCCAGAACAGCACATACCTAGGGTCTCTTTCTTCCACTTGAGTGCCTCACAGCGTCTGCATTATTGGCCATTCTACCTATGAGGACTAATCGATGATTAAAGTAATCAAGTAACAGATCATAATTAAAAGCAGCATCGGCAAATGCCTCCCACGTATTCATCGTAAACGTACGTCTCCTCAGCATTAATTAAACGTTGTCTACGTGTTTCTTCGGAGATCTCTGCGGCTATGTACGAAGCTTGACGCTCAGCATCTAAGATTTGGCGAGCTTGGGTCTATTGAGAAGTGTCAGCAGCTCTTTGATCCGCGTGACGCTCGACATCAATGTATTGGCGAGCTTGGGACTGTTGAGAGGTCTCAGCAGCTCTTTGAGCCGCGTGACGCTCGGCATCAATGGCTTGGCGAGCTTGGGTCTGTTGAGAAGTCTCATTCCAGTGATCTGGCAAGTTTAGCAGCCCGAGCTCTGCTAGAGCTTTAACTAAATTGGACTTTCGTTTGCGAGGCATCGTAGAACAACAAAAATGAAATGAATCGAACAAAACAAATGTACAGATTAAGATTTATTATATTAAAAAAGCTTTTTTCACCCTACCTGCACCTACTTGGATAAGTACTTATTTACAATCAATGCAAAAAAGTAGGATGCTATTAGATTAATTGAATAAAAAAAGGAAATAAAAGCAAATCGTATTTTTTTAAAGTAACGGAAACTATTTTACCTACTTGTAACGTTGTAACTACGAACTTGAAAATTTTTTTACAGGATCTAATTAATAAAAAACACTTAAAAAGTTAGACGAAACAATAAAATAATTTTACTGGATCGAAAAATGTAATTCTCTAAAGCGCAAATTTCTCTTATCGCAACCGACAACGACCTCTGTCCTCACGTGTCTGTCCGTTCGGGTAGACATAGTTAGATTCGTGCGCTTCCCCACCACACGACAGCGCCGCGCCGCACTTCGGCGAATGTGCGCGACGCCGACGGCAGCGGCGGCGATGCAGAGTGTTCATTAAAAGGAATTTATACATCGAAAGTGAACTATTTTGTAACTTGATACACCCAAAACTTCTAAATTACATGTTCCTAGGTTCAATAGTTAAGATTTCGTATACATAAAGGTGGGCTTTGTAGATCCCGTTCCGAATCCGTTCCGGGTCTTATCTTCAATTCATCCCCTATTTCACTACATATCACACTGATAAAATTTTCAAAATGCTAGTACAATCGATGTTTTGTTTCTTATGACGTGATATTTGACGAAATTGCATACTAACTTTCAACCCTTATTTCACCCCCTAGGTGGTCGAAATTTCAAAAAAGCTAGAACAAATATTTCAAATTTTTTTATCAAGTGCTTAAATATTAAGTTTTATGGTTTTATCTTTAAAAATTAAGAAATCCCATACAAACTTTTAACCCCTATTTCAACCCCTTTATCCCTGTTTTTCGAAAAAAAAGTAGCCTATGTTCTGTCTCAGGGTTTAAAGATTGTCTGTACCAAATTTCATTAAAATCGGTTGCGAGGTTTAAGCGGGAAAGCGTAACAGACAGACAGACAGACAGACAGACAGAGTTACTTTCGCATTTATAATATTAGTTAGGATAATAGCTGGGTCTTAGAGATGAGATTACTGGAAAATTTTGTTACAGCATAAAGTCTTTATTTGTACCCTGAATGAGGCAATTGGCTTATTTAATTATAGTCTGCAAATCTTAATTAACCGCTACATGTCTGTTCAAGAAATAATAACCATGGTGTCTTTTATGGACTATCATTCATAAGATAGGTTCAGTTAACCACAGATCTAGGCATTAGCATACCGCTAGGATAAGCTAGGTCATGAGATAACTACAAAATTACAGACCTAGGCTATTAACTGCAAGTCCAGGGTTCAAGTTTGTAGAGTGCAAGGTCTAAATACTTAGTAAATGAACTAGTTTTTAACTTGAATGCTAATGTTGATCGAGTTTTGTTTCGAGTTTTATTTTCTTCAGCAGTTTCAGACTCAATGCTTATATTAAGATAATAATAGAAATCAATACTGAATCGACTTTTTGAATTTGATCCATTGATTCGATATCAATTCCCATATCTTTCCTAACCAAATTTAAGTATCAAATAGAATAATATTTAGCCACATAATCTTAAACACATCACAGATAGCACAATTATTTTATGTTTCCCTAAGCGGCTTTAACGCCTAATTAAAATCAGAAGCACCACAAAATGACCGCTGGAACAAGGTTAAGTAATTGCTGGTCTCTGAATGAGATATGTTCACACAACTAAATAGACTTAAACATATAATATCGGCCTAGAAAAGTGACTTGGAGAAATGTCCAGCCTCTTTGTCTATATCTCATATAGGAACGGGAGCTGTTCTCTGAGTACGTCCATTTATAAAACGTCGAGTTAAAAAGTTGTTGGTATAGGATTGAGATCGCCGTCTACTAATATCTGATTGGTGATTAGTTTTCTGAGAGCGTTCTTGCTATTTATAGTAAAAATAAATAGGATATAATTATATATCTCCACAAAAGTGATACGCTAAAATAATAATTAGTTTTTTTGCTCTCAAATATATAATTATCAGTATCCTAATATCAAAATCAAGGCGTTCACTACTAAAAATAAGCCCTTAATTTTAAAAGTCGACTGTTTATCAAGACTGAATAACCCCAACTTCCATTTCCACCGATTGGAAGTGACCTACATTCAACAGCATCAATATCATTCAACAAATATAAGATTTATTTTAAAGACTATTCTAACTTTCTTCTTTATTTCTTCCACAGCCAGACACAGTCCCTCAGGCCAGCATTGACATGACAACAGTCCTGGAGGTGAGCGAGGCAGACAGCGTGACGGGGCACTCCTACAGCCTGGCCATCACGGCTCCGGAGCGAGTGACATTCGTGAAAGGCACCTGCAGGGAGGAGGCGCGGTGGTGGTCTGACGTTCTTAGCGTGTACCCTAGGAGTAAGGTCAGTATCCAGTGGAAGGAAGATGTAGTTATAAGACACGTAAGCTCTGCTCTGCTATCCATTGGTTTAGGTTCCTCAATTTATTAGAATAACTAGCTTCCGCCTGCGGCGTCCTCCGCGTGGTCTATTGATAAAAAGTAGCCTATGTCCTATTCCGGAGTGTATCCTATGCCTGTGCCAAATTTCATCCAGATCCGTCCAACCTTTTATTTATTTATTTATTTATTAATTTGGATTCCCGACAGAAGATACACTTACATGCTATGTTAATCAATATGTTACATTAATACTGCCTTGTGTTCCTCCAATTATGGGGAACCACATCATACATATTTTGTTGGCATAAAACAGGAATTAACCAAATTCAAAAAAAAAAATATATATATTTTTTTTTTTTTGAATAACAAAAGAAACAATCTCTAAATTAAATCAATAAAATTAAAATTTTAGTTACATTGTAATCCAGAAGACTAAACCAAACTAAACTTATTATTCAATTAAATGAGATCAATGTTATCACTGATAGACATAATCAAAGTAAATAAACATATTTTTGACAATAAACTATATAAGTAACAATTAATAAAACTTAAATTGAATCTGAAATTAAGATTAAGATAAATAGGAAATATTAACATAAATTAAATCAAAATCTGATACCTCAACACACGCTGTCTCCTAGTCTTAAAAAAAGTAAAGATTTGAATTTTCCCAATTTATTTGAGAATATGTCTATGTCTTCCGAGGCGCTAGATAACTCATTGTACTTGTTAGTCATTCGTGCTATGGGTGAATGCTTGCCCACGTTAGTTCGGTACTGCGGGGTTGTAAGTAATGGACGGGGGTAGCGTGGGATCCTGGTTGGTACGCTTAGAAGTATATTATTGAGAAGGTCAGGACAGTCAATACCATTATTAAGTAGTTTATATAGGAACATGAGGTCTAGGACTGTGCGCCGAGATTCCAATGGAGTTAGTTTGAAGTGGTTGATTCTGTCTAGGTATGTTCGACAGTTACGAACCTTGAACCGATAAGTAAGGTGTCGTGCGAGTCTTTTTTGTATTTTTCGATCCTGGTAATATGTACTTGATATGAAGGACTCCATACTGTGCTGCAATACTCCAATTGACTGCGAACATAGCTATTATATAAGATAAGAGATGTAGATGGTTTTTTAAAGTCTTTAGAGGAACGCAACACGAATCCAAGGGCCCGGTAAGCTGAATTTACTGTTTTGCCTATATGATCTACGAAACTTAATTTGCTATCTAGATAAATGCCCAAATCCCGTATGACTGAGTAACAAACATCCAAACATCGTAACTTTCGCAGTTATAAGTAAGATGCTATTCGGAATTATAGATTGTCACATTTCTTCTTTTGACGCTTATTTTAATAGTCGGTACATAAACACAATAGTCTATAAGGAAGAATGCAGTCTCTTAATACAAATATTGCTTGCTTAACAGAAGAATTCTATCATCACGTGATGTACCATTTCCTTATTAAGTACCAATAATATTTATTTTCTTCAATACAGGATTCAGAACAACTATCATCAATCATATCAGCTACACGTTCAAATCATTGTTGAAAACAATGATTCATCAAGGTTTTTTTCTGTTATTGTAGCTGCAAATATTCTTTAAGTTTTTCCCTAAACAGACGTATCCACAATAATCGTACACCCATACCAACACAACACACTCTTTTCGTTTTGAAAGCCATCAAACAAAGAATTACGTACAGTAGGTAATTTCGTAAACGGTTCCCCTCAATAATTTGCAGTCAGCTACCTCGATCGGCCTTTATCAAGCATAGGTCATTCTCCAATTATGTGTTTACGTACTCATACAGAGGGCTGAGGTATCTGTTAAATTGCTGACTTCCTCCACCAACCTTCAGAACTGTGTCCAATAGTGTCGGCATTCACACCTCCCTATTATTAGAAGCAAGGGTTAAGCCTAGTTGATATGATCTCAAAAAATTTTGAAATCCCATCTCTGAAAGTCATAAAACAAAATCACTAATTCTGTATGTTTCAACTCTTAAATTGTTAAACAGATATGTCTATTAGGAATATAATGATTTTAAGTCTTACACAACAGGCAAAGATGCGTCGTTAGGCTTGTTAAAAACTTAATGTTCCCGCAAACAAGTTTTCAAATTCAAACTAATCAAAATTCCTTATACACATGTGACCTCAAATGAGGATCCTGGTCCTTTAGCTGCAGCCTCATACATGTATGCTTGCAATAACACTAAATAGTATACCTTGCAAAACGAGTAGTAATTATTTCTATCACTTAAAATTCACAATTAAATTGTATAGAGTAATTTTACTGGCGTAGAAATCATTGAGCAAATATGTTAATGAAGAGGCATTCATTTCAAAATGTGTAAAGGTATTTTTTAAATATAGTTTTCTTGTTATTTTTCTCGATCCTTCTCCGATCACCACCCAGCATGGGATGTAGAGTGGTACTAAAAATGCTTTTATCAATCCGAATAGCAAAAAAAAACAAAAGCGACTTAATTTTACAGCTCAAACGTCTTATTTTCCCTTGCTTACATTTTCTCCTTAAAATATCCTGTCGTAAAAATGATTACAAATAGGCTTTTTTCTCAAACCTTATTAAGCCAGTGTATTGCATCCCTTACACGAGAGCAGCCGAAACAGCGTGTTTCTAAACGAATAACCAATCGAGGCGTAATAAGACGTGTGCTTCCTGCAGCGAAAGCTGCGCAGGCGCAAATTGTTGGGCACGTTATGAACCAACGCAATTTTATAGACTATGTTAATGGACCCGGCGTTTCCTACGTATAATAAGATGTTGGTATACAACCTCGATGTGGTCGATTTAATACAACACAAATTATAAAGTGCGGGTAATTTTAATTTACATTGGAATCGATTCTGCGCAGGTTTCCTTTGTGGGAATGTACAGCTTAAAATCAATATTGATATTTTTGCAACGTTCATATATTTAGTTGGTTTATTTTGTTAAGTATTTTTTGTCATACCAAATGATTTTCTTGGTTTATTTTGACACAGTTGCGTTTGCGCATCTATTAGTACAGTCACTTACAAAAATGTGAGAATCCGATCTAATTAACATATTGTGATGATGTTGATAGTTTGCAAATCAACACAAAGTATTGATTTGCCTTACTCATACTTTGTAAAGACGTCTCTTCTTGATTGATACAGATAGAATAACTTCCCACGCATCTTAACCTTTCAACCGTGGTCATTCGATACACAATACAAGGACAATATGCGCGCGAACGCCGGCTTTCGCTTGGGATTTGGTAGTAAAAACTCATCAAAGTTTCCTTTCATAGACCAAACCAAGTTTACATCACATCAGCTCACAACTGGGTTCACGTTAGTTGACCACCAACAATGCGACTGACTGTACCGTGACGAGAGGCGACAGGTTCTTGTCGCCCTTGGATCCAAATGATCCTGTTTCACCGCATACCATACAATAAGATTTAATAATGGGTGTACGTGGACTTGGGTAGAGCAATCTCAGCTGTGCATAGAAGACTATGTTTTAAGAAGGTACCTATGTATGTACTTAATAAGTAATTATTGGCGTCGTTTATTAGAAACGTGCGTGGCTGTAGTAATAGTTTTCGCATGCACTGTATACAGGTTTCAACCGGATTAGTTTGCTTCGTGAGTTTTTCTTTTTTTTAATGGGTTTTAGAAATGTAGCCATTTTTATGTTGATTCTAAAATAAATTAACCTTATACAATTCAAACTTTTACGACTATCTTCTCGGGTCCGCAGCGAAATAGCTTGTCTATTTCTGCTACACTTAATACACTATCTGTAGGAGTGAGTATTTGTCTTTTACAAAAAACTATAAACTAAATAAATGGCAGGAAATGGCGATTTGAAACACTTTAACACTCCCATTTCCCCTAGTTAATACTTTCCCATTTATTCCTTATAGCAGTCGTCTTGTGATAAGTGCACGTATATTCTAATAAATACCAGATTATCTCCACAGCCTTGTAGGGACATAAACATTTTTTTTTTTTTTTGAGAGGCAAAACATCTAATAACTTCTTCCGTCCAGGGTGGGGCGGGAGACACAGACTCTGTCTGACTCAATATCCCCCTGTTCCTTCTCCTGCTTGTCATAGCTTTCTTTATCCATTTTTAACTACGCATCTTCGGTTCATCGCTCACTAAGTCATGAGTTTTTATATACATAATTATTTTAAATCTTTCCCTTATTTCCGATCCACTCGTTTCATATAATTAATCATATCATTATAACTGTTCATTTTGACAGTTAAATTCCTGGCAAACCATGAGTCAGTATCAGGAAATAATGAAAGCTTTGCGAAACACCATAAGACCTAATTTGATGGCTATGCCTTAAAATTGCACCACAACCGTGCTGTTTTATTCAATGGAACGAATTCCTGAAATGCTGTGACGTCATTAAGTATTGCTCTTTCTCTCTAGCTTTCGGATCAGACAGGGACAATGAGATGCTTGTTATGTGCCTGTTTTTTACAGCCTAAATGTCGTTTTTCTTTCAGAAAAGTGCTGTTGTCAATAAAAACAACAAATTGTTTAGAACAGTAATTTATACAGTAATTTATTTAAATTCTTTTCAAAAAATGCGTCTCTCCTCCTGCCACAAGTGTCATATCACAAAGGATTACCCACATTAAGATATTCCTTCAAAAAAATAAAAAAAAACCCAATGCCCATCAAAATGAAACTATACGGCGGCACCATTTAAGTCCAATTTGGACCAAAACTCATAGACTATTCGTTCAATTTTCCAATTGCTGGTAATAGTCCGATCGATTCCTTTGATCTCGGTCGGCTGCAGCTGTGCGTTTGGCCCAGTTTCCATCAAATGGGGCGATGTAATTAGCGCAGGATTGAGTTACTTGCGCCCGCGCATGGTTAGTGACTCATTCCCTGTCGATTGTGAGTTTAAGAGAAACTTGTGCTCTAATTCAGGAAATAGGTCACCTTTTGTGATTTGTTTGGTGATGGCGGCTAATGTTTGGTTTATAGAGGTTGTTTGAAATTAGACATTGATTATACTTTTGGTAATAGAGCTTTACGATTAGATTTCTTGCTTATTTTGTCTTATAGGAAAAATAGAAGAATCTTTTTAATGTGTTTTCTGGTATAAACTTTTTAGAATACCCAAAAAAGGATATTAAGTAATTATCTTAAAGGATATTTTGAATGTATAAATTGGCGTGAAATGATATTAATAAAAACTGAATAATTATTAAACTATTTGTATCGTATTGAGGATTTATTTATTTTGATTCCTAACTAAGGCAATTATGTATAATTTTGTATTAATTAACAATAATTATATCAGTGCAGACAAAAATAATATTATTTGCTTTAAAAAATAGATATGATTTTTACCGAAATAATAATTTAATGTAATTTAATTTACTTCTTGTGTTTTCCGTAAAAAACATACGAGATAGATATTTGATTTCTTTCATACGAATCTTGCACAATCATCTTCGTTCCTCATTATTTCTCTTACATACAATTTATTACATTACTTTTCACAAAAAGCAATATCTATTCGAGCTTAACACTTTAACAAAAGATGAAAAAAAACATTAAAATTACAAAATGGCTGCCATAAAAACATTTCCATTGAAAAAAAATTCAATTCCTGTCATAACTTCTTGCTGTAAACCTGTATGCAATTAAGTTTATACTTTTTACTGGCATTGATATACGGAAGACCACATAGTATTACTATGGCTACCTTATGTGGCCAGCGCAATGATAGAAGTGGATTTACTCAATAATTGACCAGTCCGACCAGCGATGTTATCTTGGAGAATACGGAAATAAAATAAAGTTTAAAACTAACGATTAAGGGATAAGTATTTGAGAGTTGATTTGTGCAAACCTGATTGAAAACTCGTAATTGGATTATAATTACCATTATTGTATTTATAATTTTATACCTTTTGGTCATCTGCGACATCGTAGACGCGTTGCTGTGTCTAAATATATTGTCCTTAATATATTTTTTTTATATTTCTTTGTCTAAATACTATAATCGAATTTACTCAATTATGTACGGTAATAAATAATTTAATTGTGAAACTGATTGATAAAATGTAACCATAGAGGTTCTTGCTCGTTCTTCTCAAAGGAATCTACACTTTGGAACGAGAAAATAGCTTCACTAGAGGACTGACTGTCTGACAAAGTTGCGACTGTCAATTTTATCTTAATATCTTTTTTGACTTTCAAAAGTGACTGTAATTGAAATAAATGATTTGACTTTGACTTTGCTTGCAAATCATACATAACATATTATTGTTATATCCTTGACAGACAATACCATACAAATATCACACAGCCTGTAATTCTAATACCATAGGCTATGTGATTTGTATGGGTATGTATGGCGTGTCAAATCGATCATGTAATGGTGGCACGCCATAATTAACATCCGGCGGTAACGAACAACTTCAACCCATCAACAATGGGAAGCTATCACTAGTATTCGATACAGTTCGAGTTCATATCAATTTGGGTTCATAGTTATAGAGATCTCGTCTGCCGTACTCTCAAACTTCATTATTATTTCATAGTTGTTCTCACTATGTCTCTGTTCCATCCAATCCCTGTATTTTCTAACGAAATGTCGTTTGCGTTGTGTTTTACCCGGATTTATTATAACCGGAGTCCTTATCCTCCTCATCCTCCAAATCCAATTCCCCATCATCAAAAGACTAGCAGCGCACTTGTAACTTTTCTGTCTATGAGCGGCGTTGATTGCTTACCATCAGTTAATCTGTCTGCTCAGTTGCATATATACTCTCAGAATGATTTGATTGACTGTATTAAAAACTCTATTAAAATATTTAAGTGTACCCTAAAGCCCATAATAACCCCTTTTCGTAGTGCAGATTTTAAGCTTGGCAAGTTTTCTTCACGTCCAAAATCTTAACATGGTCTTTGAGTATACGATCGTAAAATAACTTCATACATGTATGAACCATAGTGATTTTAGAATAAAGATAATTGGTTGGTTGTAAAGACATAAAAATGTCCATCTTATGTTCGCTTATGGGATCATCTGAAACAATTAAATGGGCCCATGGCAATCAGTTGCAAGTCGAAGAAATTAATGTTAATTAATTGGTACTTTCGTCTTCTTGTATATGAAATAAAGTTTATCAAAACAACAAATTAACATACATTTTTCGCTACTCCTCTTTTTACTAGTATCATAATACCGCCACCCGGTTTGGAGCAGGAGAAGGGACTTGATACTTTTAGTCAGTAGTCAGTAAGAGTCTGACACTCCCTCCCTCTAGCCTCTCCCAGGACGATAGAAGTCATTAGATGATATTACAGCCTCAATTAAAGAGAATAAGCATTTGACAGAAAGCAGGTAGCAACTTCCTTGATCAGAAAAATCATTTTATACTGCTTTGTTCTAGAAGTGGGGATTTTAGTAAATCCTCTTTATATGGAAAATTGTCTATAGTTTCAGGCTGGTAACGCTGTTAGACACCTTTTTAGAGCCCCAAAAAAGTAAGCATGAGCCTTAACAATAAACTACCTATAGGTAGGTACCAACATACAATACATAATATCAAGAACAGGTCATTGACCGCGGCGCCGTATCGCGTCTAGTTACAAATACGATGTTATGATACGGTTGGATTAACATGGATAAGCCGATACAATCTCTACGTATGCAGTTTTTATTTTTTACGTAGATATATGTTTGTCTACTAAGATGAAAAAATGTTTCATAATTGTAACGTTTTTATAGGTACTTTTAACGTTTTAACAAAAAAAAACCGTTTACCGTGATATAAATTACAAAAATAATAATTTTATAATAATAATGAAAACATTGCTGGGTTTATTCTTATTCTTAAGCCTCATACCAAAGAAATGTCCACAACAATCTCGCCACACAACAGTGATGCTAGACACTGACACAGCGATCTTTTAATGGTCATCGCCACATACGTAACTATTATTATTTTATTACAGATCATATTTAAATATAATATCTCGTCACTAGCTACACATGGAATAAATAATTACTAGATCTTGATACCATAAACGTTAAAAAGGAGGCGCAATACCTCTTGATGAATGGCTGGAAATAATTTTAATTGTCGAATCAAAAATGACACATTCATTCAACTTTAAATAAAAAAAATTAAGCTGTCAATAATGGCGGGAATTGGAATTGATATTTTATCTGTGCTCGAAATTTATAGCGTTTATTGGTAAGTTGTTTTAAGTTTTTTGATTAATTGCTTCCTTAATTAGTGTATTAAAGTAAATTATTTTATGAATACTGATAAGCTGTGCACCGCGCTCCTGATATCCGCTCCCACGTCTTATCACGACTTCTCGTAAAATCCGAGTAGTTCAATGACCTTTAAGGTCGCTTACAGAATGCTAGACTACAATTATTATTAATTTTAATGTACATCTACACACCTTTCACAACGATTGTTTACACAGTTCCCATTAGTGAGAAAAATAAAAAATCTGACTGCCATAGAACCTCGCCGTTTGTCTTGTTAATAAGCTAAAATCTTTGAATTATCCATGCTATTAAGTGTTATTTGAATAAAAATAGTCCATGATGTTTCCATAAACCACCGTCTTCCTAACATAAATTAGTAAATACACCAAAAAAATGTCTTAACTTAAATATACAATTTAGTACTTACTTCAACGACTAAAATCGCAAGTGTGTCGCGAGCCTTAATCGCGATTTCAACGCGCTAACGGGCCAAGCGGCGCCGGCGCACCAATTTTATTATTGTTTTATATTTCAAACAATTAATTTTATATTTCTCTATTGAGATGATTCATAAGTTTTTTGCATTCATAAATTATCTTGGACGTTTTCTTTTTTGTGGTCTTAGACTGAATCTAGCTATTTGCAGTTTTATTTTATTTTTTTGCAATAATGTGAATATACTGAATGCAGCTGTAAAATCTAGACAGATGATTTTAATTACGTTGGTGATTATAACTGGCCTCTTTGATTTACCGACTAAGTTAATATTGATACTTGGACGTAATTTATATGACGTTTTGACTTACATAATAGAATGGGTCTAGAGTCTAAAAATACAATCGTAAAACAGTAAATTGATTACGTACTTAAATCTAGAAAAACTTTGACTTCTTCAGCTGAGTGGATGCTCATTGAAACAACGAGGACCAATGAAAGTCCCTTAAGTCCTAAAAAAAAGAGTTAGTTGGAGTATTAAGTTCATTTGGATTGCACTGTGTCAGGGCAACGGGTTGTGGGTTCGATTCCCCCACAGAACAACACTTTGTTGTGATCTACAAATTGTGTTTTGAGTCCGAATGCCTGTAGTATATGTGAATTTGTATGTTTGTAAACGCACCCAAGACACAAGAGAAAATCCTTGTACTAGAGCAATGTTTTTTGATAAAAAAGAAAAGAAAGTTCTAAAAATCACTGAGTCACAAATCAAAAATGACCCCAATAAAAATCATCGTCCTCAATCTATCTTTAAACTGAATTAAAAAAATTCGCCAGCCATTCCAATTGTCGTATGTTCGCAATTGTGATAAATCCATTACGAGTACGTCGGGTCCAGTTTGTAAGTAATTTGCCAATTAATCCATTGAGACCGATTAACAGCGTCAAAAGACGAATATCGCCCGAAGCGACATCTCTGATAAATCTTCGCACTTAACGCGAAGAATTATTGCTATTGTCTTTCTGTTTCTTGAAACTAAGAAAGAGAACCACTAATGGGTATTAAAAAAATAAGTGTAGATAGACTTTCTTTATTTATTGTAGTAAATTACTAGTCTACGTTTCTCTTGGTAAAAATGACGATTATATTTGAGGTTCACTGTTTTTACGGACCACGCAGATGGCTAGAAAACGTTTTTTTAAACACAAGCTGTGCTTTTAAGAAACAAAAGAATGTTCTAATAAATGATAAGTAAATCGTGAAAAATGATTAAAAACCATACACGTGGACGAGTAGAGGAAATCAGAATAGTTTCTTTGATATGGAAATCACCTTTTTAAAACTTATTTCATACTTCATCCTTGTATTTTTATAGTTATAGAAATCAATACTTTGTACATTATTTATAATTGAGTGTCATAATTAATGTCCTACAATCCAGATCACTCCTAACGCCTTTTTAGGTATTTTGTCAAATATGCGTAAACACAAACAACGCCCAATCGACTCTAAATTACAAACAGCTATTATTCTTAACCTACTTACAACAACAACTACAAGTGTCGCATAAAACAATTTGCGTTGAAACAGTTCAAATAGTTGTATTTCAACCAGTTTGTTAGGCATCTGCTTTCGAACAATTAAACGATAGCCATCGACATCAGTACTGTTTTCACATACCTCCACAAGGATGGGTGGGGTCAGGGAAACTACACCAAGTACACCAATAGAGATGTCGATTAGAAATCTTTAACTAATTGGTCGATGCTGTCTTGTTAGGAAGTCAGCGATTGAGGACTCGTTCTCTTGGTGAAACGGGAAACTGTTCTACGAGGATTTTTGCGTTCTAATGAGGATGCCACGGACGTTTGAATTCTTCGGTTTAGGGTATGTAATTGGAACCCATCCAATTGGAGAAAATTAATCCTAGGAATTAAGGAAAGGTGAAGTTCGACATTCATATCGAGGAATACTCTATTAATAATGGATTTGGTGGCATTCAAAATTTTAACTAAATGTTTTTGTTTTATCCACAGGGTCGCCACAAGAGGAATGCGACGTTCCCTGGAGGACAGACAGCGAGCCTGTTGCAGTCGTCTACAACAAGAAGTAAGTTCTATTTGATTCACATTTTATTATAATCTGCCTTGCACTCTGTCAATCACATTTTACTTGTACTAGAGTCGTATAAAAATAGTTTTATCTTCTTAACACATAACACCATCACTTCTTCTTAGAGGGGTGGGCATCTGTTCTTATAAAACCCACTGCTATTCCTACAATTGCTTTCCCTTAAACTTCAGAATACTCAGCGGATGCATCAACTCTCCGCGATGTAGCAGACGGATGCCAGGCCAGCAGGCCCAGGTACTGCTCTGGTGGTACCACAACGTGGCCTGGGCCCAGGGTACAGCCACCACAGCCCGAGATCCCAAGCCTAGCTGCCCCCACACCCATCGACACCAAAGGTTAGTTACTACAAAATCACGGTACAAATGATGCCAACTTTTGGGTGCTAGGGTATTTGGTACTCTTCCAAAAGAAGGCTGGTCATATTCCATTCTTCGAGCCAATAAGGCTTTGATATTTTGATTGGTAAGCATTACTTCAAGACAGCAATCTCGTATAAGTAAGCCATGTTTTGGAATTATAAGAAAATAATAATACGGATTTTAATGAAATAACTCAAGCACTGCTAAACAGTCCTAAGTTCCCGTGGCCACAAATACATAAACAAACATTTCGGCACCAAATCATTGCCCCACGACTTCCAATCCGCTAACAACAGACACTCCCTGTAAAAGCCAAATAAACTATAATGATAACACTCCCAAAATGTCCCCCTATCTCTCCCATTACGGGACCATCTATTGTGGCCGTTATCTGGCACTAAATACCAATAGGCAAGAGCAGGTGCGTCTGTCTGCCAGACTCGGCCAGCCTCGCCCAACACCGGCCAGACTTCGGGTCATAAATCTCAAACGGCCGGGCGACGACGCGTTAGACCTAATTAAACGCTGTAAGATGTAGGCGATAGTGTAAGCTTTTAGTGCTGGTGTAAGTTATAAGCTAAGTTGTTGGTCTATTGGAGTAGCAATCTCTTCGAATAAATTTTGGCTAGTCGTGATGATGAGAATGAGACGTATTAAACTTAAAAGACTGATCAGGGCAACCACATCGATATGTAAGTGAATGTCTTGGGCTGACAGCATATCTAAAATTTTTCTCTCAGGCTTCCATGTCCAAATATTTTCACCATTCACATAATGCACTCATATTTCCTGCTCACTTTTATGCACTGTTAAATCAGTAAGTTAGAGGGCTTACTTTATACAGTTACTGAAGAAACAGGCCCTCGAAGCTTCTCCCCTATTCCACAGCACAATTTGACGATGATTCACACCAGCCTCCAGAACGAGGGCTTCGCGTCAATTAAATTTAGCACCGTTACTATAAATATCGTGGAAGCCTAGCCCAGCCCGCCTGTCCCTCCCGCCTGCCACGTTACTTAGTAAAACGATGTCAATGGCTGCAACTACTAAGTTTCATTACCTTGGAAACAAAGTTATCGACTAGTTTGACAATGATGTATTCCATTTAATATCACCTTCTTGAAAGTGGTCTACCAGCTGCCCTGCCCACTTGACTGGACTATGGTACTAGGATGTACATCCTAGATGTTAATAGATCTCTAATTTCACTTTTTACACATTGAATACTTTTTGCGTGAAAGTGTATAAACACAGAAAAATACAATAGTTTTCATTTAAGCTGTGTTTTCGTGGAAGAAGATTTAGAACAATAAAAAATAGAATTAATTATAAATCTAAATCACGATTCTAATAAAATTCAAAACATATGTATCATTGCCGTCAATTTCTTGGAAGTCCGTCAATTGCACAGTTATTTGTGTCAAATATAAAATTAAACAAGATCTGATTACGACCCATAAATTCAGTATTCGCAGAATGAGTTAACGACCTCCTGAAAATCGGGACGCGTCGCGAATTCGGGACACCGTATGCCACATGCAATTATGATTTTATTAATGTTATCTGTTAGCAATGAAAACCAATTTATTTATTCTAACCGGCGACGAATCCTTGGCATAATACAAACATATAATTAATATATGTCGTAACTAAATAAACTGTAAAGTACTAAAGTTAATTAATACGTCTTTGTACCCTGCCCACCGCACAAACAAATGCTATTATAATGATAATATATCATGACTAGAAACAAATGAACAGCATACACTAGAAGCAAGGACGGTAAGAACAATTAATTCAGAAAATCTGCATTGTAAGACTTGGTTTTTTAATAGCTTTTACGGCCAATAAATTTAATCATGACAGACAGTCGAGACCAATGCAATGTTTAATTAACTTTTTCCGTATTAAATTATAATTCGTCTGTATTCTCGTAAACTATACATATGTAAACAACTCAAGTATCCTCACATCTATTTAACTAATTACAATTTTTTGAAGTTGGCACTCTGCCTTTCTCTCGCTGGTTGCAGACTCCGCCCATATTTATGTGTGCTGCGCCTACGCAGCGGTGCGTGCATTTGCGCAGATCCTAATTACTGATCTAACGGCGGTCAAGCGCGCCCTCTAATTACTGATTGTGATAATGTTATTTAGAAACTCCATCGCGCCATAATGTTAGTGTTTTCATCGTATACCTAGTATCTGCACTACATTGCGTTGTATCTTTGTAATTTATATTAATTGCTTTACATTTTCGTGTCTTAGTAAGCAATGTACGGTGTACAATGTATGGGATCGTTATCTTAAGAGTTACGTTCGATTAACGGTAATTGCATGTATTGTTATATGTTATTACGTTGTTAAAAACCCTAAGAACCCTTCCTTCCTTAGTAAGTGTCAAACATATGTAAATGATGGTAATAAACAGTATTCAAGACACAGACTAGCCAGGGTGGGGTTGTTTTTTATTCAGTAAGAATCTGACTCTCCCTCTTGCCCTACCCAGGGCGGTAAGGTCATTTTATGATTTAAACCTAAAAAAACGACGAAGACGTATCATACATTGAGGTCAAATCAAAATGGCAGCGCACTCAAACAAAATTACTTAAGTAATAATTTAAACATAATTAATAATACCTCAAAATATAATGAGACGCACTTAAGCACTTCATAATACTTATTACTTACATAACGAAGGTAGTAAATGTCAATTTGAAATAACTTTGGGGTCAATAAGGTTCCACGAGAAGGCATTTTGCCATCAGACACACCACTAGTATAGTAAACTCACCTAATTGTGTGACTCACTTAATTCGGAGATTCCACGTTTGGACTCTTTCACAGCGTTATAGGAGTAAAATCCAATACATTAAAATTAACCCTATGGTATGGTAATAAATCTTCTTTTCGTGTACAAATTTTTGTTAAGATCGTGCGAGTGATATAGTAACAATCACGGAATTTGTCATTCCGCCCGCCATGTTTTACGTTTCACGGTAGCGTGCGACTGTGCTGTCATTATTTAATTAATTTTAAATAGAAAAGGTGAGTGTAAGTTGATGATACTTTGACAATTAGTTGTTAAAAGCATATACTTGTTGATTTTATGTTAAAAAATAATAAATACTCTCTTAATTCGGTTATAACAGAATTAGAAAAGTACTATCACCGAATTATGGTGTTTGTCACAGAATTAGACAAGTCATCGCGGTTTGATTAAGCTCATTTTACGCTGAGTTGATTCATATATATTAAGATTACACTTGCTCATATGATAAATAGAAGACTGATTAATGTTCCTATTAAAAATTAAAATTAAATTTATAAAGTTTAACCTGTTTTTTTTTCCACATTCTTTTTTATCACAGAATTAGATGAGTTGACCCTACCACGCAAAATGTGTACGGTAGCCCCCGGCTATTCTCAGTAACAATTTTAACCAAATATTACGTATTTACTAAAGAAGAGGTTTCTGAACGAATTGCTTTATAGATAGATGTTTAATAAAGCCCATATATAATATTTCCACCAACAATTCCATTTTTAAATTTAAATTTTATTGCAATGAATTAGTATTCAGTTATCAATATTTTGGTAGGAATAAAAACCTCCTTTTTGTAATTTAAACTTCATTATTAAGCTCGGTTGGAATTTTAAACATTTGAATCTCTATCAGCTGTTTTTTTTGTTTAGACAGTTCTGGGTATGTTTTTAAACTAATATAGGTATAGCGAAGATTCGCGTCTTTCTTGTTTTATTTAAAAAGTACTGCCAAATATTAATTGTGAAATTTATTCGCATTACTATTGAGTTGAGACTATCTCACTTTTTGCAACAGAAACTTTGCAATCTCTATAAAGAAAGTTTAACAAAATATTTCAATCACGAAAAATGTTTGTTCTCTTGTAGTCAGGTATTTAGGAAGAGTGCGGTTGTTTCACTTTCATTGCAATGCGATGTGCGCCGGAGCGTGGCGACAGAATGTAGGTCCCGCGGCCTGCGCACACGCAGCCAAACGAACCGTTTTCGTATAACTACGAATTTCGATACAGATTTGTGACTATGTACTATTATTAGTTATTTTAAAGAATTTAAAAATTTTCTTCTCCTCAACTTCTGGTTTACAATAAAATTTTCTGAACTTACCTATTTATCCATCCCTAAATATCTAAAACTCCTTATTCCTCAAAAGCCTGCAACGCACTCGCAATTTCTATGGTTTTGCTTGAGTTTCAGGCGGAGTCCATTGCTTACCATCAGGTAAAAAGTCTCACGTTTGCTTTGTCACATAAAAATTTTTTTTATTTAATAACAAGAATATATACAAGTAAAATCCTAATATTTATTTCTAAATGAATCTGTAATTTATTTTCATTGCACGTCTTTTTATACAGTGATATGCAAAAATAGCCCTTAAAGGCATGCAATTAGAAGCTCATCTAGTACTTACAGAGTCCTAACACTACTGTAATGATATGCCTACATACTGGAAATGTAACCTAGGTATTTAGATAGCCTTAGGCAGCAATCTATGTGAAGCTGGCATCTTGTCTCGACTAACTACACCCTGTATATGTGAGGTTTATTTACACATACTTTAATTTCTAAAATAACTATACGTTTGCTTAATAATGAAGGTTTAATTACAAATGAAGAAAATTTCCAGTAATCGCGTATCGCGGGATTGGTTGCACAAAACAACTCGTTGTGTGATCCACAATTTTTTTCAGGCCTGGATGTGATGTGTATTTGAAATTGTATGTTTGTAAACGCACCCTCGGCAAAGGAGAAAATGTTAGAGCTCTTTTTAATTAGAATAAAGATTACAATTATTTCTTAACGTTTTGATTCTGAACTAATAGTTTGGAAGGATATCAGCTCAGATAGATGTCTAATAGCATTAGCTATTTTTTTTACAGCTTCCTCGTCATTTTTCTTAATTACACTATGATTGCTGATCTCAGCAAAATATCCTCTACTTGATAGAATTACTATAAGATAACATTATTTCATCTATACTAATATTACAAAGAGGTAAAATTTGTTAGTTTGTATGTAGGGGGTAATCTGTAGAACCGCTGATCGGATTGCCAAAATTCTTTCACTTACAGATAGCTACAATGTTCCTGAGTGCTATAAGCTATAAAACATCACGCTACGATCAAATGGAGCCGAGCAGCGGGTGAAACCGCGCGAGAGTAGCTAGTCTCTTATATCTCTCTTACGCAATAGATACAGACATACAACTGTAACTTATTAAAAAAAACAAGCTCATTATGAAAATAAATAATTTAAAATACTTACCATAGCGCTATCTCTAGATCGCGGTATGAGCATATCTAACAAAAAACATCGGTTATTCCATACATCTGAGAAAGCTGTCAGTCGGCATCATATGAGTAAATGGTTGAGGGGTTAACGACCTCGACTAATGGATTTTCTGGCTTCTAAACTTTTTGCGAAGTCTTTTAACCAGCCTGTAATAATAGGTCAATGAATATTGTAGAAGAATATGTCGTTCTTCTCTATTTTCCTTCCTGGTTATTCTCTGAAAGGATAGACACTTACTGTGCACTTTTTCGCTAATTAAGCTACTAGAAACTAATCTCATTGACATTAGAGATCCTAATCCTTCAAACTCAAATGTTGTTCTTTATTTTGATCCTGATTGAAACTGACCAAGCATTATTTATCGCTATTAAAACAATTTAATTGTCATTAAGGATCTTAATCCTACATAACGTACAAAAACAAACTCTTAAAACTCAATGTTCAAAAACTATTATCGCATTATTTATCGCTTTTAAAACCAATTTCATTGTCATTACACACAAACACAATACATAACATACACACACAAAGTCATATATTGCAGATTATGCACCTATTACTAAAAAAACTCAATGTTCAAAAACTATTTTGTCCACATCATGGACCAAAGACAAGTTTTACGTGCATAACATTTGCTCACTTAACCAATGAGGTAGCATAAAATACAATAAATTACCTTACACATAAAAATGCAAGTCACAGACTAATCATTAAATACAATTATCAGCAACAGCTGATTCCGTGTTAATTGTTTAATTCCGACGATGCGACTAATTACATTATTTCTCGATAAACTTTCACTCAGTGAAGAGACATTAAGATACAAGTTTTTTATACAATTTATGTAATATCAATATTACATAAATACTTCACTTACTTTTGTTTTGCGTAATAATATTGCTGAAGTACATTGAAGTGTCGTGTGGTGGCTCGAAGGTTGAGGACCGCTTCCTTTACACGAGGGAGCGAATTCGAAATTCGACAAGCACCAAAAAGATTGTAATAGGTATATTTTTTACGAGTTATAAATTTCTAAGTTTATTTAGACAACATTGACAAACGGCGAAGGAAAACATTGTGAAGAAACCTGAACATATGTTTGAAATCGCTAACCCACCTTGAGCAAGCATGGTGATAAATGCTTCTTCGTTTAAGAAGAGGCGTGTTGCGTAATGTGTGTATCTTGTTTCCAGCAGAACTGCAGAAAGTTCTGAATGTCTTTAATTTCTCTCACTTTTCGACGTTGTTTTTTTTTTCATATATCTTTATGGCACAGTCGGGGAGTACGCTTATAATTTATAAATTAAAACTTATAAATAAGTAAACTATACAACTCAACTTACCCCTACATGATAAATGTAGCAACAACCTATAAAGCTGTCTTTATAAAAAAATCTTTGATTTTATTAAACTATTTGCAATTCTAGAGAATACGTATCTAAATACTTCAAAATATTTCTTCAGGAAATAATGGAGATTAAATCTAAATGAAATCAACTCCTGTGTGGCCACTATCTCAAGTTTTTCCTTAGCAAACATTTACTAGAAACAGTCCACAGTTATAAAGTTCTTATTCCCAAGTTACAGTCGCCCCACGGCCGCACGGGCTGCACAATGCGATGCGCGTGCGCAGTGGGTGTCGATGATTTACACCGTCTTGTCTACGACCAGCTTCATTCATATTTATTAAAGTTCGCAGTTTTTTACAATTGTAAATCTTTCCTGTATGATGAACGTGGCAGTTGGTATTACAACTATTTTGTGTGACCAGCCAGCCAACGGCCAACGTTCCAATAAAAAAATAATTTTATTTCATTCCTGTTACCATTATTGTTTGTCAATGTTTATAGTTCGCTATTCGAAAATTATTTAATTTATGTCCATGATGCACAAAAGACGTTTTATAGTTTTCTATGACGTTTTTATGTGTGAGTAAAAGTTGAGTAATAAAATACTCACACATAATTAAATAATAAATAATGTCGTTTTTTAATATTGTTTAACTTTAAAAAATATTTTTTACGAACAATCAAGCCATAAGAATTGCTTCAGTATGCAATTAATATTACTAATTGGCAAAATAAATGAGCTGTTATCCTGTTTATTAAGTAGTTATTTATTTATCTGTATTGTTTTATAATTATTATTGAACTGCCACTAGCATATTATACAAAATATTTGTAAACTGATATTTTATTTATAAATTGATTCTTTTCTTGATCTACTTCTTAATAGTAATCGTAGTTTATCCAGATTAGGAAAAACGTTTCATAGGTTATTTTCATAACCTTTCTGTTTTAAAAAGTCTTAGTTTTTTAACCAAATCTTGTCAATCTCAATTATCTGTAGATTAAAGATAGATTTTTCTATGCCATGCAAAATAATATACATAAGTTACTTCATCAGGCCGTAATCATCTCCCAAAAACTTCGGCGAATTTAGTCGTGAACGATTAAACCATTTAATCATTATAATGAAAGAGCAATTTGGTTCTGAAAAAACCCACACGTTTTATTCCAATTTCAAAATGGCACTGGTTACTTGTAAAAACATAAGCGATCTGATTCAACATCAACAAATTCCCTGTGCGTCATCGCGTTTGAAAAGAGAATTGAAAAAAATATGACGTCATTTAAAAATTTCCACTTAGTAAAAATTAATCATCTACCTTATTTAGTTTTAACCTACACCTATTCGCATTGGGACTCTTCTGCTCTGTCTTAGAGGTTTTATTGGATTCCCAAGTTGGATTGAAGAAACAATATTGTAACATTAAACTTCCTCGGTTAATTCCATGAAAACACACACCCTGTATTGGTCAGCTAAGTATTGAAAATGGAATCAATAATTTCATATGTCAAATATTACATTTATTAATACATCGGCTTATAGCACAGCCTCCCTCGTAAATAAATCGTGTTGAAAGGGCGCGAGTATTTTTAAAACGCGTCTTATTTTTATTGGGTGATGCGCAAGCGCATGCGATCACCTCGTTAGGGCGCACTCAATTATGGTTCATGTGCGTAGGTCAACCAGTTCATATATCGTGCCGAGCAAAATTGCCCTGACTCTTTGTAAATAGCTTTTAAATGTAATTTTTTGATGAATACTATCTAGGTATAAAATGGGTATAATGTTTAAAACATTTTAACACCATAACTTATAAATCTCGAAGAGTGATAACACATACTCAATTACAATTCGAGTTGAATATGTCTCGATCCAAAAAGTTATACCAAAATCTGTCAAAGTTAAGTCTTTGTGCGTTCATTCACCCTAACTCAGTGAATTAATTTATAAAGTCACACAGATTAATAAACTCTAAAACTTACTCTATTGTTTCAGTATACACCGACCAGCCCGTATCATCAGCGTCCCCCCCAACTCGGGATAAGATCAACGGGGAGGAGAAGGCGAGGTCACGACGCAGGGATACCTGGGCAGAACCCACCACGCCACCTGTCACTGATGATGGTAAGTGTATCACCAGGGAGCTTGGTATTTAGCAGATAGATCCGTCAAGTGTGTGTGAAGTGATTATTTACACCACTGACATACGGTAAAGGTAAACATCGTGAGGAAACCTGGAGTTATAATTTCTAATTATAAGTTTGAAATCGCCAACCCGCATTGAGCAAGCGTGGTGATTAATGCTCTAACCTTCTTCGTATGAGGAGAGGCCTTTGCTCAGCAGTGGGTACTTATAGGCTGATGATGATGATGATGATGATCCGTCAAGTTGTCAACGTTTACCTTACTTTGTATTCACTGAAAGTAATTGTATTTTATCTACAACAGCTTTACAATATAGATGTCTAGTAAAATATCTATTTTTGGGAATAAGTGCAGCAAAGGTTCGTTAACTATCTTTTTTAATAAGAATTCATCAATTAGATACAAACATACTACGGGGGAACTGCGTAAATAGATTTCCCCTAGTCCTTTTCACTATCATAGGTACTACAGTTACGCTTAAACTCACGCACGCCTCCAGTTTCTCATCAGAATCGCTAAGCAGCGAATTTTTTTACTGTTTTCTGTATCCCCGAAGACCGCACGTCTTCAAGGCCAGATGGAATAGGTTGCTTATAAGTTTTGCCTTTGCAATTCTCTTTTGACTGATGCAACATTTTAATACACTACAATATTGACTTCTTCAATAAGTATGTTCATTAACCTTCAGCTCACTTGAAGAATAACTGCATAAATCATCTCTAATCTATTCGCCTGTCTCCAGCTACAGTTGGAGTTCGGTCGCCACTGCTGCAACACCAGCAGTACGACGAACAGCTCCGTGACATCGCAGCCTCCCTCACCAGGCCGCGGTCACGACGAGCGCTACCACCCACCCTGGAGAGACCCACAAGACTGCCGCCACCTGATCGACTACCGGTAAGAAAATAACTTCAAGAACTATTTTTGTAGGATAGGTCGGTAATGAGCAGCCGTATCACCAAAGTAAGCCTTCGGCGCCGCCCATAGGCATCCAAACCACGGGTTTGGGGTTGGTGGAGGAACAGATTGGGCCATCAGCATATTTGATACTTTAAAAATCAAAATCACTATACTATGCCCGATCTAAGGATTCAATTTGCTCAAGTTGGATTGCTATTCTCCAAAAATAAAAAAAACAACGACTCCGACAGTTTGTTCTATATTTTTTTCTTCTGTTCTAGGCTCGTGGCTCACCAGACGGAGGTGCTCCACCAGAAGAAGCGAGCTCCAGTTCAGCAAGCGAAGGCAGCGAGCCTACTGACGCTGTCGAACCGACTGAAAACGGAGAAGGTGGCAGGGTAGAACTGCCAGCTGAGAGACTTCTCCATGCTAGAGCAGGTTGGCTGCAACGACGTGGCCCGGGTGGCTGGTCACGACACTGGTTTGTACTCCGGGGAGCAGCCCTGCTGTACTTCCGGGATCCTCACGCAGAACATAGAGGACTGATGGATGGAGTTATAGACTTGAGTGGAATATCGAGGGTCGTGGAGCTGCCGAGTTGTACCAATGGATATGCCTTTGAGACTGAGGTATGTCTCCTCATCTATCACATATTTTTGTTACTACTCAATAAACATAGTTTAATATTGTAATCAATGTTTTTTTTTTCTTTGACAGACTTGGGATGGAAAGCATATAGTTCTTTCTGCGGTAACAGCTGGTATAAGAGCCAACTGGGTATCTGCAATGCGAAGAACAGCCGGCCTCCCCGACACAGGACCGCTATCACTGATTCTGCGAGAAGATACCGTGGACCAAGCTTCGGAATCTTCAACATCGCCTGTAACGCCTGTCACACCGATCACAGGCAGATCAGCGCCATTCTCATCCGATGAAGAATACAGAACAGCTTCTGAAGGTGGCAGAAGAGATAGCGCTGACTGGGGAGACATGGGACCTCAACCACCCCCATCCCCACTTCTCACAAGGACACCGATATCCAAAGTCAAAGAAAAGGTCCGCATCAGAAGTTCTCATCAAGCACCACCGCGCGCAGACACCCCAAAAGGTGACCGAGATGAAATCGACTCAACCAAAGAAAAAGACCGCACCGTCGATGATGTTGATGAGAACGAAAAGCCCCTCGAAGCTAGAAAACGCAGCTACATATCGACTATCGACAAGCAATCGATCGAAATAGACGATTTGAGGAAACAACTCAAACTTGCACTCAGTGATGTCGGTGCAGCGGAAGCAGAGATCTCCAGACTTCAAAAACTTAAAACCGACGCTGCTATGCAAGAGAAGAAAATGGAGGAATTGGTAACCGCATTGCAGAAGAAAGAAGAAGAACTGTCTGTAAGAACGAAAGAGGCTGAAAACTTAGACGCGATAAAAGAACTTTACAATCAAGACAAAAGCCTTTGGGAGAACAAGCTGACGGAGACGCAGAATTTCTTAAAAGAGTCGACAGAACATTGTGAGCTACTCACGAGACAGTTAGCTTCTGCGCAGGAGACAATCGCTCAGTTGCAACGAGAGGTGAACGAACTAAATGAAAAGTTGCTTAAGAGTGTGAGGGAAAATGATAGCTTGTATTCAAGGATAAGAGATCTTGAAGGAAGAACTCTTGTAGAATCAACATTACCAAGCAAGGAAAAGAGAAAGAGTATCGGGTCTCTCAGTGATCTCACGAACTTGAACCAAGACTTGAACCTAGAAGCGATGGAGAAAGACAAACTTATAGAAGAGTACGGAGAGCTAAGAGATCGGTTTGTGAAGGCCATACAAGAAATCAAAGCCATGAAGAAAGAACTACGAGATTCACATAACATGTATGATGAACTCGAAGTCACTAACATGAAATTAAGGAATGAGATGAAACTGAGAGAGCAATGCAGCCGCTCAGAGATAGATCTCATGGCGGCTCGAATCCTTGACCTCACACAGAAGTTAACAGCTTCAGATAAACAAGTAAGGACACTCAAACACAAAATCCAAAAGTCTGAATCCAGAGAGAAACGACGAAGTCTATCATTGAAAGGCAGAGAGTCGTTTACTCTAGGAAAAGAAGTAGAAGAGAAGTTAACAGAGCTCGAAAACAAAATCACAATGCTGGAGTCTGGCGAACCAGTCCCAACGATTAATTCTCCATCCAAAAGTGCGTCACCTGCCAAAGAAAAATCTTCCAAATCTGAAAACCCATCGGACGAAAAACGGATGAAACGGCTCGCTGCGCGTCTGCGGAGGAAATCTCTGGACAGCGCGACCAGTTCTGAGCCAATGAAGATGCTGGTCAGGTTGAGCTCGCTAGAAACCAAAGTAGCTTCCGCTTTAGAGAACCGTAAGGACCTAACAAATTCTTGCGAGTCTCTGAGTCAAGCAACCAGATCCGTAGAGAGCCCACCACTCAACGAGAGCTCTGAAGCATCCAGTATCGGCACGCAGTCACAGAGGCACCTGCTTGAGAGGCTACAGAGTCTGGAGAACGTAGTGATACACTCCAGAAATAAGGTGAATGAGTGTCTCTGCCAAATGAGTGCGATGCGAGCTGCCAAGTCGCGCAGATCACCCTCACCGAGCCTGGAAAAGAAATATAGCCTCAAGTCAATGGAAAAGTGCCTTACAGACGTTAGCAAGAGGCTACAAGAGTGCTTCGACAAGTGCGTAGTCGACTATGACCAGAACCAAAACCAGGAAGATGTGAACGACAGCGTAGCTCAAGTGGTCGTACAGCTGGAAGAACAACTGAGGACCAAGCTGCTGGAGATATCCAAGAGGAAAGCGGCATTGTACGAGGCAGGAGAACTGACACAGAGGAAGAGCCTTGAGATATTGGCTGAGAAACTGGCTTACGAAGCAGTCCTCGTCGGCAGGATACAGGAGGCATTAGAGTCCTCAAACGGCAGCAGATTCTTCGCGCGATTGATAAAGTCTGAAATTATCGAAACTAGTCAACTTATAGATAACCTCAAACGTAAGATCAATGGCGAGAGCAGCAGGAGCAGTGCTGGCACCAGGAGCTCGCTCGATTACCTCGCCATGATACTCACGCGCAAGATTGACATCGTCAACGGCTCTCGGGAAGCGCACGAGAGACGTCGCTCCGAGCTCATCATCCACGGAGCTGACCTCGAGGCGCTGAAGGCATCACAGCGCGAAGTTGCAGAAGCAGTCGACAGGTATAAGAGCGAGAAACTTGCTGAACTGTGCTCCGCACTCGCTTGCGAGACTCTCAGCTACTCTGCTCCGGCTGACGGTGACACTGAGAGACAGCGAGCCAATCTGGAGGCAGCGCGCGTGCGTGAAGCCTGGGCTGCTGCACGGGACGCGCTGGGGGCCGAGCTGGTGCAGGCCGAGGTCACGCGGGCACTGGCCCGGGCCGCCGCCACCTGCGACCAGAGGCTGGACCAAGCGCGTCGCGCCCGCCTCACTCTCACAGCTCAAGACCGCGCGGACCTCGAGCTTTGGTGGCAAGCCGCGCACGATCACTTGCGCTGCGAGATGGACGCCGCCGTCAAGGATATCGCCGTGCGCTACCGCAGCTGTCTGGCTGCAGAGCGGAGGCCGCGCGAGGGCTCCCCAGGGCTGGACAGCCGCGTGCTTCTGCAGCAACTGGCGGAGGCACTGGCGCAGCGAGCGCTGGTGGACGCACGAGTGGCAGTGCTGGACGGCACGTACCGCGCCTCCAGCCCGCGCGAGCCCACAGGCCCGCGCCGCTCAGCCGAGGACACCATCTCCTCGCTGGAGGCGGACCCCGCGCAAGAGGCGGAGTTCGTCTACCTCTTCCAACGATTCTCGACCGAGTGCCGAGCGCTCTTCTCCAGTGACTGTTCGGGTAACAGTGAAGACTCGATGAAGATCGGCGAGAGCCTCGAGCGGGTGGAGGCGGCGGTGGCCGAGGTCCAGCGCCAGCTGTGCGCGCGGGGGGATGAGCCGGGGGCCCCGCCCACCTCGCGGGAGGGCAGTCCGCGCGACGCCACGCCCTCTGGCGCCAGCGTGCTCGATCGCATCGACGCACTGCGCCGGCGTGTCGAAGCTCTGCAAGCGCTGGTACCCTGCCAGCACTGCAAGCAGCTGCAGGACGCGTTGGACAGGTCAGTGACACATTCGATAAGCTGTAACTGTAGAAACACGTGAAGTATAGGTTGGCTAACAGTAAGGAATATGGTCGTCAGGCTGCACGAGGAGCGCACGCGCGGCGAGTGTGCGCTGGCGCAGCAGGCGCACGCGCTGGCGGCGGCGCGGCGTGCGCGCGCGCAGCTGCAGGCGCAGCACGAGCGGGAGCGCGCCGCACTGCGCGAGCGCGCGCGCACGCTGCAGCGCCGTCTGGCCGCGCTCGACTCCGAGTACTCCGCGCAGCTAGACAACTTGCGAGCCGCTTACCAGGTAATCATCGCCACATGCTCGACTACAGCTATCGTATGGCTCGCGGTCAGTGTAGTAAAATAATAATTATGACGTGACAGAGCGCGGTGGCGGCGGACACGCACGGGGACGGGCTGCGCGCGCGCTACCAGCAGGAGATAGAGCAGCTGCGCGCGCTGTGCGAGAAGGGGCTGCTGGCCATGGAGTCCTCGCATCGCCGCATCGTCCGGGAGATGGAGGACAAGCACCGCGCCGAGCGGGAACAACTCAGGTATAACCGCAATACTCGTAAATAAACTAATCTATTAAATTATCCAAACTGATCTATGTATTATTTAAGTCTAAACAATTTATTAAATCCCAAAATTACCCCTTCCAGGCTAGACAAAGAGCAAGCGTTAGCAGAAGAGACCCGTGCGACGTTAGCCGCACTCGACGCAATGCGGAAGGCGCACGAGAGTGAAGTGAGGAGGGAGGTGGACAAGTTCAAGGCGGAGTTCCTCAGCAGAGGACATAATGGGGACCTCACACAGCTTAGCTCCCGACACCAGTAAGTTACTTGGGTTTTGTTAGTCGATGCAGACACAATATACACCTACTTCAAGGCTAGATTTGGTTTATGTATAAAGAAATAGACTTTTGCCCCAACTCCTTTGACTACTCTAAAATTCATTCCAACCTACTTTTTACCCTCCATTGCACATACAATAAAATATACAATTTTGTTTACTTTTATAAAAAGCAATAAATAAAGCGAATCTTCTTTTATTGTGTCAGAAATGAAAATGAAAACCACAACGAAGAAGCTAGCTTGGGTTCAAATATGCAACAGATACCTGTGTATGTATATTTACCCCTTGTATCCTTAATTCCCACTCCGTTCACCAAATAGTAAAGTCTTTTAGTAATATTTCCAGGCAGGAGATGGAGGAGATAAAGCGGGAGATCCTCTCCCTCTCTGAGAAGTACTCCGTCAAGTGTGTGGAGTCCGCCGCGTTAGAGGAGAGACTTGCTACTGCCACTGCGCAACTTGCGCAGGCGCATAACCATATCATGCAGTTGGATGCCAGGTACGTATTACATTCATGTTTTAAAATTTAGTCGAACTTTTTTCATTACTCTTTAATTCTCATTTCAAAAATTTGTTTTCATTCTTGAAAAAAACTTAACATTAAAAAAAACTATTCAATGAATAGAGATAAAGTTTTTTCGAGTTATGTTCCTATCTGACTGCTTTACATTTTTATTTCATTCATTATTTTATTCAAATTCCAGAAACAAGCAACTCCGAGCGCATCTTATATCGGAAGCGAATGAAATGAAAAACACAGAGGGGTCCACTCTTTCCCAGCTTATAGAGGAAACTGCACCGGTACGTTGCTACACATAACATTACTTTTTAAACACATAATGTAGATGACACGAGACAAATGCACTACAAATTACACCAAAATATATAATCAATATTTTTTAAACCTGACCCTTTTACACGACCAACATGTAGTGTCAACCTTCTATCCGATTTTGCGAATTATGGCAACCTTCCTACTTCGAACGTAGGATCTATGGCTAACCTATCAACCCCTCCCACCCTTCCTGGGGATTCTGATAAACGTCTCTATGTAAAACTGATCAAATGTCTTCTCTCGTCCATGGTGAGGCGAGAGGAAGTGTCAGACTCTTACTGACTAAAAATCTCCCCGTTCCTTCTTCTGCTATGGGTCGACGCCATGGTACCTTTAACTTCGACTGCTCTATGTAAAACTTTTTATAAATGTAAGGGGAAAATCATCAAATCATTTCTCCTGCTCTAGGCTGCACATCAGCCCTATGTGACCCCGTCTGTGGTGGTCCATTGGCTACTCTATGTAAACTTGAGGATAAATTCAATCCTCTTCTCCTAGCTCTGGGGATTATGCCAAAATATCCCCCAAGCCCTCTCTTCCTGCCAAGATATGGCAACCCCGCCCCTCAAACTTGGCAGTCCTTTGTTTAGCCTTCCGGCTAATTATTATATTAAGGTTTAATTATATAATACATTGGTGTATTTTGATGTGTATTCTGCACCCTTGGAGATTGTACTAGAGCTTCTTTTTACTCTATAGTCTATGGCCACGCTTGCATGTCACGCACTACTCTAAAACGCTAAATAACACTCACGCTTGAAAATGTACCTTAGGTTGTTAGTTTTATAGAACATTTTACTTTGTTTTATTAGTATTTGTTAGTTGGTATCGCTATTTTTGTGGATATTGATACATATTGGTATACTTCAATAAGGTTGAATTTAGTTTATTTCATTAAAGTTTGTAGACATTATGATAACATTAATTAGACGATATTTTTTCGAAATTGGTTCTTTTATGGCACTGATTGAGATTGTTTCTTTTTCAATTATACTACAACGAATCAAACTAAATTAATATTTTAAAAATCCTACAACAAAATTAATCTAATTTTTTTTTTTTTAAATCAGTACAAATGTTTTGCACAATATTTAATTCAGAGCGCTTACGCGACACTGGTTTTCATACAACCTTTTTATGTTTGCTTAGTCACCGCTAACTATATAAATATAAACCAAACTGTCTCTTTCTACACTATTTCGAAAATGTTCCTTTTCATGAATACCAAGTTTTATTAAAATCTTTTCTATACTTGTGACGATATACCTTGATCTTTACTTAAAACCAGTGTCGCGTAACCGCTTTTAGATCAGTTTAAAAATAATTAAATTAACGCAAGCACTCAGCAATGTAGAATGGAACTTTTGCACAAAACTTCGAACGTTAAATTGGAGACAATACTGACTTAACGATAACTTCAAACAAATGCATGAAAATGGCTTCACTTCGGTTGCAAAACATTGCAAGTTGTTCTATCTTCTTTTTTCACTCATGACATTGCAATGCACGTAAGAAATAGACACGCACGCATATCAACCCCCTCCAAAGTCCAAGTTCAAGGTCTAAAATTGATTTTCAATCCTATTTTCTAGGTAATAATGTTGATAATCTACTGACAGTATTGGAGGAGGTTGATGTTTGTACATCATATTTCTATAAAATTTGACTGCTACTGCTATATCGCGCTTTAGGTATGCATGCAGCGTGGTAGGGAGGAGAGAGAGGGTAATCGTCGGTTATGCTTAGTCAATACTTGTTAAATTCTCTCCTGATTCCACCGCGCAAGCATTCCTAGGGTACGTTAAGCATGGCGGTATCATAAAAACATAAAACAATGGCTTCTAATTAATAAGTCTCGCAATTAATGGTCGAAGTGTAGATATATGGATAGTATAGCAATCTGGCATAACGGTACATGTATGGGGTGCACTAACAGCATGGGAGGGCGCCACCGGCGCTGGGGGAGCACTGGCGCCACCTGTCGCCCGCCCGGCAGAAACCTGCCGCCGATACAGGTACGCGTTCACTTCGCTACATGCCAAGCTAAGGGGATGGTTGTGGTTTAGTCGACTATTAAAGGAGTCTTTGGATAATCTGTGGTTTTTAAGAGCATGTTTTATTTAACGCATGAAGTGATATGTTTTCTTTTTATTATAAAGTGAAGAATTTTATACTCAAAAGGTTTTTGGATACTTTTAAACAGGGTAAAATGTTATTTTCCTGTGTATTTCTACCTTAATAATCGACTATTTCTCATACCTCGCTTTGTGATTTATAGTTTGTTTGTGCTAAAGGTGGCAATTAGACTACTACCTACCCTATAGTCCAGTTCAACAAAGATATTAATTAAACTATAAGATTCCCAATATTTTGAGTTTGTCCACACGCAATACAAACCTCCCCAAAACCAAGCTTTTGCAGCCTTAATAAAATTTTCAATCCTAAGTTAACAATCAACTGCTTTTTATGCCTAATTTAAACATTTCCTTTGCAGCAGTTTTTTGTTTGGTTCTATACTTTCTTAAGTCCTTTTTCACATTAATATTGTGACGGAAAAGTGGTTCAAACTCTTTGACATCATGACGTCAATGGATGGTTGTCAAACGTTGCCTAGAGATTGTAAATTTCGTCGTGAATTGTCAACACGAGTTGGTGTAATCGGTAAGGCGTGTGGATTACACCACAGAGACCCCGAGTTCGAGTCCCGCCGTAAACATGAAGTTTTTTAGTTTATAGAAGTTTTGTCGAACTTTCTGGAATTATTTGTGTGAAAGAAATGAAAAATTAAAGAGCGAGAAGGAGAATAAATAAAAATGAATAACGAAATTATTGGAAGGTTCTGGAGGCATGACGATCAAAAAGAATAACGAAATTGAATGTTCCAGAACCTGACCGGGGGTATATAAGCGGAACTGCGGCTCACCGCTGGCAGTTGAGTTCTAAGTCTAAAGCGATTCGGAAGAAAAGGAAGAAGTGAGAAAGAAGAAAAGTGAGTGAAATAGTGAAGTGCAGTGAAATAGTGAAATGCAGTCAGTTAAGTGAGTTAAGTCAGCGTGAACGGCAAAGTTGTGTCAGTCGGCCGGACTCTGCTGGAGAGGAACGCCGATAACTTAACTCCGTGGACGCTGTAACTTAAGTGCAATAGAAAGTCTGAAAACCGGTATTAGTGTTTCATTTCATCCAATCCCGTAGCCCAAGCCCGCATAGTCAGGAACGTGACGTCAGGCACGTAACATTTGGTGTCAGAAGTGGGATTGGAGAAAAATGCCGCTAGTGCCGCAGGACGTAAGAGGAGTGAGTACCCGTTCAATGTCAGAAGCGCAGCGTGTGAGGGAAGAGGGCGCTGCAGCTCAAACCAGCGATGCAGAAGCCAAGCCTGTGCAGGTGGATCTTCTGCTACAGCTGCAGCAAATGATGGCAGAGCAAGCGCGCCGCCAAGAAGAGCAAGCGCGCCGCCAAGAAGAGCAAGCGCGCCGCCAAGAAGAGCAAGCGCGCTGTCAGGCAGAACAGCTGCGGGAGCTGAAAGAAGAGCAAGCGCGCCGCCAAGAAGAGCAAGCGCGCCGCCAAGAAGAGCAAGCGCGCCGCCAAGAGGAGCAAGCACGCTGTCAGGCAGAACAGCTACGGGAGCAAGCACACTGTCAGGCGGAGCAGCTACGGGAGCTGAAAGAGATGCATAAGGATTTCACGAAGGGACTGCAAAAGGCTGTCGAACGGGTACAGGAAGTGGAGGAAGGGTTAGGCAAGTTGGAACATCGCGTCATGGCCATAGAGGAGAGAGTGGAAGAAGAGATCTCCAAAATCAAGCAGGAAATGACAAGCCCAGGCCCTTTGAAGAGCCGAAGCCGTCTTGCAGCCGTTTTTGACGCCCCAAATGCGGCCTCAAGCGCAACGAAAGGGCTCAAGATTCCCCATTACGACGGAACAACATCCTGGACCGCGTTCAAGCTACAGTTCGAGACACTTATGGAGGCTTATGGTTGGACTCAGAAGGAAGCACAGTCAGCCCTCACCCTGGCCCTCCGTGATCAAGCGCTCTCAGTGCTGGAAGCTATCGGCGCAAGTGGGGATCTCAGCTTTAGTGCCCTCCTCGACGCACTGGAGGCACGTTTTGGAGACAGCCACCTCGAGCACGTGTACAGAGCGCAATTAAAAGAGCGTACTCAGCGTGCTAATGAGAGCCTACAGCAATGGTCCGTGGAAATCGAGAAACTTGTGCGTCGAGCTTTCCGGTCGACTCCGTCAATGATTGAAGGCACGCTTCTCCAAGCATTCATTGACGGTATTCGGGACCCCGAAGTACGAGCTGCTGTTCATCTGGGCCATCACAAGAACATGAAAGAAGCTCTGGCCCATGCATTGGAAGTGGAAGCCGTGCGTGGCAACCCCCGTACCTTAGGTCTGCGGGAAATGACGACAACGGAGCAGGTACCTCCACGCCGTCGGAACTTCATGTGCTATGGATGCGGAGAGCGTGGGCACATACGGAGCGACTGCCCGAAGAAGATGAACCGCCAGGACGCGGCGGTCTCAACTTCTGACCAGCAGGGAAACTTAAATCCAGCCAAGGCTGCGGGGTGGGCGCTGGCTGGAAGTGGAACAACCCCAACAATCTACATCAAGCAAACCAACGATGGAAATACACTGGTGATAGACGGTCAAGTAAATGGGAAAAACAGTCAGCTAACATTAGATACTGGAGCTTCAAGGACGGTGATAAATGTTCGGCTGCTCGAGCACAACATCAGGAAACACCTTAAACCAATTGTTGGCCTACGAATGAAATCAGCTACCGGCCAGTGCATACCGATAAGTGGAAAACTGCATGTAACAATCAAAATTGGGGAACGTGTTTATCGACATGAGGTTATTGTGGCCAAAATTCTGGATGACTGCATCCTGGGACTTGACTTCCTGCAAGGGCACCAGTGTAACATCGACTTAAAATCTGGAGTATTACTATGTGGAACTGAGGAAATTCCGATGAAGGGTGGAACCCTGGGAAAAGTTTGCTGTTTAAGAAGAACTGTTCTTGCACCAAAATCACAGACTCTCGTACCAATTGCATTACCTAGGAGGAGGGAAGGAAGTTTACCTCGAAGGTGCGCTGTGATTGATAAATCGGAACACGTAAACTCATGGCTACCGGCAAGAACTGTCGTGGGGTCATCTGATGTCAACCGCATTCCGGTATTCAACTTCAGTGATTCAAAAATTACGATTGAAGAAGGAGAGCCTGTGGGCGTATTGGAAGAAGTGGCCTGGATAAGAAAATGCTCGGAAAATCTTGTGAAGAAGGACAGTACGGGAATAGACTTTGTAACGAAAATCTTAGACGAAAACCAAAGTCTGACAAAAGTGGAGACTATGAAAGCTAGAAATTTACTTCTTCGATTCTCTGATGTGTTTTCAAGAAGCGATGGTGATATTGGCCGAACTGGTTTGGTGAAGCATAAAATAAACACAGGTGATACAATGCCAATTCGTCAAAGGCCCAGACGTATACCATTCGCTCGTGAGAAAGAGGTTGAACAAATGATTGACGATATGAGGAAAAATGACGTGATAGAGCCCTCTTCTAGCCCTTGGTGTTCACCTGTCGTGCTTGTCAAGAAGAAAGATGGTTCAACGAGGTTTTGCGTAGACTATCGACGATTGAATGATGTAACCAAGAAGGATAGCTACCCGTTACCAAGAATTGATGACACACTTGACACACTGAGTGGCATGAAATGGTTTTCAACGATCGATCTGAAAAGTGGCTATTGGCAGGTGGATTTGGATCCCAAGGACAAGGAAAAGACCGCATTCTCAACTGGGAAGGGACTCTGGCAATTTAAGGTGATGCCATTTGGATTATGCAATGCACCGGCAACCTTTGAGCGTTTGATGGAACAGGTGCTGGCGGGACTGCTGGGCGAAACCTGCCTAGTTTACCTCGATGACATCATCATTGTTGGACGGGATTTTGACGATCATCTAAGAAAATTGGAAAAGGTACTCGACAAGCTGCGTGGAGCAAATTTAAAGTTGAGTCCAAAGAAATGCTCTTTCTTCAAGCGCGAAGTGAATTATCTAGGACATGTTATTTCTGAGAGAGGAATTGAGACTGATCCAGCCAAGACTGTCGCTGTTAAGGAATGGCCAACACCTAAAGACAAAACGCAAGTTCGGGCATTTCTTGGATTGTGCTCGTATTATCGGCGGTTTGTGAAAGGATTCTCGGACATTGCCAAGCCTTTGCATCGATTGACAGAGGAGAAACGTGCCTTCATCTGGGACGAGGATTGTGAGCAAGCCTTTCGAAAACTAAAAGAACGGCTTTGTAACACACCAATTCTCGGATACCCCAGCGCGAAAGGAATATTCGTAGTTGATACGGATGCCAGCAATATTGGAATAGGAGGTGTCCTTTCACAACGCGATGGTGAGCAGGAGAAGGTTATTGCTTACTTCAGCAAGTCACTATCTAAGCCGGAGAGGAATTATTGCGTGACCAGGAGGGAATTGCTGGCCGTAGTCAAAACTCTGCACCATTTCAAGAAGTATTTACTGGGACGGAAATTTTTGATCAGAACTGATCACGCTGCTTTGAAATGGCTGCTTCAGTTTAAGGATCCCGAAGGTCAAGTAGCCAGATGGTTGGAACAACTTCAGGAATTTGACTTTGAAATCGAACATCGCGGCGGAAGAATTCATGGCAACGCAGATGCATTATCGAGACGCCCATGCGTGGAAGATTGCAAGCATTGTGCCAAGAAGGAAACTGCTTTTCTTAAGGTGATAAGGACTGATACTGTTGACGAGGCATGGGGAGATGATGCGATGAAATTAGAACAGGAAAGAGATGCAGATATTAAACCAATACTGGAGTGGCTACGAAGTGGTAACAAGCCAAGTTGGAGTGACGTCGCCCAATATAGCGCGGTAACGAAAGGTTTATGGGCACAGTGGAAAAGCCTTACGCTGCATAACGGACTTCTGTGCAGGAAATGGGAATCAACAAACGGCAAGGACGAGCATTTGCAATTGGTGGTGCCTCGTTCAAAAATAAGGGATGTATTAAAAGCGTTCCATGATGGATCTTCTGGAGGACATTTGGGAATTAGGAGGACTTTGGTGAAGATCAAGGAGAGGTTTTATTGGTTGCATTGCAAATATGATGTCGAAGATTGGTGCCGGAAATGCACTAGTTGTGCAGCTGTCAAGGGTCCACAAACAAGAAGCAGGGGGGCGATGAAAATCTACAATGTTGGTATGCCTTGGGAGAGAATAGCCTTAGACATCGCTGGACCATTTCCAATCACTGATTCGGGCAATCGCTACGTTTTAGTGGTTATGGATTATTTTACAAAATGGCCGGAGGTCTTTGCCATACCGAATCAAGAGGCAGTAACTGTAGCCACGAAGTTGGTAAACGAGGTATTCACCCGATTCGGAGTGCCCTTGGAGATGCACAGTGATCAAGGACGGAACTTTGAATCCCAAGTTTTTCAGGAAACTTGTAAACTTTTGGGAATCCATAAGACTCGAACGACCCCTTATCATCCACAGTCAGATGGAATGGTCGAACGTTTCAACCAAACATTGGAGCGACACTTAGCAAAGGTGGTTGACAGCCATCAGAGAGATTGGGATACTTACATACCTCTCTTCTTGCTTGCCTATCGGACTGCTGTACATGAAAGTACCGCAAAGACGCCTGCATTTGCAAATTTTGGAAGGGAATTGAGATTACCGGCAGATCTTGTATCGGGCTGTCCACCTGGCGACACTCGCACTGAGTTTAGCGATTACATAAGCGAGTTAAGGGCAAAAATGTTGGACATTTACGAGCAGATCAGAGAGGCCGGTCTTCAAGCTAGTGATCGCGCAAAAACGCGCTATGATCGACGAGCCAATTCTGTTGGGTTTGAAGAGGGGTCATTGGTCTGGCTCCATAATCCAGTCAGAAGGAAGGGAAAATCTCCGAAGCTTCAACCGAGTTGGGAAGGTCCTTATGAGATAGTAACGAAGATCAATGACATTACTTACAGAATTCGGAAGACTTCAAGGAGCCCTTTGAAAGTTGTCCATATAGACAGGTTGGCGAGGTATTACGGCAGCAACGATGCTCGGGACGAGCGAATCTAAGAGGGGGGCAGTGTGACGGAAAAGTGGTTCAAACTCTTTGACATCATGACGTCAATGGATGGTTGTCAAACGTTGCCTAGAGATTGTAAATTTCGTCGTGAATTGTCAACACGAGTTGGTGTAATCGGTAAGGCGTGTGGATTACACCACAGAGACCCCGAGTTCGAGTCCCACCGTAAACATGAAGTTTTTTAGTTTATAGAAGTTTTGTCGAACTTTCTGGAATTATTTGTGTGAAAGAAATGAAAAATTAAAGAGCGAGAAGGAGAATAAATAAAAATGAATAACGAAATTATTGGAAGGTTCTGGAGGCATGACGATCAAAAAGAATAACGAAATTGAATGTTCCAGAACCTGACCGGGGGTATATAAGCGGAACTGCGGCTCACCGCTGGCAGTTGAGTTCTAAGTCTAAAGCGATTCGGAAGAAAAGGAAGAAGTGAGAAAGAAGAAAAGTGAGTGAAATAGTGAAGTGCAGTGAAATAGTGAAATGCAGTCAGTTAAGTGAGTTAAGTCAGCGTGAACGGCAAAGTTGTGTCAGTCGGCCGGACTCTGCTGGAGAGGAACGCCGATAACTTAACTCCGTGGACGCTGTAACTTAAGTGCAATAGAAAGTCTGAAAACCGGTATTAGTGTTTCATTTCATCCAATCCCGTAGCCCAAGCCCGCATAGTCAGGAACGTGACGTCAGGCACGTAACAATATTCAAGTTAATTTTGAATCTTTAATTATAGACGAAGTCGTCTCGAGCGAGCCCGCTGTTGGAAGCGGCGAGGCCGGCTCGCCCGGCCAAGATACAGTACGCGAAGACAGAGAGCACGCGAAACCTGCAGCTGTCGCCCGTTCAGGTAATTAAATAAATCTGCATTAAAAACAAACATTGTTCAGCACCAGGATTTTCTCCTGTGTTATGGGTGCGTTTACCGACATATCCCAAACCCGGAATAACAATTTGTCCACATCACACAGAGTTGTTCCGTTCGGAACCGTAGACGTTGCACAAAAGTCCGTTGCCCAGCCACCGCGCCCACCGTGCAGTCAATTAATGAATTAGTCTTTTTTATATTTCAAACGTTTTTCGCTTTATGTTACTTATATAATATTAACTAATTTGTTTCCCGGTTGGGTGCCAGCTAATACAAAATTTGTCCACTATTTAAACGATGTTAATAACATCCTTTAAATAGTACATATACATAATAAACCTTCCCGTTCAATAACTCTATCTATTAAAAAATATTGCATCAAAATCTATTACCTAGTTTTAAATATTTAAGCTTACAAAGGGAGATAGGGACAGAGGAAGCGACTTTGCTTTATACTATGTAGTAATTTCGCTTAGAATAAATAAACTGAAGTAACATTTCAGTCATTTCATATATGTTTTTTTTTATTTACAGAACTAAAGGCATCAAAACGTAGCTCCGCGAGCGGACGACCAACAGTCTTCTCGCTTGCGGGTATGGTCGCTGAGCGCAAGAAGCGCTTCGAGCTCTGACCGACGACCGACACGTCCTACTGACTAGTACTGACGCACCCACCACGCATGCACCTGGCCACTCGCTTCTAACCCCTACCACACACCCATGTAACCTAACTTATGGATATTATAAACATCTATACTCCCTAAAACGGCTTACAGCCATAATATTTAATCGTCATTAATATTAGCGTAGTCATTTAAACATTTTGAAGCGTATATCCAAAAATATAATCAAGATTTTATATCAATCCAAATTATAAACAATAAACGACGCGAAGAAAACATATTATTATTTTATCAATATATCGATACTAATGTTTAATTATAATAAAATATTGTTAAGACCAAATAGTTTCTACCATAAATGTATAGTGGCCAGACATTTACTCCCACCCACCACACAATTGTATATAATCTATGAGAACGGTATATTATGTACTAATTTTCTAAGTGTAGATTTAATAGATCGGTTAGTGATGTGACTTGTGTAAATTATATACTTAATGTAAATACTAACGAATGTATCCTCATTGTTTGTTTTCTATATGTTAATCTTTAAGTCGTTGTTACCAAATATTTCTTTGTATTTAATGTGTTTAGCAAGCACTGGGGACGCAGTTATCGGTAAATAACATTACAAACGTTTTCTTCAGAAACCTAATTGTTAATTTATTGCTCTATTTATTACTTTTATTTTATTATTATACTGAGCTAGTTCACTCGCTCGTCCTACACCTCTGCAGTCTCTCTAACCTATACCACCAAGTAGTTGCGTCTCCAGCGTAACTTTATGCATTGTAACCGTGTTTTGAAAGCGTGGACTTATTTGTGTGTCTAGAATTTATTACTAAAGTTTTTAATCGATTCGTGGCATTTATAATCTGTACGTTTGTAGTAAAAAAGTATGTGTAAGTGACAGCTGTCAAAAAAATTTTGCGCGGGAAATTGAGTTCCGTCAGGAAATAAATGCCATTGAGCGGTTAGTATAGAGGCATATTTATAAACTTTATATCTTAATATTAACATGTTTATGAGAATAAAATATATAATTTGTGTTAATTTTGACTTTGAGCTCGACCTGTATTACGTGTGCAACTGTTACCATTCTTCTCGACTCTGGGCATTGAACCGTCTTCCAGCACCTTCACATTGTTGTGTATAGTTAAACACTAACTAGCGGATAGTTGTATGTACCTATAATATAGCATGTCACGAAATTGTATACATAATTTATATGGAATAAATTGCTCAATGTTATTTAGTGGGTTACAAAATGATATACCAAAACTATATTATGCATTGTAAGTATACAAAATGTGTAGACAACAATAAAAACGTAATTATTCACGGCTATAATAAATTAACTTATGTTAGTTGAGCTTTTTATATGCAGTCGGTGGCTCTCTATGTTCATATGTTGTGTTTACCTGTTGCAAGTGAGTGTTCACATGTCTAGGCCGCCGGCTGCTCTAGTTGACGTTGTGTTTATAATAACATATTATAAAATGAACAGTAAACTTACATAATACAAATATTGTTGTTTCATTCAATCCCTTCGAAAAGTACTTTCATTTCTCAGCATCCTACTTCAAAGGTAGGAAGTAAATGTATTTGCAACAAAACCGTATAGGGTTGGCCTTAATGCCATTGGCATTCTTGTTAGGCCGATGTTAAGGTGTTTCAGGGCGAACATGGTTTGTACAATACCGCCAACGTATCTTGGCGAGTCTGAAGTTAGCCGATTAGCTGCGCAGTTCACAATATTACTCCTAAAAGATCCATTGCGCAGGCAAACGGCTAACTTCAGACTCGCCAAGATACGTCGACCGTTCTGTACAATAAAGTAAGAGAAACAGAAGGAAACGTATAGGCAAATATTTTGGTTAAAAAGTATAATCATAACAAAATAAAATTAAAATTTTCGTTACATACGAAAGAGGGGTGAGGGAATGAAGGATTGGAACTCGGACCTGCGCAGAGAAACATGATCGTACTTGCGCAGCTTAAATATAAATCTTACCTACCTATGTGTATACAGTTGTTGATAAGACGATCAAGCTTGTTGAGCAAGTCCGAATTGTGTGCAGTATCACACGTCACCACAGTCGATTATGGGGAAGATGAGGGACCGTACAAGCATTGCCTTGCAACGATGGAAGACATTTTCTAAGCCAACTTAGGTTTCGCAAGGCACCAGTTACCTACTCGTTGTCCATAGAGCAGTAGCTTAGCGAAGCGTCAAAATATTTACCAAGATTTTTAACTGATCAGACCATTGACTTACAGCTTCTAAATCCTGTAATCAGTGAGGACGAGTGATATCGCGTGACGGGAAACTCTGGGGTGGGCCAGTTTTCAAAGATTGCGCCGTCCGGTTCGGATTCTGAAATAGATTATGCCATCTCCAACATCCTTTCGTCTAGCATAATCTTGGTTCACTTGGCCACCACCACCAGAGAATCCTCGGAAGGATTTCTAAAATTCAACACTCCGCATCGATCAGACTCCCTCTCATCCATCCATACAAATCCTGCAGTTGCATTATAAGCAGCCATACTACGAATTATCGAAGTTCCTATCAATGCTCTCGATGTATTGTTGTCGTATGGCGGCTCCTGCAGCCTCGAGTCTGTCGTTCAGTATCAGCTCATTACCCTGCAACTATGTTTGTAGGATGGCTTCGCAATTCAACCTGCTTCGTTGCCTCTAACTAAATAGTAATTTTGTGGCATAATTTAAGTAATTGAAATTGTCTTTCATGAGATTTATTTTCGTTATTGTAACGTATTTATTAGTTTCTAATTATTTGTTAATTTTGGTGATGCTTGTTGTAGCGGCACTATCACGTCGCTACATTACTTAGATACGATAGAGATAAGACATACATGTTAATTGTTGCACGTTTGTTAGGATAGCTAAATCTGAAAATCTCACGCATCTTCTTAGTATATAAGCACCAGCAATTAAAGTAATAAACAGACCTTAACCATCTACAGTCTCATTATTTACCTTGCCACGAAGTCTGGCAAACTTGTCTAGTAGCAACCACTGATCATTAAATATGTTTTATCTGTGGATAATGCAGTGGACTGCAACATTAGGTACTATCTTAAGTGTTGTAAACCATGTGTTATATATGTTCTAGTTGTTTAATAAAATTAAAATGCTCAATAAATAAATAAATAAAACTCGAAAAAAGCATTTATGACATGATCTCTGGGAGTGGCGGCATGTCGAAGTTTCGGCAGACAAACGTGGCCCATAGATGAGTTTGTTAGTGGTGACCTGGATTGAATACATTGTTGAATAGGTGTTTTGAGTGGATTTAGGTGTAGGTACCTTTCCTGAATGGTGACACAATAAGTCCCGTTACTAAGCATGGCTGATGTTGTTGCTCACATTCTGATTCGTGATTCGAGTCTTTGTTTCTCCTTTTTTAGGTTTCGTTGTTCTTTTTGCAGAGCGCTCAGTAGCAAATATCTTTGCTGTAAACGCTCCGAGCCACTCGGAGAACTCACGTTCGGCATGCCCTGAACTGGTTTTTTAAGAAACTCAAGTCGGTGAGGACTTGAGTTTCTTAAAAAACCAGTTCTGTCCTCGTATACTATAACTTTATGGTATTCTGAAGCTTTAATACAACCAAATAGGTCCGCTTTACTCCCTTTTTCATTCTTTCTGCCGCCCTGCGAAAGATGGTGTCTAAATAGCTCAGGAAGTGCGGTCTTTTAGTTTTGTCAGTTAAAATGCGGCTTAATAGAGAAGGCGCCAGGTCCGCATCGATTTGTTTCTCTAGGCCATGTCTCACGGCCAGAAAGCGAGGGCAGTCCAGGATAATGTGCCATACAGACTCACTGATGGTTGGATCGCATTCTGCAATTTCTTTTAATTTAAATCGATGCAGGTATTTAGCTATTCCACCATGTCCCGTCAATACTTGTATTTGAGTAGGAGTCAACTTTGTCGATCTCACTACTCGATATATGCTTCAGTAACATCCGGAAGAAACGTTTTAGTCACTAATTGCCCAGCGGTGGAGGTTGTATATCTATCCTGCCACTTCCGGATGATTGGTTGATTGGTTTCTTCTCGGATCTTCTTCTTAACGGAGGACATAGGCCCTCTACAGTAGTCTGCAGTGTTATCCTGTTTATTGGCTCCAATTTTGGCTAGTTGGTCCGCCCTCTCATTCCCGGCCGTTCCAACATGAGCCCGTAACCAGAAAAATCTAATCTCTCTGCCCTGTTCCATTACAGTTTCGATGTTTTGCTTTATCTCTTTTGCCAGGCAATGGGTAACCTTGGGGTTATTCAAGAGTCAAGCGAGGATCTAAAGTCACTCATGATGTTAACTCTTGTTGCCCTGCTGTCTCAAACCATTTTAGCCGCTCTGTTCAAAGCATACAGTTCTGATTGGAAAACTGTGTAGGAAAGGTCAAGACTAAAAGTGGAAAACGCCAACTCCCGTCCCTCCTCCCACCAAGTCAAGGCAGAACCGACGTCTTCATCAATTTTGCTGCCATCTGTGTATATCTGAGGGCGAGCACGAGCTAGTCCTCGTGACTAGCAGGAGTGAACACTGATGAAGAACAAGCCCTCCTACCTCATTCTTGCCTTAATTGGCTCGCTTGAGTGGAGATTTGCAAGAGTTAGGAGTTGAAGGAGACTCGGGGGAAGGGTCTATCTAAGTAAGATGCTGGTAGGGGTCTTGACCGTACTTCCGGGATTGCTCTTGTAGCAGTGTAGTAGATCTACTATTCCATAGCAACCCATATCCATAACCCTATCAATTTTTACCACATTTCAGAATAGTCCTGCATCAACCAATGGGATTGTCCTTGGATGCACTTTTTATAGTGCATACAGGGATAATAGCCGGCTGATGTCAAAACAGCTGTTCAACGGGCCTCTGCGATTTGGCTTCGGCTCCTCGTACGCCTTCTAAAGGTCTGGGACCCTGTGGCCCCGTGAATGGAAAGGGACATACAAAATAATATTAAACCATAGTATAGATAAAATAAAGCTTTATTTCATTTGTCATAATTGTTACAGACTGAAATACAGGTTCTAGTTATACAAAGCTATTTACAATACAATATATATACTATTTATAATAATTCATAGCCTAAACTGTGATGTATGTAGCAATACTACAAACATAATGAGTTAACCTTATTATATGCACAAACAAGGTTGATAATTACAGTCAGCTTGTAAAGGTGACAAGTTTTTTCAACATCATAATAATATATCATCAGAGGTGTCCAAACTTATTTTGTCCATGGCCAAAATAAAAAAAAATACTTTAGTTTAACGAATTAAAAATAATAATTAGGTAGGTTCTCCACTTTGGGAAATAATAATATAATATTAACCACTTTCCTGTCTGCTGAATCACATATGAATCACGAGCTATTTTTGGAGATTATGAAATTTTGATACTGTTAAGCATACATATGCTCCGTGATACTATATCCAGGCAGGCAAAATAAAAACTTGTAACCTGTTGGGTTAATTTTTGACCGACTCGTTATGAGTAGACCAATTGAATGGAAGCATTATTGGCAAGTTTTCGTGAGGCGTACTTTGTATCGCGACAATTGGCATCCATTCACTTTTTGTGTAGGTGACCTAAACTAAAGTTTGATGTGAATGTTAAATTATCCTAGTACCTATTCATTTGTTCGCAATGGTCAACATCGAAAACAATAAAATAATACTAAAATACAACACATTACAACATTTATACGAAATTTAAATTAAGTAATTCACAATTTTCACAGAAAAGAATTTACAAAGGTGCAGTCTGCACGGTTATTTTGTTAACAAGTGCCTACGCAAATAAAGATTCAGTTCTCAGGTAGACAGGTGGTCATGGTGGCCCGGAGGTTAAGGTTCTTGTTTCTCATGCATGAGGGTCCGAAACCTGGCTAATGATGGTTACAGAAACAGTATCGTCAAAAATACTTCTTGCCTGAATAAAACTATATATTTAAGGCGAGGTGGGCCCAAATTTACGTTTTTTAAAACAATCTGAGACAAAAACTACAGTGTTTTAAATTACAAAAAAAATATATGTTTTAGTTGAGGATCTTATCTAGTCAAAATCGCATTCAGTTGAAAGACCCGATGAACTTCACTCGATAGAAAAAAATCGCAAAGTTACCCCTTTTTTAAAACGTTTTTTCAATATTACGACTATATTACTGATTTTTTAAGTTTAATTTTTGTACTATAATAAAGAAACTTATTAGTTACAGACAAATTCGCAGAGTTAAAATTGATAAAACGATTTTCTTAATTACTATGTTTCATTAAGTTTTAAAAGCGGTCGCGGCGGCTCAGATATGTCCGATTAGTCGCGTGCTGGCGCTTGTCGACGACGGACCTGTGTCAGTTTCTTCAGCGACAACTACATGCACCAAATCATCTCTTTTTGAGAATTTATTGCTTTGCAGTTATAAATCATAATGGGTAATAAAAAACGCAGGCGAAAAAAGTCGCGTAAAGTGGTAAAAGACACAGAAAGAATGCACTCCAAAGATATGTAAAGAAGTACTAATTTACGTAAACATTTTATTTGTATCGCAATGTAATTTGTTCGCAAAATTAAATTTTATTTTATTTTGCTTCTGATTGGTAAATGCAAAATTTATGATTATTCTAGTATAGTTTATAAATATATTAGTACCGATGATCGCTAGAATTTTGCATAATTAAATTTAATTCATATTTTGTCTTTTCGTTCGGTATCCTGTCTGTCGAATGCTAAGCCACTGTACAAAAATATCAGAACTACAAACTTCTGTAAAAAAACTACGTAATCTGATTACAGACACAAAGTATGTTTAAGTGCATCGTAAATTGCTCAATAATGTCAAAATTTTGACTATGCGGAAATCGATAGTACAATGTATTAGACTTCACAAAACCTCTGAAGGTCCTCGCAATGTAGCAGTATCAAATCTTCATAGGGATATTATCATCTGTGTAGCTCATGCTTTTGGCGACCATAGAATGTGCCAAGAATATTATTGCAATAAAGATAGAAATACAACGAGGAACTTAAAAAGACCCAGAATTCCACTTTCATTGTCTGAATAAACGCGACTGTTTCAAGTTTTGCTGCAAAATCACGCAGCTTAATCGAAGACGTTGACACAAACTTGTTGACTGTTTTAATAGTGTCATCGTTAAATTCATTGGTGGAAAACGAATAATTTCATTAAAAGGAGGTTATCAAAGAAGGTGTTCAGCACCTGTTCTTTCGTTTAACAGCCAATCGGGGCTTTCAGCCGTCCAAACAGCTTTTTTAAACAAAAGTCCTAAAGGCAGGCCCAAAATCATTGAAAGACGGAGAGCTCAGAACGAAACCTAAACTTCGGGCATCCCGTAAAAAAAAGTACGGAAATCAAAAGACGGCAATCAAAAGCAACATGACTTTAGCGAGCACAGCACCAAATATGTCTCCACATGAACTGAAGAAAGCTGAAGTAGAGTTTTTAAATAATTTAAGAATGCTTACTTCTGATAGGCAGGCTATCGAAAGGGCTACAGTTTTGCAACGAGATAGCAGTGAATGGTTGGAAATACGGAAAAACTTAGAATCAAATTTTGGGCAAAATTGTAAAAGAAAAATTAGCACATAGCATACTGCTCTTTTGGTAAAAAACATATTAGGTATACTAAATTATATTTGACATGTGTAACTGCTGTTGCACACGGAATAGAGCACGAAAGGCAAGCACTTCAACAGCTTGAAAAACAAGAAAATATAAGTATTTTGCCTTGCGGTTTGTTTATAGACAGGACTTATCAATTTATTAGAGCCACTCCTGACGGATTAGTAGGCGATGATACGCTCATTGAAATTAAGTGTCCTTTAACTGCTGTGTAAAAGGTCCTACCAGTGCAGTACAGCATAACAAGCTAAAATTTTTGAAAACGACAAAAAGACTTGCACGTCCACAGTAAATAAAAAATCAAATTGTTTTATCAAATACAATGACAAGGAGCGTCACGTTACTGAAAGACGATTTTGTCTGCTCGGCAAGTAGGGTGGAGAAAATGTACCCATGCTTACAGAACGTATCGAAAGGGACGATAATTTCTGGAAGACACAATTGTTCAAGACAAATACCTTTTGAAGAATTTTAAGATGTTTAATGTAGTACATGAATAATAATTTAGACACATTTATTATTATAGTTGTTGTATAAAAAATATAAGAGTTTTGAATTATTTAAATACATTCCATTTAAATACCGAGTAGATTTTTTGTTTTTCGTATTTCTTGTACAAAAAAATTGATAATAAATAATTGTTAACAAAAATATTCCGACTTCAAAAAGTAAACTAAAAAGCAAAAAATAAATTTTCTTTGTGGAAATTAATACATGTTTTCATTTAGTACAATAGAAAATAATATTAATAACCATTTTATAATCTTGAAGTCGGTGCCAAGTAAAACAAAAATAGTGTAAAGATTACCTATAACACACATCAAGAATACCTATACCATTGTTAGTTTGATGAATAGGAGTTACCGATCATTATTTTTTTCTAAAACTGTTGTTGTTTTGGTATGACTTTGATGATTTACTTGGCACCGACTTCAAGATTATAAAATGGTTATTAATATTATTTTCTATTATACTAAATGAAAACATGTATTAATTTCCACAAAGAAAATTTATTTTTTGCTTAAAATTTTTAGTTTACTTTTTGAGTCGGAATATTTTTGTTAAAAATTATTTATTTCACCATTTTAAGTGTTGTAGGCAGAGCCAGCAAGTATAATGGTTTTCGAATGAGAAGACGATTGCTACTTGAGACCAAAACTCACGAAGTAGTCCTGAGTTAGTCAGTGTTTAGTTAGTTTAGCTGTAAATCGTTGAGGGATTTCCTCGACTGTCAATGGTTTCCATCTATAGGTGCGAAGTTTGCATCGTTTTAAATGAATCAAGTCCAAACACGAGGTAGTTACTGTGAACCGTTCCCTGAGCTGCCCTTCGTTCTCATCATTAGACCCCTAATGACAGTCGCGATCAATCTTGGTGCAAAGTGCTCACCAATACGAATCATTCAAGCCCAAACACAAGGTAAGTACTGCAAATAATAAAGCAGATCCCTCGACTGTCTTCCGGCTCCATCATCAGGTCGACTTCGACCATCGGCAAATTGTAGCTTTGTAAAAAGCCTACTAAAAAAACATGCAAAAGCACTAGTCGTCCCTACAATTTTCGAAAGTTCCCCTCAGTTTCCCTAGGATTCCATCATCAGATCCTGACCTCATGAAAATGGGACCCTCTCGGGAGTATAGCCTTTCAAACAAAACAAGAATTTTGGAAATCGGTTCATAAATGGCGGAGTAATCGGTGAACATACAAAAGAAAAAAACAATCAGCCGAACATAGTACCTCCTCCTTTTTTTGAAGTCGGTTATAAAAAGAGTTTTTAATTAATTAAATCTTTTATTATTGAGTTGAAAGGATAACTCGGGTTTGTGCAAGTGGGCGTCAGACAAGTTGACCTACTGCCTGCTTATCTGTGATGTGACACTCCCCGCGACGTTAGCGCACGGGTCGCTTTACGGTAAACGCGGGCAACTCTTGGTAGCGTTAAATACCTATTTCGCTTGACCTACCAGCCCTTAAGTGTCACAATAGCAAATATCTCTGTCTATACTGAATCAAGGTATATTTGCGTACCTGCCTACAAAATAACTTCAGATTGTACACCAGAAATAATATTTGATCCAAGGGATAGCAAGTTTAATTATAAAAATGTACCTCCACTTTTGTTACTTTCAAAAATAAGGGATCTCCCTTAACATACATGGGTGGTGGAACATCATCTATATATATATATTTCCCTATTTGCATTCTACTTACTAGTGGTCCATTGCAAGTCGTTGACTTTAGTTAAATATTGTATTTGACTGAAGTTTGTAAATACAGTAGGTAACAGATGATCAAGGCTATCTGTAATATTCGCAGAATTTTGGACACAATATTTAGTCAAATTAGGAATCTGTAAGTGTTTTTCTTATATGAATCATTCATAGATTTACTATGTAGGAAAAATGACATCGTCTCTCTTTTTTTATGGAATAGGTCGGCACACGAGCAGGCGAATTGCTTGATGGTAAGCAATCAGCGCCGCCCATGGACACCCGCAACGAAGGATTTACAAGTGCGTTGCCGATCTTTTAGGGATTAGGGTTTTGGAGATTTACGGATTGGGAGGGATCGGGGGAGGGGAAGGAGCTCCGGTAACCTCACTCACACGGCGAAACCCAACGCTGCTCAAAAATAACAGTCTCATTGTGGCTTTTAACTAGTAGAGCTTATCCCAGTGAATTCAAACTAGTAAGTTCTTATTTTCAATACATTCAGTATGTCTATTCAAAAAAGAAATAATCGTTAACCAGGTCATAAGTGACAATAAAATCAAATTAGGTCAAGGAGGGAATTACCATAAATACAACCTTGACCGAAGCACTTATATTGCTTAAATGTCATTGTCGTCAAATTGTTTTAAGTAATCCTATTAGGAATCGCGTTGATTCCTGCCACCCAAACAACTATGTAAGTACGGTCTTGCTGTATGTGAGAGTAGCTATTACATATTTAGTTTTACCTAATAGGTTAAAATAAATTATTTGCGCTACGAAATCTATTAAAAAATCTTAATAACGATACTTTTTCTATGTTTTATTTTATTTTATTTCTTCTTAAATATCTCAAAGATGAACAATATTAGTTTTATTTCTTGTCACATACAGAACAGTTTGGAAAAGAAAATTGATGTTGTTATTCATTTTGTTAAAATTCATTAATAATTTCCTAACCTTTTTAAACTTCACTGTGTTTGAAGAGGCCTTTGTTCAGCAGTGGGCACTTATAGGATAATGATGTGACATGTGATTCTTGAGTTATATAATAGGTAAATTATAAAGAGGTAAAATTACTAAGTGTGTATGTAGGAGCGATCTTTGGAACCGCTGGTCGAATAGCCAAAATTCTTTCTGTGATAGATAGCTACAATGTTCCTGAGTCCTATAGGCTATACAACTTCACGCTAGGATCAAATGGAGAAGACCAGAGGGTAAAACCGCGTGAGATTAGCTTGTGAGTTATAAAATTACAACGAAAAGTGGCATTGATTTTTATTATTATAAATATGAGATTAATACTAGGTGACAAAACTACAATATATTTGTTCATGGTAATACTGACTAAGCTTCTATTATTACATTATTAACATAACATCACGCCTGTCATTCACAGGACAAGTAGAGACCTACTTACTAGTAGGTCATTTTACATCTGTAGCTAAATCACATTGTTATTGGAGACTACTGTGATTTATAGTTTTTTTAATATAAAATTTATAATAGGTATGTGCAAATTGGGACTCTTGAACCGAATGGTGTCGAGTTCGTGGTCAATGTATATAGAAACCAACCTAAACAGTAAAACAATAGATATGAATTTTCAATACTACAAAGTTTTTCTTGTTAATATCAGTATACTTTTTTTAACACTATTTAGATTGGTCAGGAACGTTTCTAATTAATTTCTCTCAAATTTTATAAAAGTAAAAATCCATATTTTATAAATTGAATGCAACTTAAAAGCAGAAATCGCTAATTGACTACAACTAAATAAGCGTAAGTACTTCTAACAGTTTAACTAAAGCTTTTAAAAACAATAAAACATTACGACTCCATTTCACTAAGTGATAGGCAGAATAGAAACTCCTTTATGATATTGCTCGTCTTTATAAAATTGCTTAACGATATTGTACCTTATTACAACTGTATTAAAGGTTTCGAGGTGTCCTCTTTCTGTTTGCTTAGTTTCGCCCGCCATTCGCTTCTGTCTGCTAATATTTTACGTCCGTAGGCAGTGTGGATGTCACGGAACGGCACCCTTTTGCGCGGCATGTCCGGTCTTAAGTTTTCTTTATCTGAAAAGAAGGTTCTCGTTATTGTTGTCAAAGTAGCTAAGGAAGGTACTAGTCCTACAGAGTCTGAATTTGTTAGCCGTCGGGTCTTCTAGACAGCAAAAGCTGCTGACTTTAATTGACCTGCTCAAGATATGACCATCGTAGTTTTTGACCAAAAGTAATTGTCAGAAGTGTAGTTTATTTGACGAATCACCATTACTTTCCGTTTAATAATATTTAAAATTCGCAAGGTGCTTTTTATTACTTATTGTGAACCAAATTTGAAGCTTCACGATAAGAAAACTTATGATGTCATGGTTAAAAAAAATATCGATATGTGACAGCAAACGATGCCTTACCCCAGTACGCGCACTTCATGTTGAAATAATTGAGGCAACTCTAATGTCACCAAACAGCTTAAAAGACAAACACTATACAAAAAACGTTTACAAGGAATATAACACTCACGATGTCTACTGCCCTGAACAGCTTTAGGCTCTCCGTCCGGGACTCTGTTGAAGGGGTTGTACCTCTGCCCTCTCGGAGGTACTTTAGGTTCTTCTTCCGGAGGAGTTATTGTCACCAGCGCTGCTTCAGCTGCAGCTTCCGCTGAAAGACACATTTCAATTAAAATCTCTAACTTAAAGTTAGTCCATATCGTTTATTGGAGGATCCGATAGAAGTTATAGATTTAGCTGTGATATATTATGGGTGTCATCGCAGTGATTGCGGCCCCGGCCTGGAGCAAGAGAAAGAACGTTTTCCAGGGCGGGAGAAGATATTTAACGATTTGAAACCCTCAAAAAAAAACTGTCAATGCCCATAAGAATGCTACGAAATTAAATTGAAAAGAGACTGACCTCTGAGTTTGTTTCGGCATTTCTTCTCAGAGTAGTCAGATAGGAAATGCCGGCTTCATCTAGTTTTCACATATAAATTGACGTGTAAAAGTGCCGTTTTATGGCCTATTTGCAAAAATAAATTCATTGTTTCAATTAAGGAAGGAATAAGATCACAATTGATCATATTGACAAATAAAAAATCATTAATAACAACTAAACCTTATAGAGGTACTTTTTTAATTTTGAAACATCAAAATGTAGAATAGTTGTCTGTCAGTTTTCGCAGTGAAGCTTAGTGCTTGCTCCAAATTGAATTAAATGAAAATAAAGACAATAAGCGCATTTTTGTTACAAAAAAATAAAGTTTTTAATAATATAAAAATATTAAATAATAAAAATAATATTGTTACCTTGTGCCTCATCCAACTGTCTCTGCAGATCAGAAACCATGAGCTTCATGTAGTCGTAACTGGCGCAGGCGAGGGCTTTCATCCAAGCCTCCATGGAGGCTTGCGAGTTGGTACACAAGTAGTATGTGCGCCCACCCTCGCACTGGAACGATATCTTAAAACTGTACGCTTCTTCTTCCGTCAACTCTGTAAAATAGAAAAATGTGTTTTTCATCAAATGTAATGTATTTATGGATAGAGTAAAGATGTACATTTTAATATTTAGATTTGAAAATTTTTAGTACATTTGTGCTATTTTAAAGACTATGACTATATTGTAAACACAAAGCACCGCTCCACTATTACATTATAGATATTTTGAAAACAAAATGCCCAACTGTGTTTTGCGTTGTTATTTCGCGGAATTACATTGAGACGATTAAAAATTTCAATTGCATATTTTGTTTAAACGATAAAAATCAAAGACCTTTATACTGAAACCTTTTTCTTATTGAGTTGAGAGAACACTCAACAAGAGTCTGGCTAGTGGAGGTCTCATTTGTTTGTAGTCTGTTACCATGGCAACTAGCCCATGATAAATAAATTGTACTTTGTACTATACAGATTTTAATGAAAATTACCATAATAAAAAGACAGAGTAAAAACAATATAATTAGAAATAAAACTAAAACCACAGATGTTACACTGAAAATCAAAAGACTCAAATGGAGATGGGCAGGCCACATGATAAGAGGTCATGATAAATGGAGTAAAAAAGTAACAGTATGGCAACCAAGGGAAGGGAAAAGGAAGAGAGGGAGACCCCAAAAACGATGAGACGATGACATCAAAGAGGTAGCAGGTGTGACATGGAACAAAGTGGTTCAAGTAAGAACAGAGTGCAAAGGTTGGAGGAGGCCTTTGCTGATTGGCAAACAGATCTGCAAAAGATCACCAAACAACAAATAATAGACTAATTTTTAACTTTTAATTTCTTTTGTGTAATATAATGTAAGTGTAATATAATGTAAGTTAAGGATCTGAATAAAAGGGTATATTATTATATTATTACCATAATAAAAGACAGCATAATACTGTTATAGTAATTTCGTTAAATTAATTAAATAAATTATTTGCACTTTGACAGATTAGAACCCATTTTCATTTTGCATATTGTATACATTTTTTTAATTTTTTAATAAAAATTTCACTTCTATTGAGTTATGCTAATTAATCTTAATGTACAACACACATGAGCATGATAAGCAGTCACAATATTTAAGTTTTATACAAATTAATTATCCAACCTAATATTATAAATGCGAAAGTAACTCTATCTGTCGGTCTGTATTTTCTTCACGCCTTAACTACTCAACCTATTTGTGCAGTGCCGGATTAGCCACGTAGCAAGAGTAGCAAATGCTACGGGCCCCGCGGATTGGAGGGCCCCGCGCTCAAATAGGTATTTCTTAATGGGCATTGAACAATTTTTTCGACCCTCATTTTTTATTTAAGATTTCGATAATATAGAGCATTCTAAGAAACTAATTTGAATAATTATTATTTTTATGGAGTCGTTCTATTTTTATAAATTATTTAAAATTAGGAGTAACTTTCTTACTGTGACGTCATCATTTGGCTGTATAATTCACGTATCTGTGGCCTTTCAATTAAAAAATTTCTATGACGTTAGAGAAATGTCAAAAAAAAAATTTTGTCTGGACTATTTTTTGAGTCATTTTTACATGTCGGAATGAAGCACTTCCTATATTCCATAGTTTTTTGGTGGTAATTTCGCTAGACGCTAAATAGAATAATCGAATGTTTTTAGAGGTTATGTTTATTGTTTATATATCTTGACACTTTTGACAGTTGTAAACTGTCGTGTAAGTGTGTGTGAGCGTGTGTATTATATTTGATGGCAAAGGAATTCTCCCTTTAGAGCCAAACGATGACGTCACTAGAGGTCAAATAAAGGTTATTTACTTTTAGCGATAAATAACAATAATCCGTGAATATTTTACTATTTTAAACGCTAAATTGTCATGAGTGACCCTATTCCTCGAAACGGATTTCATATTTACTCATTAAAAAAAAAATGAACTATCCCCATTACACACTTCAACAGCAAGACCTATGTAAAAAAAGTTTTATTTACAAAACTACTACCAAACTGCAAGTAATTTGATTTTTTTCTTAACGAAATAAACTAAAAAAGACACATAGTCGGTATTTTGTATGTGTAAGAAAAGGTAAGCGACTATTTGTCCGTTCGGTTGGTGCCATTGGCGGGCAAACCGAGCCGACGCAAACTGCGCGCACGGCTATTTCCGCATCACCTCTAGGTATCATATCTATCACGAAAAACGTTGGTATCAAAATGAACAACAATAATTTGAAATTGTACCACATCTTATAAATTGAGCGCTAGCCACACACAAGTTATGTGTTGTACTACTTGCACTGCATTAAACACAAGTTGGCAACACTGCAATTTGGGGAATTCCCTGATATTGTCATCGATCGAGCTAGCCGTAACTCGAACAAATAAACTAGGATTCTATTGACTATCAAACAATAAAAATTTGATATAAACTTTCCTTTGACTCAATATAAAAAACTACTAAGCACTTTAAATGTGAACTATTTGTGAGAAAGGTTGTCTTGACATTGCTTCAAGTACTGTTTTCGTGATTGACGTAGCGCTGTGTGCAATTCATTCAATTATCTTTTTACCGACTTCAAAAAAGGAGTGGTGTACTATGTTCGACTGATTGTTTTTTTTTTGTATATTCACCGATTACTCCGCCATTTATAAACCAATTTCCAAAATTCTTGTTTTGTTTGAAAGGCTACACTCCCGGAGGGTCCTATTTTCATGAAGTCGGGATCTGATGATGGAAACCGTAGGGAAACCGAGGGGAACTTTCGAAAATTGTAGGGGCGAGTAGTGCTACAACTTGCCGATAGTCGAACTTGACCTGATGATGGAGCCGGAAGACAGTTGAAGGATCTCCTTGATTATTTGAAGTAGTTATCTTGTGTTCGGGCTTGAATGATTCTTAGTGCAAAGTGCTCACATTGGTCGTGACTGCCATTAGGAGTCTGATGATGAGAACGAAGGACAGCTTAGGGAACTGCTGAACGGTTCACAGTAACTACCTCGTGTTTGGACTGAATTCATTTATATCGATGAAAACTTCGCACCTGGGTTACAATGAAGTTATGGAGTAAATCTGATGATGGAGCAGGAGGACTGTCGTAAGATCTCTTTGACTATTTGGAGTAATTATGTTGTGCTTGGATTTGATTCATTTATATTGATCAGAACTTTGCACCTATACGGATTACGTAAGTATATTGAAGGTCTGCAGTATAAATGATGATGGAGACCATTGACAGTCGAGGGAATTCCTCAGCGATTTACATTATCGTATTATCGTGATTTTCGGTCTTAAGTAACCGTCGTCTTCTCATTCGAAAACCATTATCCTTGCTTGCTCTGCCAAGTGAATCATCCAAGTCATACCAAACAGCAACAGTATTAGAAAAATATTGGTCGGTGCCTCCTAATCATCAAACTAACAATAGCTATATAGGTAAAGATTACACTATTTTTGTTTTGTTTGGCACTGAATTCAAAATTATAAAATGGTTATTATTATTATTTTCTATTTAACTAAGTGAAAACATGTATTAAATTCTACAAAAAAAACCTATTTTTTGCTTTTTAGCTTCCTTTTTGAAGTCGGAATATTTTTGTTAAAAATTATTTATTTCACAATCGTCTGATCAAGACCTTAATACGGGATACGCCCTTTATGAATCATTATATGGCTATTACGTCCAAGCAATGCGATCCTAATTTTCAGATATTCGAGGCAAGAGCCAAAGATTTGACTGCTTGAAACTGTGAAGAATACCAGCAACAGACATCACGACGAATCGAGCGAAATACAAAGTACGACCATTTCAGCGGGTCTAATACACTCGACGACTTTGTTGAAAATCAAACACATAATTGATAACGTACTGTCTGCTATAACTAAACGTATGAAAGCATATCATAAAATTACTAGTGTTTTTGAAGTATTTCAACTGATAAAATCACTTCACAATTTTGAAAAAATCGTCAAAAATGTTCAGTGCTTACGAAGATGATTTGGAGAACGGCGAATTAGTGCAGTTCGTAGAGTTGCTGAAAACAGATGTGGCTACTGTAATTGACAGCAAGAAACAGGATCCTCTGGAACTGCATTTTTATAAACTTTTATTAAATAATTCTTTAGAATCGTTTTTACTTATGTTATTACTTATCTCTCATGATCACTAACTGCAGTGGCGAACGTTCTTTTCCAATGTTGAAACGAATTAAAAATGAATTAAGGAACACTGTGGGCCAAGAACGTCTTAATCATCTCACGTTGTTGAATATAGAGCATGACTTGCTTAAACAAGTCGATATTGAAAGTGTAATCGCTAAATTTGTAACAGTTTTGTTTTATTTAATACCCTTTTGAGAACCGTTAGCAAACCAAGGGCCCCTTGACAGAATTTGCTACAGGCCCCGCGCTAGCTTAATCCGGCACTGTATTTGTGTGAAATTTGGTACAGACATAGTTTAGAACTCAAGAAAGGACATAGGATAGTTTTTAAACCAAAAATATGCACGACGTCACTATTCCACACAAACAAATTTGCTCATTATGGACTAACATGATAATTTTATTTTATTCATTTATAAAGAAAGACTAACAACTTTTCAAAGAAGCTAAAAGTTACAAACGACACATAATTTAAGTTGTGATCAATTCTGAATTTTAGATTTATTTTCCACTGACTATTTTCTATGTATGCATTAAACACTATAAAGTAGTGTTCCCAGGAAAATACTTTTAAACATATTATTAGAGAGGGTACAAGATACAAGGGGAGTTTCATAAAGTTATTAGATAAGGATATGAATATTGAACAAAGATATGACTACAATAATGTGGGTAATTAAAACAGTTTTTCCTTGAAATCAACTTTAAAATAAAAATCCTACATAGAGTTATAAATAACATTAAAATCACATTGGGAACAATATTTACATACCTTTAAATGGAATGCAAAATGTTCATTATTATGAATATTAAGACCAACTAACTTAAATAAATGAAGTTTTCTTACCAATAGTACACCCTTCCAGAATGATTACACCGACTGGTTCCTTGTCCCCTTTCTTGTCGAAATAAAACAGGAGGTTGCCTTTCAACACGAACCATCGTTTCTGGTAACTTTTGCCGACTTCGCCTCGCATGTCCAGCCACCCGTCGCGGTCCACCGGCGTCGCAGACGACGCGAAAGCGCACAAATTCTTTTCGTTTATTTTCATTGTCATTTATAAATATTCATACGAACTGTCGGACATACAAATGTAGCAAATGTGATCTCTCAGTCACTTTTAGAATCTGAGTTTCCCCTAGGAAAATCAAGAGATACGGGTCATTTACAAAGAATCGTGCCTTATTTGCAAGAAATGTTTTATTTACACAGAAATCGCGAAAGGAAAATATACACCCATTCCATTCCAAAATTACGATCTTCAAAATATCAATGACAATGTCATGCTAATTTATCAATGTCATTAACAGTATTGTCAGTCTGACAGCCTGACAGCGAATTCTGCGTTTAGTTACACCCAGAACAAGAATCGATTGCTTTTTTATGTACCTTTTTAAATAGCCAAGCCTTTTTTTGTGAGGGGAAAATCATCAAATGACTTCTCCCGCCCAGGGACTGTCAGACTCTTATTGACTAAAAACCCCCCTGTTCCTTCTCCTGCTCTGAGCCGAGGTCGCGGTGCCTATTTGCGCTTACCCCGCAACCCCGGCTGAACATCAGCTTTATAGGGCCCCGTCTGTGGTGGTCTATTGACTCTTTGAGGCGCGCGCGGAACGCTACGCGCCGTACGCTCGGGTCTGGTTCTGGTCGGGCGGCCAGTTGCCCTATTAGGTTTGCACTATTAGGTTCTTAAAACGGCCGGTCTCCCTGCTGCCCTGCTCTACACTACTCGCGAAGTTGCCTTGTCGAACTTCTTAATCATCGAAGTTGATCGAAGTCCGAAGTGTTTGACTACACACTCGTGCAACCTAGCTCGGGACACTTCGAGTCCTTTGACCCAGGCGCAAAACGCGCGACGACTGGAAATTGCCCGAAGTGACGCAAGATTGCACTAAGCGAACCGAAGTTCCCTATATACACTAACGTTCGTTTAACATCGTCCAATTTCCTGCAGTCCCAAGCCGTTATTTCATTCGCTTTATTAAATTTTAAGTGTCTAAAATTTGATGCGCCCACGTTTAGTGAATCGGTCTCAATATCTCATCCTGATTAGGTAGTAATCAACACTAACGATATCAAAGTATTTTCAAAAAATAATATACAAGCTCATAGCTCCTGAGTTTATGTTGTGTGATTTGATTACTGAGTTCCCATGTCTGCCTTCTAACTCCATCATCAGACCCTCGTTCATGGTTACCATACGGGCCCATACCTGATAAGAATATGTCGTCTAATTACTTTGTTTCCAAGGCGACCTTTCCGTTCCATCACCAGGGTGTGATTTTGTAGGTTTGTTGCGAAAATACCTTTAAATATATTTTTCGTATTTACTTTCAACTAAATCATTAAATTGCCGATGACTGAGAGTCGATTACGGATACTCTCGAAGGCTGGTGTATTTTATAATTATGATAATTTTCATTTTAAGTGTAGAGAAAGTACTTGTACCCAAATAGAAATAAATGCATATTCTCGTTATAATATCGATTATTTGCGCTATTACATATTTATAGGGTAATAAACTTTTTTAATATTTTATATATTTAACGTTATACAAGGTGTATATTATATTTTTCATATCAAGTATGTATCCCTGCCCCGCATATCTCCATGGTATGTTTTTTTTTTCTTTGTTGATATCGAGGCACGTGTCTATAAGACGTCGATACCACAGTATAAATATCATACAGTATTGTAACTCGGCCGCTTGAAAGAAATAAATACCTACAGCCGCGCGGTACGTAAACATGCGTTAGGGCTGCTCGTCTCCAGTGTTTTAATTACCTTTGTCTACTTTCTGTTTCCATTTAGTTTTGTGATTGTAAATATCCTTTTTTTTATATAAACAAATAAAGTGCTTTAAAAATAAACATACAAAATCTCTTTGGCCACTAATGCCGAACTGAACAGCTGACTACGAATGTTCTAAAATCACAACCCTCAAACATCAAAATATTACATGAGTCTAGCTGTTTTATTGTTGTTATTAAATATTTTCTAGTATTATTCATAAACGCAGATAATAAACAAATATTATTAATAATAAAATACCACACTCTCTACTTTGAATTATACAAACTAACAAAACATACATGAACCGTTTTAACACAAGCTTAAGTAGGTAGGTACCTAACGTATCATGATTCATTCAGAACCAGAACCGCCTATAACTACCTATTTCACTCGTCTCAATAACTTTATTCATATTATTTATAAATTCAAACATCTGTTTTCGTGAGATAACTGTGTGCCTAGCACGAACATTATCGAGAAAGTATTCGTATCGAGATCGAAAGCATTTTCTATGGGATTTGTACAGCGCCCCTACCGTGCGTAAAAGGAACTAAAAATCGCAAGCACGAATGATTTTGACAACTATCGTATAGTAATCGTATCGTGTTGCTATCGAAACTTAGAACATTTTGACACAAATTGGAAGCACGAACGATCTTTTGACGTATAGTAACGTAAGTTTCGAAGGCTGGCTATCGAAAACTGTCGAAACATTTGTCACTAAGAATTTGACGGTGAGAAAGGTTTCGAAATATTTCAATCGTGTTTTAAATAATATATTATAAGGTTTGTGAGTATTCTTTACGAGTATAACATCATGCAAAGACCGCCGCTGTACGAACCAAGTTGGAGAAATAGTTTATTTGTGGCTATTTTACTTGGAGATGAAGAGTCAAGAGAAACTTCGTAAGTACCTAAGTACCTACCTATTCAAGTTATGTTTCACTTAATATAGACATATGTATTCAAGAAAATAATACGAATTAACTGATTATTCTAGAGAAATCGTGTGCCGAGCTAAATTCAGAAAGATATCTAATCCAATGGATATCACTGAAACGTAGTTTAGATACTAGGTACCGCCTAAATAAAAAAGCTTTCAAGTACTTCTGTGAGCAACTCCAATAAAAACTAACCTTATCATGCTAAAATGAAATTAATAGGAGTCGAGCAGCGGGTGAAACCGCGAGGAAGTAGCTAGTATAAATTAGGTTTTCTAATAAGTATTTTTTTACAGGTGATTCTGGCTACCCACAGCGACCATGGCTAATGACGCCTACTCATTTTGGATGCGGTAGAGGGAACTCGTGGCCCGCACGATATACTGCAGTAAAAGAAAGAAGAGGCGATGCTTGTGCAAAGACCTCACTCTGCATTTTGCTCCCGAAAAATGTGTTTGACAACGGCTTGCTGCGTGTTGCATAATTTGGTCATAAATTTCAATGTGCCTGAGCAACAGGTAGATACAATAACAGCTGCAACAACAGCATCAAGATTTGTCTCATACCTCATCTTCTGTTATGAGACATGAAAATGATAGAAGTGATGATTTGATAAGTGAAAGGGCTTTAAGGAATATTCTGGTACAGCAAATAAATATACTACACAGATGACCCAAGTGTTTTATTATTATACATTTCCAAAACATCTTACACACTTATCTAACTTAAAAACTATTCTTACCTATGTTTTTATAATAGGTAACTATAGTGAGACATTTTAAATTCAATTCTAATATAATCTTTCCTCATTCCAAAATGTAGTAATTTAAAATAAAACATGTAAATATACATTAATCATCTTTTTAACTAGATTAAATTTTAATACATTTATTGCCTCTCTCATAAGTTCCAGCCACTGAGCCGGTTAGACTTTCCTTTATGGACCGTCGATTTTGGGGTCAAAATGGGGGGAGGGGGAGGGTGAGGACTACCCCCAGGCCCATCCCCACCCCGCGGAGCCCTATGGTTACGGAGATATCCATGGTCAAAGTTTGTTAAAATTTTGAGGTTAGGAAAGATTTTTCGGATAGTTTGTATGTATGTATGTATAACTTTAGAATCGTACCGCAGTGGGGAGGATGCCCCCTTCCCCCAGTACCACTCCCATGACAAGGCAACTCACAGTTGCCGAGAAATACGATTTTTTATAACCTTACCTCAAAACACTAAAAGTCACTTAATAGGCAAAGTCGACGCGGGCTCCTACTTCTGGGTGGTTTGCAACATGCAGCAGGCATGGCTTCTGTCACGGCTCCGGCGCTGCGGGGCTCCGGCGGTCCCACGCGAGCTAATCGTCGCAGATAGTTTTACGCCCATCACCGCGGCTTCGGCTTGCTGGCCGGCTTCGCCGGCCAGCCTCAGCCACGGCGATGTGCGTTATAACCACCTGCTCCTCAGCTCGCGGGCCGCCCCGCCCCTCCGCGCCTACGCGAATTTAAAAAACACTCTCGGGGTAGGGCAGAAAAGAGACCACGTAAAGTCGGTTTCGCAGCAATTCATTTCTGTCACTAACTTTTGTAGCACATTAAAAATATTATGCCAAAAGACAATGTATTAATTATTTCAATATAACCTATATTCAATAGGAATACTCCAAAAAAAAAAAAAAGAAGTCAACAACACGCGAAACGTCAAATTTGGCGTGAATTTTTCAATAGACTTTACAATTTTTAAATAATTATATCTCGTAAACCGTGAGTTTCCGCAACATAAAAATTTGTAAAAAGCCTTCTGTTAATGTGTACTATCTACAAAAAAAAAATGAACCCTCAACTCGACGGTCCATAAAGGAAAGTCTAGCCACTGAGCCTGTAAAAGGAGCTCTGCATCTCTCTGTCTTACTCTTCATTCTTCTCGTCGTAATTCCAAACGCTCTTGTTCCATTATATCATATGTTTCCTCACGCTCCCTAGCAAACTCCCTAGGTTTCTTATCATTCTCTAAACACATTTGATTAAACTCCCTTTAGATTTTTTTTTCGGTCGAGGCTTCCAGCATTCCTTTTCTAATGGAGGATTGGCGACTGGTGGTGTCGGTGAACGGCTGGCTTCATGGGTACTGCGGAGTGGTCGGAACACTGAAGGCTCGCTGCTTGTCACTGGCATATTCCATGAAATCCACCATTAATTCGTATTGGAGCCGAGTCCTCCTCATTTTAAAATAAATTTAAACTAACCGCATATTAAGATAGCCGCATAATTATCTACAATCTACATTCTTTGTTTTGTTTGTTAAAAATACGTCAATAGCCGTCAAACGTCACCTTTGTCAAAGGAACGTTCGGAAATCGTAAATTATGTTACAAAATTTAAATAACCAAATAATAATTTTTTTCATAGATAAAGTCATTTTATATACTTCTTGACTCGTTTTAAGAATTATTTCACGTAATTAATATTTTTTCATTTAAATATAATACCACAAAAGGTGTAGACGACGGTTGAAATATGTTTAAAATTAATTTTAGTTTTTAGACGAAATCTTTATGTTAAATTAAGTTCAAGAATTCATTCAATTCGTTCACTTGGGTGCTTCTCTAGCTTACATTAGCATGACGTCACTAACGAATTCGATTCGAGCTCTCGCTAGACGATACGATAGGCTTCGTGCTGCGACATTCCGTTTTCGTCACATGAAGTATCGACGTCTCGATACGTTAACGTTACGATTACGATAGTCATTCGTGCTAGGCACTCTGACCTGCAATAACTTTGAAAAGGCGTGGTCTTCGACAGAATTATTATAAATATAGAGGATAAAACGGAACTAAACAAAATATGCAAGCATGAAAATGGAATATAAACTCCAAAATGAAAATTGTTAAAGATAGATAGGTTGAAGAGGCGTTGGGCCCGTGGTTGGGCCTATTAAATTTACATATTGTATTAATATTTTTAATGAAAATTAATTAAGACCACTTTGTAATGGGCATTGACCCAATGAGTCGAAAAAGACACAATATTCATCAAGTTTACTATGTATTATAATAAAACCATAAAATGAAACAACTCTATTTAAATATGTAATATTTTATTCATAATTATTATTACCTATTTTCACAGTTATTTATAAAGTTATATTAATATCAAGTATTACACTAATTTTGTTTTACGAATTTCTAATGATTGCTCCATTTAGAAAATTTGATTTCCACATCAATCATCAGATTTGACCGCTTACAACTAATATATGACAAAATGGTGAGGTCTATGTACAGTACGATCCCAATTCCCTAAAAAAATTGACAAATTCACAATAACAAAAAAGTCAAAAAACGAAATCCTTAAAATAATCCATTCAACTACGAATCTCGCTTAACAACTGTACAAAATATTACGAGTGGTTTCTTTAAAACGTGCTCCATTATACGGCAATGTGGGCAAATAATCAACGGTATTCGATACTACATCGAGTATATGTACAAAATGTCGTTTTACAAAACAAAATAATAAACTATATACAACATCATTAAATATTCTCAAATGCTGTAACACATTTAAAACATTTCATATTCAACTAGGCATAATTCAGTTAAGTGGCGGGCAGGCCGCGTCTACAATTAAATAAGTTATGCAAACCGCCGCGGCGTTGCGCACGCGCATTACATACAAAAACCTGTACAAATTGCCTACCATCACTTGACAATACAAAAAATAATTAGGTACTAAGCAACAAAAAAATAATTTACAATCTGATTTCTGATAATTTGTTCAATACGAAAAATTGATTAAGGATTTTAGATTTTTCCGAACTCAGTCCACAGAAATAAGATTAAAAATGGAATAATATATCAATAAAAAATGAGTAATACACGATCCAAACCACGCATCGGACATATTTACATATTTGTTTCACAGCACACCTCCCTACTCTTACGCTTTAATAATATATTAAAATAGAAAATTTCATTATAACTACGAACTGTCGGAGATTCGACGTATCAACACGCTCTTCTGTTGTTTCAAATGGCTCCATTTTATGTTTTTGTTATAAAACGACAATGTCTAATTATACAAATGCTACTTCGAACATCATCTAGGGGGCTCTTTTTTATCACTATTTTATTTTATCTAATCGTAAACTATTGGTGTTACTAATTAGTGTAATTGTGTAACACTTCCACAATACTAATTGTTACAATTGTGATTGTAATGTAGGTTACAGAAGAATCACAACAAAACAATGGCTATTATGAGAGCATTGTACATTTACAGCATGTATATCAGGATTTAATTATCATAAGAAATATTTACTTGTAAATCTGTTTGTTATAGAATTGTTACCAACAGCACACCATATCGGCTATTAACATTAAGGAATTATATAATTTGAACATTGATTTCCACTGGAATCCCGTGTGCAATGCGGTACTCGTGTGAAGCAATATTGAGTGTTTGTTCCCTCGTACATAATTGTACAGAATTACATAATTCAAGTTTCACATCTGTGGTCAATTTTACTAAGTCCCTAGATTGTAGACAATACATGATTTGCAAAGCAAAGTCGCGTAGAATAATAGAAACGACAAAATAATGTTACATTACAATTTTTCGAAAAAGCCTAGAAAAATAATGCATGAACGAACGAGTCGACAAGTGTCGTTATATAATAGGTGAGATGTTTTGGTGGACGATTTAATTAGAAATGTCAGTAAAAAAATATCTAAAATACTATACATATCTAACTCCTTTGGTAATTCATACCGGTTTATTAAAATAACGAAAATTACAAAAATATATTACATTAATATGTACACTGCACCACATAGGTAGCAGTTGTAAATATTGTGACGTCATTTCATGAAACAAATATTACAGGGTGTCCCAGATAGAACATTTGCAATTGTGTGATGTTTTTATATTTAACGTGAATGCTATTGGAATTGCCATGTTCAACATGATAAATAAAATAATTTGAATACTGTGTATACACATCTTCGTCAAGTCACATATCTTGGACATTGGCCTTTGTAAAATAATCAGTATCAATCCAGTAGCTATTGAGATCAAAATAAAACTTGGTGTGAAATATTAGTATGAGTATAGGGGATCTAAAATTTAAGCTCAAACCCATCTACATTGCATATAATGTAAAATTGTATGAATTAAACTTTTCCTTTACTAACATTAAGTTGCATAATTAAGTATTTTGCTAATAATTTTAATACTAGCTACAATTAAAATCGACGGAAGTTTTGTCAAGGTGTGAAAATATTTGAGGTAAAAGAGAGAAAAGGGATATTGTGAGCAATTAACTATCTAATTACATCATTCCCACATAAAAACCTTATTCATTTGCAATTGGCCATTTTGGCGAATTTTAATATTTTTTTACATCTATATTATTATTTTCATGATGCTATTTAACTGTGGCTGTGTAATTAAAACGTATGCTACATAAAATGAGGTTCACTTTCTATTCTGGAATGAGAGATCAGGAAGTACTTTTAAACCGAAAGACTCTTTTGGAAGTATTTTCTGTTTATGTGGAAACTGTATATAAAATACTAAATCAATGTTGCACATAATGCACAATTAATATGTGATATTAACTATTAAAAGTATTATAAACTGATTGACAATAAGTAATGTAAAATGTATAATTACACAAACTGCATAATTGGAAGTTGACACTGGTTTTTTTTTTATTTTTAACTATTCGCTTTTTTTGGTGATAGTTTTTAAATTAAATTAGATTACAATAAAATGCCTTTTGACGTTAATGAATGATACATAAATGTATACAATATATAAAACTGTTTATATGCCAAATTGGACCATATTTTCTGATCGAACTTATAAATTCTAATCCCCGGCTTAACTAGCTTGCATTAAAAATTTTCCTAGTAATAAATTTATAACATTTTTGATATTTCATTTTAGAACTCTGTTCATGGTGCTTATTCACTTTGTTTAGAAAGGAACACAATACATTATAACCATCTTATTTTAGTAACTTGTTCTAGCAATAAATTGCAAGTTTATTGAAATAAAATGTAAGATTTTGTCCTGGCTCATGGTTGCTTCAGGCAAGTGTAAAGAGATTTTGGAATAATGTTAATAAATAAGAAGTATGATAGAAAAGTGTGCAATTATTGCTAAAACATGCTACCTCTGTATGTAATGTTACTGAACACAGTGAATACCCCATGTTAACATGGTCCCCTACGTGATGTAGGCGACACACCAACACTTGACAACAATAACATACCATACGAGGCCCTTGACTTACACTCCCTACTAGTTAATTTATCTAAGTACTGTCGTCAACTACAAGTCTACATATACGCTGCCTTTTAGTCATTTACCTTACTTAACATGTAGGGACAGATGGGCAGTTTAAAAATTCATACTCATATTAAGATATTGATTAATATACTGTCTTTGTATGTTTAATACAGACATGTATGACAACTTGCTATTGCAATTTTTGAAAACCATTCAAATTTAGTTGTTTGCTTATTATATAAGGTGTATGTCAAGTTTATTTGCTCTTAGTTACGTTTTTATGGTAAATATTACCCATTTGCCCACTACAAATACAATTCCAATACCAACTCCAAAAGTTACTCTAATAACTAGTATTTAGCCAGGCATGATATCATATCACATTGGTATGAAACATGTAGTGCCTTTTTAACATGTGCAATCTATAAGTGGTTCAACAGAATCATTTTAAGGCTTCCTGCACAATACTATATTATTTTAAGTAATTCCAGTTTTCATTCAGATCCGTTGCTTCACCATGAATCACTACACTCGTCACTGATGATATTGAGGTTCACGACAAGCACGACACAACAACCCCGCAGTGGGCGCGGGTTCGCCTAGCCCAGCGCGGCCGCGGTGTGGTAGAGCTGCATGAGGACCTGCACGTGCAGCGGCAGGCACGACACGCGGTCGTGCGTGCTGCCGTCCAGGGCCAGCCACGACAGCGCGTTGTAGCCCTCCAGCACGTACCTGTAACAGTCGGCGGTACAGTACGAGCGGCCATAGGGAGGCGAGGGGCAGGACAGGGCGAGCGGGGGCGGGCGTACCTGAGCACGTCGGTGGTGGTCTGCGAGTCGAGCGGGTGCGTGTTGTGGTCGCGGCGCTGCGTGAGCGACGTGTAGTCGTCGGCGGCCTGCAGCGAGCCGGCGTGCAGGTGCAGCGCCGTCTTCAGGAAGGCGGGGCAGGCGTCGCGCAGATGCGCGCAGCCCGCCCACCACCACGCCGGCATGGCGCCCAGCGGCGCCGTCGACACCATGTAGCCCAGCGCCAGGGGCTGCTGCAGCAGCGCACCCACCGCCTCCTGCAAACACGCGCCACTCAGTTACTACCTCACTCCATACTCCACGCGCTACACTTCACAGGTACAATTGCCGGCATCTTACAGTGGTGTTATCGTCCTGGTGGTGGAAGGCAGCCTGGTGATGGTGATGGGCCTGCGGGCTGCCGGCCGGGTCGTCGTCCGTGCGACGCGGGCTGCCGGCGGCCCACATGTTGTTGAACATGTCGCCGATCAACAAGTCCGTCATGTTGTCTTCCCCCATATCCTCATCACCCATGTCCACGTTTAAGAACATCATATCGCTGTCCTCGCCGTTCGCCATGGGTGGCTCGAAAGGCATCTGATTTGACTGAATGGAAACAAGATAAAAATAATTAGGATAAACAGTCATTTCTGGTACTGTAACAAAATAAAAAGTGGTTGGGTTTATATCTCTTGTTAACCACGAGCGACAAAAGTATGAACCTGCGTGGTAGCGGAGGTGGGGAAGACGAGTATGTGCGTGGCGGTGACGTCGCGCGGGGTGTGCAGGTGCGACTGTATGGAGGCCTGCGAGAAGCGCTCGTCGGGCGTGAAGCGGTCGGCCATGAGGCGCAGGCAGGAGTCGGGCTCGGTGGACACGAGGCAGGCCGACAGGATGCAGGGCACGCCGCCCGGGTACAGCACGGTGCAGCTGCCGCAGATCTCGCGCAGCGTCGCCGACGCACGCACCAGGTGCTTGCGGGACAACAGCCAGCTCCAGCCTGCAACATGCAATGGACATGCTAAACTTGTAACAACTAATTGCCACGGTAATTTAAGGCCGAGAGTATTTACACTAAAAGTGTATCTTTAATGATAATGATTATATAGGACACCGACTAAGCGAATAATTTGGATAATTAATATGTTATGGATCTAACCTTTCAGTTCCCCATGTCCGATGCGTCCGACTCGGCCGACGACTAGCCGCCAGGGTTGCGCGGCCTGGCTCATGACTCCGAGAGTAAAGTCCATAAGTTTGGTTAGCCCCAACCGCCGCGCCGGACCACTCCGCCGTCGCCGTGACCTGGACGAGTTTGAACTGATGCCATTAATTAGAGATAAGTGTATCGCACTGATATTGTAATTCGGAGATATACATATAGGAATGAAAATATTGATATTAATTGATAGGAAATGTTCCAATAATGAGGATAGTGTAAGTATAAGTTAGTGGGTAGGTGCGAGTACCTGTGCGGCACGTGTATGTTGATGGCGGCGGTGTCGAGTAGCTCGCCGCGCGCGTCGGTGGCGGCGGCGAGCAGCCAGCGCTGGTCGTGGCTGAGGCAGTAGGCCAGGAACAGCACGCCGCCCTGCTCGCCGCCGCCCTGCCCCCACGTCTCCGCCACCTCCTTCAGCGCGCGCGGCGCCGCCAGCACCCACGCCGGGGAGAATAACTTGTATGGCTCGCGGTTCTTTTCCTGTGTCGGTCATATATTTTTATTAGATAGATGTTCATGCGCGTGGATTCTTTTCAGTGTGGACACAACAAAAAGTGTACTCACGTCTTTGCCCTGTATGAAGAGGTTTGCGTCGGCGGCGGTGCCGAAGCCGGTGAGGGACTTGCCGTTGGCGTGATGCTGCAGCAGGCGGCGAGCCCCGCTGAACACGCTGAAGGCCAGCGCACGCACGTCGGCCGCGCCCCCCGCGCCCCCGCCTGCGCCCGCCGCAGCGCTGCCCGAGCTACCGCTCTCCGACGTGCAACCCAGGCCCCACCGCGCGCACACGCTCTCCAGGGAGATGATCTGGATATAAGTCCGATGTTAACATAAATTGGTTACATAACAAAACTAGAGTACTGCAAATACAAGATACATTGTACCATTGTGAGTAACGGGTAAGTGTCGGGGCATACCTTGACGAGCGGGTTGTGGTGGTGCAGATGGTCCATGACGCGCGCGGCGAGGCGCAGCAGCGCGTGCAGCGCCCGCGGGCGGTGGGCGCGCGCGGCGGGCGGCTCCACGACGTAGAGCACGAGCGCCGGCGCGCCCGCCTCGTCGTCGTCCCAGGCGCCCGCGCTGCTGCCCGCCGCGCTGGCCGCCGCGCCCGCCGCCGGCTCCGCGTCTGCTTCGGCCGCGCCGCCCGCACCGCTCGCGCCGCCGGGCGTGCCGGGGTGCTCCGGCGTGGACGGCGGCCGCATGGCCTCCGTGCGCTCGGCGCGCTCCGCGGGCTCCAGCAGCGCTTTGTCCAGCGACAGCGCCGCCAGCTGCGGCAGCAGGGAGCCGCGCAGTGTGTCGCCGTAGGCGCGCAGCTGCGACGCCAGGCGGCCGGGAGGTAGAGGGCCCGTCCACTCGTCGCGCTCGGCCCGCGAGCTGGGCCCGCACCGCACCAGGCCGTCGCGTGCCAGCCGCGAGATCGGCTGATGTCGGCCCAGACGACAAGCTTCGTAGGCAGCAGATAACTCGCGAAAGAAAGCTCGAAGCGGTTCTGTGAGAGCATCGCAGTCGGCGGCCAACACGACGTAGGCCACGTCCCTCGCATAGGAGTAGGGCTCCAGCGCCAGGCGCTCCCAGTGCCGCAGCGCGTAGGGTGAGAGCGAGATCCAGTCGCGGTCGTGACCCACGAGTAGCGGCGGCACGGGCTGGGGCTCGCAGAGGTCCTCGTTGCCGCGCCCCGCCAGCCGATGGAACTGGCGCCACGTCAGGGGGCCCGTCACTCCGTCCCACATGCGCGCACCACAACAACGCTTCTGGATGGCGTCTTGTAATAGAGGTCTTAATCGCCGCATTAATCTGAGGACGAGTTGGCCAATGTTGTAGATATTTGTTTAAAAGTAACCTTCATGTAATTACTGAATTTGCTGAAGATAATGCGGCGTTGCAGATAATAATGTAGTAAGCAAGAGTAAATACGAACCTGACAACGTCGCGGGAGGAGCGCGGTGCGCGTGCGCCGATGAAGGGCCAGCGATGCACGGCGCCGGCGGCGGCGGGCGGCGCGCTCAGCGGGCCCAGCGCGCCGCCGCCCCCGCTCACCGACGCACGCAGCGCGCGCGCCGCCGCCGTGCCGCCGTCCGTGTACCTGGTGACACACATACGTTATCGGGAATATTTCATTGAGAGCAACTTTTACTGCTCAATAAATGATACAAGTATAGATAATAAGCTCATATTTGTGCCTATCTAGAATCATCTAAATGTTCAACGACTACAAATAGACAACAAACCTTTAACTAAATATTGAGCAGCAATCGTCTTGCCTTTTATTTATAAGGGATCAAGTCTACATGTATTTGAGGAGGGTATAGTCAGTACGTACTCTAGCAGGTTGAGCCGCAGCTCGTCAGCGGGCGGATGGCTGGCGGCGAGGGAGGCGGCGCGCGCCAAGGCGGAGGCCGGCCCGCCCGCCGGCGCCGCGCTCTGCGCCAGCACCACGCGCGCCACCTCGCCCAGCCCCGCGCCGCAACCGGACTGTCCTGGCTCTTCGGCCAGACCCGTGATCTCCATTTCGTCCTAACAAATTCATAAATAATGTTCATTACATATTCATTATACTTTACTCAAAATAACGTTCACTTTCGTTCAGTATAAATACATTTAAAATAAAAATAGCATTGTTGTAAGTGGTTACCTCGTAGAAGAGTCCGGCACGATGCGCACGGCGTCGGTTGAGTATGGCGCTGAACCCGCAGGTGCAGTGTGAGGGCTCCTCGTCCGCCGACGCGGGGGACGCGCCCCCTGCGCCCCCGCCCCCGCCCATACCCGTGCAGCCAGACAGATACGTCGCTGCATCTGCTCCGCGGATGTTGCCCACAACCTACATCAAAACATTTCATTTATAAGGACGTGAACATCGTAAAAGTGACGCATACTTGTAAGTTTCTCATGAAATATTGTGTGTATCATGTAAAAGATTGGTATAGCGTACCTTGGGTCCAGCATTGCAAACGCAGAGCGTGCAGCTGTCGAAGTTGTGGTCCCGGAAGACGTTGAGCACGGTGTCTGCCAGCAACACGTTGAGCATGAGCGGGCAGGCCGCGTGCGGCGCCGCCGGGGGCGCGTCGGGGGCGCGCCGGCTCGACCGGGCCACCGGCACGCAGGACGTCGACGTCGTCGTGCTGCCGCGCGCCCCCGGCCCGGAGCCGGGCTGCGCGGTGTCACAAGGCCGTCGCGGCCGCGCATCTCTGCTTTCCGGCGTAGGCGGCGCCGAGCGCTTGACGCCAGTTTGCGGGCGCGCGGCGTCAGCGTCGTCGTCCCCCCTGGGCTTGGGCTGGTCGTGTTCGTGGTCGTGGTCCTGGTAGCGCGGCCGGTACACGGCGTGCGCGGGCAGCGTGACGGGCGGCAGCAGCTGGCTGGGCAGCGTCGTGAGCGGCGCGTACTTGGAGGAGCCCACGTACTTGTACAGCGTGGGCGGCTTGAACACGTAGGACCAGTCCTCGATGGCCTGGTCGGGCGGCGGGGAGCCGGCGCGCAGCGGCGTGGCGTCGTCGGGCAGCGAGAAGCCGGGCGAGGCCTGGGCGTGCGCCTCCATGCTGGGCGGCGTGGGGAACATCTTGCTGAGCTCCTCAGCGCGCGGACAGCCCCGCCCGCAGCGCGACTCCTCGCCGCACTTGCCCGCGTCGGGCGGCGTCGCTACCTGCAACTGAGCGCGAAGGTTATACACTCCACCCATTAGCCACTCAAACAACTTTACTAATGTCCTCTACTCGATAGTCCAATTCTTAATGAATCACTTTTAATGACATGCAATTTTTATTTCATAGTTTTATACACAACGTAATGTTCAATAAAACTTCACTTTGCAATAACATAACATACAGCTACAAACTAGTATAATATAAAAAAGGGTGTACACTCACAAGTCTTACCGTCTCATCGCCGCTGGCCGCGTCGTCTGAGTTGTCGAAAATTTGCTCTAAGTCCTTTAGCGTCGGACATAGACCGTCCGACGTGAATAGATTCTTGTACTCTTTTGTATCCTCCTGCATAACGAAATTATAAAATGTAAGAAAATATACACAGTAAGAAATAAGTAAATCTTAATTATGGCATTGTGAATGGATGATATATTAGCCATAGCAACTCACGTTTTGGTCGATTTTCTCCTGTTTGAGGTCTTGTTGCGAGTCCCGCATGGCGGCCATCTTGGTGTGGTCGTGGCCTGCGTAGAGGTCCCCAGCTGCGCCGGCGCCCAGCGCCATCTCCTCGCGGAAACTGTTCTGCGACGACTTGAACCGCTTCACAGGGTGCTCCAACCTACACGGAGACACAAATTTACTAATCTACTAGCTAATCCCGCGATGTGTCCCCCGGTCTTATCAACAAAGCTCTGCGCGTTCAATACAATAACGCATTCAGGGCCATGTGGGCTTGCTGATATACCGGTAATGTAGTGCCTCTGGTTCTATTCGCTAAAGCGAGATAGGATGGTATTCGGTGTGACTCTACTGACATAATAATTTATGAAATTATCAAAATCAAATGATAAACATGAATGTTACCAAGTATTGAACACAATAAACGAAGCTCACAATATGTATTGATGCGCAAACTGGTGTACAATGTAGCGAGGAGAAAGATTCACGTCACGTCAGCTTCATCGTGGCGTGTCCGTGTGTTGCTCGCATATAAAATACTAACAATACAACCTACACCTTGTGTGTATCTTGTAATTTATACTAATATAATAAAGAAGTAAAATTGGTAATCTTTTGAATCGTAATTCGGTCGGATTTCCAAAATTCTTTCACTGAAGAGAAAAATAAAGGATTATGAGCACATTACTAAGCAGTAGTGAGACATAATGTCTTGGTAAGTTTATTAGCTTAGTAGTAGAAGAGATTGATTGAGTTTGAACTTCACTAATAAAGAATGATCTTTTGGTCAATAGGTATATTGCTTAGTGAAGATACATAGACTTTCCGATATTTTTATGGGTCTATGTCAAAATCTTAAAGTTACAAAATATTTATTCCAACTAAATCAAAAACAGGTACTTTTGAAACGATAAAATAGAATAACAATTGTCCGTCAGTTAGCTGTACTCGTTCCAATGTGTACATTCGACTGGGAACAGTGAGGAAAAAACTTATATTTGCAAGCTCACAAATGTATCATTTAAGTCATTAAATCCCAAGCGAACGCCGTTCGCACATCTAGTATTCTTCTTTTGTGATTCAGATTGCCATGATTGAAAGGTTAAAATACACATTATTGAACCAGAGAGTTTATCTCGAGTAAGCAATTTAATAGAAAGGTGATAGGAAGGTGTTGTATATGTAGAGCAGTGAGTATAGTTACCAAGCGTGCACGGTGGTGTAGTCGTAGAGCATGTGCAGCGCGTGTTCGTCCTCGAGCGGGTCCGCGCGCGGCGCCGGCGCAGCCAGCACCGGTCGCCGCCACGCCCACGCCTCGCCCGGGGACCCCGCCTGCGGGACACCACACAACTATACATACCACTACACACTATACACTAGTTTCTACTTCAGGCACCCAATATACTTTGTATAGCTTTAAGCAAAACTGTATATTCTCGATTATGAGTTTATAATAAATTTTATTTGTTTATTTTATTTTAATACTTTTATTTATAAATTGTGTACAAGATCGAAACTTATGACGTTATTATTTTTACACGTCACTTACATATTGTTTTAAAGTTAAATAGTTTAAATCTTAAGTTTAATAATTCATTGTATCGAAAAGGAAACTAATTACTCACAAAACAAATGCGTAAAATTTTACAGAGAACGAAAATAATGAAAAACGGTTTCAATTTATTAACTATAGTTAGAAGTGTTTATAAAATTTGACAATTTTGCCATCATCTCATCATGTTTTTCGATAAGTCACGAATGGGTCGGCTCGACCGGAGTGATACCACGGCCTCACAGAAAACCGGCGTGAAATAACCACTGCGTTGTGTTTCGCCGTGTGAGTGAAGTTACCGGAGGCCCAATCCTTCCCCTTCCCCAATCCCTAAATCTCCAAATCCCTAATCCCTAAAAGGTCGGCAACGCACTCGTAACTCCTCCGCTGCGGGTGTCCATGGGCGGCGCTGATTGCTTACCATCAGGTAATCCGTCTGCTCGTTTGCCGACCTATTACATAAAAAAAACGTCTTTATACTTATTGACTTGAAACTCGATTCCAAATCTTCAGTGAGTCTTCTATCACACATCTTTATTTATATAAGACCAATCTACAGCTATGTAGAACACATCTTTTTAAATATGTATAGGACAACTTACCTGCGTATAAGTTTTGGGCGGCGGTAACGATGGTGGCGCGGGCGTCGGTGGAGCGTGCGGGTCCGGCGTCGGCGCAGGCGTATGGAGTGTCGTTGGTACTATGCCCGTTGACTAAATAAACACATACATCAAAATATTGCATTCAAAGTAAACTTTTCTTACAGCTATATGATTGAAAAATATTGATTTTAACGTGATAATAGAGTTGAAAATTGTATCGAGCAAACGACTGCAAACTATGCCCCTTAGATATACCTCTTATACAACTGTTATCTTTTTAAGCTTGTTAACAAAAAAGTTGTATAGGTATCCTCCTGCCATATGATCGGTAAGTTAAATATTATTTTTATCAGCTTCCAGTTATTTAAAAAGTTGTAGTTACATACCTGGTGATTAGGCAAGGGCTGGTGATGGGGCGAAGGTGGTGGTGCCCCAGCTGAAGGTGGGGCAGAGCCGCCCGGCGCAGGGGAGCCTCCGCCACAGCTGGCCGGGGAACACGCGGCGCCCGGACCCCTGACATAATAACGATAATACATTAACACCCGTCTATTGGCATAGCATGAGGCCCCCAAGTGAAAGTGAATGATGAACCATGTACCAACACATCACATAATACAAAACTTACTCATGATTTAATATACAAACACTGGTGTGACTCTGTGACAAACAAAAAGACACAATGTGACCAATACGCCCCAAAGAAAATAATTCAAGGAGTTTGTGGACTCTCAAATGATGGTAGTAAATGTTTTGATCCTTCACTTTCACCGATGAACCTCTGTCAAAATGAATGGAACCCATGAACGATAGACCCATGGACTAGGACAGACGACATGGCGAGTGGACCCCCGAATGAAAGGTAGATGTTATCATGTGTACCGTAACTTGTTGCTGCAACTTCACCACTTGTAACTGTCAAAACTTAGCATTGGTAAACTTCTTCAGTTTTTTAAAGCTTTATGATCATAAAATTTGAACGAAATTAGCATTCTAAATTCAGTGCACTGTGATTTGATACTAGCAGCAAAAAATGTAACATGCAACATCGTTGCTGTAACAAATATAAGTGCGTTGAATTTCACAAACCGAAAGAATTGTAGTTTCCCAACCAACTTCAATTTTTTAGTTCGAGAATTGTAAAATATATTGAAGTTTGTTGAACTTAATGTTTGTTTTGATACAGTCTTCGCAATAACTGAAGAATTATTGACATATTACAAGCGATGATAGTGCTGCAAATTGTATAAAAATGTGAACATTAATGAGGCGCGGTTTCAGTTCAATTCCCTTATATAATATTCATTATTTAGATTGTAATGTCTTGGTGTCATGGCCGGACTTCCAAGATGACTATTGACAACATTATCATTTCGTATCGTATAAAAAGTATAAGAAAGTTACTGCAAACGCCGTTATTATATTATCAAACAAATAAATGCAACAGTGTTTTGGTGAATAGTTTATGATATTAAAAAGTTAAACTGATTACATGTACGTTAAATGGTCAGTAAAATATTATAATAACGGCTTTAGGGCCAGTTTTACTAAGCAAAATATTGCAATGGGGTATTTTATTGTATTGTATAGTTTAGAAAGATATTAAATTAAAGTTAAGATTGGATTTGGCAGTAAAACTAACCCTTAATTAGTTACTTATTAACGTGAAGCAACGTTAACAGCATTATTCCAGCCGCACCTACAGCATGTACTCGGTAGGTACTTCTTAATTAATAATTGATCAGGCGAACATAATAAGGTTGTCAAATACACAACGATGTTTGATTAGAGACAAATATGATAAGACACAAACATGCAATAGGTATGATAAATATCAGCATTCGATAAATATGTGGCATGCAGTATAGGATAGAATGAGTGTAGCAGTGGGAAGCGCGGTGTGTGTACTCACGGCGCAGCGCTGTGTGTGGCGAGGCGCGGCGGGCGAGGCGCGCGGCGGTGGAAGGGGGGCGGCCGCGCCGCGCGCCGGCGCCGCCATCTGCACACACAAGGCCTGCCACTACCTGCGCCGCCCGACCCCACTCACACATCTCTTACCCACCGGTACCCACACCCTGCCCACTCGCGACGCGCCCGAACATTACTCGCGCGATACTAACTTCTTCTCCGATCCCGTTACGCGACGAAATAAGAATTTAATCCGAAACGATAGAAACGAATTGTGTTTCACTTCAATCACGATTGATGCCCGATAACAAAAATCAATACTTGACGGACTTTAAAAAAGTGATAAATCCACCCGATCGTGATGTTTTAGAAGTCTATAAGAATGTATGTTGTACAGCGAAACAAAATCTAATTTCTAATATTTTTGTCAACATGCCCATTCAACAGCAATAACGAAATCAACTCTACAGTAGTAACGTTCATGAAAACACCGATTCGACTAATCCAAACCGTTGCGTATAAGAGATATCAAAGTGTGACAAGAGTCGCCGCGTGTCTGACAAAGGAATTCAAAATTGGACGTTAATGCAGTGCTTTAAAAGCTTAGTAATTGTTTGAAGAATTATCGAACATTAAGTTTCAAATTCCTTCGTCACAAGTACCAATAGACATAATACTGTTATGTGTATTGGTTAAGCTGTACCCTCTACTGCTTATGTAACTACAAATAATAATATCATTGCTAAGTATATAAAAATAAAACATTCACATACATAACATCTACCTATCGATCTACACCCTGTTAACTTACTAATACTACACATATCGTCATCCACCGGGAAATTGATACTTATTGTTTGTAGAATAAGGTTCAATATACTCAGTGGTAGACTCGCCTGGAACTCTCATTCAAAATGCAGAGATATAGATAAATAGAGTAATAATAGTCTTCCATACATGTCATACGTAAAATATAGATGCATAACACACAATTTCATACAACTACTGCTATATACTGCTCTTATCTACTTCATGTCATTGGCTGAGTATATGCACTGTTGAGATGACACTAATGTATAGTAAATTAGGGGTATTTTCTCAGTGCATGTACTTAGTGAATGCAAAGACAACAATATAAATATATAAATGCGCGATATAGTAGCACTACTATGCATGTACAATGGTTGAGTACTCACTTCGCACAGGTACAAGGAGTTTTTCTGGTGGGATCGATGAAGTCTTCGGTCTTATCGCCCGCAGCCTCACCGTAGCAGATCTCGGGTGGCTGGAATTATAGTTGTGAGTGAGTAATAATAATATGAGTAGAAACTACTTGAGAGAGCCATCCTTTTTTTGTGAGTGGAAAATCATCAAATGGCTTCTCCCGCCCAGGGCCGGGCGGGGAGGGAGTGTCAGACTCTTACTAACTAAAACCTGTTCCTTCTCCTGCTCTGGGCCGAGGTCGCGGTGCCTCATTGCGCTTACCCCGCAACCCCGGCTGAATATCAGCCCTATAGGGCCCCGTCTGTGGTGGTCTATTGGCTCTTTGAGGCGCGCGCGGAACGCTACGCGCCGTACGCTCGGGTCTGGTTCTGGTCGGGCGGCGAGCTACTCTTACTCGCCGTCAGCAGACCCGCGCGCGAAATCGTCCCTTGTGAGAGAGCCATCCTGCGGCGCGAATAATCCGACTCTCTTGAAAGCCTCAGAGAACACCGTAAAACAATTTTTGTTGCGTTGGGTGTCAATGGGCGGCAGTGATTGCTTACCAACAGGTGGCCCGTATAGTCATTTGCCATTTAATTAATGCCATTCATAAATTTAGTGTACTGTGGATGATTTTACTTCAAAAGGGAATATTATAAGGATACATGAAGACAATGTCTGTTAAAATAAAATAACTGTTAGTGTGAGAATAAATGCGTAATGGCATTCTGGTTTCACGAATGTCACCATGATCATAAACTATTTAATTTTGGAAGTGTAACTCGAAACTTATCTTAATGCTTAAAAGACAGTTTTGTTTCCCACTTCCGTACTTAATTTATATTGTACAAGTATTTATGAAAATATATGTGTGACAGACACACAGCTTGAATATAATACTCAACTTTCTATTAGGTTGTTACTTATATACTTTTGATTTGATGTTGTCTGTCTTGTATGTATTTAATCATGTCGGATTGTTTTCGTTGAATTCTGTGAGAGATCAGATCAGAGTGTATAATACGGAAACTACCTATAACATATATTTGTTTAATTGGTGATGCAAACGTGTCATAGGTTCGTTATTATGTAGGTGATAAATGATACTGCAGTGGTAGGGTATAGTGGTAAAAGGTAAGTTATTGTGTAATAGAGTTACCTTGTGCGGCGCGGGCGTGGTGAGCGCGGCGAGTGCGCGTGCGTGCGCGGGGTCGTGTTGCGCGGGCGCAGCGCCGGCCTCCATGTGCGTCACCAGCACGTACGGCCACGGGTAGCGCATGCGCGCGCCGCCACACACCACCTGGGGGCAGGGGAGGGGCACTACTGTTACAACTTGTGCTGGTCACCCAATGGATACGTTTAACTAGTACTTCTAAACAATAGGGGCTGCAGTCTCCGGCTCTCGCAGGGACAGACAAAGTATTACATTTTTTTTTTTTCGATATAAACAAAATTATTTAGGAAAATTTAGTAAAAAGCGTAAATGAGTAAATACTTTTATCTAAACTATATCAGGAATTTAGATAAATACCTCGACAGCGCCACAGCCTTGCTCCAAGGGGTAGAGCTGTCGCCAGGCATCCAACAGTCGCGCCGTACCAGCGTCCGCATCGCTCCACTCACGGCCCGTCAACGTGCCTTCTAGACCAAAAGGAGCCAGGATCACTGTAACAATAACATACGAATATTAATACCATACTTTATTAACATTACAGTCTTATGTAAATGTTTATTATCCTACCAAACCAATAAAGATTATCCAAATAAGAAGTTTGCGTCTTAACTTACTGTATTTCTGTTTGCGACAACCTCAAAAACAATTAAACAGATTTTAATAGTCAACAATGTATGTAACTTGTAAAGGCTTAAGAACCAGTGGACGTTGTAGAAATCAATTCGTGTCATTTAGAGATGCGTTTAAATCTTGGGGATAGACTGAGCTTCATTCTTGAGTACTATCTTAGCTATTATAACCGGCTTAGTGGAGTTATAATAGCTAGGAATATGCGGAGCAAATATTTATTATTATTACCTTTGGCATCAGCCTGGTTGTCGGGCGAGTTGATCTTGGCGAGTCGCTTGGCGGTGAGCGTCCTCACGGGGGGGTGTTGTCGCACGTCCACGGACGCGCACACCGTGCTCTCGCCGTGCAGGAAGAACGCGAACGAGAATGAAAGGTGCCATGGACTGGAATATATAAAGGTTAATGGTTAATATACAGAGCCAAACGATATACATATACATACTTCTAACTACAAATATAGATGGGATTCTGACCATCGTTAACTAATGGAGCAATAAAACCATTTCTATAGAACATTCATCATCATAAGCCTGATTGCGTCCACTACAGGACATAGAACTCCCCAATTGCAAGCTACTGATCTTCAGCTCTTCTTTTATGTTCAGCACTTCACATCCAACCACTGCCAGCCACCCTGCTGATATCGTCAGTCCACCTAGCTGGATGGCGCCCTACACTACGTTTCCCTAGACGTGGTCTCCACTCTAGAACACATCTATTCCATCAGTTCTTCGACAAATGCGACCTGCCCACGGCCACTTCAGTTTGCCAAGGGCCTTTGGGCTAGGTCGACAACTTTAGTTCTCCGTCGGATCACCTCATTTCGAATAAGATCCTTCAGAGAAACTCCAAAGAACCCAGTTTAAAATACAATTAGTCAAGTAATTAAAAGTTTTGAACAATATAGAGGAGGAGTTCATAAGTTGATAGTAATGACAAGTTGGTGCAAGGCAGCGCGTCGCCCGGAGTACCGCAAGGTGCGCTCCGTGCCCACAGATAATATAGTCAGTGGCTTATGTCGCTCGTATCTCACTGCGACGGCAGCTTCAAATCAAATTGCCATCGATCGCTGTACTCGCATGTAGCGGTATATCGGCCGTGGTACTGATATTTGATATGTATGTATTTACTGCGATGTTCTTAACATAATATTAGTATTTTTTTGTTTTAGCAGTTTGTGTATGTTATCATGCATTTTGGACGCTTCCAAACCGCTTCTTTGTTTATAAAATCCATCATAAATATTAAAGACTGTGTAGCGGCACTATCACGTCGCTACATTACTTAGATACGATAGAGATAAGACATACATGTTAATTGTTGCACGTTTGTTAGGATAGCTAAATCTGAAAATCTCGCGCATCTTCTTAGTATATAAGCACCAGCAATTAAAGTAATAAACAGACCTTAACCATCTACAGTCTCATTATTTACCTTGCCACGAAGTCTGGCAAATTGGTGACCCGACGAAGAACAATCAACATGACTCATTCACCCTGCAAATCAAGCAGCAGCCAACAAGAAGCCTTGGAGATATCAGCCGGAACCGCCATTTTTCCCGTATTCCGGAATTTTGGAGGGACCAACCCAGATTATGGTTTAAGCAACTAGAAGCCATAGTAGCACCACAGAAGCAAGGAGACGATTACAAGTACTATACGGTCATTGCAAAACTGCCAAAAGAAGAAATAATACAGGTTAGTGACCTCATTACTTGCCCACCGCCAATAGAAAAGTACAAGGCTATCAAAGAACGCCTAATCAGTTGCTATGAGGAATCAGACCAACGTCAGCTCCAAAAATTATTGTCTGAAATGGATCTCGGCGACCAGAAACCATCACATCTTCTGCGCAAGATGCGGACCCTGAGTAACGGAAATATCAGCGACGAAACCATCAAACTTCTATGGTTGAGGCTTCTGCCACCATCAGTGACTTCGGTTCTAGCAGTCACAGAAGACATAGATGTGAACAAGATGAGCCAGATCGCGGACAAGATATTAATAAATTCAACACGTACAGAGGTGTCAGCTGTAAACGGAAACAAATCTGGCGACGATACAATGACATTACATTACGCATAGGATGTAATTTATCAGCAAGGTTAAGTTATTATATAATTAGGTACATACTAATTTTTTTCAATTTATATGTTAATTATTTTTAAAAGGGGGGAGTATATGTAGCGGCACTATCACGTCGCTACATTACTTAGATACGATAGAGATAAGACATACATGTTAATTGTTGCACGTTTGTTAGGATAGCTAAATCTGAAAATCTCACGCATCTTCTTAGTATATAAGCACCAGCAATTAAAGTAATAAACAGACCTTAACCATCTACAGTCTCATTATTTACCTTGCCACGAAGTCTGGCAAAGACTGTATAATGGATACAGCCTCTAACAAGTATGTATAATATGAAAAAAAGATTATAATTATCGTAGTAAATAGAGAGAAAAAAATGTCGGAAGGGGAACGAAGTCACACCCTAGTGTCTTTACGGGAACGACACAGAGATCTTCGCATTTGCTATAGGAAGTGACGCTCGTGTGACCACGGCGTATTTGGTACCAATCCACTGAGAGAATTGGACCAAATTGAACTTCCGTACTTAAAACTATACATCTTAGTTTACATACAAGAATCAAGCGATGTGTCATTTATACAATTCTATATTCGCAATTCAATGACTGTGTACTATATCATATGAAAACTTTGCTTGCGTGATTCAGGACCATGACGTCAATCACGTCAAAGGTTTAGCGATGCCGGTTTAAATCGTGGCTGAATAATTGAATATTTATACTTTTCCTGTTTGTCACATAATCATCTATGGAAAACTTATGTCTTTAGGACTTAAAGTGGCGAGTTTGTTACTTAATAATCTAACAAAGAGTCTCATATATCATTTAACTAAACTTAATGGTAGTTAAAAACCAAAGCAAACGTTATTAGATTTGGGTCTGGTCTGTTTGGTAAAACATAGCTGGCCACAAGACACAGGAAAAGACAGTCATACTGTTTTCAAAGAAAGAACGCTAGGTACGTTCTTTGATTAGACCAATCATCGCTTTGAATCGGAACATCGCACAGTTCCCACTGAAGCAGACCCGATAACTTTTCCCAATACCGTTACTTTACCAAAAGAAACCAATCATTGTACAACGTACAATTAAAATCTTACAGATACAATCGACGTCGAGTAATTAGCTAACATGTAACGCGCACACGCAAAAGACAAGCGTGTCATATCCTAACTTCGACTTTCACTATCACAACGGTTTCTTTATTGAGATTAATACTTATACTATTGACAATAAGGTTTGTTGTGCAACGTACCTCTTGCCGACTTCTTCTTCGTCGCCGTCGTAAGGTTGGACGAACCATTTTCCGAGCCTCACGAAGTCCCGCGACAGTAGGCATCTGAAAATGAAAATGTTTTTAATTAATTTATGTCAATTACATCACTTATTACGTTATTATAGAGAATTGTGAGTGTTAAAAAATGTTTTGAGTCTTGTCTGAGAACTGCAATTAAGTGTATAATACTATATAATGTTGATTCGTAGTTAAGTTTGTACCTGTACATCCCTCTCCATAGTTTTTTGGGCAGATAAAAGTAATAGCGGTCTTGTAAAAGAAACACATAACAATAAACGTAGACATATAGATTGTGATTCGATACGGAGCCAGTCAAAGAAGCCATGTAATGGCAACATTTGGAGTTTCGTTAACGACGAGTAATATAGAGAAGGGCCTATAAGCTATATTGTTTCACAGCTCAGTAAGTTAGAACGCGAGATCTTGTAACATTTAACAGTTTACGAGTGTATCACGTTTCTTTTATTGGCATACCGTTCAACTATAAAGTATATAAGGAGAGGCGCCGTTACACTGTGGTATTGTTATGCGGTTAAATGACTTGTAAAATATTATATTTGTTGTAACTTGTAAGTTACCATTCAAAAAGAACTAAAACATATTTTATTTATATTGAAAGTGTCCCACACAGACTTGTGATGTTATCAATTTTTGGAGTGAAATAGCATACTTACTTATTTTATTAATTATATTATAATTTACATAATTTATTTTTGGCTGAGTACAACACCCAATTGTTCGTTCAATTTAGGGCTAGAGTGCGCAAAAAATTTACTTGCTATTATAATTACCTACAACACAAAAAATTGGCTGACAAGTCAGTTACTAACACTTAGCTTGTAATTGATATTAAACCAAACGTATAAGGAAAACAAATTGTTTTTACCTACAACATATTATAATTATTGCAAAATGTACAGTAAGCAATTCATTAACGCCAGCTTACTAAATAATTATACAACAACAACAAATATTTTGTTCAAGTAAATTAATAAATAATGTTTAACAATTACTAATTAATTATTGAAGACGTTCGCGTTGCATTTTTTTAAAGACAAGATAGATAAATTATTGTTAATGCAAATATGCATTTGTTTATTTTACTTTTACGCGCCACAGATAATGTTAATGATTTGATTTTTGTTTCTGCAGATCAATTCCGTTTCCCAGATTGACCAATATTATAAAGTTAGGTTTTAATGAATAAGACTACTTGACCATCTTTGGGAATCTACCTACATTATTCACTTTGAATACATTGTTGATAGTAAACACAGGCTTTAAAACAAGCAGATGAAGCCGCGGGTCAAAGTTATTATGGCATAACTTATGAAAAACTCAATGTTACCATTTCATACATTATTATTTTATAATCTCATTCTTTCTATTTCTTTGAGAAACAAAAGAAATAAAGACACAATGTTCTATTATATTAATTCTGCCACATAGGCTACCAAATTAACTATAAAGTTTCGCAACACAATGGAATCCAGTTTAATATATGTATATCCTTAGAAAAGCATTGTGAGTACATGGATGGTGTACTAAGGTCCAAAGTAGACGCGAATATAACAAGAAGGTAGAGGCGGGCGTGTCGTAACTCCGTTCGAGTATCGATTATATTACCATGGCGAATATTATTGTGTCACCACAGACTATTAAAGCAACGTAAACTCATAGTAAAGTGACGACTAAGCTTAGTTGGACTAGCTATTAATTGTGAATCATTAGGTTTCATATAGCGATGACGCAGAATTAAGTGTTCGTATATACAGTATTGTTAAAGACAATAATAATTGGCTTGTTTTAATTGTTTATCTTAGTATGGAGCCTTACAAAAATATTAGAAGATTTTATTTAAATACCTACTAACAGCTTCGACGTGACGCTTTTAAATAAACTTACAAAAACACTGCAAAAATAGAAATTTAGAAGACAAAATATTTAACTAAAGAACCGTATTTTTATGTGTCCTTGTTAATAAAATAGCTAATTAAGGCAAATTGTTTTCAATAAGGGACAAGCTAATATAAACTTTATGCACTCGAGTTTATGTACACTTCAGTTGTTATTGCAAATCAATGGTGTAACTTGGAGCTGGTCAAGAACATGTTAGTTAATGTACAGATCAATTTCACGTTCAGTACGTGTGAAGAGAAGAATATTAATTTCCTTGAACAGCTTCTTCTTAGCTTTTTTGTGTTTAAAGTGTATATGCAGTCTTAATGAAAACAAATATGTATAATGAGACAAAATCAGATTTAATTTTTTTACGGTGGATGGTAAAGAAGGAGCCAATCTAGGTGAGAGATTTTCGAAAAGTTAGTACACAGAAAAATAAAATCCTCTGAGTCTTGTAAGAAATTGGTTAATTCATTGAAGCCTTACGTTAACACTAGAACTAACCAACCGAAACAAAGTAATAAATTATAAAAGTTAAAAAATCAAACCGAAGTTAATTATTATTTAAGTTAAAAAAAAAAACAAACAATATTTTTGGAAGTGCGTCGAGTAACGAGTACAGTATAAAAATGTACTCGTATTAGAGATAATGTATTAGTTGGTCGATAGTTTATTTCGAGCGATGCTCCTGTCTATCGTCTATCTCTGAACGTACGCACTCCACTGTATCGCCTACAGTTGTAAACATCACTTTCTTATGAGTCACGGTGCAAGTTTTTCATTATTTTTCTAGTGCATGCTTTATAAAATTATCTGTATACACATGCCGCGGATATCACTCCACGGGAGAGCCATGCTTCGGACCCCATAAGCTGACTAATTATTACTTTGATGTGTGAGGCAACTGACTAAACTATTTAACAATTATTAATAGGAAATTAATCCAAAAAACGGCAAAACCTTTACAATAATACCTCGCCATTGAAGGAAAATAAACAAATTAAATTATTTTATGACTGTCCTAATTTTGTTTCAGGTACTTACATAAATATGTTACAGCTGTAGGTTTGTAAAAATAGGTAATCTGCATATGTTTTTCTAACAGAACGGTACTTGGTGCAAATAAATATAATTGTGTTTAAACAAGAACAGTTGTAAACAATTTGGAAGTTAATATTTGATCGATTAAATCTTATATAAAAAAATGGATAGCAAAATGTGTTGGTAAGCGCATAACTAACAACGCCTGGACCAATTTTAATAATTATTTTTTTGTTGTGTTTGGTATTGTCAGGAGATGGTTCTTAGCAAAGAAAATATTAGAAAACTAGAGGGGAAGATTAGGAAAAAGTGACCCTTTGATAGCGAGATAGTTGGACCCGTGCGAAGTTGTACATAATTTTATTGAGACAGAACATATGACGTCACGATATTTTTTCGTGTAAAACAACATATTAATTTCCACCGACAACGAATTATATTTATGCATTAAAATGTTTTTTCATTTTGTCTGAATTTGTCGAAACGAATTCAATTACATATTGACTGGTCACATTGTCACATTGTTTATCATTGCGTGATTCATATACTTAATAATATAAAGTGCTGATGTATGCGTAAGCGTTAATACTCGCGATATTAGCGCTGAACTATTTGATTTTTATTTAATAGAATTTATTTTTCCAAGATTGTTATAAACTTATCGCTTGAAATTCGAGGAAAAGGTATCGCTAAAATCCTTTTTATAATTTCATGTATTTTATCCGTAGGATTAGTATTAGTATATTTTGTATTAGTGTATCCTAGACAAATAAGCTCGTTGTTTTTCGTATTTTTTAAAAATTTTACAGTGACCACCAATCAGTTCTTTATCATACCATGCATTAGCTTGTAGAGTAAATCAAAGAGGTCGACCGCTCACTCATGCGCAGTGGATCCGATCTACCGACACATAGCAGCAATGTAAACCGTCGTAACGGGAGAGATTTAGGTGCGCGCGCGCAGGTGTCCGCGCAACAAGCACAGGAATGCGTTTGCTACGCTTTGAATATGTATCAAACAGGTGCAAAATAATGTTTCACTGCACTTTGTACTAGCTCTTGATCAAGAGACAATTAACGGCTTAAATAATAAACTCATTTAATGTTGTGTCGTTTTTGAAACACTTTAATAGGTAAGAGTTTGGTATAACACTGTATAGTTTATTATTATTATTAGAATTAAACTTCAAGAGTTTTCAACGGGATAGCACGATCACGTAGAATTAAGCAATTCAATGTTGAGCATTTAGCATATTTGAGGGTCTTTGAACCAGTTTTCCCGAAACGCCGCCCGCAGTATTCGCAAAAAACGTTGTAAATTTTATTTGTGACTGTTCCAACGGCACGTCAACCTCAATTAAGTATTCAGGATCAACTCTGAAACTGTTGCTTTAATGAGAATATTAGGGCAAACAACAAGCCCAAAGTAATTACTATTTTGAAGAGTTTCTTGCCCTGACAAGAGTATTGGTTTTTAAAAAAGACCACAGACTTTTTTACATAGACTAAAGTCCTTTTTGTTATAACCTATTATTTAAAGAGTAAGTACCTACGCCCAGGTAGACACTCCCTCAAAACTGCACAACAAAAAAGCCGTTTAAAGAAACTCACAACCGCGTGAAACAACAATATTCACACTGCATATTACGCAGATCTCATTTTTCGCACTTTAAAATGATTGTAAAAGTTAATTTGAAGCACGACAAGGTGCGTGGTAACAATGGCGAGTGTGGCAACTTGGCAAGGGCTGTAAAAAGGGCATAAAAACGTTAACTCAATCGCGTCTTGTCTTGACGAGCCTACAGCAAAATCCTGACGCATTTTATTACTTCACTACTTCGGTCGTACTAAGTAACTGCGAGCCGTAAAGCTGAAATTAATAGTCGGCTGTGATATTTTGTGTGCGTATTGTGTTTGAATTGTTTTGTGTGTATTTCTTAATAAGACCTTTTTAATAACGTAGCAGTTGTTGCCAAACGTTGCGGTAAGACAGAAAAAAATATGATTATAAAAAAAACACGTGACCGCTATTTACTACCTACCAATATGAAACGAGGCTCTCACGAAGTCACAATACCCGACCAGCCACAAGGTTTGTGTTCAAAAAGATTAATAAAGCCGCGTTTAAAGTCTAATCGTAACAAAATCGAGAAAGGACTAATAAAAGATTGAATACACAGCAGCTACCTTAAACTCGTGAAGCAAAACGCGTGTGTTGTATTGTCGCAGTCGGGATCGCATCCCCGGTTCACCGCGACGCATTGTTTCTTTGACGCGCCGCCAGCCGCCACCGGGGGGTCAACGACTCGTCTGGATTTCGTTCATACGCCGAGATTCCGTCGCTCACAGCTCCCGACAGTCGCGTGATGCCGATGCATGCGGCACTTACATCATGAGTACTGATCTATAGCCAGTGTTCGGTTACACAATTGTTGGTGCCAATAATTATGAACTGAACGAAATCCGTACTGAAGTTGTGAGTCGTTCGTATTTCCATTTAAAATGTACTACGAAGGTCGACAGTTAATTTGATGCTGTAAACCTGTCTAATAATTAAGCTCACTAGTCACTAACATTTAAATCCAACAAAATAACAATATTTTGTCTGAAAGTCGTGCCTGTCAACGTCTCAAGGCCGAGTCTCACCACAAAAATAAAGCAAAATTTTAAGATAAAATCCAACAATAATGGAAGCCATAATTCATAGCTTAACTTACCAAATATAATAAATATCTAATTAAAATAAAACTTGATAGTTTCATGGTTTACGTAATGATGAACGGAACAGGTCTATTATGAAAACGTCAAATGAATACAAGTTAATTATTGATAACATAGTGTTGCCTTGACAATTTCATTAAGATTTTTAACTAAATAATTTATTACCGAAATTAAATAATTTCATTTAAATTTTAAGAAAATAAGCATATTACAACTGAAATTAAGTTCGAAGCAGAAATGTAGAACTGATGATACTATAAGAATATTTCGAAAATTAATTACATTTAAAGACCGAAATATTACTAAGCGCCCGTTCTAAGGCTACGATAGTCTACATAATGATAAGGTCTGGAATTTCAGTAATCTGCGCCGGAGTATACGGGCCACGTCCATCTAAAGAATACGCGACAAAAAACGACATTAGAACGCCCGCGGTCGCACGATACGACGACCTTCGTTTCGTAGTGCTACGGCTACGACCGTAGCCCGATGCGCTTGCGCACCTGGTGAAACGCTATCCGCGCAAATTGTTACTCTGTAAACGGCTGCTAATTACCCGTATTATTTAATTTTATTTTAAACGTTTAGTATATTATTAACTTGTGTGTGTATAATTGTTTAATAATTGAATTATGACAATTGATATTTATTTAATGAACGAGTACAAGTAACTGGGTGTGCACATGCACGGGAAACCGACTTACTGTTTATTAGGTAAGCCAGTAAGTACATACCCCATTAGCAAGATAGGTCCATATAAAGGAGACAATTAAAATAACACTCCTTTTTTGGCCAGTTGTGTAAATAATCTTTAATTACTTTAAATTTTTTATTACAGGTTAAATTTAATGGCTATGAATGCTATTTCAAAAACAGTATTATAGGATAAATGCTTCCCAAAAACTATAAATCACTGCGAAGTGTAGGAATAGATTTGGCGTTGTCCACATATGCTATTAATCAAATTTAGTCATGTTTGTACTGCGCTAATTAGCCAGTGTTTCTGGTTAAGTAGCTAGCTAATGAGGCGGAGCAGTCATTAGACAATAGCATTCTAATAATTATCATTCATAGATAATATACTAGTATTTGTTTAAAAGCTGTTAATTTGTGTACAATAAACGACATACGCTTGCATACGTTTGTATGAAACTAGCAATCAGATTTAAAATCATACTGTTTAAAGTGTATTTCAATCCTCACGTCATAATGTTTTTATTGTTTGTATTGAGCTGATAGTTCTGCGGTCAGCACAACCGGAAGTCAAGTACTCATGCACTTGGTCAATATACTATACATATTTCTCTTTCATTCAATTCTATATTTGTGGCTAAAAAACTTTCCGTTAATGGAATATTTACAATAACAATATCACCATAAGATTAAACAAAGTGGTGATAAATTGGCTACCTCGAACTTGTGACCCTCGGCATACTTTTTATCGCACTAGATAAGACAGTTGTATACAGAATAAGCATCAGATATTTGCAATGTTTTAGATATCTTCAGCTAATTATCTATATCAGACGTCTAATCGACTACTCAACGTCAGATTAAGTATTCACAATAATAACATTAAACAAGTCAATGAAACTTTCGTACGATTTCCTAACTGAGGAATGCGTAGCCAATTACATAGGGCCGAGTATTGTTCCTTGTGGAACACCTACTGTATGCACGACTGTGAATACAAAATGTCTTTGTGAGCGTACAAGAGGCATACATGGAGCGGTCAATAGGAATGATTTCATAATAAATCACGAGCAATTAGCTCGCGAGACGCGTTGGAACTAAGTGTACGCGCGACACTGGCAGTGTGACATGCACCATTGACTTCGCATTGTATACTCGATCGGCAATGATTAACAAGTTATTTGTTAGTACCGACTACCGTACAGTTTTTCAATCACGTTTTTGTTGGAAATGCTAATCGTGTAACGTTTGAGCCAGCCAATTGAACGACCGCAAAATGTATACGGGCGAAGTAGATTGGTGGACGATTCACACCTACAACGTGAAGACCAATCAAGTCTAAGTTGATCATTATCGATACTCGTTGTTTTGATTACTTGATAAGTTATTGTTATTTTATGATTTTACCTTTCAATAAGGTTATGAAGAGCCTTGAACAGCAGCGAGCGGCATTCATACGAGAGTCCACTCTCCCACGATCCCTGGTCACCTTCTGAAAGTAAAAAAAACAAATGTAAGCTTTGGAAATGCATAATTTGTATTGATATAGAATTATGAATCAAGATTAACTCCATCGAAGCATCACACGAACCACGACCTCGCTATCTCAAATGCTATTGTCCCAGTTACCTACATTTTTTTCATTGGAGATATGTTTTAATTTAATCCCTATTTTATTTAACTAATACATTCAAGGTCGGATTGACAATGAATATATCCACAAGAGAAGAATGTAAACCTGACAAGCGATAAAATCGGATGGTTGCAATGTGGTAAGTAAGGCTAGAAATAGCTGTTGTTGCATTCGCAATCGGAAGATAAACTCGGCCTATCACCGACGTTAGATGCGAAAACAAAACGGCGCGCGCGACGTTGCCGTTCCGTAGCCGTAATGCTGTCCCTGTCTAGCTAGGAGGCGGGGCGGGGGCGACCCATGTGACGTCATGCGGCCGCTCAGCGCACGTGCTTGTGTTTGTAGCGCACGCCGCACACGACACACATGCGAGCATTGCTTAGCTCCCGCAACTATTTAATTGACATTGAAGATAATTCAAAACATTACCAAAAATAAAACACAAAAGTTCAACTCAAATTCAATTGAAAATGTTGGTAATTTTTACATTTTAATCCCAAAAAATAAGTTAGTGTAATGATATAAAACCGTTAAAGTTGATGAGTTATTGCTACGGGTTATCGTTCACGCGCCCGGCAATAACTTCGCGCTGCGATAACTTGATAGTAAGTATACGAATGACTGGGAAATTTTACTAACGTTTTTCAGCATTAGAAGTCGTCTTACTGGAGCGTTTCCAAGCGTTCAGCCTTGACATTCGCGCTCCAGATGTATGCGTTCCATCGCGTCTGTCTCATTTGGACTAGTTTTTCCAGAATTAGGATGTTAATGGTTCTATTCATTTTATTATTTCTTGGTAGCACCTGCTTAATTGATTACTAATCTTACCTATATTTCTTATAATGCATTGGTAGAAAAGAAAAAGTAAATTTAAAAACGCTACAAAACATTAACTTAGTAAACATACACTTAGCGATTAAGAAGGATCGCCTTCGATTCATTGGACACCATACGAATCATCGGTGGGATTAATGACCATCTTAGGGTAACTGCTAACACCAGCTGTCATTCATAAACATTTTTGGTCAATCAATAAGGATTCCCTCGTTTCAAAACGCCCAAGGTTTTACTACATACTTAAATAAATTTCGATAATATCTGTGTATTCGAAGTGTACATTAGATTCAGTGATAAGCGAGGTAATTAAGCAAGTACCGCTATTGTCTGCTGGTGCTACTGGTGCAGGCACTGCAATTATTGAGCCGGTCGGTTCGGCACCATCGACTCCATCTCCCAAGGCCGTTAACGCAACAAACGGTACGATTACTGTATACTGTATACCAGTACTAATGTACTTCAGCAACGAAGCAAGTCACGACTTGAATCGTATCATGGTACCATCACGTTGCAGATCCATTAAGGATTTTGACATCGATCTACTGCTACAGGAACGAAAATAATCAATAAAAGTAATCATTAAACATGAGTAGTATTGACCTAAATGGCTGTATTTTTTTATTTTTGAAAGGCTGTTCGATGGTAACTAAACATCAAAACACATTGAAAACTTTGTTACATAACCTTATGCCGCGGTTTGTTGAACTTTTGCGCTGTTAATTGATGCGATTATACGATATGTTTAGGTTGTGTTGCGAGTGCAAAAGTTGTGTTTATTTGCAGTGTTTGTGTGAGAGTGCATTTGTTTCGAGTGCAATAACGAAGATTGTTTAAGGTTCAAGGTCGCATATTTTGTCGCGGTGTAACGGCGGTGGTTGGCACTACCTTGCGCCGGGATCGATAGCGGGCAGACGACGCGCGCCGCCGCGCTTCCCGCCTCCACACCAATGTGAACGCAGTAATCGCCATACGATTATCACTATTGTTGCCTAAGTACTATTTGTTTGTTGCCGCGTTGCGGTTAATGTCGGCGATAACGCGCTGATAACAGACGTGGAGAATAACATTGAATGCGAACTGATAACGAAGCTCACTGGTTTGTCATAGGAGACGCTTACGAAACGTTTGTCAGAGATGCTATAATGCAGTGGGTAGATATAGGGTAAATTGAGCGTGGCGCAGGCAATAAATATGGTATTTAACGATCGGCTGGTAGCTAGTAGACAGTAGAGCGGGAAGATTTATCTGCGCCGGTGACAGCGCAACAACATTATCGGGCGGCACGTGGGCCGCGGGCCGGAGTGCGGAGTGCGTCGAGTGCGCTCTGCGGCTGCACTCGCAACTCGCAGCGTCTCTCTCGCACCGCAATGTTTGGAACAATCTCCGTGTCGCGTCGCCGTGTTCTACAAAGAGCACACTTTCGCAACATCACCGACTGCTTTAATTTTGCGCCACTGCGTAAACTCAACCAATTATCTGATCCTTTCAAAGCTTTTAAATGAGCTTTCAAGTTAAAATACCTGTTGTTGAAATATACAAAATATGCATTTAGTTTTTAGTAGTTGTCCATCGAACACCATGAGAGGTTGAAAGTTCTTAGAACTTGGAAAGAACTTCATTCCCACGTAGCATGCACAAACAGCTATCCGTTTTAAAAGTAGGTAAAATTGCATTGCTAATTGATTATATTTCTTCTTAGGTAATTATATATTATTTTTAACCTTGAAGATGGTAAAAGGGTAGCCTGTTTCCAATGTTATTTTAATCTTGTATATTTTATTACTTATCTACTTCAATGACTAAAGTATACATTTTTTGTACAAAATTCAATACGCAGATATTTGTCAATCGAGGATAATTAGAAGCTGTTTAAAAATCTGCAGCGAGAGGCGACGAAAAATAGTAAACAATCTGTGACAGCTACAATGCATTGGCGGGCGGACGGTGCGACATGGCAACGTCGCGTTCAAATCCGCGCGCTTTGTTTACAACCACCGGCGGGCGAGGTTAACCGCTGCGGTAACATTCGCCTCGATACGCCCGCGAGCATGGGAGCCGCTCCGCCACTCCACGCACCCGCTGTCGGCCTGACATCTACGAGTGTGCGGGCTAACATCGCCGCAAAACCGGTTGTTACACCATCTAATCGAAGGATATCTAGGTAGCTAAGTTTCACAAAAGAAACAATCGAGAAAGGTTACAAAAGTCTTGTTAAAAGGGCGGGCTGTAGGATTGAATAGGCGGATACGGGCATTTAACCCGGTTCGGCGCCGCCTGATAATGTAATTCAAGATCGTATCGAGCGCGTGGAAATCTGTCAATTCGCGCGCGCCCTCTGCGGCAGCGGGTCGGGCTCGGTCCCACCCGTGCGGTGCTTATGTTGTTGTCTCGGTCGCGCACACCCACGTGCGCGCGTGACGTCACTAGCGCGTCGCCCCGTCGACGTCACAGACCGCCCGCAACCCGCGACAAGGGAGCCCTACCAGCCCTACCCTCGAATGAACAGATTCGCATTGCTCAACTATCGGAACAAACTAACATTGATGCGGACACTAGTTTGTTGACTTTAAAGTTTGCTATACGTACTCACTGAAAGGTAATAATTTCCATCTGAGATAAGATAAAATACTTGTAGAATGAAAATAAAATAGTAACCAAGAAGTAATAAGCGATAAGATAGTTTGCAAATTGTTTGCGACTATCAACTAAGGACACCTTTGATATATTAGACAGACTATAATGATTTCTTAGAAATTAGGGATATAAAAAAGACTAAGACACTGAAGATAGTTGAGAGGAGCCGACGTTACATACAAGCGGGGTAGAACTGAGCATCTGCGAGGAATCGGCCTCGAGACACGCAGCTGCACGGCCCACCCTCGCGCTTTGTCTCTACTCGGCACACCACTCGATGGCTAATGGTTATGTCAGGACGGGTAACGATACCGTCTCATATGCGGACAGTAAAGTAGGTAGTTGCTTCACTATCCAGGTTAATGAAACCCCATTTTGCGTTTCGAATGACAACTACTTATTTTGTATACAATCTTGACGCATTCAACAAAACTAATGAAAAGGACACTTCTTTATGTTCTAACAGGATGGTGTCTAGCCCAGCCTGTGAGCCCAGCTTAGGTGACAAGGAACATCCAGTCTTTTGCATTGATAATGATTATCATGAATCAATTTATCATAATAAACTGCTAATTTATTGATCGTTTGAAAATAAAATGGTGTACGATCTCGAATACACCAGTGTCGATGATAGTCGCAATCTATAATGGACAAGACAACGCGCAATACTGTTATGGTGTCAGACATGACTTAAGTGAGACGAATCGATAATAACGGTACGGAGCGAAGGCGGTACACTTAGACACTAGCCGTGTTTGTGTTTGAAATTGGAAAATAATTATACGACCGATAGAGAGAGCCACTGATCGATACGCGGCTAGCGGGCGGTGCGCAAGCGCATCAATAAATAGCCCGATCCGGTGCGCGCCCATCGATACACGTCACGAGCATTTTATTAATAAAACGCCGAACAACGCGCGGACGCACCGAACGTTCAACAACCCCGCGCCGCCGGCTTCTTACGCGCACTCTTTACATAGTTACATCATATACTACCATCTGACCTGCTCCACATTCACAATTATTGTTCTACAGTTTCATATTCTCACTTCTCAACTGTCGCTTTGAGAGCGAATGCAGTGTCTGTCGATGAATATCACATAATATTGCCCCCTAAATCTGCTCATCTGGTGATAGTATCACCGTTATCAACTATGACTATGCTGCCTCTTCAATACAGCAAGGAAGCTGTGATTCCCACGGCCTCGAAACCAGCCCACGCAGATAGCAAAACTTACGTACATTGAGGACATTGTTATGAGTTGGCAACATTTGATTCGATGCTAGCAGTCAATGGTTGAGGTGCATTACGGGTAGCGGTGGTTGTTATGAAATGCTAACGGTAAGGTACAACAGAATGTCGAATTGCTTGTTTAAAGTGGACCGAGTGAGCTCAGTGTGTTCGTATATGACGATAATACGTGAACTGAATTATGTAAAAATAATGTTCTCATTCTTTAGCAAGGTGCACTAAAATTGATTTCTAAGTGCAACGGCATCATCGCCGTGCGCATTCAACCTACGCAACTCTAACTGCTAATTAATAAATCTAACGGCCTGTTTCCACACTCTCTTGATTTACTTGACCAAGCGGAACGATATGTTAATTTTAGGGCGAAAGCGAAGCTCTATTGTACTTTGTTTGGTCATGTTACGTGCAGACAAATGTAAGGAATAAGAAATGGTTAGCGACGCACTATACTTAGATTACGTACGAGCCGACGAACGGAAGAAACCGACTTTATCTACACAGCCCCCATCACAAACAAATCATCCGCGATGAGATAATGTTTGGTCTAGATAACGTTGAAAATATTGCACAATAAATATTGGATTGTTTCTTCGTGACATTTTATCCATATAAGTTCATAATCACACAAGGCCTATGTACTCGTTCGACCCGTTACGTAACTACTTTAGATGAGAACAAGCATTCTGGTTAATAATGGGCAAAATCGATCGATTATATTCCCATATTTGTGGAGGGCATACCATGGACATCAAACGGGCGTATTGCGGGTCAACGACTGCGCCCCGGCCACCGCCGCTCGAGGTGAAATAATTCATCTAGCTAGTCCATTCGACACGGTGTGAGGTACTATCGGAACACGGTCTAATATAATATGGTGACCGTCACACACTGATGACAGGACACGCATTCTCACACAAATCGATTATGAATAATGGCATCGCGGAATGACCGAGAACGACCAACAATATCTATAAACAATATTGGAATCGTGAGTCAATTACGACAATCAAATTCAAAATTTCCGTAACCGCAAGGACAATACACTTTACATATAAAAGTTCACTTCGTAGTCCAGTCTTCAAATAGGAGAATAATAAATATAAAAAGTAACAGAAACCTGTTTAAGCACGTCGGTTGAAATTTAAAACAGTAGAGTTCAGTGACAGGCGAACAACACGTAAACGGCCATCAACAGACCCATTGTCAGGAATTTGGGCGACGAGCTTGCGCACGCCACGATACATTTATTGTTGCCCAATTATATAGGGGCCCAAAAACCAAATGTCTTGTCAAAAGCATCTTTAGGCTAAGAACTCACGGAGCGATTTTGAACCGTGCCCGCCGCGGTAGCGGAACTGCGGTTTTATTTCCAAACTCACGAGACCGGTTATTTGCGCGGTTACACAGCCGCCGCGGTTGCGATCATCGCCCGCAAACGTGGCGGGCGATTATCGCAAGATTGCAAGACGGGCGGTTAACGATCAGTTGAGGTCCAGACCGCCATAGACACACACCAGAAACGAGCCGTTGCGTTATATTTACATCACAGAAGACCCGCCGGCCCCCGCGGTCGCTCGCCAACCGATCGCAAAGCGCGCGGGTGCCACCCGCCGAGGCTGCGGGTAACCGCGGCCCGCGCGATTCTACTAGTTGCCCGCCGGTACAGCGGGAGCCGCATACAACCGCGTACACCGCGGGCGTAAAACGCGTCGTGAAATGTGCTTTAATTTTTTATATAAATATTTGAATTCTACAGAAGCTGCGGGCCTAGCCTTAAGCTAAGAACTCACGGAGCGATTTTCGCCCGCGTCCGCTGCGGTAGCGGGCCCGCAGCTTCTGTAGAATTCAAATATTTATATAAAAAATTAAAGCACATTTCACGACGCGTTTTACGCCCGCGGTGTACGCGGTTGTATGCGGCTCCCGCTGTACCGGCGGGCAACTAGTAGAATCGCGCGGGCCGCGGTTACCCGCAGCCTCGGCGGGTGGCACCCGCGCGCTTTGCGATCGGTTGGCGACCGACCGCGGGGGCCGGCGGATCTTCTGTGAAGTAAATATAACGCAACGGCTCGTTTCGTGTGTGTACATGGCGGCCTGGACCTCAACTGATCGTTAACCCGCATCTTGCGATCATCGCCCGCAAATGTGGCGGGCGATGATCGCAACCGCGGCGGCTGTGTAACCGCGCAAATAACCGGTCTCGTGAGTTTGGAAATAAAACCGCAGTTCCGCTACCGCGGCGGGCACGGTTCAAAATCGCTCCGTGAGTTCTTAGCCTTAAAGTAGTCAACAAGGTTTGAAATGAAATGCAAATTTATCTAAGCATACGAAAGCCACGATGTGCTGAAACCAGCTCCCGGGAAGTCCTTGAACATCTGTCTACCTAACGCGTTACACGTACAGGACATGTGCAGCAAAGGATCAGGTGTCGCGCCGCACTGACCGTGGGCAAACCCTGCCGGACGGGTTGCCGAGCCGGTCGCCTCACCCGGCTGCTGATACAAGAAAGTAAAAACTCAAATATTTTCATACATCAAATGGCACCGATAATGTACATAAAAAGTATACGCCAATTACGAAGGATTTAAAGATCGCGATCAGAAACATCGACGTTCAGTAAGATTCGAAAAAGAGAAGGACGGCAACGATGAGACAATTAGAATTAAAGTGAACAATGTTGCATGAACAAAAAGATCTAGAGTGAGCCTCGTTACGGATAACGAGGCGTCCTCCGAGGCGAAGGCGAAAAGAAACGATTTAATTGCGTCCACAATTAGCCTACAAAACAACCTGTTGCGTTCGCATTACTGAAGCGTTTAATAAGAGAAACAAGTGATGATTTGTATTCGGACAGACTAGATACTATTTGTGTATGAATGGTGACTTTGATTTACGTTTCTGTTGCGTTTATTATTTCACTGGACCCTGGGGCGTGGTTCTGACTTAAGGCAGAAAAATAGTACGTTTAAGAGGTAGCTCATGCGTAAATTAGCGTTGCATTAAGACAAAGCACGTGCCTCGGGTGGTGCTAAGCCGAGGCAGGCTAGTCTGCATTAATCGGCTAATTAGCCGGCTCTCGTTGCTCGGGTATATTGCGCCGTCTCGACAAATTCCGGCTTTGTTCAGAGTTGAAGCATGAAAAAGGAGTTGATTAATGGGACCTTTCTGAGTAATTGTTTTCATATTACATTCCTGATTTTAAGATGAAATATAAATAAATGAATCGTCAAAAGTGATGAAACAAACGGTTTCCAAAGCAGTTCCAGATTTAGATGATACGATACAATAACAAATATGTATCACACGGGACTGTGCTGAAGAAAGTTTCAAAGAATAGCACTAAAAGTAAGTTCGTATTGGCCTACTCAATGAACTTGGGAAATTTTACTAGACGTTGGCTAGAGGCCAAGAAAACATGATGGTTACGGGGACAGATAGCAGATGGCGCGTATGAACACTTGTGCGCCACGATTCAGCCATAAAGGCTATGTAATTATTGACATATCGGTTATTATGAGGCTGTCTTCGTCGTTTGATCGAGTTGATGGTGCAGCTTCAATGTGTTTGTTTGCTTTTCGATGGCCGTGATTGGATACAATGTCGAGGTTATATCTCCTTCTGTTTATTCTTAATTTGTAACTGAACAATGAAGATATCAACCATAATTGCACATGTTTAAGGGGCTCGATCTCAAGTTACAAAGTTTTAAAGTCTGAAAATTATAGGAAATGTAGCCTGTAATTTCAATCAGCTGTCTCTAGAACGTTATCAATAAAAGAATACTATCAGTATTGGGCTGCGAGAGTCTCAAAGAGGTCTATTCTTTAGTGCATCGATTCGTTCCAAGGCAGGGTTTGACGTAATCCAAAGATGAATATCAATAACCGTGTGGCTGCGGGGTAGTACACAAATCGGTGTGTTGTGTGCGGGGGTGGTATCGATCAGCGTGCGGCCGGCGCGCCAGCGGGCCGGGCCAGGCGGGAAGCGCGCGCCGGTACGTGCGACGTGCACTTATCGCCGTCTTCACACCTAATTTATCGCGTGTCGCCATCGAACCGCTGTTTGTATACACTCTTATTATATGTTACACATTTTTGTGTTATTATTATGCTACGCTACATCAGCTCCCGAGTTTTCTTTACATGAATGGCTGTAATTGATACAGAATTCTATCCGCTGCGTTGTTTATTGTGAATATTATTTAAATAAATTGATCAAGTTGATATAAACTTTCTAATTTCATTCATAGTGAGTGCCTTTTTTACGAGTTGGCACGAGGCGCAGCTAAGACAGTATGTGTTTACTTAAGTTGGTAAACTCAACTTACATTTGAATTAAAAATATTGTTATCAAAATTTTATCTTGTTGTCAACACAATTGGGTCGGTATTTACCAATATTATTTTCTTTTTTAATAAATGAAATACATATATACGAATATACAAAAGGGAAGGTAAGAGAAAGAAAAGAATCTCAATCCCAACTCTACGCCTAAGAAATTGAACGTTGACCGGGTTATTGAAAATGAAAATTAAATTATTCAGCGGCACGCAGCGGCTACACGAGTCATATTTTCATACAAAATAATGCGTGTTACAACTATTTGTGTTGCTACGGTTCCGTGAAGGTCGTTGGACACGTGGTCGACACGTAAATTAGATCGGGTGCGTGGGGGCGTGCGGCTAACGGGGGTTAGGACTGGCCAATAGGCGGACCGCGGATGGGATCGATACAAGGCCGAACCCGCGCTCGCATCCGCACCCGCGTCCGCGAGCACCGTGCGATTGACATAAGCACCGCCCAGCTCACCAATGCCAATCCTTCTTATTGCCCTGTTAAGTGTTTCTAAGTGAATACTAGGACGTGTCATCATTGCATTACATTTTTCGCACAAAGCAGGCCGTAGTAGAATCCTTACAGTTTATAAAACAAACCTAAAATAAATGAGCTCCAACATTTTCTAACTGAACAAATAGTCATAATTATAGATGTTTGTCCCTACTGGACAAGAATAGTTAGGATTCAAAAACAAGTTGTGTAAAACATAAAGGCCAACGAGCACACCCCTATTTACGGGTAACATTGTTATTGGACCGCGATGTGGGCCGAAAAACTGGCAGTTTGGACAGACATTATCTTGAAAGTGGTGATATTCTGGTCCGCATAAACGTTGGAGATACAAAGCGTGTCGGTATGATCAGGGTGAGCGATAAAGTGACTAGTATATTGCTGGTGTATTAATAATTAAGGCGAGGGCGGGCCACAGGGGGTGCACCTTGACACCCCTTGAACCCGACCGCTCGCCCACCTCCCTGCTATTTGCATGCTCCGGCCGCCAGGTGTCGAGATATACCAGTAATTGGACGGTCAATTTGATTTCATAGAAATAACCGTGATAAATCATTCGGAACAGCGAATATAATTCAATGCATTGGGTTAACTTAATGTGCTTAATAATTACTAGGCACATTTCATGATGAATGGAAATACTATTAGTCATTGCCGCCATTAATGTTAACAAACTAATATAAACGTTCATTTTACGCACTACGTAGGTGGGGTCGTACAATTGATTGTTTTGATATTTAGCCTGTTTTCCTCAAAGGTTGGGTAGAAAATTTGACTTAAAATATTCAAGCTGTCCTTTTTTCAGTATAGGCAGGGTATATGTGACCTTTTATTAATTTCATTAGCGCCACGATAAAGCTGTTCCAGCGGAGTGGCAAGCACGCCCACACGGGGTGGGTAACGTGACATTTGCGCCCCCAGAGCCCTCGCGCCGCCCTGTTGCCCCCCAGCCCACGTGCCTCATCCGAACAATGTTCCTAGTAGCCTTCGGGGATCCTCCATGCCTAGTAATATTCATAGTAAACAATGAGTAAAGTTTTTTATAAGGATAAGCTATCAAGATCCTTGTAACGTGCTACTGCATGTCATCGTATAAAGTAAATATAAATACTTAGAAGTGACGAATACAGAACGATAAACTTCTTGTGTGATATAAGTGAGGGTACGGCAAGAATTATTATGAATTGCAATAAAAATTACTACATATGCAGCTGCGCTACCGCAAAAATAAAACATTCCAGATAAAGAAAAATAAAGAATCGTCGCGCCTGCAGAGTTCCGCGTCCGCAAATCAGCCCCCTTGCATCCCCCGCTGGACTGGCAGGGCGCGAGGCTGGTCTAAACAGATTATCCGCTGTCGCGCACGCCGCCGTCGGGTCAGGCCGTTAATCTCCGCGCAAATAGGCTCACGTACAGCCGTAGAACTATGGTACTCGCTAAAATTATAACCGCCGCCGGACGATTAAGTATTAAAAGGGAGATTGCTACCACGATCCAAACAGTACAAATGTGTTAATCACTGTTTTTATAATGGTTCAGTGTGCTTTAGGGTGTAATTAACATGAATTGTTATTAGAAACATCAATTAGTTTACATTTTGAGGTAAATTAGTAAGAACGCTCGTTGTATTGACTAGATTTGTTGAGTGTCTTAAAAGATGTTGTCAAATATTTGCTTTTCAGAGTAATAAAAGTAAAAACATAATAAATTGCTCCCAATAAGCAACTTATAAAGAGTAATCAATTGTAAAGTCAAACGTATTTCGTTGGCCGGTACGAACGGGAAATTGCCATACGTCCGGCTATTTCCGTCCGTCCGCAGTAGCGCGTACGACAGAGCGGATTGCGACCTTCGTGTGCAGTTGCATACAAGACGAAACCGTCTCAGAAGTACTACAAACGCCACCATGTTGCAGTTAAGCGTCAACATTATCAAATACTAGTACTTAACTGATCATATTTTAAAATGTAAGAAACCAGTTGTACCGGTGGTATATAAATTTGCTCACATGGCTGTTTTTATACGCAATGTTTTGAGAACATGTCCAAAAACTTTTAAAAAGGACAGTTTACATCAGGAATAATGAGACTTGACGAGTTTCGCAACATTTGAGCGGCGAACAATACGAACACAAATAATGATAAAGTCTAACGTCGCCGTCGCCGGGACGTCCTTGCGGTACCCGTTTCCATATAAGCGGAAACTGGGTGACCGGGGAGAGATTTATCGTAGCAATAAGACTTATATTTAGAACGATCCTTGAGTATTCCAACTCCAAAATAACTCGACATCAATGTGCGAATACGACGACAAACCAAGTTAAATCTAACGTAAAATTTGTGACAGTATTAATTCCGTGAATTTGGTTTCAACTGTATGCATATAATATTGGAGTCAATTACCAAATAGAACAAATTTTCTACGAACAAAATTATTGACACAAGTATTTTCAAACAAATCGAGTCAATATCAGCAGTCTATTTGCATGTTTATTGACACAATTATTTGAATTTATTGATATTCACATCCAAGATGCGTAATCAGCCCTTTAGTACTGTTGGCAACGTTTCAACAAGCGACGTCCACATGCCATGCTGATGTACTCTCACACAGTAGCCATGACAGTGAGGCCGATCTGAAAGCACTTCCTTTAATACCTCAAGGACACGTGTGAGAGGACTTTGACCGATGCTGATACAGTATATTACTGCATATTAGCATGTTACATGTTGTTTAACCCTATAGAAATGGTACCAGATAATACAAGCTTCCCACGCTCGGCTCAATTGCGACACACGGACTGTGATAATACAACGGGCAATATTCTTACTGCTTATATTGTACTCGTGTAAAAAGAACGCAATGACAACCATTTACTCAGGAAATGAGTCGCAAAGTTCGTTCAGCGGAAATTTTGTAGCAAGTCTCGGCGCTTCTACCTCGAAGCCCAACGATAAACGTAAATAAATAAGTGTAGGACCCGTAGTAAGTGGAAGAAGAAAATTCTGTGTAAGCAATAGAATTTCCACTCCTTACGGGAACTTAATTGGATATTGATTGGCGGAGGGTTTGTAGTTACAGTGTGGAGGCACGGTCTCAAATGGCGTCATTCAGTTTTTAACATCTGTATCGGGCGGGTCGTAACCGAGCGGATAACACGTTTACTGCTACTTAGCACATAGGTGCGATATTACACAACTTTTCCTGTCGACTAACGCCTTTGTGGTACATCCGATCGAAACTAGTGTATTGTGTTATGTTGTACCTATAGTACAATTTAGGTTAATGATCTTTAACTGGGTAGGTACTAACTTTTATGGGAAGGTGATTGAGGAAAATAAATTTGATAAGATTGATCGGAGACAAATTAATCAAAATAGGAACAACTGAAAATGTAAACACATGACAAATCTGCAAAAAAAGATCTTAATTTGAAAAACCAGCAAGCAATATTGAAAATAATAAAGGAAAAATCCTTGACATTGGCGCGGCCGCGTAGCGAAAACAACAATAATCTGTTGTTTATCTAACATGCGGCTATCAACCTATCGAGTGGCATGTTAACTAATAGAATCGCAAGGTTGAAACAATTGAGTTAGCGACCGCTGCCACTGTCCGTACAAGCATCGTAATTTGACTGCCGAGAAACCGAACCTTTGCGAAGAATAATTTGATTTATTTATTGAACTAAACGTAAAAACCTAGGTAACAATAACAGCATTCTTATTCAAATTGGATTCCATACATTTGGATTAAAGCTTGTTTTGAAAATTCCTGTTCCCAAATAAGCCTCGCTATTAAAGGACAATTTACCGTAACAGTCAAATAGACCGGTTTAAATAGTAAACAAGGAAAAAGTACTACTGCTGTAAAAACTCTATGGAAGCACAATGTCAATGCCATATTACACAATCATAGCTTGACCTTCGCCATGTCCATGTGTATATTGATCAGGTCCAACTGGGCAATACTGAAGGACATTTTACATTATTCGCCACATTCTGGCGAACTACAAATCTTAATAATTTCTTTAATTATCTGTATAACTTTCGATAAAATATTAAGCAGGACGTGAAAAGTTAGAAATCTAAAGAGTTAGCAAATGTATAATAATAAAACAAATCAAACTGCTACTGATTAAACCCGTAGTGTCAATGACCTGTGGGTGAAGACTTAACAATAGATTGTTAAGAAATATGAATCCTTTTTATTGAAAAATTGAAGAAAAACACAAATGCTGTAGATAGATTTTTCCACCGAAGAAATCTGATTAGTTGAATAAAATATTTGTAAACGTGTTCTAGAGTGGAGACCACGTATAGGCAAACGTAGTGTAAGGCGCCCTCCAGCTAGGTGGACTGACGACATCCGCAGGGTGGCTGGAAGTGGTTGGATGAGAAGAGCTGAACATCGAGCTAAGTGGCGTGCAATTGGGGAGGCCTATGTCCAGCAGTGGACGACAACAGGCTGATGATGATGGATGTTTTATATCAGTTTTGACATACAATAGTAAATTAAAACAAAGCGATGTCTGTACAGAAATATCACTCGTAAAAACATTAAATAATATTTTTCGGAGAAGTAGAACAAAGCCACATAAAATCATAAGCAACGGCCAAAAAGTTAACACAAAAGGCATTCAAAACAGTAGTGTTCTTTCATTTCATTCTTTGTAAACGTAACTTTGTTTACAATGTGGCACAAGTAAAACGACTTAAATTACTTTATACTAAGTGGTATCGGTACAGAAAGGTTGTCATCGTGTGGATAATCATAAGCGGCAAACCAAAACAATGGTCGGGGACCAAAATAAAGACCGTTTATGTAGATTTATGTCACGTTCTATTTTAGTATTCGACCAGTCGCGCGTGAACTTGCCCGCTAGAGGGCGCGCCGATTGGTGCGCACGCGCCGTTCGCGATTCAAACGAGAATACCTAACAGGAGGAAAACTTGGACGTTCGAAGATCAGTAATGGTGTGTTAGTCATTTGCAAACGTAATTTCACGACTATTTTCAATTGGATGACACCGCCATGATCTTTGTAGTATTATTATAAAGTTATCAAGCTCATGAGTACGTTTACGCAAGGACAATAATATACTTCACACAAAATATCATAAGCGAATGTACGCTGAAAAAATCAATAAATTTGAGATAAAATCTCAAATTTATTGATTTTTTCAGCGTACATACATAAGAGAGAACAAAATTTGTTCAAGTTAAGATGTGAATCGTTTCAATTTACCGTTGGAGACTGCAATAAGTCATTCCTACCCCAAACGAAACCCGAGGTGAAACAAAACCACCTGTTGAATGAGATCGCTCTGCGAAAAATATTTGATAGATGATCTTAGGATGTTTGCGACTCTGCGATTCCTTTAGATGAAGATGTTATAACAATTGAACGAACACGCGATTTCTCTCTTCTTCTTTAAGAACTTTGAGCAAGTGCATAAGTTACAGGGAAATTATCCTGTAACAACTTTCAGTAAAGCGTGAGGTTGAACGTTTCCAAGATTGTTTTGGCATTAATATATTAGAAAAACAATGTTGTAAGAAGATTATGAGATGCACTAACAAACAGAAATATTAAACTGCCATTCAACCTTAAGTCATATTAAATTAACTACTCGAGATATATTCCTGTTTCTAGGATGCCAGTGTGGTTTAGTTTATTACCTAATTTGTATTACAATGGGTATTACAAGTTTTAAAGGTTCCAACTAATTAATTGTAAATGCCATGACGAAGAGTCATTTTGCAATAACAAATTAACTTGAAGAAGAGTAACATAAATGACACTTCAATATGTTTAGCATGAGTATAATTATGGAATGGACCATATACCATCCAGTGAAAAAGCTTGTAAAGCACTGTTTAGAAATGAAAAATAGGACAAAAATTACGCAGCTCAAAAGAGCGAGACTACACGAGGAAAAGCAAAGCATCACGAATTTACTTAAGATGAAAGGGGCAAGTGTCCCATAGAACCGCCCACTAAAAAGGCTGACGAAATCGAGGTCATGTTTCGGCGTAAATTGGGCGGGCGGCCGCGCAGGCTTGAGCTTATGGGCGAGACCTACCGCTAAAATATAAATGAAGATTTCCAGCAGGATTACCAGCATCAGGCCATGTAATGAAATTTTATGATAGCGCTCTTCTGAAAAACAGCCGATTTTTAACCTTCAACGACTTTAGGGCTTAACGTTTTAAAATGTAATCAAGAAAGTAAACTTGCAGAGTTGCGAATTTGAAGTCACTTCAGTATTCTGGAGTGTCTAATGAATTTTAATATGAGATCAGCTGAATACTAATACTGCTGGTAAACGCAAACAATACTGAAATTGTTTTCAGAAATATTGTGCGTAAATTCTGTCTCGCATATTATGTCTTTGTTTTTGTATGAATTTCATAACAAAGCTTGGTTTGAGAACTTGTGACAAATACCTATACTATATTCAGAATGTTCTACATTGTGTCTACCAAGATATTATATTGAGAAGTACTTTTCAATTAAAATTATTCTAGAGTTCATAAAACACTGGGTATACTTGCAAGGATCGTTCATTACGTTGATTACTTGCCCGTTCTTTCCAGACTGGTTCCTTCCTGAATTCTGTATTGTCGTCGGCTTGACGTTGCGAGATCTTAATCTTTCTGTTAATTGTCGCGATACAATGTCTCTCGGTTTGGTTAACGAGCTTTTAACTTGAGCCATTGTGTCGCCTGTCTTCGCAAGATAATCTACTCAAAATGTCTAATGTCGCACAGTGTAATTTGTATTTATATTGTCATTTATGTAGAAGGTACTGTGTATCATTAATTTTATTGAATTATTGTAAACAAGGTTTAACAATTGAGATTTCAGTGATAAGAACATCATGCGGTAGTGCTCGTTGATTATGGTTGTTGTGTTGCATGATACATTTATAAACACATGTAAACCTTAACTGATGTTTCATGATAATGCTAATGTTTATTGATTGTCGAATTCTATCTTACATCGAATAGTCTTATAAACTTAGTCACTACAGAAATAAACAAATACTCACGGCTTGCAATTAATTCCGGTGCAACGAGACCATTGAGGTCAGGTTCTTCGCCATACCAGAAAATCCATAGCTCTTTAGCGGCTCGGAGGGAGAGAGGCGGCGGGACGGGCGTGCTCATCTCATAGATATTGTCGGGCGGTGGCGGCGCTGGCACTCGCCGCCACACGCACAGGATGTCGCCAGCTAGGCAGCGCGCATAGCTGCTGATCACAGGGTCAGCCAGCGGCGCACCACCCTCCTCCCCGTCTCCGCCGCCATTCGTCTCCCCCCATACGAGCTTACGCCATTTTATGCCATAGAGCTCCGTCTGAAAAAAAAGAAGGATAATCATCAGTCTTTTCAACCAAGTCTTTAAAGATTTATTTTGGTATTTGGAACATATTGGGACAATACACATACAATCTTGAAGATGATATTAATAAACTGCAGTAACGTATAACAATTAATACTATCCACGTGCCAATACAGACCAGAGTTTGTAAACAAAACATTGAAACGGTGCGAAAACAATAAGAAGTCCACAACGACGCCAAACCTGCCAACATGGACCGAATTAATCGCCCGCATAATCAGGACGAAAACTGTACAGAGACCTCGAAATTGTTCTAAAATTGTATCTGGCAAGAGTCCAGGGGGACAGAGGTGCAAGATCAGAGGTATTCTGCGGCGCACCCGGAAGCCTTGGGCCTAACCAGCGGTGAATTGCAAGTTGAAAAACTCACGATTTCTCTGGAAGTTTTTGGATGGGACTTAGACCGAGACAGCATATAATAATACTTAGATATTACAGGATTGTTTTCAATTCACGAAACGTGTGCATCGTGCGCGTTCGATAAAGTTGTAAGAGAGACAATCTAGCGTCAATGCGATTATTATTAAACACATTTTATGAACATGACAATTTTGTTAAAAGGCTCCGAGAAGCATCCGCGGCACCTGTGTCCGCTATTATGGGTAAAAACCTTTCATAAATACTGTTATAATAAACATTCATTGGGCAATTCATGTTGATAATATACGCATAATATTTAAGTTTATTAATCGACATCATCTGTAACCCTCGCGACCGCACGGGGATATTTTAAAACAAATAACAATATTGTATGTAAATAAAATTCAGAATATTGGCGATGAACATAACGAGATACTTTCGCTTTTCTCTTTTGTTTGATTTGGAAATATTTATAAAAAGCATGCCTTTCCGATTATTGAATTATTTTCTGCGTTGATTCTTTATAGTTATACTGATATGCTTAACAAGTGGTCAAAAAGTGACAACAATTCGAGAGTTGAGAATATACTGGTTGGATTACAGTACGATTCCACGTAATCGGTTACATTTTAATTTAATGTTTAATTCATCGTAAGACTGTAAACTATTTTTCTCACCTAACCCTAAAATGAGCAAGTATCCAATTAGTTTCCCATTCACAGCGCCATTAGTGAGCGTCAATTGCACGGCTAAGTGTGAGTACAAGCGGCAGGTGGTGTTGCGACCTTGGGTATGCAAATATTTTATCGGGTCAAACACCCATCGACCCTCACTGGACACTGGCCGTCTTTAGCGCTCCTATGTTTTTCAACATCGTTGTAAGTTTTCACTTTCGTTATTATGTTGTCCTTAAGATTTTTGGAACAAGTTTGAGGAAAAGCAAGTCCGATCATTGCAAATAAGGAACTTTGAAGTTTTAAAAGTTATATTAAAAAGAAGTTCTCATAGCAAGGGCCGAAACTTAAATGTAGGTAGCCTCAAATGTAAACAAATATGTTAATTGTTTAAACACATTGCTTCCCGAAAGCTTCCAACCCTTTACCGCTCGCGGTCGGAGGCACTCAGTTTCTGGTCATTTAAATAAACATAAAACGACACACAGTAAACTTGGTTCAGTTTTAATGGGCAGTAAGTTGAACGTAAATATAAGTCATTACGTAAACTGATATTTGTTTTTAATGTAAATAAGAGGCTATCTGTTTTTTTTGGCTACTGGTGTTCGCGGATTGATGCTTATCGCAATTATTTTCGTAGACCATTATGGCCTGATTTGATTTCTAAATATTTTTATTGGGTATATTTTTCCTGTTAAGAAACAATAAAATCATGTTATTAAGTTATTAATTAAATAAATTCAAGAGTTCATTGTACAATTTTCACGATACGCGCATCTGCGGCGGAAGGGGCTAAGCGCACCTGGCAGACGTGTCGCGTGGGGTCGCATCGACCTAAAGCGATAAGGGGAGGACTATGTAACTCCAAACGAGTTTAGCGTTAACTTCTAAATGAGGGGTTATTGTTCGATACTTAAAACAAGCGTATTAAACGATGTTTAGATATAAAATAATACAAGTTAGCCGTTTATGGCGTGCGGTACCGCGGAAGTTTTATTACAATTTTATTAGCCAAGGCAATTAGTATTTTATTGAAATATAATAGGCGTCTATAAACGTTGACAGAGATTAAATCGCTTTATCGTTTGAATGAAGCTGTTAATACAGCATTAGTTCAAGAGCAATATTTCAATCCATTATACCTTTAGCTTTATTGAAAAGCTGTGCACAATAAGTAGTTGGATAGCATTCTTGAGTACATATGTACGGAGGAATGCGTCAAGCTCGGTGTCGTGAATGTTCGTTCGGGCGGCGCCGGGGCCGGCCGGCAATGGCCGCTTTCTAACGCGCCCGATGCGCCCGCGCAGCCCGCTTCACTTTCTATTGTGCTACGTGACGACTTGTCTTCGTTTTACATTAATTTATATATATCCGTTTAATTAATTAACACTAAAATGCAGAAATATACTTAAGAAATCATGTCATAATGCCATCCACAATTTTAAACATTAGGTATAATGTTAGCAACAAAAGCTAAAAGCAATCGAGTAAGTACTCCTAATGTATGCACGAGTAAGTGAGCAAAGGAACTCATCAATAAAACATGGTGTAAACGAGACGCTAATGTATTTCCAATACACCCACACTCAGGTCAATGGATCACAATGAAAATTCAAAAGATGCAGTATCTTGTGGAGCTCTGACTAAATCGCTTTGTGGATAATACGCAAAAATATTCCTCGACAAAGAGCATACTGAACTGGCTAGAGCAAGTTTGTCGGGTAGAATCTGTGGTTATTTGAATTTAAAATGCGAAACGAGCGCCGGATGGACGACTAGCTTGACGATAACACTCCGGATGAAGCTGGTCGAAAGCCATAGCTTTACCGGAAAACAGCGACTGTAACAGATACAGAAGCTGTATTACGTCACTATATGCAGGCTTTTGAAGAGTTAAAGTCAAACGAGGGCACGGTTTTAATGTCCGGTCCATTTATTTTTGCTATTCCCTGGTTACTTGCCATTCCTTAAAAAATGTTTCAGATTTTAGTAATGTCTGCAATCGGACATTAGAGTGTATTGTGGGGTAAACGAATACATGTGTGTAATGCTTCCATTCGGTTATATTTTCGCCCACTCAAACAATTAATTTAAGTCGGTTTGTCTTTCCATTGAAATCGTTTGCATTATTAGCATATTCAGGAATAAGCACTTCGGTTTAAGCACACACACAATCATGTATGTATTAGCTTTATTCAATAATAATTGATTGAATGATTTTATCAATAGGTATAGAATGTTTTTGTTGTAGATACTAGATTATATTGTTTTACAATAAATAAAGTTTATTTGTTTTTATAAAGAGCTCTGTAAAACAATGATCCCGCAAAGCGATCATAACCTAGAACGGAAAAAACTGCATGTCCAAAAAAGTCGAGCACCGCTAGTCGAGTAAGCGGGACGGATGTATGAGACGCAAGCAAGACAGCGGCAATCGCGAAAGTGAGAGGAGGCGAGACGCGGAGCGGCAACAACGCGCGGTTACGTTACTAGCGGGGTAAACAATCGAGGATGATGTGACGGTGCGCTGCGCGTGCGACCGCCCCCGGCCGTGCACTTCGCTACTGCATTTTTGGCGTGTGACGTCACTAGATGCGTTTTGTTTTTGGGTAACTATTTCATTTACCTGGGAATCAACTAGTCAATGATTGCGCTGATCGTTTGATTGAAACAATGGCACAGTTTGCTTAACAGAAATAGTCCCCTAAAAATAAGCGTGTTTGTAAACAGTGTCAGAAATCCTAAAGCTGGCGACTTGCGAGCATACCGGCTGTTTGCTAGAATTTCGGCAAAGAATAACGGCATAGTTATTGACGCGGCCGCGGTGCGTGTATACCGTGTGTGGTGTGGTCGCCACTGTCTACATCCGCGAACGTCAGCATTATTATGGATTGCGCGTGTTGAACTTATGTCACACGGCTGTTGCTAAGCGCCTAACCTTATTTTTTCTTCTCGTAAGGTATTTAGTGGTTATAGGTAGGAAGTATCTTTAGAATGTCAAGGACGGAGAATTTTGTGCTGACAAACCATTTATAGTTTCAGAAATTTATGTATTTTTGAAGATTAGATGAATTCAATTAGAGGATTTGATTAAATATTTCGTTGTAATAATAGTTTTGTAAATAAAAACAGAATGAAATGGAGGCTCTACAAAGCAGTTAACTAACACAAACATATTATAGTAATAAAACCATTATATGGGGACAATATTTACTGTGGACAACAGTTACCTTCTGTATACACACATCCACACACGCACTCACACAGACGCAACGCAAGTCGGCAATATACTACCACATTACTTGCGAGTGGGCGGCGGCAAGCGGCAACACTTAGAATTTGATGTTCCTCACTCTGTCTATATAAAGTAGAACGAGTGAGACGGAATGACAAGACGCAGAGTTTTTACCAATGTTGTCATGATAAAATGATTACCTTTGACCCCACAGATTCGTATCACTTGCCAGTTAAAATTAAACTTGACGCCGGTTCCTCAATAACGTGTGGAACTAACATAACATTTTCAAGAAGACATTTAAAAATCGGGAGTGACATCAAATTAGACTTGCATAAGTGATTAAGTTGTACTGACTTCTACTGAACTTCAAGTCGATGAAATTATTTATTTTTCAATGTAGAGATTCTAGATGAATTCCGTTGTCAGACTTAGCTACGGAAGGTAGTCATAAGCATCTAATGAGCAGGAAAACAGATGTAGGCATCAGGTATAAACATAGAAGCGAGATTTACATTCTCGTTGTACAAGTAAGCTTGTATGTCACCAAGGGCGAGGACGCGTACCATGTGACCGCTGATAAAGGAACCCACATTTATTAGCTAGCCGGCAGACGTGGTTGAATCTCAGAATGCTATGCTATAAAACAAGCTGCGAAATCGTTCCCAATCGTCAGTAATAATTTAAACTCTACTAACAAGCTTACAGGCCATTAATTTGACTACCTTACAAAATATTTGTAGCAATTCATTTATCGCAGTAAAACGTGAACGATACAAATTCAAAGTATCGATAGTTAATTTCGCCGACTTAACAAGTATGATATTGCATGCACGGAGGTTTTAAAATGGAATTGTTATGCGGCAAACGCGTCTAGAGGCACGCGCCGTGGATCGTTTTAGAGGCCACATCGGCGCTTGCGCATTTGTACCTACATTCGCATAAGCACAACCAAACACCTATGTAAATTAAAGTCAACAACAACTAAATAAACCTTACAGAGCACACAAAGAAACAAAACACAAATTATGAACTTTACACAACAATAAAAGTTGAAATGAATGAAGTTTGAAGTCGCCAACTGTTAACATTCGTGGAGTGGGAAGAAACTTTCTACACATTTTTAGTAGGTGACTATAATTAGAAATGACATCATATCAACAAAACGTTTACCTATTCGTCCATAGTATTTATAATTGCTGTTTAATTTTGGAAGAAATCGTGTGTATTATTACGTCAGGATTATGCTGGCAGTGCCTTCGTACGCCGAGGTCGACGACAAACAGCCATAGTAGATGGACAACCTCAGGCCAGAGGAGGTCGACACACGAAACTGTTACAAGACCGTCGACTAACGAAAACCGTCTTGGAATCACATAAACAGAAATTGACCGTGATTTGAATACCCATTTCATAATGAGGACAGCTAATAATATCAATGAAAAAGGCATTATGACTCCAATCTCTTCATCCGTAAATAACGTTTACTCCAGCAAAAATGTAAACAATTCTAACATCAATCATCATTTAAATTATTTTCTTGTTTGTACAGAATTGCTAAATTTTGTATGTAAATATCGGCTTTCTAGATCCAGATCTTAAGCTCCGTATCGTCCTTAGTGGCAAAGGGTACTTAGGGTACGCAGGTAGGCAGTACTGGTCTGCTCTACGCTGGTAACGGTACAAACGCGCGCCGACCGCGGTCAATGCACTCGACGACCTTACGTCTAGTCTAGAAATTTGAAGGTTTGCCCCAGTTTTTTTGCTAATAAAGTGTATCGTATTTATTACAAATAATTTCAAAGTTCATTGGTATAAGAATGCGTTTCAACGACAATCACTGCAGACATTAAATAAAGAAAGCAGTGGCTCAATGGCGAACTTACTGATGTCAAGATGGTGGCAAACATTTTAATCTCGAGATTGAGAGCTCGACGATAGTTGGTACGAGCCGACAGAATGCAGATTCCGACGCAGGCCGCAAAGCTTTTATGCATACAAAGGACGTAGCTAGGATATTGTGTGCGACAGGTAGTTAGATGCGAGTTGCGACTACATTCGCAAATACATCTGCTATTGAAATCTGAGAAGCATGTTTTGTTGTTGTTTGCTGTTGAAGGAAGAGCTTAACAAGAATCTTCCGAATCAATTTATCGCGTACTAACAGTATCGCTGCATACTGATCTCGATCACTTGATTATTCTGTCTCTTTTGCTCTAGTCTAGAACATACCTTCTCACGCGTTAAACCTCAGCCTCTATGGTGACACGTAAATACTACGTGCACTATTTAACAAGTGGGCCGCGACAAATACTGGAAAGCAACTTGCACGTTTACCAACACTGTTTTAATTGAAAGATTATGTTAATGTACCAGTCGTTCGGTTCATTTGGGAAACGGAGAGCCACTCGCATGTTGTACTGTTTCATTTTAATGAAAATCTTGAAAAGACATCTTAATGCTATCTAATCTGTAAATCTAATCTGTAAACGTAAACAACTCTAGCACACTCAGAAAATACGAGAATTGCAAATTCGCTTGAATCTATGCGTCATACAGACTTTAAAATTCACGAAGCAACCTACTATACTATCAAAATCGTATTAAATTAGATTATATTAACGGGGAAAGAATTGTTGGTAATCTTGGTAATATCGTCATACACAGTCGACCAATTTGCACCTTTGCGTGTCTAGTAGAAGAGGGGAGGACAAATGTAAGGTTAAGAGGGGATGGTAGTGAAAGCGTTTTAAATTTGAAGTCGAGAGGGCCCTGCGACGCTAGTTTGGTTTGACCGTCTTCTATAGCATTTAGTTATAATATGTTCGATCAACTAGGTACAGCGGTGTTGTATCAATCAATTTACTTCATTCCGTCAATAAAATCTAATATATCTAGTGAACCGCTATGTAATAGCTTCAACTCGCATTGTCTGTTCACAGACAATTTTGTAAGTCATTTGCAAATGAGGTCAACGTGCAAGCAATAGATTGGCGTAGCATTATGTAATAACATTTTAATTGTTAGCGTTTATAAGGCAGGTATGTTGAATATGCTCGAAAATAGTCACAAATAACTACATTTCAGAGCCTACAAAGACATTCATATTTTTTAAGTATTTCTTGTATTCGTATTTGTCTTGTTCAGAAGCTGCCGGAGACAACAGTAAATTTGTAACTGCTTTTAGTTTTATCGCGACAAGAAAGTTCCTCCAAGTTGAAGCAATATACATCGAGTTTTACATACGTTAGCTCTTAGTAGCCGAGAGCTCGGAATACGTGAAGTTATGTGTTACGCTTGTATGTACAACACGACGCAGTTAATCGTATAGTGAAACTTGTTTTCCGTGAGACGAGGGCCAAAACTTGCATGCAAAGGGCCGAGAGACGGTTCGGTCGCACACATTTGTGTGCTCCAGTTCTTTAAAGCGGTTTTACATCATCTCATAAACGCTTACTCAATATGAGTAGGAAATCACGAATGCATTTGCAACGAAAAAAGTAAAGAATGTGAAGTGTACAAGTTCGCGACTTAGGCACGTACAGACGATGCCAAGTGTTGTCAACACACAGCACACCGTCTTGTTTACACAATAAAAATATAGGTCACTCTTTACCTAGTACGCTTTCAGACACTTTCGTCGCGTACGACGGGGTGTAGCTGGTAAAATTACTCGTATAGAAATAACCTTTTGCCAATAAAAGCGAAAGTGGAGCACAAGGCTAGTGAAGACTTGTTTTTATCGATCGACATAACGCAGAAACCTGAACTCGGTGTGTTTTCAATCATACCAATGAACTTTATGTACCATCTGACTGAGCAAAGATTTCAATAAGTCAAAACAAATTGATAGTATTTAATTGACAGATAAATGAGTATAAAATACCTCATATAAACATCTTCAGTGGACGGCAAAGAATCATCATGACATTCGGTTATTTTAATACAAAAATAAAATAGGCGTTGAATTTTCTCATTTGTCACTGAAATTTTTTTCTCATTTCATATACCTAATAAGGTATTAAATAAATATTTTATTAATTAAATAATAGTTGACACAGGAGTCGCGCCGGTGTCGAGTGGCGGACTCTGGCGAAGCATCGAATGTGGGACAGGCACAGAGCACTTCTGTTATCTTGACCCACATATCGTGACCGCGGTCGCGGCCGGACCGCGCCGCTATTATAGCGGAACACCTTAATTGCCCACCGATGGAAAATATCGAGAAATTCGAAAGGGCGACAACGACAACATCCAAAACATAAATTACATTCAGATCATCTAAACTTCGACTGCAAAACAAACATGGCTTAGGCTTAACAAACATAAACTATCTATTCATATACCGTGCAACGAAATTCCCAGGACATTCAAATGAACAGAAAATCAGTGACACAAAACTGCAAGAATGCAATATAATTGAACGAATGGTTAAATCAAGTTCGCAAGTGAATGAGAAAGAACGAATGTTTTTCCTCGTGACAGTATTATCAAAACAGAACCTTGACCCAGAATGTGGTTCGTAACAACAAGAGGAAAAGGACGTTACGAAGATGCTGTCAGGATCGCATCAAGTGATGTCATATCGTCTGAGTATTTAAGACTGGTTTCATTTTATTTATATACATTTTTGAGCGTCCTTCACGATTTTTATTTACGTCCATGTGTTAGACGGCCGGATTTTAGGTTCGTTTAATAACCACACATTTGTTTGCTACCTAAATATTAATAGCAAAACAAATAATAAAAGTCTTGAGCTGAGTATTATTAGATTCATGTGATTGCTTAATATGTAATTAAATAACATATCAAATATTCAAAGTATTACCTACTTGTTTGAAATCAATACTCATAAAAAACAGTAATTATCTGGTCAGAACTATTATAATATTTACGTATATTGAAATTATTTAACATATTATTCCGACTCCAATTAAAACAAGGTCACCAAGTAATGGAGTAATTCGATTATGCGTTAACTCGAAAATTGACTCGGTTACATGGACCTTTCTCTTCAATGTAGGTTAAATAAAGTACCCACTCGCGTTGTGGCACCGCACCGCTTTGATTAAGGACAATATTATTATGTACCGCGCGAAGGACGAGTGTTCACTTCAAGGACTAACCTCCGTCTAAATGCATTGAATTAGGTACCTGCTACATTAAAAAGCTTACATATTTCGATATTAATCTGATAAGGCATGGTCAGATATGAATTTACAGCCATTCGGTATGTCATTGTCACCTGAAACTATGTCAGCTGTGCACTCAAAATGTATGATTCAACAGTGTTGCGGGTCGCTGTTCATACAAACATTAAATTCATATTTAATGAGTGACCATGGGGGAGTTATGGTGACTGCAATACAACAAGTAGTCATGGTGCAATATAGCGTTACATGAAACAGATCCCAGGAAAGCGTGAGCAATATTTTATTAGTCATTTGTGTGGGTGTTTTTATTGCATTTCCCCACAAGCATTGCACTCTGTCTACGTGATGAACGGGACTTATTAAGCACAGTACTGCACTAGTTACTGCAATTATCTGGCATTTTCCAGACTGAGGTCATTCGAATCTCGAGATAAACAGTGCGTCATTCTCATGTAGAACGCGTCACATAAGATACTTATTTCCTTAGCAAATAACATATTTCCTTTAGCGTCTGATGAGATTTGTCCTTTAATTCTTCTTCAAAGGTTAGTCGTCACGCGTCATCGTACACTGATTTCCCTTTTCATTGAATACAGCAATCGTCATATTAATTTCAAGCGTTGAGGAGCGTGAGATACCGCCGCCGCAACTGTTCGCTTATCACGTGTGATAATATGGCGTTATATAGCCGCATTGTAAACAACTGCGATTGGTTACAAAATAAACATAAAACGGTTTTCAATTGCGGGTTCGGTTGGCAAATTCAGATTCGAGGGGTCTTAAAGGGTAGTATTGTTGGAATCTAAACCTTGTTCGTTTATTTGTAATAAATAGAGCCTTTATTGGTCTAGTGAGAGTATGTGTGTGCTTTATTCTTTCATATTTTAAAACACGATTGTACAGTAAGATCTGTCTTTATTTATCAACTTAATCTGCCAAAACTCCTAACACTTAATCACATTTTACAAACAATTTCAAAAAAGATTTTCCATAAAATAAATTTCCGTCAGTGACTTCCAAAGCTTTTAATCGTTCAGTGTTGTGGTGGCTGATAGCGGCATGAAGCACCAACCGCTCTCGTTGGAACCTTGATACCGTGTGAGTGTGATAACTTATCAGCTGATAGATAACGACACCCGCGACATAACAAAACTTACAGCTCGTTTCTAATTTACACAATATTTTCTGTTTTCAACGTTAAATATTCGTTAGAGACATCTAATAATAAGTCAAAAACATAATCAGGACGAAGCAAATCTGTCTGAACTCATTTACATGCTCGAAGCGTGCGTAGCGTTGTATCGTAAGTAGTTAATACATAATTAAGATACAATAAACCGGATTTAGCAACGCCGGACCGACTGCTCCAGTCGCGAACGCAGTATAGTTTTAAATACTTACAGTGACCCGCCAGACATAAATGAAGCGTTTAATAACCTGTAAGGTCACCTCTATTTTAATATTAACAAAGGAATTCTACAAGTTGACTATTGTTTTTGATTTTAAGTTTAAATTAACTTGAAGTGCACAACAACTATTGAGTTGAGGTAGATGTTTTATCGACCTTGAGTTTCTTAAGAACTCTGTATTTACTTTTTTCAAACATACGAGAGAGGAATTCCAAAATCCAAAAAGTGTTCCGATCATTTACGTATCATGGTATTTTCCAATAACATGAAAGTGAAAATTTCAATGTATGTAAAGAACAAGCTTGCTAATAAATTTATGATGGTCGTTAGCTTCATACAAGAATTTATGGGGTATAAAACGCAGAAAAACGCAGACAGTCATTATAACAGTGTTGATATTAGGTTGATTACATTAAGGAAGTTTAGTGGTAGAGCCACTTTTTAGAGAAGTAAAATAATGAAGATATTTGGCTACCTACTTTATAACCATCGACGCGGTAGTCAACTTCTTTTAATATGGTAGTAAAACAGTTAATTACACGGTTGTTGGCGGCAGATCAGTATCAATCAGACACAATTTATGTATAGCTTTGGCTTCCTCCCTCCAGAAATTCGCAAATACGTGACCTAGAACTGGGTAGAATCATAACAGTGAAGGAATGAGCACATTCAGGACAAAATTGAAGTCGTGCTCTGTATGCACAGAGGGTGATAAAGGGTGTGGGGGCAGAGCCGCGGTCCGTATGTCGTGTTCGTCAAATGCTATGAATAATTTAGAGGAGAATCTCGACACTCAATGGACATGGCCACCCGAGTACGAAAATTAAAGTCAAAATTCCTCAAAAAAAAACACCAGGCGATATTTTCTATTTCTACACCAAAATCTATTGGATGTTCACAAGTCTGAAAATATTATTCATAGATATTTTTGTGCAATGAACTAAATGATTAACGCTAGTTCATTCTTGTACGTCAAGGGTAAACAATGGTCAAGATAACCTTATAGCTACGACATAGTTACTTATGATATTACAAGAATTTATAAGACAAAGCGTAAACAGGTAAGAACAAAGACGTCCATCAACTACCTAGATAATCACAGTGCACGCAACTGGTGCCTGGGCGGAGGCCCGCTTATGGGAAAGTTACAATCATTACGACCATTCATAAACGGTTGAATGAGCGCAAGACGCCTGCGCAGCCGGCGAGCGCGCGCGCACCGACCCCGCGAGTCCCGCGACATCTGTGAAGTTGCCGTGCAGATGCCGCGCATACCTCAACATAAACTAAACAGAAGTAGAGCCAGATAACATTCACTGCTCACAATCAGTGATAACTTTCAGACTTGAATAGGCAGTATCAATGTAATTGCAAGCATCTTTTTGCGCAATGTTCCTGGTAAAGTGTAATGAACCCAAACGCGACACCTAGTAGCACCCGATGCGTCACCGCCTATGTAGACGAGAAAAATTCCACGCGACAAAAGCAGCGATGTCCGCAAACGACGCATAAATAATTAGACAATAAGCAGGCAGGGCAAGAAATCGGTAATTTGTATCGCGCCGAGATAGGCGGAGCGCAGAGGGAGACGGGTGCAGGCAGGCGCGCGCCGCCGCGGAGATATGGCAACGCGTCAGGTGGAAGTGGCGCCCGTGCTGTGCTCGCTTCTCGCCGAGGACGACCGACCGCCCCCGGCGCCCCGCACGCCCGCCCCTCACCCGCTAATCCTCACCCGAACACAATCTGATAAAATTCGCGCCAGCTATGAACATTACGCAAAGCTACTCAACACTACAACACTGCGATAATGAATGACCCGACAGTTTTTTTAGCACGCACATAAACATTACTCCTCAAGTCTCTACATTGTGTCGGATTTTCGAACGGTACGAAGCGAAAAATGTATTAAGAAAGTTATTTCCTCAACCTGGCGAAACTAGTCTCGCGAACGCATTACGGTCCGCGTTACGGCCAGGTGAATTCAAAATGACCTCTATGGGCCGGTGGCTTCTTGTGGCCTCGCTCGCCGAATGCGTTGACATTTTGTGGGTTAGCAACATGACATGACTCTGAGTTGTGGCGAGAACGATGCCAGGATGACTAACGGGCAACCGTCATTAGCCGCCTAAACGTAAATTGTCCTATACAAAAACTTTAACGCAATAGATCGATTCGGCAGTTGTAGCGCAATAAGGTGAATTTTGTATATCAGCATCTACTAACGATAATCACATCGTCTACTTAGACGTCGTGGACTCATTATTTAGGAAATACTAAACATACTACGGTCACCCGAGAACAATAGCGCACAATACTAACATCACGTAAATCGTAATGATTTCGAAAGAAAAGTACATACGAGTTCTTTCATCAATGTAAAAGTGACTTACCAAGGCGAAGAAGTTCGTGTGGCAATCCTCGAGACTTGCACCGTTTGTTTGGTGATTTTGATGCGTCATGGTAGTCCGGGGCACTTCATTTTCATATCACAACACTAATAACGGGTTCAATCTTAAAGAAACCACTCAAAATCTTAAAATCATCACCGACATTTAGTGAAGTTTTCACCTTTCAATGGCGACTGGAAAATGGCGGATAGGAAACAACAACCCAAGCCGACAGTGCTGCCACAGGCGGTCGAAGACCGAAACTAGTTTCGTCTAGAAATGTAGACGCGTTCCGTTCAACTTATAGCTGACTTCATTAGGTAGTTTTATGATAATATTTTAGTTAATTTTCTTTGAAAATATGTATAAGCCAATTTTAAAGCAACATTTGAATTAAAAAAAAATAACTATTCATTTACAAACTCAAGATTCAATAAAAGAAACTTTTTCGTTTGAAAATTTAAAAGATACACTTAATTCCAATTTCTTTTTTTAATCAATAATATAATGAAAATAAAATAAACAACCCAACAAACAATAAAAATAAAACCATAATTATTATAATACTGCATAACTGTGCGTGTAAAGAATTCTCCATGTTCTTGTTATGTCAAACGCAAAACGGGATAATAATAGCAGTTTAAATAATTTATTTTCATGATTATTTAAATTAATAATACTATAAGAACCTCTTATCAAAGAAGTTAGCTGTAATTATAAAATAAAATGTTCCGAAATGTGCTATGTTCAGTTCCACGAAAACATTTACAGGTTATTTTTTGCACACCTTACCTAATGCACGAAATATATCGAAAGTTTTTATGTTATTATAATACTATAACATAATTATATCAATTCACAGGTTATAACAGTCAGATATAAGCAGAAGAAGTTTCCGAAAGCAGACAAAAAACTCCAAGCAGCTGCAGAATCATTAGCTGCCAGAGGGTCAGTATCCAATCTTCTATTTTACTGTTGTATCTAGTCAATTATAGTTTGTGCATCTCAAAACTTGTTCCAGTAAATGAACTAATCGTCATATGCCTACAGATTTGAAACCACTAAACATTTACTCAAAATTGTTTTTTGGGTAAGTTCCTTTGATGAAAACATATTCCTGTTGTATGCTTTTCCAGGTTTCTGAGACCAACAAAACCATGGGATCCACCAGCAAACATAGACGAGACTATTTCTAAAATATGTTCATCTAAAGGTCTCAACAATGATGCTGAGTTTGATGCACTGGAAACTAAGTTTGCTGTACTCAAGGCTTGTTATGACGAGACCGGATATGATGTACCTAATTCCTTACTTCACACCATAGATAGTGTTGGTATGTATGACAAAATGTTATGTATTAAGATTTTATTTAGTGAAACTATGTAATGCAATTATTGTCTAGTTTGTAGAAGCATATTAACCTCTGATATGCCAGAGTGCAGATACATGTGGGACACAATTTCTTTTCCATTTTTCTCATATACTGGCAGACAAGAGGTTAATCTTAATCATTCCTATTTAGTTTATTTTATTGGTCCTACATTTATCTTTAGTTACACCTAAACATGTAATAGCTGTCCCAAATTCACATACATATCACATTATCACTAAAATTCCTTACTACCAATCCTAAAAATATAAATAATAGTAACTCTTCAATCCATCATCCATCCAGTATTTAAAATTCAGTAAAATGTATTTTAATTGTAACATACACTATTTTTATTCAGTATCCTATTATTGTTTTTCAGCGGATTTAAAACAATTTTATAAGACTCCTGTGGACACCGCTACACCATTTGAGGCTCTGAAGAGAATGGAATTGCCCAAAAACTTGCATGTTCAGCCAGACTATGTCCGATTCCATCCAGGTATAATAGAGACTCACAGTTCTGAATTTCATTTGGTAGACTCAAGAATCTTGTATTGATTATTGAGATTGATTTATAAATGCTGCATTATTTTTTCCTTCATTTGGCCTGACTTTACTACCAAATCTTCTATGTTCAATATAATATTTTAACAACATATATTTACGCGGGTATTAATGCGGAAAATTATTATTTGAATACCTTGGTAGGCTTGACATTTCGACCCAGTTGCACAGGTCGTGGTCACAAGCAGACTGAGACAGGATTCAGCAGAAGTCTGCTTGTGACCACATTATTAATATGAAACGCGAAAATTTAAAAGTTAGTAATATAATAACAATAATAAAGCAACACACACATGGTCTTTGTGCTAAACAAGAATAAAAAAATAATAATTAAAGTTTACTTCTGCCTGACAAAAGCTGATTTTGCAATCTTTATTTTATTTCAGATAAAGATACCATGTTCAATGGTATATCTGCATTTCCCAAGAGTTCCACAATTGTGTCTGGTTTGAAGACTAGAAAGAAGTACGAAGGCTACTCTGCAAAGCGATCATGGCCCTAATGAATTACATAGTTCTAAATAAATGTTGTATAGTTTTAGTTGATAAATAAAAGTGTTTAACTTATGTGTATTTTTAATTTCGTGTAAGATATTGTGTTAGTTGAATAGTAAATAATACAGAAAGGGTAATTTTGGTCAGTACCCATGTATGATCGCCATTCCGATCGAGCGAATGGACTCCTAGTTTGGGGCTTTCTGTTTATCACAGCTCACACACAGCTGAAACTTTGCGTAAGTAAAGTCTATGTGGGTTCATGTTTTGAATTTAGTCAAGATACATTACAGGAAAATTTAAAATGAATATTAAAATAATTTGAGTAGCACTTTTAGTTAAACTTGGTCATGGAAATAGTTCTTCAATTTCTTCTCAAACAGTATCTCCATGTGGTACGTTGCGACCCACTCGCCCAGGGCAAGGCAAGAGGGAGTGTGACTCTTACTGACTAAAAACGGTGAACGGGGCGTTCCTTCTCCTGCCGGCGAGGCCAAGGTATATGTTTGCGCTTCATACCCCCGGCTCTTGACACGCAACTCCGGCTACGTAGCCCCTTACTGTGCAGAAGTACATTGTGCAGTGATGCTTGTGCTATTACTGTTACAGTTTACCTCACCATATTGCGACAGTTGTTCATCTTTAATCTAATGTTTTATATAGAACTTCGTGTTACCTACTACGAGTTTATGTCCCGGGAGTCAAAGTCAAGACCCCTTCAGGATCCCTCGATCAAGGTTCATCAAATCAAATAATCAATATAGGTCTACTCGTTTTTTCTATTTCGCTATCCTGTGACCGTTTTTATTTTACTAAGAATAAGTATATTTTTAGCCGAAATGTAAATCGCAACGAATCACTTTCTCTTTTCTTAAAACCCGTTTTTGAACGAATCGAAATTGACAGATCATATGAAAGTAGATTTCAACATATTTTGAGGTTATAGACGAGACGAATCTCGATCTCGATCTAATATGAACGTATTTACTCAACTAATTAGCGAATGATTAAACGAAATGATTTAACCGTTCAAAAATGAACGCCCTATTGATATTATTTTTGATATTTGTCGTTATTTACTCTTGTGTTTCGTGGTAAGTAGTTAATTTTGCGATGACACCGCTATTTTTATTATTGTTTTGTGTTTTGTTTACTATTCTGCAACATCGGATATTTTTAGGCTCCTACCGACGTTACTGGCATGGCTGTTTATGAGAAAATACCACATAAAGTTGAAAATTGGTAGAATCGCTGTGCCAAAGTTGATACTGAAAGATGTAAGCCTATCCAAAGATAGGTATTCCATAGTAAGTTGTGATTAATTTACATTTTTAGTTCTTTAAGTAATGTTAGTGTTCAGCTTAATTGTCTCGTGATGTCTGTCCCAATGAGTTGCATTGGAATTGACAGTAGGGTAAACAAAGTTCCAATAACAAAGTGTTTAAATTTTACAAAAATAATAATACACAGATTGATATAACAATCTACATTCTAAAAAGAAATCTATTGAACATAGACTATAATAAAGTCAAGTAAGTAAAACATAAATAAACATAAAACACATGTAAATTGCAATCTAAAACAAAACATAGAATACATGTAATTCAAAATCATCATAAAATTTTATTACTGCATAAAATAATACAGATAACCACTTATAATAAAACTCATGTTATTTACAGCATATAGATGAAATATCATTTCAAAGTAGTTGCTTTAACTCCGAAATCAATAAACTTGTATCTGTCGTCATACGAGGAGTGGAAGTCACTAACAATGTGGAGGAAAAAAAGAATGTTGTTGTGGAAACCATCCTCAAACCACTGCTGTCAAAGCAGAACTCTGCCGCAAGATCCGATAGTTATGAAGACATGGCGGACTTCAGTAATCTTGAGAGTAACCTGAATAGGATAGCAAATAAGAAGCTGTTGGATTTTAGAGACAAGAAACTGCCACCGAGTTTGATTATGTTTGCTCAGGTATGACCTAATATACCATTAATTTATACCTATAAAACAACTCAATGATGAGTGAGTGAATGAGTAACATAGAAAAGATTGTTATGACTCAAATTCTTAATCATGAGAATCCAGAAGAGGATCTGAGACCATTTCAGCAAAGGTCTTCCCATGACCTTGAAAAAATGTTTTATTATCATTTCCAGAAATAAATATGTTTTAATGTTTATATGAGCAGAGGTATATCACTTTACCAGATGCCGCCACTCACTAATATAATTATCATTACACTGCTACTGCTTAATTCAATTACATTATTAGATTTATTAGTATTGTCACTTTATGAGTCATTACTTGTTGTAGACTTTTGATTTGTACCTTATGTGTAAAGAGTATATCATTAATTTTTTTCATTTCTATTGCATACACTCTTTAGAAATGATTGTGAAAGGAAATCCTAATATTTTGAACATGAAAATTTGTAAGTATGAAATGGATTTTGATCAAATTTAGCACATAGATAAATAATCACCTGAATTAACAGAAAGGCTACTTTTCATGGCTACTGCCTGAGGTTAGCTTAGTATAAGATGTGGAGTACACACATTTAGTTAAAGAAGAAAAAAATCGTTTTTATCAGTTACTTACCTCTAACCGATTCAACATAAAAGTTATTTTTATTTAAAAGTAAACATTATGATAGCCTAAGCATTAAAAAAAAAATTTTTCCCTTGCAGTTCATGGGGGTACACATATTTAATGCATCAGCCACCATCCACAGTGGGACAGAGAACCCGTGGTCCCTAACTCTTACTGCTGCGGAAGTGCACGCAGATGGCGCTGCGGGCGGGCCTGCGCGTGCGCTGGTATTCTCTACGAAGTTAGTGGAAGCTAAGGCGAAGGTGGTGGGAAAGGGGGAGTGTTTGGGGGAAGCTGCCTGCTGTCTGGTGATTGAGGGAACAGTGAAAGCTGATGGGCCTTTGAATGTAGAGGTAAGTTAATTAATTTGATTGTACAGCGTGATTCAAATAAGAATAAAATAGACAATGCTTATTATTAAAAAGAAAAAATAGGGTTGGTAACAAAAATTGTAATAACTCACACTGCCTTAGCAATATTGTAATAAATCATGATATTCCTTCCAGCATAAGTAGAAGCATTACAAAAATGTTCTGGAAGATCAATAATTTATATATTATTTCTGACCACAATAAACGTTTTATTTTAGAAAATCCACGCATTAGTCAGTAGTACGTCAGTGACGTTTAAAGACGAGTTGTATCAGTTCTTGAAGAGCCAGAAGAAGCGCCGGCGCACCCCCGTATTGCATGTCAATGATGAAGATCATCTCGCCACTTTAATCCCGAGATTCTCGCCTGTTATACCAAAGGTAATATTTTGCATCTTGTAGTTTTAGCATAAGGATTATTTTTCTTTAACTCTATAAACAATGAACGCCTCTAATAAAGGTAGCATCTTTAACCTTATTGTCACAGCGTACGGGTAAGTTTTAATTAACGAAGTACATTTACGAAATACAGTTTTTCAAGAAATAAATAATAATAAGTATCTAATTCTAGTGTTTCGTTTTTTAACATAGTTAAACATTTGTAAGATATACATAAGTTGTTTTAGTTGTATTTCTTAAGTTCTACAAAAATAGCCGCTATTTACATGTATTTCTCTCCAATAACTATGGAAAGCCAATAATCAACAATACTTTGTTTCAGATTTTCAGCCTAAAGATAGACTCGACAAGAATAAGCTGTAAAGACAAGACTGTAAATACTAATTTCGAAATGTCTCTACAGAGTTTACAAGTAAGTAACTTAAAAAATCGTCATCATCGTTATATTTAGTCCACCAAATCTTTTTGTGTTCAATAGTTAGTTTTTGGAGGATAGATTTAATCTATAAAACATCATGATATGACCAACAAGAGATAAGCGAGCAAGCTAGATGTAATAATACAAGTAATTGTAATGAATAACCATTGAAAAAAATACATCCGAACTTATTTTAGTCAAATAACATAGCGTCGTGTTTTGCCGTGTTAGTGAAGTTACTTGAGGCACATTCCTCTCCGTCCTCCAGTCGTTAAATCTCCAAAACTCTAATTCCGAAAAGGCCGGTAACGCACTCTTAACTTCTTCGTAGTTACATTGTGTCCATGAGCGGCGCTGATTGCTTACCATCAGGTAATACGAAGGCTCGTTTGCCGGCCTATAACATAAAAATTAGGTGCTTTTTTTTAACTTTGCCTCACACTAGGATTTTCTCCCGTGTCGTGGGTGCGGTTACTAACATACAATTTCACATACACATGACATCCAGACTCGGATCAACAATTTGTAGATCACATAAAGAGTTGTGTAATATGGGTGCTAAAACAATATTGATCTACCCTTATCTTCCATCAGGTAAACTCTAGATTCAGTGCAGCATCAGTACACTACGACGAGACTGGTGTGGAGGTGGGCGGTCTACCGCAGGTGTACGTCGCCTTCCAGATGGAGCAGTACCAGCTGGTAGCAGACGCACAGCCTTTAGCTGTTCTTAACAAGCTCAAACTTGATGCTAAGGTGGGAATATAACAGAAACACCCTATATAAACCATATCTATACTAATATTATAAAGCTGTAGAGTTTGTTTGTTTTTTTGAACGCGCTAATCTCTGGAACTACTAGTTCAAAGTGAACGATTCTTTTTGTGTTGGATAGTCCATTTGTCGAGGAAGGCTATAGGCTATAAAACATCACGCTACGATTTGTAGGAGCCGAGCAGCGGGTAAAACCATGGGACAGTAGCTACTTTCATTCATAAACAAAAAATTTAAGAATAATACTAACAATAACAGCATAGATAGCAAACTTTAACAAGGTATACTGGAGTTTCATCTTTATCTTTGAAACTATAGAGATTAAAATATTTTGATAATACAATAAATTACCTAGTTCATTAAGATTTTTTAAATATTATTTGACCACACACTACACACTTGTATTTTCTCGAACCACACACAAATTTCACATCACAATCAGACTGGGAAAAACAATTTGTTGCAATTAAAGACAAAGCAACATACATACTGCAGTCCTGCGACAGGATATTTCAGCAAAACACTAATACTGATTTTATAATGTAAGCAATAAGGTTGGTTTTTGTATTTAATGCTATACTAACTTATAGAATCTGTAAATAATTTTATATATTGTTTCGTTTCAGTTGGAGAAAGGAGTTTTAAATCTATATTTAATAATAAGTACATTGAACATAAGTTATAGTCATACGGACGCATTTAAATGGTTCAAGTCTGTTAAAGACAAAATAAGGAAAGCACAGCCGTTACAAATTATGGAAGTGGAGTCGACCTGTGAGTATATTAATGTCTTCTTAGTACATAACATGTTATCGATCGTTTTTGGCTACTTCTATGATTTATTGCTATCGATTGTAGCTATCTATCAGTGAAAGAATTTTGGTAATCCGACCAGCGGTTCCAAAGATTACCCCCTACATACAATCTTACAAATTTTACCTCTTTATGATACTACTATAGATAAGTGACCCTGTTTCGCACCGGTGTCCAATGACCAAGCTCGTCACGACTAAAGATGATTTAATAGCTATTTTCTATAAATTAATTGAAATAAGTTTAGTTTTCTTACTCGAGATTGACGCTTAGCAACATAATTATAGGTATTTATGGATTCACTTTTATACAACTACACCGGTGCCAGTCATTTGTTTTGTAAACGAACCACCACTGCATTGAAAGTGCTTCTATTTTCCAAAATTATTCTCTTCTTGGCGTGAAGTAATCACAGCGTTGCGTTTCGCAGTGTGAGTGAGGTTACCGGAGGCCCAATCCTTCCCCTCCCCCACTCCCTCCTCAATCCCTAAATCTCCAAATCCCTAATCCCTAAAAGGTCGGCAACGCACTCGTAAATCCTCCGTTGCCTGATTTGCCTGCCGTTGGGTGTCCATGGGCGGCGCTGATGGCTTACCATCAGGTCCGTCTGCTCATTTGCCGACCTATCACTTAAAATAAAAAAAATACTTTCCTAAAATATTTTATAAGAACCTTCACCGGATTTTCGTCAGTACATAATAAAAATTACTATCGGAATTGGTCTAGTCGTTCACGCGTGATATCATGACCAAAGAAAATTAGAATTTATTTCCATGTATTTTTGTTCTAGCTCCCTCGCCCCCAGTATGGTTGTCCCGTATATTCTCGTCGTGCATAGTGCAGGGGTGCGCGGAGTTACGTGCAGTGTCCGTACACGCGCGACTGACCAATCACAACGCACTCGGCTTCGGTTGCAGTGGCGTCAAGGTCAAACTCGATCAGCTGTTAGAGACTAGAGGTTTGTACGAAAGTAGTCTTATTGTTGTTGTGATAAAGTTCATTTTATCCATCTGTTGAGGTGGTTCTCCTCATATATTATTAAAAGATCCCAGGCTGTAGTGATTAATAATTACATATCTACTTGGGTCTCAGTGCCTAGCGGAGTGCCTCAGGGTTCGTTACTTGGGCCCTTTTTATTTGTGATCTATGTAAACGACATTGATCTGTGCCTGCAGTCATCCAAACTGCTGTGTTTCGCTGATGACATGAAAATCTTTTCCAAAATATCATCGGTCGATGATGGATTAGCACTTCAGGCAGATCTATACCGTCTTGAAGACTACTGTAGAGCTAATAAACTCGATCTGAATCCATCCAAGTGTTCAGTAATTACTTACACGAGGAAACGTGCCACTCTAGTCACCAACTACATCTTATCGGGCCAGACTTTGCCAAGGTGTGATTCTATTCGTGACTTAGGTGTGCATCAGGATAGCAAATTAGTTTTTGACACCCACATTGACACTATTATCAAAAAAGCCTCTAAATTGCTTGGGTTTATTATGCGTCTCTCTAAGTGCTTTAATAACGCAAAAACACTTAAAACTCTGTATTGCACCTTTGTCAGAAGTCAGCTTGAGTATGCGTCTCAGATATGGAACCCACATTACCACAAGTACATCGACCGAATAGAAAACATCCAAAGACGCTTTTTTTTTTTTTTTTTTTTTTTTTTTTTTTTTTTTTTTTTTTTTTTTTTTTTTTTTTATAAAAACGTTGCCCCACACTAGGATTTTCTCCTGTGTTGTGGGTGCGTTTACAAACATACAAATTCACATACACATCACACCCAGACCCGGATCAACAATTTGTGGATCACACAAAGAGTTGTTCCGTGCGGGAATCGAACCCGCGACACGTTGCACGGCAGCCAGTTGTCCAGCCACCGCGCCAACCGTGCAGTCATTAAATATCTTTGTTTTCATTAAAAAATCCCTTATCACTCCATCGATTACCTTCGACTCTGTAAGAAATTTCATTTATTACCTCTCAAAGATCGACGTGAGATTGCCGACTTTCTGTACGTATTAAAAATCTTCAATAACATTATTGACAGCCCCGAACTTCTTATTAAATTTCACTTAAATGTACCGCAAAAATTATTCCGCAATAACCCACCCTTACGTGTGCCTTTAGCATCAACAAATTACAGACAGAATAGTTTCATTGTACGAGCGAGTAGACAGTTCAATAATTTATGTAAGCAGTATGACTTTGATCCCTTTACGACTGGCGTGGCGTCGGCCAGAAGACGTATTAGCCTAAGGTTTTTTAAGTAGCATTTTGATTGTATCCCTAGTTTTCGGAAATGTCTATAATAATTGCATCACTTAGTATTTTTTTTTCTCTTTTCTTAACTAAAGGTTTCTAGTTAATAATCATTGATCCATGCAATTTACTTGTGTAATAAGCTGTAATCACTGTAAAAATATTGATATGCTCACTTCTTAATTTTTAAGTCTGTCACTATACGTGAGAACTTGTAATTGGCTTTCCGTAGTTTATGTTGGCTTCTATTTTTAGTTAGATTAAGCTGTAAGTCCTCCATGCAGAGTGTAATAAATAAATAAATAAATAAATTTAATTTTAAAGTTCACAGTTTTTTAAGTAAAATATAACAGTACGTATAGAGAGTAGAATTTCAGGTAGGAATAGATGTAAGAACTAGCTCCGAGCTTATGGCGCGTAGCATTCCGCGCGTGCCTTATTCAACCAATACTTCACCTTAGGTGGGACTCAATAGGGCTGACGTCCAGCATGGATTGCTTACGAAATAAAAAATAAATGAAATTGTTCTTGTACCTATTCAAGCTTCAAAATTTTTCATACCATTTTGCCACTATTTTGAACTGTATTCCGTTTATAATGTTAAAATTGATGTGATTCAAATGATACTCAATTTTTCATTTGCAATAGAATTCCTCTTTGGTTGATTACGTTCATAAAATGACTGTATATTTACTTACTCGTTGACTCGTCGTGATCACTCTAAATGGAACTTAAAATCAACGATAATAAACTTTAAATTGCATCGTCCACTTTTTTTATTTGCAGAAGAGTGGTACCGCTGTTCAGTAGCTCGTCAGGCGGTAGGGGGTAATCAATGGGGAGCTGAACTGCTGGTGGATGGGGGGTGGATGGCGTGTGGACCGGTCGCGTTAACTATACGCTCCCCTCCACCGCGGAGACACCATACTTGGGGGGAGGCTTTGTTAGCTGTGGCACTTGTAAAGTGGGCCACTCATGGACCGAATGACTCTAAGGTAAATATTAAGCGATAGATATTAGTATGAATTTGTAACTTAATACTTACCAAAAATAAACCTTATTTCCATTTGAGTCACAATTTAAATTCTACTTAATTGTAATGTTTAACCTAAAAGTCAACATGTGTTAAAATAAGTCTTTATTCCGTTTCAATAGAGTTGCAATTTGAGCACTTATCTGTTGTTTTTGTCATCAGCGTGAAGTCAAAACTTTTATTACCCGTAGGGGTAGGCTGAACAGTATTATACTTTGAACATCCACTTTTTGATAGTCATGCTCGAGTCTATCGGTCACAATATCAGACTCCTTATACGTAATAATAACTCGCGACCCACCCCGACTTCGCATGGATGTCATGCTGATACTAAATTATTAAATTATACAAACATATAAACCTTCCTCTTTAATCACTCTATATAACAAAACAACCGCATCAAATTCTGTTGCTTAGTTTTAAATGCAGTGATGATGAATTTTTGCAATGTAGTGATGATGAGAGTTATTAAGAGAGTTTTAATAAATATGCGAATGATAATAATTTTCTAATTTTAACCACAGGTAGAAGCAATGGTAGACTGTCTCCGTCTAGAATGGAGCCCTGTTATAGCTCAAACCATCATATCACTAGCAGACTGCATTAACGAGTACAAGACCCCGTCTGCAAGGGTTCAGGACCTTGAAGAAGTCCCAGAGACCAGCTCCAATATATCTGTTAACGTGGCCTTGTCTCATATTAATCTGTTCCTCATTGTCAACGAGGATATGTGCCTCATGACTAGGGTAGATGCTGTGACCTTGGAGAAGAATGTTAGCAAATCTGGTGCTGTTATATCTGGATTGAAGGTTGTGGATATAGTGCCTTATAAGGGTGAGTCTGTTTTTGTAGTCTGTGGCTTATGTTTATAATTATTCAAAGAGTTTATATTAAAACTTGCGGCCTCTGCCTGGTTGCAGTGCTTTGTTGTCAGTCATTTGTTTTATTAGCGAACCGCCACGGCATCAAATGAGTTGATATTTTCCAATTAACCTTTTACATTTTACTTATATCTTTTTTTCATAACAACTTTGTTCTCATAATAACACATTAAAATCGTCCACGCGTGATTCCACTACCAAGGAAAATGAAGATTCATTTTATGTTTGTGTTAGATAAGATTTTTGCCGTTGTCCACATTTTAATGTAAAAATATTTACACAAATGGCCTAATTCGACAGTGGCGCCAAATAGCAAATGAAAAAGCAAACTTTATAGATAGAACAGCTTATGTTTGTTTAGATTATGACTAATTACATGGAATTATTGCAGGAAACATCCATTGTCAGCGATCAGACGAGATTCCATCGACATTTTTCCACGTGAAATTAGCAAGGATAGAGTATCTTCTCTCGAAAGAGAAATACTCCGCCCTCCTAGATGTCCAATTCATTGAGAACGTGGACTTAGAGTGGAGTGCCAACTTACACCTTAAAGTTCTAACCTTCGTTAGAGCCGTAAAGGAGTTCCAGCAAGAGTTGAGAGTGAGAAGAAGTGAAGTTGTGAAGAAGGAAGGAAGAGCACTTGACTGGAGGGTTGCTTTTAAGGGGGAGACGAATTTGGGACTTATTCTGTCAATGGAAAATAATATGCTGTTTGCTACTGGTTAGTAAGATAAGTTTCTTTTTTTATTATGACGTTCTAAGTCCCGGGTAATGTTGTCGGGTTAAAGCACGGAAATAATAATAGGTTCTACTTTCAAATCTTAATCATACTTATAATATATTATAAACGTGAAAATTTGTAACGAGTACATGGATGAAGGTTTGTTACTGTTTAACAAAACTATTGCATGGATTCGAATAAAATTATTATTATTATGTGTATATACATCAACACGGTTGGGTGACCACATTTTAAGAATTAAAGTTTATCAGTAACCACTTTTGCGGTAGAGACCTGTCTCTTAGTTGGTTCTAACGATTTCGGAAGAGAAGGGGCAGTGACAGATTTTTTTAATCGTTATCCATTTTAAATGACTTCTGCTTTATTTCTACATCTTCTTTACATAGTATTAACTCCCTTATATCTTAGGCCATATAATGCTTACCATCTACCAAAATGGTGACCAACATAGACCTATTAATAACTGTGAAAAGAATCTATACCATTTAACTTAGGTACTGTTAAATTTTCTAGATGACATGACAATAGCCTACGACCACGAGATAGGCCTATCCATCGTGTGGAGCAAGCTGAACATGATCCTCAATGGAGACGAGGTCATAATGGTGGAAGGTTACTCCCAGGAGCGAGTGGCTGATGACCTTGAGGTCAGAGTAGAGAGGAAGGCCAATGAAGGGTTCGCGCTTACTTGGAATAAGGTTTGGTAAGTTTATATTGTAGTTTGTGAGTAAATTATTCTCTGACTAACCCCCGGTTTCAATTTAATATATCAATGTTAAAATCAATTTAATCTCTTGTCAAGTCATCTGATTGGTTGACTGAATTATCAACAACCAATTAGATGACTTGACAAGAGATTTAACAGGAGATTAGTTAATTTTAGCGTTGACAAGCCTTTCAGAAACCGGGTGTAAGACTTTGAATTGATTCAGAAAGTTAATAGTTACTTCTAATAAAAAATAAAGGAAAAGTAATGGTGATTGATGATGCGGTGTTAGAGGTTAAGGCACCCGCTTCTTATGCAAGAAGGTGCAAGTACCAATGTGACTATTTCCAAGTTACATGTACTTTCTATGATTATTTAGATACCACTGACATACGGTAAAGGAAAACATCGTGAGGAAACCTATTTAAAATCTCTAATTATAAGTTTGAAATCGCCAATCCGCCTTGAGCAAGCGTGGTGATTAATGCTCAGACCTTCTCTGTATGACAAGAGGGCTTTGCTCAGCAGTGGGCATTTATAGGTTGATGATGTGTGCTGTGAAAGGTGACCACTAAGCGATTTTAAGAATAATGTGGTATATTAAAGACTATGTAAAAATGCATGTATTTGAGAACCCTACTGCTTTTTAGAACATTTGAGGATAATAAAAATAAGTAGGTCGATATTTACCTAACCAATTTTTTATTAGGTTAGTAACAGTGGATTCAGTCCGCGTAGTCTTTCCCTACAAGCATCGGTTCGCGGAAGCTGTGCAAGGAGACTTCGTGTCTCTCTTCAAGTGGATCAAGCTGGTGCATGGCATCAAGAAGAAACCGTTCACTGTTGACAGCCCTCTGCCTAGTGATCTACATATAAAGGTAAGATTTTCTAATATAATTTGACTTCAGTAAGTTTCAATATAATATTAGACGTGTACTAAATATTTGAACAATGCAATTTTAAACCTATGGTTATGGATTATAAGTCATATTTTCGTTTACCCCATAACAGTCGAACTATTTTTATTTTGATTGTAAAAATATTGGTTATTGTCTAGATTGAAGAGCTTCTGATAGAGATGAGCGATGATCCGTTCGAAGTGAAGCTGCGCGACAACTACGAGCTGCTCGAAGACGAGTATAAGGAGAGTCAGAAGCGACGTACCATGCTCGATGCCAAGGTAGGTGAAAGATTACTTCTATTGAAGGTAAAAATATCACCTTGAACGTAAAACAGAAGCAGGTTTACATGGCAAGATCACAAAAATCATAATTGGCTTTAGGGCTTTTTTTTTTGTGAGGTTAAAATCGTCGAATGACTTCTTCCGCCCAGGGCCGGGCAGGAGGGAGTGTCAGACTCTTACTGACTAAAAACCCCCCTGTTCCTTCTCCTGCTCTGGGCCGAGGTCGCGGTGCCTCATTGCGCTTACCCCGCAACCCCGGCTGAGCTTTAGGGCTGATTTTTCAATGGTTAGATAAATAATATCTGGGGAATAATTATGATGCTGTCGCATCAGAATGTTTGTATAAGACAGTGACAACAACAATTTTATTCCTTAGATAACATTTATCTGACTATTGAAAAATCAACCGTTGTTTTGAAAAAAGATAAGATTTAATAATCCTTTAACTTGCAAAGGCTAAGAATTGAACTGAATATAAATAAGGTGCTTCGATGCTACAAGCGCATATGTATACTTAAGATATGCATGATAAGCATATGTATATTAAGATTTTAAACATGTTACTTAGGTACAAGAACTATGCAAGCCCCATCTCTTCCTACCAGCGGGGAAAGTAGAAGAACTATACGCAGCCCTGCGCCAAAAAGACGCACAGATATACGTGCAGCGGTGTCGCGCCGCCCCCCCGCCCCGCACCCGCCTCGTCGCGTGTTGTCTCTCGAGATTCTCGCTAGTCGCCTTAGCAGACCCCACTATACATGGAACGCAAAATGCGCAAGCAAGGCTCCGGGAGATCGACCATGACAGGTTAGTTACAGCTTGGTATTCATTCACGTTTACGCATACGTCGGGCGTCTCGTGGCGCGTCCTGCATTCGTGGTACATTGCAGCAGTAAACCTCGCCTTTTCCCGGGCAAAGATAAACATATGAACATTAATGCTTTGCTGCATGCTTTAAGCAAAACTGTATATTCTAGATTATGTGTTCTTCAATAAATTTTATTTATTTATTATTTATTATTCTTTTTATTCAGCATATAAACATATAAATTACATTTTTAAATATTTCTTAAAAATAATAATAAAAAACATTTAAAAATATATTATTTATTATATTATTAAGAGTGCGCATTATCCGCGCCGCGCATTACGCTGCATCTTCGTAAATAAGGCCTTACACTTTAAATAACTAAGATTTTATAATTTACGGTACTGTTTGACGCCGGTTTTCAGTAAGGCTTAGCAGGCAGTTTCGTTCAGAAGCATGAACTTTCTTCTTTATTGTTTTTTAAAAGTGTTTAAAAATCAATAAAGGCTATAATTGAATAAAAATGTTAGTAAAACAAAACAATAACACAAGTTTATGTCCACAGTCCATGGCCAGAAGACGGCATCGAGTTCACGACGCTCTGGTGCCGCAGTATCAACATGAGTTGCTCTCAGTGGCAACTACTACTAAGGGATTTCCCTCAGCCACTGCTGAGTATGAGCGAGCTGAAGATGTGGGGTACCTTACTGGCGGCAGAGGAACAGGCTCCACCACGAGGTAAGAGTCAAAATTATAAATGTGATCTGCGCAAAATTGCGCAAAATTAGAGACCTGCGTAAAATTGCGCAAACTTATTTTTCGTTTGGGTTTCTTTCTTTTGTAGAGGGAATATCATCTAATGACCTCTCTGGCCTTAGGTGGGCGGAGAGTGAGTAACAGACTCGTACTGACTAAAAACCTGTTCTGCCTCTAGGCCGGTAGTACATTATTACGCTTGATCAGTCATGTGTGGTGGTATAGACTAGAATTAGGAGGGAAAGGATTTGTAAAGAAAGCTACGTAATCTTTACTTGAATATTAAAATAGGTAATTGCTAAGATTCCATTTAATAGGTAGTTGCTAAGATTCCATTTATTATTTGATTCATTTTACTTATCTGGGTGGAACAGTAACATACACAAGTAAAATTCATTTTTATTTACTTTACAATTATTTTCTACAATGGGCTTTAGCAGACCTATATATCTAAACATGTGCCAACCGCTTCGGAGTGATTCCATATCTATAATATGTTTCTCGATTTTCTTGGTAATCCGAATTTTGATCGGTAATCGCTATAAAGAGTAAGTTATTGGATAAGACTTGACTATAATAAAGTAACTATGCTATGACAATACAAAAGACAATTATTTCCTAGGTTATCTTTGCGTTTTTCCTTGATGTTGCATGATATTTCAGATTCCATGTCGGTTCACTTGTCTTGCTCAATTTTTCTAATAGCGTAAATTATGGTGAGGCATCATTAAAGGATTTGTGTTATTTATCGGCGCGTAGTATCTGTGGAAAAAATAAGAATTAAAAAAATCACCAAAGAAATGGAATTTATAAGGCAGACCTTTAAGAATAAAATAGTTGTTACTACAAGAAGAATACTTTTGAATGTTTAAGGGTCTGTTTTACTAGCCCGTATAAGTACGTCTTATATTCAAATTTATCTCGTATAATTTATTTTGTCAAGCAGGCCTCAAGGTTTTGAAAGAAATAGTATTTTTGGTAGAATCGGCTGATAAACTTAAAATTTTGTTTTGTAAGAACCTTCTTCCGACCTCAGAACATAACAAAATCAGCATAAAGAGACAAACAGCAGACAATCGGAGTGGGTCTAACCGTTCATGCGCGATCCGTATGCCAAGGAAAATTGGGATTTATTTCTATACAAATATAAGATGATATAGTTCAAATCCTATTAAAAAAAAACTAAATCAAGTAGCACTATGCTTTCATATGTAAGTTAGGTATTAAAATATGTAAAAGCTTTTTACCTGTCATGACTATTACGACTGTCATAATGTTGGTAGCCTGAATGTCTGTAGAAGCTGCGAGGCTGGAACAGAGGGGAGGGACCCTCGTCCTGATCCTCATGGACTGGCTTATGGTCCATATCCTTTAGCAGCCATCCCAATCTGTGGTTAGCCTGCAAATTTGGCTTCAGTTTTCAATATTGCCTTTAAATATTAACAATCATAAAGATGAAAATGTTTTGGTAAGCGCATTACTCGATAAAACGTGTTCCAATATTAATATTACTATTAGCTTGCTTATCTTAATATTAAACAGACATAATATCTAGTGTCGTGGTGGCCCGGAGGTTAAGCGGCCGCTTCTCATGCATGAGGGTGTGGGTTCGAAACCTGGCAAGTACCAATGTGACTTTTTCCGAGTTATATGTACTTTCTATGATTATTTAGACACCACTGACAGACGGTAAAGGTAAACATCGTGAGGAAACCTGGACTTATAATTTATAATTATAAGTTTGAAAACGCCAACCCGCATTGAGCAAGCGTGGTGATAAATGCTCTAGCCTTCTCCGTGTGAGAAGAGGCCTTTGCTCAGCAGTGGGCGCTTATAGGCTGATGATGATGAGACATAATGTCTCCTCTACATGTATTAATTTTACAAGTAAAGGTGATAATCGTGAAAAAGCAACGGGAAAAATAGTTTAATACCTGTATGAAGCAGGGGTGGGCCGCCGCAATAATATTAGGTACTTAAAAACCAAACATAAATTATTTGCCTTTTTTGTGAGGAGAAAAATCATCAAATGACTTCCTTCCGCCCAGGGTAGGGCGGGAGGGCCGACAGACAGAGGCGACTCTTACTGACTAAAAACCCCCCGTTCCTTCTCCTGCTCTGGACCAAGGTCGAGGTGCCTCATTGCGCTTACCCCGCAACCCTGGCTGAACATCAGCCCTATATGGCCCTGCATTAGATTTCTGCATTAGATCTTACAAACCTTTTAATATTAACAAAACTTACATAGGGGTTGTGTGGTGGCTTGTGGCCATGCTGGTTATGCTTTTGTCCATACTGATTATGTGCTTGCCCATGTTGATTATGCGATAATCCGTACTGATAATGTCCTTGCCCATATTGATTATATAATGGTCTGTGTCGGTTATGCATTTGCCCACGTTGATTATGTATTGGTCCATGTTGGTTCTGCATCAATCCATGCTGATTATACAATGGTCTGTATTGATTAAACAGTTGGCCATGATGATTATGCATTACTTCATGTTGGTTGTGCACTTTGTTGTCTTCGTGTGAACTATGCTTGTTATGGCAAGAACAGAGGCCGGAGACAGCTACAGTCATTAATAATAGAGATGACACCTGCAAGGGTAAAATGAAAAATTATGACGATTTGAATGATATTTTAAATATTGGCGTACATATTATGTCTCAAATTGCACGCCACTGAACTCGATGTTCAGCTCATCTCATCCAACCATTGCCAGCCACCCTGAGTATATCGTGAGTTCACCTAGCTGAAAAGCGCCCTACACTATGTTTGCCTAGACGTGGTCTCTAGAACACAACGATAATAAATATCGCAGTACAATTTTGATAGCTGTTTGGGATAGTGATTTCATTTCTGTGTGGGTAGCAGTTCTAACATTATGACCTTAACCTATCATCCTGGTAGCAAATCGGTTCACTAGATAAAGTACTACTAAAATACTATGGCTTCACTCTTCAACCAATAGTCTGAAGGATTATCTAAGCCATTAAATCAAACGGCTGCCTATTGTAGCCTGAAGATTGCGCCATATAGAAAGATTTTTTGGACTTAAAAGTTTTTGGTTTAACTGTGTGTTTTGGGATTATCTAAAGACATAACAGTGATATGGTGTATCCTAAGAGAACGTACTGTTTTCGATAGCGCTTTTTTATTTCTCATAGTTGTAACATTTACACTCATACTAGAGCTACAGCCAACGGTTTTTCTTTTATATCCATACTCTTTTGTATGTAGAGTCCACGCTTGTAAACTGGAATAGCTAACAGGAAACGCAATTTCAATAAAAACATGTGAACGAATATAAATCTGAAACAAACCGTCACTGCATTGAAATAAGGATTAAAATTATCACTATGTGTTAAAGGAATAACAAACCTATTTGTAATAGGATGGACGTGACTTGTGTGGTGGGTATTTGGAGCTGTAGGTTCAAGGTGAACGACCGCGTAATGGCCCTTTAAAAAAAGGATCACGGCAACGCGTTTCTCTTTGGGAATTATGATAAGTACTTTGTTGTATAATTGTTTAAAAAGATAATGAATCAATTGATTACCAGAGAAGGGCCTTCTTGATTGGATTATAATTGGCATAGTAAATCTATTGTCAATTAATTTGAAAATATTGTGCTGATCGTCAACCTCTTAAGAACTTAAAAGCATTGAGAAAACTTTATAACTTTATAAATTATAACACTCAAAGATATTCAATAACTTTTCCTCATAAACTTACACAAATATTCTCCCAATTTTCACTCAAAGAAGGTTCTATCTAAATGTTTGATTAACGACTGAATAGTCAGATAAATGTTATCTTGAGGAATAAAATTGTTGCTGTCACTGTCTTATACAAACATTCTGACGTGACAGCATTAAAATTATTCCCTAAATAACATTTATTTAACCATTGAAAAAACTGCCCTTTAAGTTATAAAATATTAATAATAAATAAAAATATAATAAAATGATATAGTTTACCTTCAGAATCATGTTGCGAATGTTGTTAAGACCGGTAACTCACTAAAACTGATATGTTATTACATACATATGTCCATCTTATACATACATATGTGCTCTGTGCAGTGAAAATACAGCCGAGGTTATATTTGATTGCACTATATGATATATTGATCTATTAAATATTACAGCTTGACTTATAGCTGATTAATTATGAATAAATAGATGGACTGTATTTTTATTATTAAGATATATTTTATTTTTAGTTATTTTAACCTTTGTTGTTTTTCTGTTTGGTTTCAATTTGAAAAGTATTATCGAGCACATGGCCCTAAGGATCGGTTAATATCGAGACGACGTTCAGATCGAACGTTGCCGCGTTCAGCCTTCTGATTGGTTGATTAACTTTGAACAGGCCAATCAGAGCGCTGAACGACACCAACTTGTCTTCCTGCCTTCAATGTAAAGCAAACTCGAACTAGGAAGTCTGTGCGCACGCTTTAAAAGAGCGACTAAAAATCAACTTTATTTTCTACAAAATAAGATAAATATTTCATGCTCTACGTGTAATAGGCACTGACGTATCACAGTACTATTTAATATCTAAAATTTCTCAGTCTGTGTTGCCGGTGCAAGTTCAGCAATATAGCAGCCCCGACCTATAACAGCAGAAGAAAGTTAGTTTAGTCAGTTTGAGTCTGACACTTCCTCCCGCCCAGTGGAAGAAGTCATTTGATAATTTTCCCCCTCAAAAATAAGTATCTAGAATATTGATAAGTGTAATCAACCCTACTATTTTATTATTTGTAATTATGCATTAAATAACTTATGAAGCTAAAAGTTTTGAGCTGTACACATGTCAAGGACGTCAAGCTTAGTGATCATTTAATAAATATATTAAATAATAATAATAAAAACATATTATTATGAGTAAGCAAAGGATGTATCTATTCTGAATATGATTTCTGACAGCTACGTTAATTGGCTTTAATATTATATTATTAAAACTATCTAAAGATTCAATACTCTATTGGACAGTTTCCTTGCTTTGAAAGTGGTGGTTGGTGCCGTGAAAATATTTCATCCAAAAATATTCATTACTGCCACGCCGAACGAAAATCCGTTACACTTCTTATATTGACTTGACTGCACGGTTGGTGCGGTGGCTGGGCAACAGGCTGCCGTGCAAATGTCAAAAACGATACTTTTCTATGAAATTGTATGAAACCTTGAGTTATGACGTCATATTATTTTTGCGTCAAATAGCTTACTTATTTTTTTTAGTATAAGTTTAGTGTATCGATCGATCGATGAATAAAAGTATAGTTATTTTTCAATATTTTATTGTATTCAAACGTCGAATTAATTTATTTTTGACCTAGGAAACTATACAATTATATAATAATAGGAATTGTAAAATAATACTTTGTGTTTAAAAACATATTTAAGGTAGATTTTACAATATGTCTAACATAATTATAACCTGTAACTTCTTCCACAGCGGTCCGTACAGTAACGATAGACCAGGGTGCGCCGTGGGGCGAGCAGGAATTGGAACGGAGTATGATGCCGCTCAAGTGGTACTACGATCTCTGCTGCGAAATGGCAGAGTACAGCTACGCTTTCGGGCCATGCTGGGAGCCTGTCATCGCTCATTGCAACTTGTGTTTGTATTTTTTTTTTATTTCTAGCTTCCGTATGTTGGTATCGCTTATTTACATACCAAATATCAACCAGGTCCAGCCGTTTTTGTGATCAAGAATAACAAACATACATCCGGATATTCTCACAAATTTTCACATTTCAAAATACTAAAAAGGATGTGTAGTAAAGTGTAAGCTATAGATCTTATGATGACTATTCTATTATCAATATTTGATGTATTTAATCAATTATATTTTTTGTAGTTATGGAATAGCAGGTCGGCACACGAGCAGACGGATTACCTGATGGTAAGCAATCAGCGCCGCCCATGGACACCCGCAACGGAGGAGTTACGAGTGCGTTGCCGACCTTTTAGGGATTAGGGATTGGATGTTAAGGGATTGGGGGTGGGGAAAGATCTGGCCTCCGGTAACCTCACTCATGGCGAAACACAACGCTGTGGTTGTTTCACGCCGGATGATACTTGAGTTTTTATAATTTTATAATATTTCCAGCCTTCGACCAAGTATCCCGTCCGTCTCTGGATCCCTCCGCGCCTCTCTCGTGGTGGGACAAAGTACGTCTGCTGATGCACGGGCGACTCACAGTCAACTGCGCCAAGTTCACCTGTCTACTCCACGTGTCGTTAGATCCCTATAACACGACTGAAGAAATGGAGGTCACTTGGACTGACCTGGTGCTGGATTGGACTAATGGTAAGTTCGTTAACTTGGTTTTAGAAATCTCATTAATAATTTAGACATTTTCTACCAATGAAGCCTTCGGTGATGCAGAGATCTTTGAACACTCAAAACGTTGTTAATAATTAATCACAGGTAGCTTATTGAATGGCTGGGAGATTAACTGCTACGCAATGTGTCAATAAAAGTTTTTATTGTTAAAAAGTTAACTAGGACGTTTATTATTGCACAAGGACATGAAAGTATACTCTGTTTCCCTTGAAAACTATAAAAGCCCTATCGCTATCGCATTTTTTTCGTATTAGCTTCCAAGCAATATTTAAAAAAAAATTGCCTTTACTTGTGTTTACTCCTGTGCCGTGGGTGCGTTTACAAACATACAATTTCACATACATACACTCCACACCCACACCCAGGGACAAAATTTGGAAATCACACAAAGAGTTGTTCCGTGGTTTCGTACGGAACTCGATGTCTGACACGTTGCGCGGCCACAAGCGCCTAGCTACAGCGCCAACCGTGCAGTCCAGTGCAATTAATGTTAATATCATCTTCAAAATCTCCCCTCTCTCCCCCCAGGTAGACTCGGTTTCCTGGGCACGTTAGACGTGTACGTCCGCACAGCGAGTAAGTACGACGACTGCCGCGTGCTCCGCGTCCCAGCGCTGCGCCTGTCTGTCAAGATGGGCTGGCAGTGCGTCGCCGATCCTAGGGACCACCATGCCGTGGCTCCTTGTGCACCTACAAGGCTGCCCGAGTACTCTAGCAATCAGGTAAGAGGAGTTTGATTGTGTTAAGTTAATGACATAGAGAACTAAATGATGTATATGTCGTGGTGGCCCGAAGGTTAAGGAGCCCGCTTCTCATGCATTAGGACACCCTCACCCGAGTTCGAAACTTGGCAAGTACCAATGTGACTTTTCCAGAACTATGTACTTTCTATGATTATTTAGACACCACTGACATACGGTGAAGGTAAACATCGTGAGGGAACCTGGACTTATAATTTCTAATTATAAGTTTGAAATCGCCAACCCGCATTGAGCAAGCGTGGTGATTTATGCTCTAACCTTCTCCGTATGAGAAGAGCCCTTTGCTCAGCAGTGGGCATTTATAGGCTGATGATGATAGAAAAGAGGTTCTTATTCTTTCAAGTTGTTATAATGTGTAAATAAAGGTGTTCTGTGCATGATAGTGTTACACTTGATAGTTCCCTAAACGGTGTATTAAAGCGGCAAAGACTTTAAACTACGTTACGCAGTGATTACTGGTAACTTAATTATTTTCAACCTTGTCACTGGCATTTAAAGTTGAATATTCATCAACCGTCATCTCGTTAATAAAATGGTGTCTTTGACAGGAACACGACTCTTACCGAGCGTTCAGGTCTCAAGGGCTAGATCTCCACCTCAGCATGGAAACCAAGCCGGTGGACAAAGAGGGAAACGGTCCCGTACTACTCCTGTATGGAAGCACACTCAGGTAATTTGCTATGAATGGAAAATTAGCTGTCGCTCGTTTAGCATTTAGGGGTGTGAAAGAAGTTATCGGACGCCCAATCCTTCCTCCCCTATCCCAATCCCTAAATCTTTGACACCCCCAAAAGGCCGACACAACACACTCGCCACTTCTCTTTTTTTCTTGCCATCAGGTAATCCGTTTACTCGTTTTTGGCCAATCCATGCCATAAAAAAACTCTATCCAAGTGTGATTTCTAGGCTTCTGTTGATTTTTATTGAAATTGCAACAATGTTGAGTAGCCGTAATTTTTAAACCTTATTTCCCTTCTCCAAAAATATTAACTATAGTAAAAACAACGATCTATAATTATTCATATGTATTTATATTAAAAGGTGGTTCGAGAGTCTAAAACTGATACTATCCGGCATCACGCGACCAACTCGTCGCGGGCGCATCTTCAAGAACGTGCGCCCGCGCAAGCCTCAGCTGTCGCGACACTACAGAAATGTTAGCGTGTCTGTCACCTTACATAACTTACAGGTAAGTACGGCTTAATAACTTCTGGTCGACTTTGAATATGATATAGATATTAATACGATAGAATATATAAAAATAATAGTTTGTGTTGTGATGTGTGAGAAAACCATGCTTCAGCACGAATGGGCTGGCTCGACACGAGTACCATACCATTGCTCCACAGAATACCGGCTTGAAACTATTTCATCGTTTTGTTTCGTAGTGACGGTGAGCTTACTGGAGGCCCCAACCCCAATATAATTTCTCCAACCCCTAAAAGGGACGGACTTGCAACTTCTCTGATGCAAGGACTTCTGACGAGTGTAGGCGGCGTCAATCGCTTACTATCTGGCTGAACTGCTCGGTTGGCGTGGTGGCTGGGCTCGACTACATCGCAACGTGCCGCGGCTTAGATTCTGGCACCGAACAACTCTTTTTGTGATCATAAAATGGTTGTATGTGTATAAGAAATTTGTAAACGCATCCAAGAAAGCTTACTTTTTACCCGACTGCCAAAGAAGGAGGGTAATGTTTTTCGAGTGTATGTAAGTATGTATGTATGTCTTTTCCTTTGTGACCTCCTGTAGCCTAAACGGCTTGATGGATTTTGATGTATGAGGTATCGTTAGATTTGTCTTGATTACGGGAGTGTCATAGGATACATTTTATCCTAAAAGTCCCACGGGATAAAGACATAATAATATTTTTTCTAAATTTCCCTTTAAAAAAATATGTATGCGGTATCATTAGATTCATTTCAATCACGGGAGTAACGTTAAATAAAAACAGCTAAAAAGTTATAAATAAAAAAATTATTATTAAAAAAACAAAATACCCGACTGCACACTAAAAAGAGAGTAAAACAAGCCCCACAATACAAATTTACTGAATATAATTTATAAATGTTGATGGAAAGCATCGCAGGCGGGGACCACCTTGACCGCCACCAACGAAAATTCTGCTAAATGGTGCACAACAGAAATGACTATAAATAAGCCTCTGTTGGTCCCCGCCTGCGATGCTTTCCATCAACATTTATAAATTATATTCAGTAAATTTGTATTGTGGGGCTTGTTTTACTCTCTTTTTAGTGTGCAGTCGGGTATTTTGTTTTTTTAATAATAATTTTTTTATTTATTTAAAATGTCTCTGGGTTACCTACTTTAATGTCAGTCTGTGTTAACTAATAAACGTGACTCAATAACATGGCAAAAAAAATTGTCTACATTTCATTGCAATAAAAACTGAAACATTTATTACAAAAATCTAATTGAACAACTGTTCCTTCAGGTGTTCTACTGGTCATCATCTTCCCTCCAGCGTGGTATTGAGATGTTAGGAGTCCGAGTGACCTGTGGTTCCAAACACCGACTGTCCCTCGTGGCCACCAATGACGGCCTCGTCCGGAGGCCCAGGGCCAACTGGACAACAGTGTACATGAACTGTGATCTTAATGACGCTGAGATCTGGTTGAAGACCTTAGCTGCTGATGAAAAGGATGGTGAAGAGGTTTGTCTGTGTTTATTAAAAATTTTGCTAACTTGTGTGCATTATAATTAAATTGTTATCGAAGTAATTGACGGGTAAAAGCTTCAAAGTCTGGATATTATGGGAATAAGGGGATAAAATTTGCTTTTTTCTTTACGGACGTCCTTTATAACATTGTTTGAAGGTATTTTATGTACACTCAGTGACAGTGTTTATGATGCTAGTAATATAACTCTGCTACTTTGTCAAGGTTGCTACAACCATGTGTAGATGAAGTTTAAGTTACGAACTAAGAAATTTAAGTTTTGTAATTATTTTGTATGAGTTTCTTATTAATATTCCTATCAAAAATACGATCTCCAACATCGTTGCTGTAATGAATCGTGATAAATTAAGGTTTGTAAATAAGTAGTTTCGAGTGATGGAAACGTGACGAAGCGATGACGTCACAAAGGATACCAGTAGGTATCCAGCTTGGGGATAAGTAGGACTCTTAATCTTTATTTAAAGTATTACAACACTTGTGACCTAATGTATGTGCCTCCCCCAGTACTCGGGGCTAACTCCCCGCGTGCTAGAGAAGTGCTACTGCCTGTCGGTGCGGCGCGTGTCGTACGGCCGCGAGGCCGGCGCATGCGCAGGCGCGCCGCCCACCCACCGCCTCGCTGTACACGACCTGCGCGGGGCATGGACCAAGCTCAACCGGGACCTCGCCTTCGCACTCATTGATACTTACATTAAGACTCAGGTATGTTCAAAATTTGTACATCTATACTAATATTATTAAGAATGTAGAGAGTAATGTTTGGAACCGCTGGTGGGATTGCCAAAATTCTTTCACTGATAGATAGCTACAATGTTCCTTAGTGCTATAGGCTATAAAACATCAGCGCTGATTGCTTACTATTAGGTAATCAGTCTGTTCGTTTGCCGACCTATCACATGCAAATGCCGTAAGAGCCAAGTAAGGAACTACGACGAGACTGGACGGGTTTTGCTTCAGTATAAATGGGATGGTTCGACCGGAGTGAAGTCGCGGCGTCACAGAATACAGGTCTGAAACAATCATAACATTGTATTTCGTCGTGTGAGTAAGGTTTCCAAGAGCCCAATCCTCCCCCTAATTCTCAAAACTGGACAACACATCCGCAACTCCTCCGATTTTGTGGATATCCATAACTCGCGCCGATTGCTTACCATCAGGTGTCTGCTTGTTTGCAGCACTAACCCATAAGAAAACTGCAATCTCCAACATATCGTAAAACGGGGTGAATAGAATTTGAGGGGTGTAAAGTAACTATTCACCCCTCTTCTGTGTCTATTCACCCCATTTTATCGTACTTGTGGAGATTATGGCAAAACCTCCTATATATAATAAATATTTCTCTTTCTCTTTTTCAGCAATTAAAGAAAAACTTATCAACGAAAGCTCTTAAAGAGGAGGAGCAACCTAACACGTCTCCCAAACACCAGCGGGAAGCTGACGTCATCTCTCCACCACCCCCAGTTAATACACAAGTAAGTTATTATTGGTTTATGAATGATAAGTGTGTTTGTTCATTTCCCTGCTATCTATATTGTTTTCCATGTCAAATGAATATTTAGATTTTCAGATGCAAAACAAGAAATATCAAAGCAGATTGATGCACACAGAGTAGCGTAAGGAAACGCACATACGCGTCGGGGGCACTGGATGCGTTAAAGGGCTAGAATAAAAAAAACTTTTTTAAATAAATAAAAACTATAGCGACTCACTTCAGCTTCGCACGCATGCAATACTGATACTGAATTTCTCCATTGTTTAATGGATGTTACTATACACATAAACCTTCCCTTTCATTCAATCTGTAAAAAACCGCATGAAAATTCGTTGCGCTGTTTTAAAGATACATAGGAACAGAGAAAGCGATTTTGTTTATACTATGTAGTGATTAAAACATGGTAGACAAGGGTGTACGCCCGTCTTAAAACTAATAGAAATGAATAGGTATGCTTGGTAATAATAATCTTGTGTTATTGTCCCAGTCAAGCGGTGTAGCGGCAGGGTGCGGTGGGGGCATGCTGGCGGCGCTGGTGGCGGAAGCCGGGGGCGCCGCGCCCGTCGTATTCAGCGACGAGCTCAGCGGTGCTGAGGCAGACGCACCACCACCCATCGCAACACACCTCCGACACGAACTCGATGACGATAATTCTCATACAGCCTGCCTAAGTATGTATCTTTTTTTTGGGGTAAAATTCTGTAAATGTGTTAGCCGAGAGCGAGAATCAGATACTTGCGGGCTTAAAACCACCCACATTTTTCTTCTTAGTTTATTTTCATAATAAAATTATCTTGACAAAAATATGTACATTATTATTTAGAACAAGTCTTAATTCATTTTGTCTCCAATGTAAAAAAAATACATTCATGTTTAAATGTGCCCCGTCTATTTTCGAGCAAACCGGAGCCCTTAATTATTGTACACAGAATATAATTTACAAAAGAAAAACATTTAGTATCAAATAGTATTGGATATCGTAACATAGCAGTATTGCACTTTTGTTGCAGTCGAGCTGGTGAACTCTCAAGTGGTGCTGAAGGGTTGCGAGACGCGCGGCTACGTGATCCTGTGCGCGGCGCGCGCCGAGGTCCGACAGCGAGTGCGCCGCGCCCCCGCCGCCGCCGCCTGGTCCGGCGCGCTCTCCGCCATGCAGTACTACGCCACCGTCAGCGCCGCCGACCGCGACACGCTGCTCGGTCAGTAGCGCCCTAACTGTATTATTGCCTTTACTGGTCGGGCGCGCTCTCCGCCATGCAGTACTACGCCACCGTCAGCGCCGCCGACCGCGACACGCTGCTCGGTCAGTAGCGCCCTAACTGTATTATTGCCTTTACTGGTCGGGCGCGCTCTCCGCCATGCAGTACTACGCCACCGTCAGCGCCGCCGACCGCGACACGCTGCTCGGTCAGTAGCGCCCTAACTGTATTATTGCCTTTACTGGTCGGGCGCGCTCTCCGCCATGCAGTACTACGCCACCGTCAGCGCCGCCGACCGCGACACGCTGCTCGGTCAGTAGCGCCCTAACTGTATTATTGCCTTTACTGGTCGGGCGCGCTCTCCGCCATGCAGTACTACGCCACCGTCAGCGCCGCCGACCGCGACACGCTGCTCGGTCAGTAGCGCCCTAACTGTATTATTGCCTTTACTGGTCGGGCGCGCTCTCCGCCATGCAGTACTACGCCACCGTCAGCGCCGCCGACCGCGACACGCTGCTCGGTCAGTAGCGCCCTAACTGTATTATTGCCTTACTGGTCGGGCGCGCTCTCCGCCATGCAGTACTACGCCACCGTCAGCGCCGCCGACCGCGACACGCTGCTCGGTCAGTAGCGCCCTAACTGTATTATTGCCTTTACTGGTCGGGCGCGCTCTCCGCCATGCAGTACTACGCCACCGTCAGCGCCGCCGACCGCGACACGCTGCTCGGTCAGTAGCGCCCTAACTGTATTATTGCCTTTACTGGTCGGGCGCGCTCTCCGCCATGCAGTACTACGCCACCGTCAGCGCCGCCGACCGCGACACGCTGCTCGGTCAGTAGCGCCCTAACTGTATTATTGCCTTTACTGGTCGGGCGCGCTCTCCGCCATGCAGTACTACGCCACCGTCAGCGCCGCCGACCGCGACACGCTGCTCGGTCAGTAGCGCCCTAACTGTATTATTGCCTTTACTGGTCGGGCGCGCTCTCCGCCATGCAGTACTACGCCACCGTCAGCGCCGCCGACCGCGACACGCTGCTCGGTCAGTAGCGCCCTAACTGTATTATTGCCTTTACTGGTCGGGCGCGCTCTCCGCCATGCAGTACTACGCCACCGTCAGCGCCGCCGACCGCGACACGCTGCTCGGTCAGTAGCGCCCTAACTGTATTATTGCCTTTACTGGTCGGGCGCGCTCTCCGCCATGCAGTACTACGCCACCGTCAGCGCCGCCGACCGCGACACGCTGCTCGGTCAGTAGCGCCCTAACTGTATTATTGCCTTTACTGGTCGGGCGCGCTCTCCGCCATGCAGTACTACGCCACCGTCAGCGCCGCCGACCGCGACACGCTGCTCGGTCAGTAGCGCCCTAACTGTATTATTGCCTTTACTGGTCGGGCGCGCTCTCCGCCATGCAGTACTACGCCACCGTCAGCGCCGCCGACCGCGACACGCTGCTCGGTCAGTAGCGCCCTAACTGTATTATTGCCTTTACTGGTCGGGCGCGCTCTCCGCCATGCAGTACTACGCCACCGTCAGCGCCGCCGACCGCGACACGCTGCTCGGTCAGTAGCGCCCTAACTGTATTATTGCCTTTACTGGTCGGGCGCGCTCTCCGCCATGCAGTACTACGCCACCGTCAGCGCCGCCGACCGCGACACGCTGCTCGGTCAGTAGCGCCCTAACTGTATTATTGCCTTTACTGGTCGGGCGTGCTCTCCGCCATGCAGTACACTACCTATTCTACCTACACTACCTAAACTTACTTCCCCACCGACCCTACCCACCCTACTCTACCTAAACTTCCTAATTTTCAATGTTACTATTAAAAATATGATCGGAATATAAGCCTTCCTCAATGATGTCTAGAACGGTAATTTGATTGAAACAATATTTACTCAAGTGATAAAGTATATTATTGTTATCCTTGCCGTTGTTTTGTATATAGAGACTTGAGAAATTGAACTGTTATGACGAAACACCAACCTTTCTTACTAAAAGACTATCATCATAGTATAACGAAATATAATAACTCTTACAGAGAACATCCAGTGGGTATCAGTGGAGGAGATAGAGGAACGATGGCAGAGTGCGGAGATCAGTACCCTTCCCGACGTCCCACGCCTTGTGGGCAGCGGACACTCCGCTGGAGGGGTCATCGGGAGGACAGTTGGGCCCAGTGCTGATACTGGACTTGCACAGGTAGAAACTCACTTGGCTAATAGATATATAGTCAAAATGTAGAGAAAGTCAAGTCTGCGGACAGGGAGCCAATATTTCGCCGTTCGACTAAATCGGACCTGAGCGTACGGCACGTAGCGTTCCGCGCGCGCCCCAAATAGCCAATATACCACTACAGATGGGGCCCCATAGGGCCGATGTTTAGCCTTGGTTGGGGGGCAAGCGCAATACTGTACCGTGGCCTTGGTCTAGAGTAGGAGATAGAACGGAGGGGTTTTTAGTCAGTAAAATTCTGTCAATTCCGCTTGCATCTCCGTAAGAGAGATCATTTGATGATTATGATTATAAAAAAAGCTAGATTTGTGAGCAAGTCAAGCTACCCCATCCTGTAACACTTATACTAGATTCCATGAATTGCTGGCTCTTTTATATTATTTTTTTATTTCTATCGTAAAAAATGCTAACCGATTTAAGTAAATTAACTATAAGTCAAAAGTCAAAGTAAAAACATTGATTCCGTGACTGCTACAACGTTCCTGGACTTAAGAATATGTATCTTCTTAATAAAAATCGAAATTTAAGAGGACACTCATTAAAACTATGCAGAACATCCTCAAAACTGAATCCCTTGACACACTTCCTACCTAATAGGGTGGTCACGGAATGGAATAAACTCCCAGAAACAGTGATAAAAGCACCCACAGTTAATTCTTTTAAAAACAGACTCGACAAAATCTCCAAATCCATTAATACGCACGCATCAGCTTTCTAAGCTGCTAGTGTGTTCAAGTATATAATAATAATAATATAACTATAGGAATACACGTATGTACTTTTAAAACTTTCAAAAGAACAATATTATAGTCCGTCAATCCGATCGTCAGTAAAGCAAGGTGCTCCTTCCAAAGTGAAGGTTCGAATGACGGAGAAAGAGCAAGAAAGTACATTGTTTTTTGGAAACTTTTTATACACCCATGGGTTGTCAAATGCAACTGTATTTATTTTGATTAGCCAATGCTAAGATGTCTCATAGTTTTGACTACATCTCAGTACTAAACAAGTGTAAAAAAGTGAATTAATCGACCAATAATAATTATATTCTTGATATTTCTAAACTTTGTATCAACCAACGCAATATAATATAATTATATAATTCTAATTGTCTTCACCAGCTCCAACGCATAGTGTCGCGGTGCGCATGTGAGTTCTACTACGTGTCGCACGAGGAAGCGGAGTCGGTGTCCGGGCAGGGCACGGGCTGGGCGCAACAACAACCTTACGACTCCTTCACACTCATGCATCACGACCTTAACGTCTGCACCAACTCACTGCAGGTACAGTTAATGAAAATGTCAGGATAAAAATATTGAAAACTAGCTTTTGCCCGTGACTTCGTATAATTATGATTTTACCCACATAGTTCCCGATGTCATTTTTGATAAGATCCTATGTGATTTCTCGAGTACCAAATTTCACACAAATTTGGTAAGTGGTATTGGTGTGAAGAAAGACAGACACAGTGACTTTCACATTTATAATATAAGTTTGGATTGTTTTAAACTTATTTAATTATTTTAAAAAATGTTTTCTATACTATCAGCAAAGGAGTACACGGAAAAGGTTTTGGGCATTAATCACTATGCTTGCTCAAGGCGGATAGCTAATTCCAAACTTATAATTATACTCGGAATTTTAATTCCATTCCAGATTTGACAATTTCAGTGTTGCAACGTTATGACACGTAATAAATAGTGACGTTGCGAAATTATTCGATATGGAAATCGAATATTTCTGAATCGATTCCTCTCGTTTATAAATTTACTCTCGTAAACTAAGTTTATCAAGAAATAAAATATTTCTGAACCGATAATTTAGTTTTGACAATTAATTAACGATCTGAGACTTTTCTTTTGTAATTGTGTGTGAAATTAATAAAAAATGTGATCATGAAGGAACGTGATAAAACAGACATTTAATAAATTGTCGCCGTCATCGCTATCGCTATCGCCGTTACTCTATGTAACAATTATTATGAATTGTGTCTTTGATATTTGTTGTCAATTAACATTTCTAGCTTACTCATTTTTTCCTCTTCTTTGAAAACATGGGATACACATTTAGACCATTAGGTAGCCGTAATTTTTTGAATGCCTTCCTGAAACTGATTCACTGATTGTTTATCGATTTTTGTGTTCATCACTACACTGTTATATGTGGTATCATTATTTCACAAAATGACAGTGGTCAATGTCAAATCAGGAATCGAATTAAAAGTCTGACTATAGAAATTATAAGTCCAGCTTTCCGTACGATCTTTTCTATTACTGTTTGTCAATGGTGTCCAAATAATCTTAGAAACTACATATAACTTGGCAAAACTCACTTTTACCTAACCCCTGTGAACCTCTCCACAACCTTTCTTTCCTGGGCACCACGACGGCAATTAAATATTTAAATCCATATATGTATAATTAAACATTTAGCCGAAAGAGAAACATAATACCTGAAACACAGGTTGAAATAAATCTAGTTCAGGTGAGTCCATCATTTTCATATCATCCGTATTAATACTGATGTTATAAAGAGGTATGTGTGTTTGAAGTTTGTAAGGGGGATTCTCAAAATTATTTTACTGATAGATAGCTACAATGTTCCTGAGTGTTATAAGCTATAAAACATTACGCTACGATCAAATGGAGCCGAGCAGCGTGTGAAACCACGCGAGAGTAGCTAGTAATAATTATAATAATCTAGATTAAGTTAACTGTTGCTTATACGTTTTATTAGACTTTTAAACTTATTATTACTAAAACAATCGAGCTAGTTGTTTAAAGTGAGGCCTTTGTTTTTTAATACATTTATTTATTATTATTTATAATACATAAAGTTTATTGTGTGTGTGTGTGTGTCAGTACGCGATGTTGCTGGACGTGGTGAACAACGTGGTGCTGCACGTGGAGCCGGAGCGGCGCCGCACGCTGGAGCGGCGCGCGCGCATGCGCTTCCAGCTGCAGCTGCACCAGGACCAGGACCCGCGGCAACTCATACACAAGCTGCAGACACAGGTACACCACCTACACATTATAAATAACCACTAATGCTCAATAAAAGCGGTTTCCAAATCGCCGAAGTGGTATAAAGAAGCTGAGATACGTCTGAAGCCAAAATGGCAGTTGCACTCTACCAATGCGAAAATGTTGAAAACTCCTTTGTAATACAGGTTCAAGAATTAAAAAACTTGTCATTAATTACTTGAGAATCTATGCTACAAAAATTCTGAAACTCGACTATATAAAAAATAATAGCATTAGTAAAGTGCAATTGCAGTTTTGACCCTCCCTATATCTTATTTCAACTTACAGACTTATGATATATTTTGAGAAAAAAAACTATTAAATTATTTACTACCTATTAGGCAATTTACTGCTAATTAGTATTATTATTTAATTGGGTTAGTTATAGTCACGTCGGCCGCCAATACTATTTTCAACGCCATCAGAAGAATATGAAAGAAGCTGCTGCGATCTTCCTTATTGATAAACTTTGGTCTGAAAAGCGGCAATATTTATTTGAACCGACGGTTATGGATATGATTTTTAACCTTAATAATGAACAAGAAGTCGTAAACGTATTGGCAAAAAAATGGCAAAATAAATATGCATATTAAAAAAAAAAAACATTAAAAATGAGAAAAAAAAATCTAAAAAAATAAAGAAAAATGTAGTAAATTATTTTTACTTCCAAATTAACAAAATACAAAAAGGATCTCTCCGGCGGGGAATCGAACCCCGGTCTCCCGCGTGACAGGCGGGGATACTGACCACTATACTACCGAAGATGTTGACTATAGTGTCGAAATAGTGAGCCTTATTGTGCGTAGGAAAGTGACTAATTCAATGTTGTCAGATTTCAACATAATTATTATCATGTATGAATACTACAAAAATGTATTAATTAATTGAATGGAATAATCAGTAAAGGTGTTTTTTAATTACGAATGTGTGTGTGAGTCATAGTTTTTATCAGAAGCTATTTGCCTTAATGAATTTTTATCATACAATTTCTTATACCTACTATTCTTAGAAACATAAAATTCTTGGTATGTTGTTATTTTTTGTTTATTAGACCTGACTTTTATGATTATGATTTTAAAGTTCATTATTACACAGTCTACTTTATCTATGTTCTAGATTTTTCTATTTGGGAAATGGCAATATTATCTGTAGTAGCCCATTTTTGTTGTCTAACCTCAGGCATTTGAGTCATTTATCAATGATTCCTCATATCCTGGATGAGGCGTGAGGGAGTCACCTTTGACCTGGGGCCGCAGTAACAAAGCGTAAAAAAGTAGTGAATACAGGCAAAAAAATATTTTCCTTTACATTTATATATTATTATCTTTTACATAATTATTTGTCAATAGGTGAGGGAGTCCCTAGCAAGACTACGAAGACTAGAGAAGGAGTATTACCTCAAGAACAGGTCAATGACAGGAAACGATCCTGCTGCTATGGATGAGCTGAAGAATTTGGATGATCAGGTCAGTTGCTTTTGTATCTGCAGCATTAATTTTAGTTCTTCCGGTAGGATACTCAGTGTTGCTTGAGCAGATATTGACTTTCATTTACAGTATGTGGAGAATTACTTTTTCTGCGGGTATATAAGACACAATAGAAAAAACATTGTCGGGCTCTTGCCCATCAGTTGTACGTTAGGTGTTTTACCCTGTTAATTAGCATGATGTAAAAAATTGTGACGCCGTATGTTGAATATTGTCAATCTTCAATGTGTGTCGCTTAATGACATTTAAATTTGAAACGGTTATTCTATTTTTGTTTGTTTTATTAACATGTATATCCTTTACAAGAACGCTTTGTTGAAATATTCTGTTCTCCTTGTGTTGTGCAGGTGAACGAGTGCAAGGAGCAGGTATGGTCTCTGGGCGAGGAGCTGGACGCGATGGTCCGCGCGTGGCGCGAGGCGGGGCGGGGCGCGCCGGGCGCGGCGCGGGCGGCGCACGCGGCCCCGCACCGCTACAACGAGATCTGCTTCAAGTCGGCGCGCTGGCGCCTCACCGACGCCGACGGACAGCTCGGCATCGCTGACCTACTGCTCACCAACTTCTTGTAAGCACAACCACACCACACAATACTACCTTTTTTTGTGAGAGGAAAGTCTTCCAATGAATTTTCTCGCCCTGGATGAGGCGAGAAGGAGTGTCAGACTCTTTCTGCCTAAAACCCTAGTACCTTATTATGCTCACCCCGCAACTTCGGCTGAACATCAGCCCTGTATTGCCCCGTCTGTGGTGGTCCATTAGCTCTTTGAGGAACGTATGCTCGGGTCTGGTTCTGGTCTAACGGCGTTAAACGGCGAGCTACCCTTACTCGCCATTCGCAGACCCGTGCTTACTGGCCGGAAATCATCGCTCGCTCTCAACGGTCGGAGTGTCGCCTACAGCGAATGTCTTCTTTTTGAGGGAACATGATGCTTTACAAACATTACCTAAAGACTATGTAACACATAGCACACAGGTAAGTTTAGTTGAAATCTGGTGAAGGGTAGATATTCCCGTCTTATATGCCAAATGTAGGCGTCACAACTGTCTTTTAATACGTTTTTTGTGTAGTGATGGCGTCTATAAGATTTATTTGATGATATCACTGACTACGAATGAACAAGACACAATAAACTTGATATTTTAATAAAAAAAAATTGACTAATTCCTTTTTTGTTATTTATAAATGTTGTTAGATTTAATGTAAATAAACAAATATAATCACTAGCTCACACAATGTTGATAGTTAGCCTAGCTATACTACTAGTTTTAATAGTAACAAAAAACCTTTAAAAATACTACTTAAAAGTTACAAACTACGATAATCTACAATATAGAAATAAAATGTATCAACATACCCTTCTTTTTACACCCAGGTATACAAAGACTTCTAGGTCGGATGACTCAGTGGAACATCAGCTGGAGGTGGGCTACGTCCGAGTTAAGAACCTGCTACCCAACGAGCCCTTCCCAGAAGTGAGATATATCTTATCTTATGCATACATTACTAAATCTTTAAATTGTTCTGAGTTTTATTGTGTAAGGTTATTAAAGAGTTTTTTTTTAAATAATCAAGTATGAGAGATTTTTAAAGATCAGAGGGGTTAAAATGTATTAGTCAAATAGTCAAAAATCATTTATTTCAATTAGACCCCTACAGACTCTTTAGAACGTCAAACAAAATTTTGAAGATATAGTATCAGTCTGTCGGTCAGTCCTCTTAGTGAAGCTATTTGCTCGTTCCAAGTGTACATTCCGATGAAGAAGAACGAGCAAGAAACTCCATGGGTACTCTTTTTCAATCAGTTTCACATACGTTATCGTTACGTTACGTTTCATAAAATATTATTCTTTCTTATACTTAACAATATTTAGTTTTGGACAAATTGTATAGTAAGGAATTGGAAATTTGATACACCAATGTGTTATTTCAGACTATAATCTATCCCTATGCCAAATTTCATTCAGAGAAAATAACAAACATAAATCCGTCGACACTTACAATACCGCCGACGTATCTTGGCGAGTCTGAAGTTAGCCGATTAGCTGCGCAGTACACAATTTTGTTCCTAAAAGACCCATTGCGCAGACAAACGGCTAACTTCAGACTCGCTAAGACACGGCGGCCGTACTGTACTAACTTTTGCGTCATATCTATTAATATTTGCGCATAATATACCTACCTATTATTATTTGTCCTAGGTACTGGTACCACAAGAGCCGTCAGGTCGGGCGCCACTAGCTCGCCGCGCGGCGTTGCGTGTCTTCTGCAGGGACAGACCTCCAGTCGGGGGCATCGCTGTCAAAGAACATTTCGAAGTTAATATTGTTCCTATTAAGATTGGTGAGTTATAAGAACATTTTATTTGACACTAATACCTACCCCGGCTTCGTATGAATGCAATGCTGATACTAAACTTTTTCACACTATTTAATTAATGTAATTATACATGTAAACCTTCCTCTTTAATCACTCTATCTGTTAAAAAACATATCAATATCCATTGCGTTGTTTTAAAGATTTAAGCGTACATAGAGATATAAGGTCAAAAAAACTACTCTTTATAATTTGTAGTGATAATATTATTATATCGGTTTGGAAGATCAAGTAGGTTCAATATGTGAATCTAACGGCGACTAAAATCGACCTTAATGCCAGGATAAAAATAAAAGGAAACGTTTTCAGTTAGTAGTTCAGTTAATCGTAGCAAATGGATGTATGTATCAGTAGTGTGGCGTCTGCCTGCGTTATTAGTAATATGCAGAGTGAAGGCGTAAATAAACATGAAAATTATAACATAGAAATAATAGAACTAGAAGTGTGGGAGAGCCATGCTTCGACACGAATGGACCGGAGTAAAACAACGGCTTCATAGAGAACCGGCGTGTAACAACCACAGCGTTGTGTTTCGCCGTGTGGCCGTCTAAGTGAGGTTACCGGGCCCAGTCCTTCCCCTCCCCCAATCCCTAAACCTCCAAATCCCTTATAACCAAAAGGTCGGCAACGCACTCGTAACTCCTCTGTTGTTGGTAATCCATATGCTCGTTAGCCGACCTATGACTAAAAAAAAGAAAGAAATAAATAAAATCACTTATTAAACAGAACATTAAAACAACATGAAACATGGAAGGAAACTACAAAAACAGTTGTAATTGTTACCTAAAGAAACAAGTCTTATTTTATTGAACCCTAACTAATTCGGTATGTCGTTGATAATTCTGTATCCGTAACACAACATGCTGCGCAGGAGTCGCTTCAATTGTATCACCTGGACAAATAGGACGGCGGTCGATGTAAGAAAACATATATACATATTGAATGCGGCGGTATTATTATAAAGTAGATACAGTACGAATGAAAACAGTCTTTGTAAAGTAAACACATGTGTTACTTTCATAATTTATTTTAATTTCTTAATCTATGTTACAAACTGACTACATTTTATCATTTCCGGTAGAGTAAAGACAGACACATTTTTCCTATTTAAAAATGAAACCTCTTTTTCTGTTAAGTATTCCCAATTTGTAAAAGTGAAGGTACGGGTTTTTTTAGTCAGTTAGTGTCTGACACTCCCTCTAGCTCCACCGAGGGAGAAGAAGTCATTTGATGATTTTCTCCCAACAAGAAACGGGTTGGAGAGTGTAATTTCGGCCATGTACATAGACCCAATTATTAAACTCTACTAGAGTTTGAGAAACAGTTGTGCTTATGAGTCTTCATGAGTCATGTATATATTACACTTTATCTCCTTTTATCATAAATGTTTACCAGATTTTCACCCTGTGCCAATATCACTTGTCCGAGAGCCGATTTGATCGAAAAATGCACTTAGCCTGCTTCACCAATGCACAAAAACGGCCGCAATGCGGGAGTTGTGGCGACGTATTGTAAAGCTTATCTGGTAATGTACCAAACCTGATATGGCGAACAATATACTACCATTCTGCCAAGATTACAACGAAGAAAAATTCTTATTTAACGCACATGTCCTTTCACCAGGTCTCACCAAGAAATTCTTCAACACGATGCTTAAATTCTGCTTTCCTGAGCGTGATCCTGATTCCATAGAGGACGGCGAAGAGGAAACAGAAGGCACCCTCAAATCGGGGGCTTCTTCATCCAGCCTTGTCTCTACTGGTTCTAAGAAGATCAAGAAGAAGAGCAAAGATTCTAATTCTAATTTCTATGTAAAGAGAGATAAGAAGGATAAAGATGATGTCGAGAAAATGAAGGTTTGTTTTCTATTTTGGTTATTTTAGTTCGTTTGAGTTGGCGCTAGTGTAGCTTTAGGGCCTGATAGGCTATTGACAAAAGGCATTCTCTTATTCAGTGATTTTTATTTAATAGCTTGTATTGTTAATACGATCCTTAAATCTCGAGTAGTTGTTGGTTACCGTTTGATAATGATTGGAGAATTTGAGTTAATTTTAAACAATATTTTATTTTCTACCAATATTCCAATCGTGTATATTACTTAATTATTATACATTATATGAGTTAGTTCTCAAACACAATTACCCTTATACAGGAACGAGCAGAAAAAAACAAGCTGTTCATCTACATTAAGATCCCAGAGGTACCAGTGAGGGTGTCCTACAAGGGAAGCAAGGAGAAGAACCTTGAAGATGTGAGGGATCTACCCCTAGTCCTCCCTACCCTGGAGTACCATAATGTGACGTGGACTTGGCTGGACTTGTTACTGGCCACTAAGAGTGATACCAGACGGTAAGTTTTTTTTCAATATTTCGTTGTTTTTGTGTTGCGTTAGAATTTTTGAACCATTTTTTGTATGTTGATTGTGACATGTTATTGCCACCCATCTTTATAAGTTTTTCTTATGTAACTTTATTTTGCAAAAATATTGTTTTGATTTATGGGTCGTAGCCGTAGTGTCTGACTTTAGTGTTACTCGTCATATTGATAGGCCATTTATGTAGCTTTAATTTATTTATTTTAATATAGTATCAGTTCTGAAAGCTTCATATCATCAGCAAAGAATGTAGAAGAAATTCAGCCTTTGACATTTATTACCCTATTCTTTCGAAAAGTTAATTTCTTATTTCTAAGTTGGCAATACATTCGTAACTCCTCAGTGTTGCCACATCTATACCATTACGTCATTAAAAAACTAATTCAGTCACGTCAAGATTCTTGTCAACACTATCTCCTTTATAATAAGACCGCATTTATTTCGCACGGAAACAGTACACCGACTTATGTCACTGGCCCTGCCATTGAGTTTTCAATCTTCAACACTTGAATGATTCTATTGTACATCCTAAAATAGACATTACGTTACAACACCAATATTATTTTAATGTCGATTGACGTCGTATCACGTCATCTAGGTGAATCATTTTGTGTTTTTGCCATTATAGTGCCGAAAGATTTGCTGTAAGTTTGTCAACATCTTAAATGACGTATCTGTTTTAGATGAATGCATTTTCTGATTCATTATGAGGTAAGTTGTTTCTTCTGTATTTTTGCCTAAGATTGTAAGTTGGTTTTGACCAGTAATACGCGTTCAAATTATCATCATATAATATGCTACTACTTTATCATCATCATCAGCCATATTCTTAGGCACATAGAAGTGCCAACTGCTGGTCAATCCCCTCTTTGACAATGATAATGTTTGAGTATTAATCTCCACGCTCGATCGATGATTTCAATCTTATAGTTACGATTTCCTTCGCCGTTTATGGTGTTCAAATAAATGTAGAAAGTACATTTCAGTCGGAAAAAGTCACATTAGTTCTTGCTCGGTTTCGAACCCGCAATCTCATACTTGAGAAACATTTGCCTTAACCAGCGGGGTACCACGACATATGATGTATTACTTAGTTATAATTCACGCACGCACACCTGGGTGGTAGAATAGGTATAATTTGTGGGTGGTAGGGTAAGAGAGTGTGTCATACTCTCATTGACTTAAACCATTTTGTACTTTCTCCTGTCCTGGTCCAACACTGCGATACTTTTTGGAGCTCATACTCTCAATCCCGGCTTGAGTTTACCTGAAATTCAACTAAGGGTTGCCTGTTTTTTCAACGCTATTCTTCCTTCCACACAGGGTGATATTGTCGCAAGCAATAAGACAGAAGCTGCAGCTGCACAGACGAGCTGCAGCAGCACCGGAGCCTCACGAGGAGGATAAGGCCAGGTTACTGCTGGGAGAGAGGACGGTGAGTTACTTGTGGTGTTAGCTTGGATAGGAAACATGATGATGTTATTAGGAGATTTTGGGACTGTTTCATAAATTCTTAATAACAACAGTGTACCTTCCAGATAAATTTGAATATTGAATGTGATTTTTATGGACTATGTGCCACATACATTTATTGGGAACTTAAATAAGGAATGGTGAAAAATTATATTCTATTTTAATTTAGTTCTATAGGGAAAAAATCAAGTTTATCATTTTACTACCTTTAATAAGTAAGTGACAATTTGGATTAATTAGTGGGGACATCTTAATAAAAAGCGATGGGGTATCTGAATGAGGTCGTTTGATATATAAGAACTCATTACAAATACAAGAAAAAAAAAAGAGGTTTGTTTAAACTTATCTTAATATATTTTTCTCTCCTAGGTGGCTGAAAGTAAACCGCAGAAGAAAAGCACTCCCAGCGTGTTCAAATTCTCCAAATCATAGCATAAGTGAACGCTATACATACAATATAGCGCGGCATTTATGTACGAACCAAACTTATTGACTGTCGCTTGAACACCTAAATGCAATTTACAAAAGATTTTAACAGTTGTTTTCTACTCATAGAAGTTATGAATGCCTCCAATTATATGGACAAATGGGCTGCGGTTTCCACCCCTTCCCCCCAACATGGAGCCATTGTGGCCTCTGGTTTTCATCCAGTAGGGAATTAGCTAGTGTTCCACCATTTGATGTTACATTTTTGACAGCTTCTGGGATTGGATAAACTAAACCACGAATAAGAGTCCCATTGTGTCTTGTAATTAGTAGAGGTTCTCTCAGTTGATTCTCGTAAATAAATCGAAGTATGTACACAAAAATTGCGTTTGGGTTTTCAAATGAATATTTTTAAACATTCTATACTGTTTTAAGAGGCTAATATTCTTATATATGTATACGGTGTATAAGTTTAATGGATGTCTGTGTCAATTTTATCTATGTAACGTGAACCAACTATTTTAACTTTTTAAATGATCTGATTTTGGAAAATATATCAGTATTCGATTGAGATGATATTAAACGTGATTAAAAAGTATTGATATTATAATGCGCATCATATTTTTATGTGCGCAAAAAGTTTGCGCAACCAACATTTAACATTTTTGCGCTTATTTCAAATGTGTATTGTATTTTAGACTTAATAACTGTTTTGCGCAAGCTAAATTCGTGCAGTCACTATACCTTTCTGTCGTTAAGTGACAACTTAAATTAATTAGACTGCGCCAAATGAAATCAATTCCAAGATCACACTGCAATGTCTCTTTTAAAAAACTCCTTTATTTAGTGATTATTTGAGATTTCGGTGAATTTTGACTTCAAATAATAAAATTAGCTCCCCCATTTAGCCTATAGGAGAAAAAGAGAAAGTAAACTTTGCCAAAAGTAAGACTGTAGTGTTCTTTACACACATTTTTAGGATTTGCAAATGTATTATTGACTTTGATTCTCTAAATATATGGTTTAGTTTCGTTTGTCGCAGACTATTTGAACAAATTTAATAGTAATTTCAGAATGAATTAGCACTTTTTATAGTATTGTAGTACTATGGCTAGCAGTAATGTAGCTAGGTTATTCAATTTTGGAAATTAAAACAAAAATGGAGTCTGAACTAGTAATATGAATGAACTAGAAGCGACTATGCTATAAGTAAACCTCAGTTTATTATATTCTTTTTAAATTAAATACATGATTGTATGCAACGAACCAACAAATATTGAAATACCACAGATTAAAAAGCGCTTTTTTTACTTAGAGTCTTATACATCGTGTTACTGTTATGTTTTAGTTTAAGAAAAAGTTAGCACCGTATATAAGTATTAAACGCTTTTATTTATTATAATTAAAATGTTAAACAACTGTTTAAGATGTAGGTAGGCAGAACTATAGGTTTAAATAAGTAAAGTGCGGCCGACGTATCTTGGCGAGTCTGAAGTTAGCCGATTAACTGCGCAGTACATAATTTTGTTCCTAAAAGATCCATTGCGCAGACAAATGGCTAACTTCAGACTCGTCAAGATACGTCGGCCGCACTGTATCTACCTATATATTGTTAACAAAATCTGATTTTTAGATTAATAGAATTCAAGGTCATAGTTTAAAAGGCTCAGGTTTTTAGAGCACTTATTCGCCCCTTCCTAGGACACCTAGGAAAATCAGGCAAAAAACACTTATTTACTTCGCTATCACCACATTGAAAACATACATAGCCGATAGCTTACCTCGACAAGTGCTATATCCAACTTAAAATATTTGTTTAATTCGAACCAGTATTTCCCGAGATCAGCGCGTTCAAATGAACGAACAAATAAACGCCCTAGCTTTATATTATTAGCATACACAAAAACAATTGACTTGTTAATTCAAGACCTCAATAAAAAGTACTTTTATAATTTATTCCAAATCATCTATTTCAAATGCGGAGTTTAGCTTTATTTATTTAATTACTCGGAAACCTGATTAGACACTTAATGAATGACCCACAATTTGCATAAGTGATTTCTCCGAAGATACGCTAACTGGGCGATCAACTAATTATAAATCATTAATTAATCATTCCATCATTATAACTCTGGTACAACTGAATGTAATCTAAAATTATTTTTTTATGCGATACGGCGGGAAAGTAACATAGAGTTAGCTCCAGAGGAATTAGAAGTGTATTGCCAGGCTTTTGGGGATAATTGGTTTTAGCCTTAGATACGGCCTTCGAAAATTTGACTCAAACGGCGTAACATAACGCTGTTGTTATTTTACGCTGATAAACTGTGAGGCCGTGCTATTACTCCGGTCGAGCCGACCCATTTGTGGCGAAGCATGGCTTTCTCAGAAGTATAATGAACGACCAGTATGTCAATATTTTAGTATTCAGACAAATCATTATTTTGTTTGTCATACGAAATTTACAGTAATATATTTCAAGGAGTTACGCATAAAATATTAGTGGGATGATTTTGACGTTGACTATGACAGCTTCAAAAAGAAAGTACTTCTTACATACCCCTTCTTCTTTTAAAAAAAGGCAGTAAGAGACTTGATCTCCTCTGGGGTTTCGGTGATCCGTCAATGGGCGGTGATCAGTGTGCTCGCTTGCCTTCGGATCCTATTAAAACGTTATTGAATACTGTACAGCTTGTATCAATCTATAGTTGTTGTCAACCACATCTTTAATAATAAATTATGAATGAAACATAAATTTTGAAAGATATTGAGCGTAAAAAGACATTTTCCTTTAATTAATATAGAATTGTCAAAATAATTATATTAAAATAAGCATGGTCTTCCTTTGATTGCTTTATATATTTTTTTAAATATGATTATAATAAGTAACGTTCCGTTGATTTCAAAATTTAAATAAAAATACACGGAGAAATAATGATTGGAAATGTATAACAGATCTCAATTCAAATCATTAAAGCGTTTTTGACATTAAATTTATTGAAGGTAGCGTGAATTAACTGAAGATAAACTTTTCTTCTGTCGACTGCAAGAGTAGGCTCCGCGTCGCTCATTCTGTTCATCTGTTTTAACCTAGTAGAGCTTTTCACAATTAATTCACGCGAGAATGTCGTTACTTTCAGATAGTACCTATAGTCAGAATTTTAATTCGATTCCTGATTTGACATGACCTACTGTCATTTTGTGAAGAATGATACCACATATAACAGAGTAGTGATGAACACAAAAATCGATAAACAATCAGTGTCAATCGTTAATTAATTGTCAAAACTAAATTATCGGTTCAGAAATATTTTACTTTCCTGATAAACTTAGTTATTTATAAACGAGAGGAATCGATTCAGAAATATTCGATTTCCATATCGAATAATTTCGCAACGTCACTATTTTGTACGTGTCATAACGTTGCAACACTGAAATTGTCAAATCTAGAATGGAATTAAAATTCAGAGTATAGTAGAGCTTTTCACAATTAATTTACGCAAGTATGTCATTACTTTCAGATAGTTTCTAACACAAAAATGACAGTATAACAATGTAACGAATGTCAAAAATGTACAGATCTCAATCCAAAGGGGTAATATATATTACCTTTCCTGTCGAAAGCTCCATATAGAGATTCCCCCTGGATTATATAGTACTTATGTACCTCAGATCAGTAAACAAATGTTTCTTTATACTGTATGTGTCATAAATATTTTGGATTGAGGTCTTTAATTAATTGATTTTGGATGTTAATGAAGTGTCCCTATATTCTAAATACCTCCAACTTTTGGTAGAATGTTTTTTTTTATTAACATGCAATTTAAATTATGTAAACTATTGTTATTTAGTTAAAATTGGTTGAAAGACATTTAAGAAAAGTGTAAAAATGTATTATTTAGTTGCGATGTTAAGGATTTATTTTATTGTATAATATGTTAAATCATGTAAGTTATGTGATTAAGTTTGGAAATCTCTGTCCAATACGAGAAGGTATTACTCGAGTGGAGTGATACCACGGCCCCAACAGGCGTGAAACAATACTTACGTTGTGAGTGAAGTAATCAAAGGTCCAATTCATGTCCTTCCCCCCCTGCCCAACCCATAAATTCCTAAAAAGGGGGCGGAGTGAAACTCTTATGGTGTTACTCAAAGGGTGTCATTGGGCCGTGTCGATTGCTTACCATCAGGTAATCCGTCTGTGCGCTGCTTGTTTGCAAGAAATATCAAGTATCGATAATGTACTAATCCCATTTTTGGTAATTAATATAAAATTTAAAATAAAATATTGTAATAATCCTTTCGGATTGGGCAGAGATTCTGTAAAATATTATTTAAAGTTTCTTGCTTTAAAACCGTATAAATGCTTTGAAATGTTAAATAATTTTTCTGATCAAACAATTATTTTGAATCTGTTATTATATCAAATATAATATATGTTGTAAGCACAAACGCTAGAAGTACTGCATTCGGTATTGTATATTTTTTGTTGTAAGCGTAAATTTTATATACTTCCAAATGTAAGTAGTAATATATATCAGCAATTAATAACAAACATACGAGTTTCGTATCATATAATGTATTTGTTAATAAATGTTGTAAATATGTACATTGGACATTTTTATTTATTCTTTACTCACTGATAAAATTACGTGAAGGTGTGGGTTCTTTTTTAGAAAACAGAAAGGAGTATTGTTGCCTCTAAACAATGTTTAATACTCGTAAAGGAAAAATTAGAGAAAATAGCAACATCTTCCATAGAATATTAATCATTATTCGTTCTATTTTGAATAGTCCGTGACCGAATTAGCTTTACATATAAACAAAAATACGTTCACGTATCCTAACGTTACACTCATATTACTGGGAAAATGCGGGAAACTCATCTCCGAGACTTATTTCCACGGCATTACCTCACCGCGGCCTTGTCGCCGCCATCCAGCGCCCGGCAGTATCTCGCCGACCGTCGCGCGGGACGCACGTTCCGCCCCACTCCGCGACAATCTCGAACATCGTAAAAAGTTACTCGAACGACATGAGGACAAATTATGTAAATTCATACAAATAGTGCGATCATTATTTTCAAATATTTCTGTGTTTGTTTGTGAAGATTTGTGTACTTTAATATGGCGTTAGCGTGGTGTGTATTTTTGTGCGTTTGCACCGGTGTGCTGGGGTTCAATGTGGACATACCCTCAAGGGTGGTTTATAAGGGTAATCCGAATTCTATGTTTGGATTTACGGTGCAGGCGCATGTTGACGGCGACCGGAAAATGTAAGTACCATTTTCTTTTAAAATATTAGTAGCGTAATAGTACACCATGTCTTTTATGGTTTTCGCGCGCGATTGTTCTTTCAGTCTGGCCGCTGATAAAGATAGAAATAAAAATGAGTTTATGGTGGTGATGGAGTGAAATATTTTCGTATTGGCGCCTGTTTGTATCGCGATATTAGTCACACATAGTGTTTACATAAAACTTGGCATTATATACGTGTTCTCTGATTGGCTGAGTGAGCAATGTTGCATCTGTATGAATGAAACGATTGTTTGGACAAGTGTTCGCCAAATTAAAAGTTTCATGATTGCTTTCGGTCCTAGCTTTAGGTTTTAATGTAGAGTGCTGATACTAGATGGGTTATTACAACCCAGGAGTCATTTAAGACTCTTGGGGATCCTGGAATTTATACAAATGCAAAGTTACTAGAATATAAAAATTGTTAGAATTAAAAAATCGACACACACATTTTGTTGCCAGACAACAATTTTATTATTATGTAAAGATAGAACACTTCAAGGACGTTAGCACCTGTGTGACCAGTTCACATTATTATTATTTCCTCAATTTTGTACAGATAATAAAATATACATTTCGGAAGGCCGTTTTACATATACACATCTTATACAAACCAAGGAGTTGTGTCTGTCGTTTTGTTTTGTGCGGACACGAAACATGGTCTAATGTAACGATTAACATGATCTAGGAAATTCTGGGTACTAGGTAATGTCTGTGTTCCTAGGTTAGGTTCTAGTTATAAAGTCGTGAGCTTAAACAACGTTGTTACAATTCCTTTACAAGACTCGTGTTCTTAGAGACGTAAATAATAATTTTGATCTTATTTGTATTTGTAACCTTTAAGCGTAGCCATGAATTTTTCCTTTAAATCATTCTTAGATATTTTCTGCTCAAGGCAGGATAGGCACAGAGAAAAGTTCACCTCCGTCTGAAGAGTGCAGTGCATCCTGAAAAATCGATTATCGATGGAAAACTGTAAAAGTTTCTATTAAAAATTTGTACAAATGACAAATATTTAACATAATCTTTGAGATACTTTAACCATTTGAGATTAGTTTTTTTTTCATTCAAATTAACACTGAAATCTTAACATTAATAAAAATAGTAGTTAATTTACGTTTATTTTTACCTTCACATTACTCAAAGCCTAGCTCGTATTCTCGTAAGTATAAAGGCTACAAGGTAAGCAGCTCAAGAGCGCTTATATTGCGCGATGACATCACTGCGTCGGTAGCCGAGACGTGGCTGCCGCAAATTTTAGCAAACGATTGCGTTTATTGGGCGTTCTTGATTGAAACTGCTCCAGTCTAAGTTCAAGTGACCAACTTAATTGAAGACTTGTCGAACAAAGATAATTAAATTGTTTCTTGAAATTGATATCTGACAGAAAGACTGCTATTGGATACCGCAGATTGATTTGCAGAGTTCAATGATCCGCTAAAAACAACTGCAAAATTGTGTGCTTAACTATACTATATATATATTTGTATAGATGTGCAGAATGTGACTGCGTGAAACGTGTCGCGGGTTCGATTCCCGCACGGAACAACTCTTTGTGTGATTTACAAATTGTTGTTCCGGGTCTGGGTGTGATGTGCATGTGGAATTGTATGTTTGTAAACGTGTAAAAAAAGAAAAAAATATTGTAAGTTTGTATGTAGGGGTAGGTAATCTTTGGAACCGCTCGCTGGTCGGATTGCCAAAATTCCTTCACTGATAGATAGCTACATAAAACCTCATGCTAAGATTTAAAGGAGCCGAGCAGTGGGTCAAACCGCGCGAGAGTAGCTAGTTTCAAATACGTACTGGCCAAATTTATGAGGTTTTAATGAAAAAAATAAATTATGGATATTTCTGCAGACTTGAGCCTAAAACTCTCATGAATAAACGTACGGTTTTTGGACGCAGTTACTACCGTCTAACAGCTTTCAAGGACATTTTAATTATGACTTCAAATTAACGTAGATACGGTAGTGTTTAAAATGTACAAATTTATTTTAGCATTTCGCACTATAAAAGACTATTCAAAACACTGGAATTACGGATCGCACTCCAGAGACGCCATTTTTTAAAGCTACCCCCCAAGATAAATGTCTACTACATTATTTTTCACAAAACTGGTTCACCTAATTAATTTTTGAGCAATTATAATAATGACTTACTCTGAGAAATGAGGCAACTAATTGCTTTATATTTATATAACGCAATTATTTAATACTTGGCACATTTAAAAAATAAATGGTTGTTCAATTAGGTGGGTAGGTTTAATTAATGGTGTTTCGAATAAGTGACTTGGTTTTAATTTTTTAATGTTGTTGTAATGCATTGCATGAATTGGATCAGTGATTACTTATTCTGAAAATGTATTTAAATTGATCTTAATTATCTTTCATGACTCAAGTGAAAGTTCGAAACAGAAACGACGAAGCAGAGAAATTATGTATATAAACATAATGTTGTGAACTATTATATGTATTAATTAATTCATTCAGTAAAATAACCTCTTAGAAAAAAAGAAACAATTGCCTGTCCATCATTAATTTTGACTTTAAACTTTCTTTGAAAAAACTACCCCGTAGACAATGGAGCGCAAATTCATACCGGATATACGTCACATGCACAGCACATGCGCAGGCGCAACGTGCGCCCTTTTTAACGTTTTTTTAAACTTAATATAGTCATGAATGTTATTTTTGTTTGTCGAGGGTGGTGCTTTCTGGCTGATTTATACTAACATGAGTTGCGTGAGTTTACAATTAATACTGCTCCGGCGTTTACGGCAAAAAGCTACTGGGAAACAATTTGTCTTCTGGCAATTTGAAACGACCTTTCGCAGTGCATTGTCTTTTTTTTTGTCAAGTGCAGGAACAAGTGCGGCCAACATGTGACAGCGACATGTTGCAGATTGTGTTCCGTTCGTTGTGGACATTTTTCTGTTCATTTTGGGGAATGTGCCAGTTAGAAATGTTTTTGACTAGACAATGTATAATTATATGTATCCAGAAACTGTCTTTTTCTTTTTTCTTTTGGTGTAGCTACTTAAATTGTAATCCGCAGTGCTATGCAGGTACTTTAGTAAGTCACTTAGTAACATTAACAGCCTAAATTACAGAACTCTCAGTCCAAGGAGGTACTAAGAACTCATAAAGCTAAAGAAGTATTACACGTAGCTACCATCCTTAAAGAGGAGATTTATTCGTTAAATTCTCTCGGAAATAAACAAAACGCGACGTCTCCTTCCGAGGGCTATAACTGCCTATAACACACACTTTTAGTACGAACATGTCATTAAGTTCGTGAGCGAGTCACAACAGTTCTTTATCCGACTAATGTTGGAGATAAGTAATGAGTTAGTTGCGCATGCGCAGCTGTGCCCAGAACTCTTTTATTGATCACTGATCGATGTTTAATGGAGTCTCTGTCGTCGGCTCAGGCGTTTGGGATGTGGTTTTGTCATTTATCAATGTTTTATAACTTGTAAATGTGATTTAAAATAGCTTATGTTAGGGAATTTCTTTGGAAATGTCGCTCGGAATGTTGCGGTAAGATTCTGGCGCATACAATAAGGGCTTTAAATTTTTTTTCAGATTTTTTTTTAATTTCAATATTTTTAGAGACTATTAACAGTTGCTATCAATCTTGCAGTCTTGAAGAAAGATAAAAATTTACCATTAATTAAGATGTCTTCTTGAGATTAATGTGTTTATATGTTAATCTGTAGTTACGATGAAGATTTGTCTTCATCTCACATCTCTTATATCGTCTTCAAGAAAACAGAGAGCCCAAAAAAGTTTAACCCTGACCAATTATGAAGTCACCATTCAAATCCGTCAAGCCGTCGCTACTTATCTACCATGTAACAACAGAATCTTTTATGCTTATTCTTATCGGAGAAATATTTGTTTAAAAATGCGTCTATTATCAGTGGCAACGATAGTTTACTTTGAATCGCTGCTTGTGCATGTTCGTGTACAGATAACCTATGGACCACACGATGCCCCCTTATCTTCGCACCGGGACAACTCATCTTTTAAAAAAGATATTTTTAGATGCATTGCTGTGTTGTTGAATTATGTGTGTAAGCTGTGAAGATTTTTTGAATTGCAACCTTTTTTTATGTAAGGAAATGAAAGAGAGAGACCTACATACCTAATTGCAATTTTTTGCGTATTCTTTACCTCCTAGTTTCTGTCAACTGCTTTGTTCGTGAAGAAAATTAACCTGTGTGTGTGTGTGTGTGTGTGTGTGTGTGTAAGATTATTTTATTTATATTTTTTTACTTTACAATATTTGGTTAGTGTTTTAGTGTTGTAGGTTAAACGAATGAAATTGCGGAACTAAATATTAAACGCTCTTTATTCAAATGACCTTACTGGAATAAAGCAATGGTAGATGCATTAAGATTCATTTCATTTCATGTTGCATCCTCAACTACTTCTGTCCATTTAGCAATAAATGCTCTGGTTTGTGAAGGTATAGTCACATACTACTAGGTATGACATTTTATAAAATATACATAAGCATTTGTCTTAAGATTCTCGCAAGGCTAATAGGCTTGTACTTAGCTTTTTTTTAAATTTTACTCTGGAAATTGTCATTTATCGAAAAGTATGTTTTAAGTCTAACTATGCTAGAGATAAACGAGTATTATCAAGAATAAAAGTATATTTGGTTGTTTGAACGTACTAATCTCCGTGACTTTTATTTCGAATTAAACAATTCTGTTTGTGTTGGATAGTCCATTTATCGAGGTAGATTATGAGCTGTAAAACATCACACTACGGCCAAAGGGAGTAGGTAAATAGTGGGTGATAAACTAGCTCACTTTAAGTATTGCACTAACAACAAAAAACCATTTGACATTTTTTTCCAATGTATCAGATGGTTAGTAGATTCTTACGTCAGTCATTTTACAAGTAAGGTCATATTCGTCATGCAGTTCTCATTATTTATTACTTATAACGTCTTACAGGTAATATTTATAATAACAAGTAAATAACGAATAAGAAAACCGAGGGACTTCATTGTATATATTGATGACAGTAACTCTTGTACAGTCAGCCATTGTTGATTCATAGGTATGTAGGTTTACTTTCTTAGCACTTCATATATAAAAAGTAGCAAAAATTATCTCTATATCCTTATGTCTGCTTAAATCTTTAAAACTAGAAATAGGAGTAATTATGACATAGAGTGATTGAAGATGACGGTTATGGAATAGTGGAGAAATTTAGCACCAACTTTGCACTCGTGCGAAGCTTGGGCGGGTCGCTAGTTAATAATAAATGCGATGTTTTAGATTTACAAAAACAAAATTTGACTAAGCCCTCATTGTTCAGATTAAAAATTAAATACATAATGTCTTTTTTTTAGTTTTTTGTACATCATCCAATGTCTTCTCCTGCCCTCTCCTATCGACTCTTACTGATTAGTAGGTACCTAATAGTTATTTACTTGTAAGTATATTCTTATAGGGCATGGTTTTCTAGAAAAAAATGTCTGTGTACATAATTGAGCTGGTAAATTTGTAGAAAATTATAATTATTCGAATGCGTATTTATTAATCATTGAATATCTACTTGGTACTACTATACCTATATGGCAGATACATAACATAATCCAAATACGATGGGAATATCCCACCATTTACATGGGTCACCATCGTCACCACGTAGGTAATAATAATATCTATAGAAAAAATCAACCACTAATAATTAAAAAGCAGAAAGTAACATGAAAAATACAAAGCAAACTCTATCGATAAATTTCTCAAAAGAAGATTCACGTTGATCGTCTCTCATCGTGCGCAGGCGCAGTCTCCGTGACCTCATTACTAATATGGCGCCCGCCAACGACCTCACAACGTCTGAATACATTTTGTGCTGCAAAATGTTCTAATATTCGATGATATTTATCTTTGCAAAATGTCATGCTGAGACCTAAAAAAGATTTCGGACTAAAATATGTTTATGCTAAGTTTTGGAGAGAGGTCAAATATTCAGATAATTCGTTCGGAAAGATACAAGCCTGGATCATTAGTGTTTTTATAAATGAGATCATATACACACTTTATATGAAGTGACACGGTTTTTAGACATGATTAGGCAATTCAAAATTGTATTAATGTAAATCAAACTTTTGCAAAAATACATATATTATAAAAGAGTACCACTAAGTCCTAGTTTTAGTCTAAAACATTCTTTATGTATATTAAATACGAAACCTAAATCTATAAACACTTCTTAAACAGAGTCAACCGAATGTCAAAAAATAAGCGCCATTCATACGATATTTTTAACAGCAACGTAAGTAAACGTGTTTAAATAAATATACAACAATATTATTTATACATTTTGCCGCCAAAAAAACTGTAGACTTCCTCTCTCTAGTCACACTTCTGGTCATAGTTTTTTTTTCTATCGATGTTGTAGGTTATTACGTATATTTGCTTGCCAACTGTACTGAAATAGATTTTGTTGTTTATGTCTAGATATTTTAAGAACAGATTTCATCTTGTATGTGTAGATGTATGTATACCTACTTATATATTTAATTTGATTCATATCTTTTAGGGGCTATGACATTAAAAGACAATTTAAGTAGAAGTTTCCATTATGAATTAAAAATGTCGCGTACATAATTTTGATGATTACTTGAAGTATTTCACAGCAAATATCTATAATTTCTCTAAAATTCCAATTTATTAAAACGAACTTCGTCTACAAATATGATATTTATCAAAAAGTCAATTAGTAGAATAATATAACGATGATGTAAGTGCAAATTGTCAGTTAAATACTTAATTGTGGACTGTTCTGACTAATTAATAGGTCGCCCACCATAATTATAAGTGTTAAAACCTGATGGTTTTGAACAACAACCATCAGACAGTCCGGTGACTGTCTGATGGTTGTTGTTCAAATTGTTGCAAATTTGAACACTGAGTAACGGCTCTACAAATAAATTCGAAATTGTTAGTTACAGCTTTCATTATAAAAGCCGATACTAATAACGGATATTATTCAAATATTTTATCTTTTCCCCGCGACTTCCTTCAACTTGGACAGTGACTTCCAGCAGATTCTTGGTTTTACCCACATAGCGTCCGATCTTGCGGAATTTCTGGTAATTTCCGGCTACGGCAGGATTTTCAGGATAAAAACCAACCTATGTCCTTTCTCGAGTTCCATAATCAGTTTACACCAAATTTCACACAAATCGGTTCAGTAGTTTAGGCGCGAAGAAAAGACAGATCATTTATAATATTAGTTTGAATTTGGATTCGTTTATATGATTTTCAACTACTGGCTGTGTCAAATTGTAAGTAATTCCAGTCCATGATATTGAACTTGTGGATAGACAGATATCCAAGTATCGCTACACCATGGCAATTATCTGGTACATAACGGAAGTTGTACATTAAAAAAAAGTCAATGATTATTTTTACCGTTTTCACAAAGATTAGCATTTCTGCTTATCTCTAATTCTATTGTCGAACTATTTGATTTTATACTTCCTACGGCATTTGTAAATGCCAGTTGATTATGTGAGTGTAGTTTGGTTAGTTCTTGTTTTAATTTGGTTCACTGTTCACTATATACGAAACACCTACAAGGTAAAGACGCCGAATTGTTTTTTTTCGAAAATGTGTTAACGAAGTAATTAAAAAAAAAAAAAAAAAATACTAGCGTAACGCCCCCGCTTCGCATGGTAGGGTAACTATCTTGCAAACAACGAAAGGGACACTTTTCCTATTACTTTTCTAATATTTTCTTTGATAAGAACCTTCTCGGGAAAATGATAAATATAACGAAAAAGTATTGGTAAAATTGGTCAAGGTGTTGTTGAGTTTTGCGCATACCAAAACATTTTGCAATTAATTTATTATAGATCATACCTATATTAGATATGTATGTATTAGATCTGTGTCGAATTAATTAAACAGTCTTTGGTCTAATTTCTAATTAACCACTGCAATTGAATTTGAATAATAATATAAGCAAGTATTCTAATAAGTACCAGACGTATCCTGGCCTGAAACCAACAGCTTAATGACGACCTGACTTAAAAAAATGTCCCTTGATCATTGTCCAGATCGACCATGACATAAGTATTTTCATTTATCCTTAATTATTCTCATAAAACCTCCTTTAAGGTATTCTGTATACCTCAATAACGTCACAAAAGAGGTCAATGTTATTAAAACATTGTTTTTTCCCTCAAACATGTGCTCATGACTGAATTCTGCGTAAGTGTATCGTTCTCCTTGACACAGTGCGCGGGCGCAGCGCGTTGTGTCAGCGCTTTTAATGTAACGTGATTGTGTATGTGTGTGTATGATCGATACCATTACGCATGCGTGGGTGTAAATGAGTGTGTTTTACGTGAAGACTACCAGATTATTGTTATAGACTTATTCAGCGCTTGAGTAGGTAAAGAAAAAGTCTTTCATTCATTGTTTTTACTAGATAGCTAATTAACATGACATGTGTATTTTTCTATTTTTCTAGTAACTTTTCAAGAAATAAGTATACTATTTGACGTATAAATTGTCGGAAAGTTGTCGATTTTGAGAATGACAATGAGAATATTTTTCAAGTACATATTTAACTAGCAATAAATTCAAATTCAAATTCAAATTCTTTATATGCATGTTAAGGTGGGTACAAGGATCTTAAATTAAAATAGCAGGCACAGCTTAACGACCTTTTTCAGGCGTTGCAAAGAGGGCTATTACTAGCTTATAAAATAATATTAAATTACTTAATTTACATCACATTGTATAAAAGAGAAAAAAAAAACAAAAAAGTTAAGAATTAGATAACTAAAAAAAAAAAATAAGTTGTTAGTTGAATGAAAATAATGTTTACAATGACTTCCAGAATGAATCTGTTTTTTATTTTCAGTTCAAAAAAATAAATTAAAACCAAGTCTATCTGCATACATTTATCAAAAACCCATTCACAACATTAATTACAAAGTTTCAACATGTTATCTTGTAAAAGTTTACAGGAAAGTAATTGCTACCATTGGACAGTGATCCAATATCGCGTTAATTCGTCAATATTATTTAAATTATCACATGTTTTAAATGAGAGCAGAAAATACTTATTAATTACTCGGATCTGGACAGAAAACAGCACATCAAGATATTCGAAAAAAAAAAATTATGCATTGAACTTTCAATTTAATGACAGACGAAGAAGGATGGAAACCGATTACAGAATTCTGCTCAATTGGTATAGCTTTACATGCTGGTGGAACTTATAAACATCGTAATAATTAAATGTCACAAATGGGTATGAATATAATCAATAAGCCGATTAAATGTTGCGAAATTTTGATCTGATTTTTTTCACTTTCACTTTTGAGTATGTGCCCTTTTGCGTGGGTTTTGAATGTGATTATGCTTGGGTGATAGAATTATGAAATGCCTGATTGGTGTTAATGGTCGAGAAGTCTTAAATACTTCTTTCACATGGGTTCTTAGCTGCAGTATCTGGAATTTAAAATAAAACTTAGTATTGACAGGATTCATTCGATGATGGATTAATACACAGAGACTGGAAAACAAATTGGTAGATTACATAATGATGACATTTTTTTTAATAGCCTATCGTGTGTCCCACTGCTGGGCAAAGGCCTCCTCTTTTTCCTTCCAAATTTCTCTGTCTAGAGCGATCTTCGGCCAAGTTTGCCCCGCGAACATGATCAGATCGTCACACCACCTTCGCCGTGGTCGACCTCGACGACGTCGACCTCCTTCTGGTGTCCAGTGAGTGACTATCTTCGCCCATCTGTCCGAGTGCATTCGTGCGACGTGACCAGCCCACTCCCACTTCAGCCTGGCTGTTTTTTCTCCGACATCTGCTATTTGACATGATGACATATAGACAGATATTATTAGAAATTATATAAGTCCAGGTTTCCTCACGATGTTTACCTTCGTCAGTGGTGTCTAAATAATCATAGAAAATACATATAACTCGGAAAAAGTCACATTTGTACTTGCCGAGTTTCGAACCCTCACGCATGAGAAGCGGGCTCCTTATCATCCAAGCCACCACGAAATTTTTTATTTTTGGAATTGTAGTGTACCTCTAACTCTGTCCACCTCTAGATTGGATCAGTAGTTTTTATGTGAATCAGTAACAAACACCTATCCATACTTATAAACTTTCGCGTTTAAAATATTAAATAAAACCCACTTATATCGTTCGATTAATTTACCGGTGAGTGTTAACCGGTTTTAATATAAATAGTAGATTAGTAATGATATTTATCATCAGGTTATGTCATCGTTTACTGATTCAAGGTGGGTGTCGCGTCATTGCTGACTGTTGAATGACTGTTCGAGGAAGTCAACATAGTCTGCTTGACTGTTTACTTTATACGGTAAATTAGTTGGCGATTGATTTTTGTGAATGATTAATGATTGATGAATGAATGAATGAATTGATATTTATGTAAGTAGGTCGTACGTTGGTATTTCTGATCGGTTTTGTTTTTCTAAGTTTTAAGCAAGCGTGTGGTTCTTTACACATGGACCTCCCTTTCTGGTTCTCTTTATTAATCTTGGGGTATTGAGCCATACAGTTACGCCAACCCCATCTAAGGTTCTTTCTACTTCTTCTACTAGGGGGTTTCAGAATCTTACTGACTAAAAACCACCCCGTTTCTTCTCCTGCTCCAGGCTGGAGATACATTATTAGCCTTGCACCCGTAATAAGAATTAAAATTGAATGAGAGAGAATCATCGATAAGGTATCTTCCTATCATACTTAGACTTTTACTAAATACATCTCCCTGGTATGGTTGAAAAGAGGGCTTCAGTGCATTAAGCTTTTAAAAAGAACTAACTTTAGTTATACTTACTATAAGTTACATGTTTTTGGAGTGCAGGCCTGTTGCCAAACAGAAGAAACTATTTCAGATTCTATGCAACTAGCAAATAGAAAGGCACAGTTCGCTAATCATAGATAAAACGACACAATACAAATCCTAAACACGATTACAATATAATTTATTTTAATAACTAATATTTTTATTATTAGTTATATGTATAGGTAGTATTCAAACAATAAGTTGACACAAAGAAAACATCAATAAAATAAAATTTACAACGGAACTAAAGTACCTACTCACTCGTTTCCGAATCGAGTAAGTACTTACTTACTACTTACTTCCTATGGATGTCTCACGAAAAGCGATAGGGCTGTCACGGTAGTAATATTTTATGATTATGTACGTTTAAAAATTTCGAAGTCATCAAAGGTGTTTAGCCAAATAAGCGTGGTGGGGCACGAACTCGTAATTCCTATAGTTACGTGAGCTCCTTGAGCGGCACCGATTGCTTACCCTCAGGTTATCAGAAGGATTTGTTTTTTTTTTTTGATTCGCGCTTGACCGCTATCTCACCTGATGGATATAAACAAGTACGGCGGGGACACACATGTTTCTTCAATAATATCTGACTGCAAAGTGCTTCAATTGATTCGTTTCCTACTCTACTACTACTTTATTAAAAAAGTCATTGCCGTCATCATATTAGTCACAAGAATTCATTCTGCAGCACAAATATACTCCCCCAACGACTTCCAGCTTCGTTGGTTGAAAGCGTCTCTCAGTCTAGCAGCTTCCAGCAATTCGGAGATTACAATTAACATGCTAATATTACATAGATGGCAGGAAAAAAGACCTTCAACATTACAAAAAGACCAATAATAGTTTATTAGGGTTCTTTGTTTAAAATTTCGTCCCTAACTTCCGACTGTCACGTGGCAACCTTTACTCTAAAACAAGCGACCGGATACAATGGTGACCGAGAACTGCCTAGATGTGGCGCCCGCTCACCAAGTGCAGCCTTTGTATGCGCGTGCGCACCCGACCGCCGGATGCCCCGCCATTAGCCGGAAACGACGTCACATTAAATTGTAATTGTTATTTAAATGCAATCAGTAGGCTTTAGCGCTTGTGAATGCGATTATTATGCGAAAGAGGTGTTTAGGCAAATGTTATGTTTGCTGAATTAATATACTATACCGGTAATTACTTAGAAATAACTTTGAATGAACGGGATGCGCATTCCTGTCTGTCGCAGGGAAAATGTACTTAGTTTTTTTCATCCAAACCACGCCACCTGTCTTCTTCGCACAGAATCTTTCTTTTATATTCTCTCTTCTCCTCTTCTCTTATATTCTTACCACTCTTTCTGCCTTTTTTATTAAACTTAAACCTATGTAAATTTTTGTGACCAGTCTTAAATTGATTTAATTTAGATCGTATAGAATAGAAGATTAATTTTGGCATTATATCTAATACGAATAATAAATGCTCTACAGTTCGTAGTTGGCCCTGAATGCAACCAGTTTGTGCTAAACGTCATTATTTAATGCAAATTGACTCCTATTTGACTTTCAATCTCTAAATTAAGTGAGAGGACATGTTTGAACTTGTAGATTAGATGTTTTAGTTCATTGACATTTCTAAATAGACGCTTGCACTATGTTATAACTTTTAATCCTTGATGGTAGACTTTATTTGAGGAGGGAAGATAATTAAATAGCTTCTCTCATCTACGACGGTATGCTGAGAGGGAGTGTATGGAGACTCTTCCTGACTAACCCCCCTCCATCCCCGTTACATCTGCTCTAGGCCGAGGCTGTGGTACTTGATTAGGCTGCACGCACGACCCTGGCTACCCAGAAGATAGGATAAGGAGTAGACACACGGCAGGGACACACATTTTTCATCAGTAATATCTGACTGCAAAGCGCTTCAATTGATTCGATTCCTACACGGAACAACTGTTTATGAGATCCAAAAACTATTAATCCGGGCCCAGGTGTCATGTGTGTGAAATTGTTGCTATGTTTATTTTTTTTATTAAATACATTTACGACAATAGACAGAAAATACTAGCGTTTAATAAAAAACCAATTATACTTTGCTCCAAACTGGAAATCGAAGCGGAGATCGCTTGCACCGCATCCGCAGTCAATCTTGCAAACACTAGCCCAACGAGGCAGACAGAAAGACCTACATATATGTATATACCTACTAGTAATAAAAACAAACACGAAATCTAGCTGTTGTCTAACCTAACGCTATTTATGTAAACTGGATTCATTGTTTAAACAAAAAGCAAAGATCAAACAAAGTCAGGTGAAGTAATTAGCTATGCACTCAAAGTAGGACAAGTCGAGTGAATAGATAACGTTATCACATACATTGAACTTACAATTGAAACGGTCGGCTAGTTGAATATTAATTAGTCCAATTACTAATCTATCGCTAAGCGTGTATTATCAGTAGTTTTATGTATCTTGTATACAGTTTTAGTGTTATGTAAACTTCATGTTATTAAATATAAAGGATTAAACTGTTATTTATTTCGACTCGGATGACATTTAAATTTTAAAGTTTACAAATTTACATATATTAATGTTTGTTCTTTCCTTTCACGGGACCACAGGGTCCCGGACCTTTGGAAGGCATACGAGGAGCCGAAGCCAACTCGCAGAGGCTCGTTGAACAATTTTAATCTAAATGTGATGGGACATCAGCCTGCAATTATCCCTGTATGCACTATATAAGTGCACCCAAGGACAATGCCCGGTTGATGCAAGACTATTGTGAAATGTGGTAAAAATTGATAGGGTTATGAATATGGGTTGCTATGGACTGGTGGATATGATAACTATGGAAATACTATGGCCCCTGCCCCTGACCAATATTGATACATACGGATAAACAGGCAGGGGGTGACTGGCAAACTCAATTAATGGGCCCCCGGAAACGGCCGCTAGCATGTAGCGACACGGAGGCAACATACGTTGAGCTGCTTGGGGAAGGAGAGGCATCCCACGGCTATCAGAGCAATCCCGGAAGTACGGTCAAGACCCCTACCAGCACCTTACTGAGATACATCCTTCCCCCGAGTCTCCTTCAACTCCTACTCTTGCGAATCTCCACTCAAGCCAGCCAATTAAGGCAAGAATGAGGTAGGAGGGCTTGTTCTTCATCAGTGTAATAATTATTAATAAATTATAAACCATAAATTGCTCAGGGCCTGTGTGCGAAGTTTTTTTTTTTAATTTTTTTTATATAAACGTTGCCCCACACTAGGATTTTCTCCTGTGTCGTGGGTGCGGTTACAAACATACAATTTCACATTCACATGACACCCAGACCCGGAACAACAATTTGGGGGTCACCAAAGAGTTCTTCCGTGCGGGAATCGAACCCGCGATACGTCGCATGGCAGCCAGTTGCCCAGCCACCGCACCAACCGTGAAGTTTATGTGAAATTGTATCCGCTTTAAAAAAAATGATCAAATTATAAAAGGACTCTTTAAAGTTCGATAAATATATTAGGTAAGTACACATGTTTGCAAAATGTAGCTCTTTGAATTTATATTTGAACGAAGAATACATGACTAAGGGCTGAATTTTCAATGGTTAGATAAAAGTTACCCGGGGAATAATTATGATGCTGTCGCATCAGAATGTTTGTATAAGACAGTGACAGCAACAATTTTATTCCTCCGATAATTTATCTGACAATTGAAAAATCTGCCCAAAATCAAAAAATACCTAACAAAATCAAGTTGTCAGAAAAATCTTGACATCGGAAAATGCAGTTTTTATACCGAAAGTTTAGGATTTTCAAAACTGGAAATGGATTAATGCATTTACGGAGTTAGTTCTAAGTCTGCATTTAGGAGGCTTATTGAAACTTATAAGAAGACTGAAGAATGGTACTTTCTACCACATAACTGATAATAAATACATATTCTATAAGTCAAACAAAGCCACAACTAAAACTAGTTTAGATAAATGTTCATCTGAATCAGATGAGACGGGAAGCTGACCGAGAAAAAACAGAATGATTGATGGAATGTTCAAACATCATGTTCACGTCAGCTCAGGAAGTTTGTGACGTGGACGGCAGACGTTGCCGTGTCGGGAATCGAAGCGAGACGCCGCGGGAGATCGCCGTGGATGTCTGTGAATGAGAGACGTTCTGGAATGATGACGTGTGGAAGCTGGTATGTGTGATTCTGGGCTCAAGGATAACTGTTGTTTTTAGCTTTGAATTTTGGACTAGTTATAAGGTTATTTTATGAGAGAAAATTACATACTTATTCCAATTTTAATAACATCCGAAATTCCAAATCCAAGCTTATATTATATGCGAAAGTTACTCTGTCTGTCTGTCTTTTCTTCACGCCTAAACTAGTGAACAGATTTCTGTGAAGTTTGGTACAGACGTAGTTTGGAACTCGAGAAAGGACATAGAATAGTTTTTATACCAAAAATCTGAAAAAAGTCACTATTCCACGCGAACGGAGTCGCAGGCAAAAGCTAGCTACTAATATTTTCAGAAACATTCCTTTTAAATGCAACGAAAAAGTTCTTTCAGCATTAAAATATGGACTTTATAACACTCAGGTATTTAGGTATAATTTTCCCTAACAGCCATCACCCCATCAGTTAATTAAGAGTTCGGTATACAAAGAGCTATGTCGACTAACAGTATCGTCATAAGTCACGCAAACAATTTGGGATTTTCAGTGACGAATCAATGACTAGTTTAAAAGAAAATATTTTACCGTTAGGCACGCATAACGCACATCAAGATATACGTAACCAGTTTTACTTGGTCTTGCTGTGTATGATGTATCCTTACATTCAAAGTTCGGTTTATACTGGTTTCGCACAGCTTAAGAAGTAGTTTGTCCGTAACAATTGTTTGGTTATTAATTTTCCTTGTTCAATTCAATGATTGTTATTGACGTGGAATAATGACTAAACTTATTCATTCATTGTTTTGTAGTAGGTTTTATTTTACTATAGATACCTCAACAATTAGCAGAGAAATCTACATATTTTGTCCTGTGATTAATTAACTTATTCTAAGTTTAATTATTCTTATTTCTTTTCTGGTCAGCGGGTAGTATAAACTAGTAGTAGTTATAGATCGGTCGATTATACTAATTTTACTTAACCTAGTTTCGAGGACTCTGCTGCCGTTTCTTGATTCCTATCCTGTTTTAAACGTCTTTGCAGACAATTTTACAACAGTAAGTAATATATCCAAAAAAACGAAATGAACATTATGATGAAAGAATTCCGATGCCAAAAACCTAATAAATTCTTACCACAAGTTTCTACTACAACACTCAAATAGCCAATAGTACACTCCAAAGTTTAAATATCGAACAGCCGCTACAATTAAGGCAGTGACCATATGGCGGGCGTGCGCGTGGGCATCGTGACGTCACACTCCATTCACCGCCAACTACGGTGCGCGCTTTATTTGGTCCGGAAAATTAGTATGACGATTATGTCGTAGGCTTTTGTATTATGTAGATCATGTAGGAAAAAAATATGTTACAGGCTTGTTGGTTCCTGTAGGTATACTTAAAAGAGATCTATTGAAAAGAATCACTTACCTTATAGGTGCTGATAATAACCAATGGGATGGTTTTAGTCAGGTAAAAATCCGACGCACCCTAGTCCAGATAAAGGCTCCTTTGGAACTTAATCATCAATTCAATCATCATCAATCAAGCGGCACAGCAAAAGCAATTAATTACCTACCACAGCTTCATAGGAAAAGTCGTGAAACAACCACAGCGTTGTGTTTTGCCTTGTGAGGGAGATTACTGGAGACCTTATCCTTCTCATGCCTCTATACCTGTCCCATCCCAAAATCCCCAAAACTCCTTATCAACAAAAGGAGAGGCTGTTGTAGATTGCTTTTCATTAGGTAATAAGTTTTCTCGTTTGCCGCTAAGACGCTTAAAAACAAATATGGTTTTGCATACCACTGTCCATTATCAATAATGTTAATGTAGAAAGAAACTAGCTTTTGCCCGCGACTCCCTTCGCGTGGAATAGTGAGTTCCTGCAGATTTTTGGTAAAAAAAATCATCCTATGTCCTTTCTCGTGTTCTAAACTACCAAATTTCACTGAAATCGGTTCAGTTTAGGCGTAAAGAAAATACAGTCAGAGTTACTTTCGCATTTATAATATTAGTATAGATAATAGTTAGCTGTCTATCTGTATTATGTGCCCAGTAAAGTGTAGTGTAAACTAATTAATATTCCAATACTCAACGTTTAGTAGAGCGACATATGGTACAGCCACGGTTCGGTTTTTTATTTCAATACGTGGGTTGCCTTTTTATCAATGGCTACGCAAAAAAATGTTTGTAAGTAGCTTACGAAGTTGTAATTACAAGTTGATATCTGACCTTATGATAACAATTTTGTTTAGTTTTTGTTAGTATGTGATAACGCTAAGCAATCAATAATTAGTTTCTTACCATTATTGATACACTACTGTAGGTAATTCTGTACTTCGAATGCACGGTTGGTGCGGTGGCTGGGCAACTGGTTGTCACTGGTGTCGCGGGTTCGGTTCCCGCACGGAACAACTCTTTGAGTGATCCACAAGCTGTTCCACACGACACAGAAGAAAATCATAGTGTAGGGCAACGTTTAAAAAAATAATTAGAAATTAGGAGAAAGACAATAAGAATTTTTCTTTCAAATGTCATTAACGTTACCAAATTTTTTTTTCTTTGATAACCCGTATGTTAATGAGTTGATTGATTTAGGTATATTTTTATGCATTCGTTTTTTTCTAGTTTTGGTTTTACAAGTAATATTTTTTCAGTGTGTAGGTTTTAGTAGTATCTAGTATTATGATAATAAAAAAATGCAATTGCGATTGATTTTAAACAGTAAGATATTAGGTAAGCATACAGAATGACAAGACAATTCTAGCTATTTTTAATTACTAGGTAACTTAACCTCCGTGGTTTTAGAGGTTACTCTGACACATTAAGTTAACAGAGAAGCTAAGTAAGCGCGTTTCTTTTCGAAACGTGATCAAATGTACTTATGAATCATTTCGTCGCCGTGATTCATAATGTGTATAAAAAGTTGATTATGTAGTTAGCAGGGACGAATGGACGCCCACGTTTATAATAAAAACTTTACATAATATAAAAATATTTGCTTGGTTGCTGAAGAGTTGTTAATGCGACTGTTTAGTCGCTAAAAGGAGGTCAGATATCGGGGCGTGGGTCTTAGAAAGTAATAGATTTTTTGGTTTCCGAAATTATTTAGTGTCTTAGGTACATTCAGGTAATATAACAATAGCGGTTACTATTATGATAATTATGTGCTTCTATCTAAGTAAGGCAATGAGCTGATAATAAAATAAGTGATATTATGTTGCGTTTCTGATTGTCTGTCGTCTTTGTCTGACACCCGGTTTCTGAAAGGCTGTCAACGCTAGAAAATCTCCTGTCAAGTCATCTGATTGGTAGTTGATAATTCAGTCAACCAATCAGATGACTTGACAAGAGATTAAATTGATTTTAACATTGATCGGCCTTTCGGAAACCGGGTGTGAGTCTGCCGAATGTAACGTGTCTTAATTGAAAGTCAAAGTCAAAATCATTTATTCCAACTAGACCATAAACAGGTAGGTAGATACTTTTGAAACGTCAAAATATAATATTATTATAGTCTGTCAGTCATTTAGACATTCAAACGGAGAAAAACGAGCAAGAAACTTCATCGTTACTCTTTAACATTTGTTAGTTATTTATTAGTTAGTTAGTTTTTTTTTGTGAGGGGAAAATCATCAAATGACTTCTTTCGCCCAGGGCCCGGCGGGAGGGAGTGTCAGACTCTTACTGACTAAAAACCCCCCTGTTCCTTCTCCTGCTCTGGGCCGAGGTCGCGGTGCCTCTTTGCGCTTACCCCGCAACCCCGGCTGAACATCAGCCCTTTAGGGCCCCGTCTGTGGTGGTCTATTGGCTCTTTGAGGCGCGCGCGGAACGCTACGCGCCGTACGCTCGGGCCTGGTTCTGGTCGGGCGGCGAGCTACCCTTACTCGCGGACCCGTGCTTACGGTGGCCGAGATCGTCCCTCGATCCCCGACACCCGTAGTGTCGCCAGATTAGTTAGTTAGTTATTATTACATTCTGAGATAATTAGACCATTAAACTTAGTTTTGAATGTATTACAGTTTTAAATTCTCTTGATATGATATCACTATATCCACACAGTGTTGTTAAGTGTTCGTGGTATAAGTAGAGTTATGTTATTAAGTAATGTTTCACCTACGATGGCGTTCCTAGAATGTCGACGGTGACTGTATTCGGTGCGCCTACGCATGACATATGGCGGGCAGTGTAAACAACGGATCTATTGTGCACAACTGTTTTGTTTATTGTAGGTTATTGTAGGAAGGAATTTGAGAATGTTATTTGTATGTATAAATCATTACATTTATTATTTCCTTAATTGATATACGTAATTGGTTTTTAAAGAATGTGGCCGCAAATATAATAGATACGAATCTCCTAATGCTAAGCAAGTTACGTCGCCCCTGCACACTAGCGACACCATAGAAAAAAATGCGTAGGCCTTTTTGGGGTGAGATATAGGGATACAGGGATGAGGGTTGGATTGAGTTAGGGTCTTCGGTAACTTCAATCAAACGATGAAACACCACCAAGCGTTGTTTTACGCCGATTTCCTGTGAGGCGTTGTATCACTCCGGTCGAGCTGGCTCACTTGTAGCATGACTCTTCCACATATATTTACTTTTAACTGGTTTTTATGTAGGTTCTTATTGATTTCTATATATACTTTAGAACATTGCAAAATACCTACACTTAATAAATAATACCTTCAAAAAACAAATTGTAGCCATTTTTTAATTGTAAGTGAGTAAATCTACTTCTCACGCTTCCGGTGGTCCATGCGCCGAAGTGAAACCAGACCGGCGCAGGCGCAAGTAACTCTATACTAGAAAGATTTACGACCGAATTGACCCTAGTACCGTTCACTGACGTTATAGACCATGTTAGATGAAATTAATTGTAGCTAATCTTTGTTTTATTATTATTTATAACAGTTGTTATATTTTTGAAGTGTAGAGTTTTGTTACATTTGTGTTTCGTCATATGTAAGTATGTATGTTGATTAATTATGTTATGTTAGGTGTTGAAAATTACCCTGTTTTAGTGATTCATTGCTTCGTTGTTGGAGACGTAGTTTTTAGGGAAAAATCATCAAATGACTCCTCTTGCCTTATAGCCTTTGTGTGGTGAGAGGGAGTGTCAGACTCTTAATGACTAAAAGCTAACTTGTTCCTTCTACACTGCGCCGTGGGGCCGCGGTACGTTGTTGTGCTTGACCCACAACAACGGCTGATTGTGTTTACAACGGGGTTACTCTGTTTTTAATATCTGAATCGTGCAAGGACTTGCTGGAATTTTTGATTTTCGAAATATTCGGTCCTTATTAATGTCTATTAGTTATCTAGGGCTATGTACTACATATGGTATTCGATAACATTCTGATAATATGATAAATGCGATTTTTTTATGTGATAGGTCGGCAAACGAGCTTACGCATTACCTGATGGTGAGCAATCAGCGCCACCCATGAACATCCGCAACGACGGAGGAGTTACGAGTGTGTTGCCGACCTTTTGGGGATTAGCGATTTGGAGATTTTGTGATTTGGGTAGGGGAAGGATTGGGCCTTATTGGTTGGATGTTTGTTACTCTTTTACATAAAATCAACATAATGGATCTGAATAGAATTCGGCACAGAGATAGATTATAGTCAGGAATAACACAAAGACTACTCATTACCCTGATACTAGCAGAAACTAATTAATATTTAACTAGCTTCATATACCTACATATCTCTGTTATAATATCAGCTCTGCTCTGCATATAAACGGCTCGAGGAATTCGTGATAAAAACATCTCTGAATCCTTTGAAGTAACATTTTTTTGTTTTATCAAACACTGAAACGGAATTAGAGTTCATTTATTCAGTTTATGTAAAAATATAAAATTCGCTTCCCATAAAAGAGATAAGAGATAAGAGATCATTGACATACAAATGTTTTGAGTGCAAAACCTAAAGTAATTTAGCACCGGTATTATCATTGCGACGTTTTTATATGTTTTTTTTTGTAGGGAAAAAATCATATAATGACTACTCTTCGCTTGAGTGGGGTGAGAGGGAGTGTCAGACTCTTACCGAGTAAATACCTCCTTGTTCCTTCTCCTGCTCCAGAAGACTGTAAGGTTCAACTCATAGCGGAACCTAATCCATTAACAATCAAATTTCGCCACTCGTGGACCCCATGGGCGGCGCTGATTGCTTGCCATCAGGCAATCCGTCTGCTCGTTTCCTGACCTATAACATCTTAATACCAAGGGGGTTACTACATGATCGTTGTCGGCCTCTTCTTGGTTATAAAGGATTTAAGATTACGGGATTTGAGAATTGAGAATAGGGCGGCGGAATCACACGGCGAAACAACGCTGTAATTGTTTCACGCCAGTTTTCTGTGAGGCCTTAGTATCACTCCAGTCGAACTGGCCCATTTGTGCCGAAGCTTCTCTCGCCCACACTTACACAACGTTGTGGTTGTTTCACGCCGGTTTTCTGTGAGTCCGTGTGACACTCTGGTCTTGCTGGCCCCTTCGTGCCGAAGCATGGATCTCCTACACTTTCATACTCGTATGAGTTCAATTGTTAGTCAGTGCGCTAATAGACTACATTCATAAACTCATCTGTTTCACCTCGGTCTAAATCAAAGAGTATTTTGGTTGATTACGTTACTGCCAGCACTGTGTTGCGTAAGTGGCCGTGAACGTTAATAATTGTGATATACATACTAGTGAATATATGTATGTATATGTGTTTGTTTTTGTGTAAACATAGTCTGGGCTAGAGGTGGAAATAGTACGCGTGCATTCCGATCCGTGCGGCCGACGAATACGTTTCTTAGGTTTTTTTTGCTCAATAATTCTTTAAGTAAATATGTATGACAAATTTTAGTATTAATTCGATTTAAATGGATCTTGGAAATATTATTTTGCGACTTTTTAACTCTTATTGTAATGTTTCGGTAAATTAAAGAAAGAACAAAGATAATAATTAATTTATTTTTGTAAATAAGCTATAAATAGTACTTGAACAAATCACCTTATATTGTATGAAGTCGATGGTAAATGGGTTTCCACCCATTGCATAATTAATATCAAAGAATTACCTAGAGAAGAAATTGTTTAACTGTGTACTTTATTGAGACTAATTGAGCCTTAGTCAACACGTAAGTCTGCGCGGGTCTGCTGGCCATGAGGTAGTTCGGCTCAGTGTGGGAGAGCCATGCTTCAGCACAAATGGGTCTGCCCGACACGAATGATACCACGGCCTCATAGAAAACCGGCGTGAAACAACAACAGCGTTGTGTTTCGCCGTGAAAGTGAGGTTACCGGAGGCACACCCCTTATCCGCCCCAATCCCTCCCCAATCCCAAAATCTCCAAAACCCTAATCTTCAAAAGGATGGCAAAGCGCTCGTAACTCCTCTGTTATTATGGGTTGGACACCCAATTTGCTCAAACCAAATTTGCTCGTTTCCCACTGGGGCCGATGTCACCACCTAAATCAAGTTCATATCCAATTCTTTACCAAGATCTCGCTTAAGAAGACTAGTTTTTCCAGCAATACTTAGTTTCGCACAGACATTGCCACCTTTCCCTGTACCGCTAGTTTCCGATGCGCAGGCGCCGTTTAGCGTTAACGTGGTAAACAGCACTCTTTGTCTATTATGGTCGTGTTATGAATATCGCTGTCTGTTTGTTCATATGATCGGAGTACTTTCTATTTTATGGTAGACACGCTGTACTTTACACTTTCGTTCTTTTTTTGGGGTTACAAAGAAAGTTTTCACTGTGAAGTGTATTTTATTTGAAAAGTGTGAATTATACTATAAATTTCTTTTTAATAGTTTTATTCTGTATTTGTCTGATGTTCTATATTTTCGTAATACCTAGTTAAATAAGGAAATGTGCTGGGTATCAATTTTATTGTATTTTACCTGCGTAGTTACTATGAAAAACCAGCTGTAGAATAAGTATTGTAATAATATATTCAATACACACCCATAATTTTCATAAAATGTATTCGATACAACAACATTTATTGCGAAAAGGCAATTCAATTTAAATAAGTCACGACACTAAAATAATAATTTGTTTTATATGAATATTAATAATTATAAATATTTACATCAATTTCTATTGTTACACTGTGCTAGAGTTATCCAACTTTATTTTCACTTCCTATCCAAAGTTTACGACCCGGAAACAAAAGCTAACCTCACTTAAACATTCATTGTGTGCACAATCGTAAAACGGATCTAAAACGTCGAATACCGGGCACGTGCGCGTGCGCATCTCACGCGCTAATGCCCGTAGTAAGGCAGGAGGGGTGAGGGGGCACAGGTGTTGAATGATTTAATTAAAAACTTAACAGAAATACACCTCCGACGAGTCTGTTAACGGTTAGTATAATTAAGCACCCTTCCTGCTTAACCACGATAAAAATAGATTAATTATACGGTGAGAAGGGAACGTAGTTTCGGAACAGCAATTATGGATTTGTTAATATTAATTATATTTGAATCGGGACGCGAAAATTTTTGGTTTGATATAATTCTAGTTGCAATTTATTTTTAAAATAATCTTATTTTGAAATCCTATATCTACTGTTAGGACAATAAACCCTTAAACTCTTCCTTAGTAATGATTTTGTATTCCTAAGTAACAATTAAAGTTTCTAATTTTAAAGGACGGCGGTTAGAGCAGTTTATGTTATTCTTCATCTTCATCTTTTCGTAGAAAAAGTTATGAAATGTTGTGTTTATAACTGTGTGTGTACCTATGTAATTTATAAAATTAATTGTCATTAGCAGAAAACAATAGTAACCTAGATAAATAGGCAAATAAGTCATTTGTAAATATTTTTGCTAGCGTTTTGTTTACAAATCTAATTGTATACATCGATATGCTTCGGTAATTTCATTACGTAAAGTTGCGTAATCATGATATAGAAATTATATTTTGTAAATACTTCACTTGAGTAAACATGTTATCAGCCTGATTCCGTTCACATGACTGCTGGACATATGCCTCTTTTGTCAGGTGAAAATCATCAAATGCCCAGGGTAAGGCGAGAGAGAATGTCAGACTCTTTCTGACTAAAAACCCCCCATTAGTTTACCTGCTCTGGGCCGAGGCTGCGGTGCCTCATTGCGCTTAACCCGCAACCCCGGCTGAACATCAGCTCTATAGGGCCCCGTCTGTGGTGGTCTATTGGCTCTTTGAGGCGCAAAAATTCTATTGGCGCTTACATACAGTGACCGGAGATCATCTCTCACCTGCCAACTACCCTGGGGATATCGTCAGCTCACCTAGCTGGAGGACGCCCTAAACTATGTTTTCGGTAAACATATATAAATTGGAAAACATATTTTTTGGAGGTCCTTGGTGCCTGGTGCAAATAAATAGTTTTTCTTTCTTTTCTCTCAGCAGTTTTAAATACTAGTTAAACGTGTTAGATTGATTCAGATATTTTGTTTTGAAATAAACGTTCCACCAGCTTTGATTTTATTATTAGTGCGTTCGAACTAGAGTTGAAAACAACAAAACTTACAAAACCGATTTTCTTTCTTTTCAAGTTACCACAACTAAAACTTACAAGGAGATTACAAAATAAAAAAAAAACAATATACTTAATCCTACTTCAAAAGTTAAGTATACAGTAGTAAGAGCAACCAAGGTTTTAACCAATTTGCATAATCTCAGGTTCTCACGTAACTTAAGTAATAGTTAAGTTAATAAAGATTAATTGCTTGTTTATGCACATATGTAAGTAAGCGAGTAACTTCAAGTTACATCGTAAAATATAACTTGAGGTGAGAGGTGGTTTCTTTATGGGATACTAGCTACTCTAGCGCGATTTCGGCGGCTGCTCGGCTCCATTTGATCGTAGCGTGATGTTTTATAGCCTATTAGCAATATTGTATTCAGGAATATTGTAGCTATCTATCAGTCAAGGAATTTTGGCAATTCGTCCAGCGGTTCCAAAGATTACCCCCTACATACAAACTTAGAAACTTAAATACCAAACGTGCGATCTTAATAACCTGTTTGAGTAAATATCTTCACAAGAGTCTAAGTGTGGGAGAGCCATGCTTTAGCGCGAATGGGTCGGCTCGAACGGAGTGACACCACCGCCTTACAGAAAACCGGCGTGAAACAACCACAGCGTTGTGTTTCGCCGTGTGAGTGAGGTTACCGGAGGCCCAATCCTTCCCCTACCCCATCCCTTCACAATCCTAAAAGGCCGGTAAAGCACTCGTAACTCCTTTGGTGTTGCGGTTATCCATGGGCGGCGCCCATTGCTTACCATCAGGTAATCCATAAGCTCATAAAAAAAATAGATCGGCAGTCGGATACTTTAACTATATTCATATTGAATTATTTGACGTTCAAAAGTAGCCTATAGTGGTTTGGTTGAAAGAAATGATTATATAGTAATTTTTGTTTTGTTTTTCATACATAACTTCACGCCGGATTTTGTGTTAGAAGAGCAAGCAGAAATGTATCTATTAGCTGTTACAAGGTTTAATACATGAGATTATAGTTCGAGCCGCTAAAGCGGATTATCTAGGATTGCAGTTAGCTGACAATGTGGTTTTGTTAATAATCGACATTATTATTTATGTTAAAATATAAGTAAGTAAGTTCATTGTACCTACTTACAAAAAACATCTACATTGTAACGAATTTTAAATAAGGAGGAGTTATTCTTATTCGACACTTGCATTTATTACAAGAAATTTTTGGATTCTGTTTTATTATAAAGAATTAAGACTTAATTGACTTGACAAAAGAATTTGGCGAAAAACATTAAACTATTAAGTAGGCTAAATTAAATAGGCTGCGCGATGTCGCCGCGTCCGCGCACGCTGCTCATGAGGAAGAACTCCTCTGTGGTTCGAAACTAGTAGAGCTTTTCTCAATATAGACGTGAATAACCCGAGATTTTAAGTTAAAACATTAAACGTTTATACTCACGGAATTGTCGAGGTAACTTGACTTGTTTCAAGCCACGCTTGGGGCTTATATTCATGCGGAGAATTGCACGAATTAGTGACCCGTTGAATACATTAAATTAATTTAATATGACGAAAGTTACCAGTATTAATATTTTGATGTTTTGTAATCGGTAATATTATTGTGTTTAAGTCAGAAAATATTAATTATAATAATAGAAAGATAATCAATTTAATAATTCTAATTCAATAATTCATTCCCAGCATGAGACGTGCAGCTCTCGTTCACGGACAGTTGCTTATGAAGCTATACATAGCTGTCAAAATACTTTAACCGATTTACAACCTTATAATAATAACAATAAAGGAGTTTCTTTTTGCATGTCTGTGTGTCGGTTTTCACTAAAATACCATATGATTTCTGAGGCACATTTTGAAGACAAAGTAGCAGGCCAAAACCTGCTTAAGTCGTGGCTAATAAAGTTAAAATTTGTTTAAATAAAGTTATCATTGATATATCTTCATATGCCGTCTTTACGAACATTGGACGCTGAAGAGTCATGATCAGATGTAAGGCTGGTCACACACGGGTGGTCTAAGACGTTGACGGTTTATTACAACACAATAAACAAGGCGAGTGCGTGTGTACCATGCTTTACCGTAGTTCTATAGTGAACACATTTTAATGGTGTCGGTTAGAGTTATAAGCATCAGCGATTTTGTAAGGAAGAATTTTTTTAAGAAAATATTAGGCGGTTTGTAAACTTTGTGCTATGTCAATAATAAATCTTTTAAGGTATTATCTTATAATTAAATATAAAATACTTAATAGACAACTCTGTACAAAGATATTTAAAAAAAGAGTTAAACTTTCAAAATACCTACTCTCTTTTGACCAACCATTGACTGAACGACAATTAATTAGCTGTAACTCCTGCAATCCCTAGATTGTCTTTGAAGTTTACAACTAACTTTTTGTAATAAAATCACCAATTAATACGAAACATTTATCTAATAGAAACAATAAAAAAATCGCCTTTTTTGTTTAAACTCTAAAACATTAACCGCTACTTCATGAAAACTTGGACCACACTCAAAAAAGTATTAATCCACTAATTATTTCGTGGGTTCCTAGGATCTGTGTTGATATTAAATAAAGATAAGCTAGTATTAGAAGCCTGCGCCCGCGCCGCCTCGCCTTAACATCTATAATCCTGTATATTTTATCACTATAAGTATCTCTTGTAAATTGTTAGATAAGTGGTCTTTAAGATCTTTAGTCGACTACCTCTCTTTCTTGAGTAGTATCTAGATTCGATAGTTAGTACAGTAGTGTTATAAATATTAAGATTTGGTGTAGATAATACGGTATCCTTTGCTTCACTGATGAACACTGACAGACTATTATTCTGTTATAAAGTTTCACAAATATATTATTATGTCTATGATAAATGTTTTTGGATATTGTCATTTTTAAAATGCAGTTTTGTTGTTAATTAAATTACGAGAAAACCTTTGAAAACGTTGATAAAAATAATATTAGAATAAAATATTTACATAACTACTCTGCGCTTTGCAGTAGCAGATTCACAGGCTCAAAGACGACTTCGATGTTAAATAGAATTCTAGAAATACATTTCTTAAAGCTCGCTACAAAAATAGAATGTTACGACGACAATTCCCAAAGCTATTGTTTACAATACAAAGATCAAATTATACAATCTTTATCCCTAACACCGATTACTTCAGAGTTGGGCAACGAGCCCTTTCATCGACAGAAGGTCGTCCGCACACCCACGACACGACTTGTCGCAACTGCGACTAATATTACCACCACAAACTTATTAATGAGGCTCCTACACATTATCCCACTACTAAGTTTGGGGACACAAGATACCAAAGTTATTAAGATGTAATAAATAGCTATCGAGACCTTTGGGCTGTTTAATAGAGCCTAGAGGCATTTGAAATATATTATTTGACCATAAAATGTTTTCTATAAACTGTTTTGTAGTAGCAATAGTGCTATAACTTTTCAATTAAGACGTTTACGAATTTTAAGGTTAGTTTTGAAGTCTAAATATGGCGTTTATGTTTCGTTGGCGCAGTGAAGTGATGTCAGAAAGACATTTTGATTTATTTTAATCTGTAGATTAGGCACTGGACAAAATACAGAATTTAAACACAGTCCATAGACAATAGATTCGTTGTCTATATATCAATAATGTCAGAGGATTTGTATAATGTATTCAATTTTTACTGATATTACATTGAAATTGGTTATTAAATTTGATTGACCGCACAACAGAAGCCAATAAAACGCTATCATTTGACGCCTGCGCAAAACCGTCGTCTAGTGCGGGCCTAATAAAAATACGTCCTACACATGCGCTTGACTTTCTCCGCCATTTGCATTTTGGGCTGAGAGTTGCGCAAGTGTCATTCGATACTACACCATGTGACTTGTACTTAGTATTGTTTTGTGAATCAATTGTTTTGTTTATTTGTTTGTTGCTTATGTTATTTAGTTTGTCGACAGAATTATCATCGTGTCAGCTCGTGTGGTCTTTAGGGATTGAATTTGTTATTCTGTTTTCTGGTTCTGTGTAGGTACCTAGTCAGTTTGGTGTGTTTGATTATGTGTAGACGATAAATATATCATGATATCATAAATATAATTTTTATAAGGACTTTGTTCTTACTAGAAGTTGCTTTGCCAAAGATTTAGTTATACTTTTTTTTTATCAAATTCGTTCACTCTTGCTGGATTACTCTGCTTCGTTAGACTAATGAGGTAGGCAGACGGAAACTTAATTAACATTTCAAAAATAGAAATTGTTCTTTTGTAAAAATGAAGTCTTTTACCAAAGCCTGCACGGTTGGTGCGGTGGCTGGGCAACTGACTGCCGAGCAACGTGTCGCGGGTTCGATTCCCGCACAGAACAACTCTTTGTGTGATCCACAAATTGTGGTTCCGGGTCTGGGTGTCTTGTGTATGTGAAATTGTATGTTTGTAACAACACCCACGACACAGGAGAAAATCCTAATGTGGGGCAACGTTTTATAAAAAAAAACCCAAAAAACTTCTTTAATATTGTCATAAACAAAGTTATTTCTTCTATTATCTGCAACAGTTTCGTTGTTGACGTTGTTAACATTGTTTTTAAAAGTACTTTCTACTTCAAAGTACTTATAGAAGTAAGTACACAATATTGCACTATCTCGCACGACCGGCGCACCCTCTCGACTCCCGTATCTTGCTGATTGTCTAAATGAGAAGATTGCAAGTGATCCGCCGCGGTCCCACAATGGCCGGCCGCACGCGATATTCAATCTAGTCATGGATAAGTTTCGTGCTAAACACTTGACTTTATGGAAATGATTTGCTTTGACTCTCAAAGTTCATCATGACATATTTTTATTTGGCTGAGTTTGGACAACACTTTTGTAAGTATTGTCCGTTAATTTGTAATCTAGTGTAGAAGAGCTACGCTTCGCTTTTCTTTTCGTTGGACTGGCTCGACCAAAGTAATACTAAGGTTTCATAAAAAACAAGGCATAAAACCACACATGTTTCGCCATGTGAGGAGATCCAAACCTTGCCTTACAGTTAGCTAGTTTGATTCCCATACAAAAATAAAATTGGGATTGATTCACATGAGATTTTCGACATAACCAATCTGAGAGATAAATTTACAAATTGTATTCCAAATAAAGTATTGTAATCTACAACACTTCAACAAATGAAACAGGGAAGTATCAATACAATTTAATGCTGTTACGATTTTACCTTCGTATCAACACCGCAGGCGTGTAAAACAATACCCTTGACAAATCCCATAGCACCAAAAGAATTGAGTTTCATTCAATCATTCACAGTTGAACGATTGAAGACGTACAAATCATTCAATATATAGAAGCCATAAGAATGAGAAAGATGAGGGGAATGATTGGTTGTCGAAAATGAAACTAGATTTTTAATCAAAGTTTTACTCAAATTACTTAGTACTTAAGTACTTCCTGATATTAAGCCCCTATAGGTTTTCTATGTAGGCTGTAGTACCAGGTTAAAAATGACCTTAGTGCATATGTTATTCTTGTGTGCCAATTTGCAATCAGATCCAATAGGTAACTAGTGTTTGCGTGAAGAACTTTTTAAACGTAAGTTCGTTACTTTAAGTTAGAAAAAATATATTTGTAGCTACACATTTTCAACTAGTTTTTTTTCGTGTTGTGGTTAAAATAATAGAGGTTAACTTTTATCAACCTCTGCGGTTTTACCATTCATGTTATGTGGTTGTAGGTGACACGTTGATGGTTGATGGATCAATGGTTTCAAGTCGTCATGTGTGGTTTGCAAGATATTACGCTTACACCCAAGCGTAATAATAATATCTTGTTAATAATAAGTGATGATCGGTAAAAGCACTAGATGTCAGACGAAAGTGGCAGTGGCCAGACGTGCTCTAGAGTGGAACGTAGTGTAGGGCGCCCTCTAGCCAGGCGGACTGACGATATCCGCAAGATGGCTGGCAGTGGTTGGATGAAAAGAGCTTGGCCATCGAGCTCAATGGCGTGAAATTGGGGAGGCCGATGTCCAGTGGACAGAATCAGGCTGATGATGATACTATCGCATCATCGCTTAATGATGATATTACCTATCACATGAAATAAGGGACTAGTTTATTGCCAAACACCAAGCCGTGCACTTTTTGCATCGTGCAGTCTGGCTCGAAACCAAATATACTTGCACATATTGATATTAAAATGCACCAGCTGTTCTGTATGCACGGTGCCTGCATTGTACGGCACCTGTCGCACAGTTCAAAGCTGTGTTTTGCATACACCGTCGTATGACCGAGCTGCGCCTGCGCATACGATTGGTACTTTGTATCTTTGTGTTATCCTTACTTTTGTTTGTGTGGAATTCAAATTAAATATGTGTATAGGCTTTTTGGAGCTAGTTGGTTTTGTACTGCTTAAAATTTTACATTCTGCACAACAAATTAAGTCGAGCAATTGATTAAGGGATATTTATTCGGTCCAAGACTGGAAGTGTACTGGAACTCTTTCTTCCTAAACTTTAATGTTGAGATTATCACGAATATAGGTATTCTTGACTAGTGAATGGATGTTATTATACATCTGATCAAAAACCGTTGCGCAGTTCTGAATATTTAAGCATAGATACATAGGGATATAGAGGCAGAAAAAGCGACTTTGTTTTATACTATTTAATGATAATTTCCCAACCACTCCACTTGTGAGAACATTCGCCAAATTAATCCTAATTGTAAATAGTTTTGTTATCTGCAATGTGCTCATTACAACAATGTGATGCAAGCCCTAGTATCTGTTTGTAAACAAGACAAGATCTGATAACAGCATCTAGGACACTGGAGTGTAACAGTGTTTCCTTGTTCTTAGCTAATTGGGGTAAGCAGAGTAAGCTGTATCTTTCTTTTTAAATAAAACGTTGCCCCACACTAGGATTTTCTCCTGTGTCGTGGGTGCGGTTATAAACATATAATTTTACCTAACATCACTTATTACCCAACTCATTACCCAACATTTCACCTATCCGCCGTATGGTTGACACATATAACGTTACCTTTGTTGACATAGATATATTTAATTGCAACATAAATAAGTTCAAAAGCCTCCTTCTCAGTTCCCTATTTAATACTCAAACTACTTTATTACAGTAATTTCTTCCACTATCTGTCTAGTATCTTTAAACATTCTAACTATTTGTTACGCGCACTGCTATCAATGTTCCTAGCGTTTATAACTCGTTTTTTTTTAAATTTGTATGTCTACCTGTGGACAGCGTTGTGGGTTACATTATGACCACATCACAAAATTGTTAAACTAGTTGTAAGTCTTTATAATGTATCTGTTTGCTGTTCCTCAAAATAAATAAAATAAAATAAAATAAAATAAAACATCACACCCAGACCGCGAACATCAATTTGTGGATCACACAAAGTTGTTCCGTGCGGGAATCGAACCCGCGACACGTTGCACGGCAGCCAGTTGCCCAGCCACCGCACCAACCGTGCAGTATCTATGCCTTCTTATTTAGGTTAGATTCATCAGAGAGTGATATTTTTAAGAAACAAACGTGTTGATTAGTAGGTACATAACTACATGGTATAAAATAAAACCTTTCTCTGTCGCTATATCCCTATGTCATTGTATGCTTAAATCTTTAATACTACGCAACTGATTTTTGATGTAGTTTTTTAAATAGATTAATTTACTTATTTATTATGAAAGATAAGGTAGGCTCACAGCTTATGTATAGTAGTTTGAAGTATTCGTTTTAGGTCTTATACATTAGCCAGTTACGAGCTAACTAACATTCTTAAAATTATGCGTTTGTACAGACAAAATATATAGAAATTATAACTAGAACTATTCAAATTAAATAAAACAGATAGAGTGATTAAAGAGGAAGGTTTATATGTATAATAATATTTATTTAATATTGGAGAACATTTTTATCAGTATTGTGCCCGTGCGAAGTCGGGACGGGTTGCTAGTTTTTTATATAATGTGTTTAATTATATGTCTCCTTCAATCATATGTTGCAGTATCATACTAAAGATAAGTTGTTCAAATATGCGTGTGCGCATAGCACTGGTATTCTGACATTCTTTAGTTTATTGACATTTCTAACTTATTAGGTGACTGCGGTAAAGCGAAAAGTGTATGACTATTTTTGAACGCAATTGTGTAACTATATGAAAAGTGTATTTTTTTTGTTTTCAATAACCACAGAAAAATATAATTTTTCTGTGGTTATTGAAAACAAAAAAAATATTATAATAATTATATAAAAACATAGAAAAATATAATAATAATTAATATGACAATAAAAACATATTTTTTACTTATAAAAGCTTTCTTAAGTTGATGGCAGCAGTTATTTAATTTTATTTGATTCGATTAGCCAACTCAAAACATTTTTAAGATGTAAAAAAAACATCTAAATTGTTTTACAAAAAAGATATATCAAAATCTGTTTAGCGGTTTAGAAGTTTAAGCGTAACATAATGCATACACAATACGCTAAAATAGCAATGTTATTATTTCTTATTTTGAAATATTAGGTCTTTTACCTATGAAATTGCCGTTCTGCAGTAAGGCTAATTAATTTTGTTTTAAAAACATGGGTTTCTTTTTCCAAAAGTAGTAATTTGTTTATTGATTAGTGTAACATTTTCATCGCATTTCAAATAAAAAAATTCGTTTAAATTTTTTCATGCAAAACGGCAATTTCATAGGTAAAGACCTATTATTAATGTTCTTCTTCTTTCTTAATTACCTTTTTAATAATATTTCCTATTCGTAAGTGTCGTCATCTGAATTGAAGTATTTGGTGCGACGGACGATTTGCCTCGCTAATTGTCATGAGTTAACGTTACGCAGACAGACGGACACGTCATGTAATGACGTTTTTATTCGGAATAATAATCATCATTTTCTTTGTATTCGATATGGTTGACGATGACGTTTTGTTTAAGGAAAATTACGATGATTATATCTATTTGAAAGAAGTATTTGTTTATTACTTTACTTACGATAAAATTAAATTAAATAGGTAAGGGTTTTTTTTAATATTTCAGTTTCCCTCGTTTGGTAGGTAAATGGTTGTGCTGACTTGGCTTTTGTTTGTGTATTCCCGGTTTGCCCAAAATAACGTCATAGGTATATTGTATTCATTTGTTATTTTACCTTGTTTGTGGTAATTATAGAAAATACAATGTTCATTTTGCTTCTTTATATGGTGTATACCTAAATAACATATCAGGTTATAGGCACATCTATACTAATATTATAAAGAGGTAAAATTTGTAAGTTGTATTATTGTAAGTTAGTATGTAGGGGGTAATCTTTGGAACCGCTGGTTGGATTGCCAAAATTCTTTCACTGATAGATAGCTACAATGTTCCTGAGTGCTAAAGGCTATAAAACATCACTCTACGATCAAATGGAGCTGAGCAGTGGGTGAAACCGCGCGAGAGTAGCTAGTATTTAATATTGAAAATTACTTTCTGGTAAAACAATGTGGCGTTCAATTCTACCATGTTTATTTACCTACAAATATTCGTTTTTTATATTAGGTACTTATTTATTTGTGCGAAATATTTACCATTTTTCCTTCAGATATGTTGTAAGTACTTACTCGTATCTAGTTTAGTCAAATTATTTTCTTGTAAATTGTATCACTACCATTCAAACAATAACCAGAAACTGTTAGAAACTATCAAAAAACTTCAAAAGACTTTGAACTGTCTTATAATAAAATTTAGATTGAAAATCCATCAACCAGTTTCAAAGGAGAGAAGGCTTGATATGCTGGCTTTTGTACAAAGCAACTCCCCTAAGCACCGCGACTATTAATCCTTAAGATCATTTCTCTATTATATAATTAAATGTGTATGAAGCTATTGTTGGTAATTGATGTTCTACCATTGTGTTGTGTTGGGCTACACAATATCCACTGATGACTAACGTCATTAGCCAACGTTTGACGCAATGTTGGCCAGTTTGGAACCAATGTTTGTAAGATCTGATAGTGTTTTGTTTTTGGGTCTAATTGGAAATGGGTTTTTTTAAAAGCAAGGTACACTGCTTGTGTATTTTTAGTTTTTACTAAAATAAGATTATGAAGTGCATTTAATAACCCAATTTAAAATATGAGGTTTAGAGGCATAACATAGATCAAATGTGCATGTCATTATTTTAACATCCGTGAGAAGAGGAAATAATATATTTACAATATTCCTTTTAGTTTATCTATCCGTGTTCAGTACAATACATATAAGCCCGCTTCTTGCTTCTGTTAGTTTGGGTAATATAAAGAGTATTACTTGCAAAAAATGCCTCAAGGCATTTCGTGTGCATGAGGTTTTTTTCAACCAACCAACCTTCCCATTGGTCACCCCAATTCTCAAATATCTTAATCCTTAAATCCTTGATCCCTAAAAGGTTGGCCACGTAATTGAAACTCCTCTAATATAGCGTGTGTCCATGGATGGAGCCGATTGCTTACCACCAGGTGGTTTTTTTTTACTAGCAATAAACTAGTGCTTGACTGCGATCCCACCTGATGGTAAGCAGTGATACAATCGTTGATGGTAAGGCGCACTAGTTTATTAAGAGCCTATTCACTCTAGCCTTGAAGACACCTAAATTGTATTAGGACGGTTTGTCTGCTCAAACTCTCAATAATCTTTCGCTTCCCATATTTCCCTTTTTCCCTTTCGTCTGCATATGCAATGAAAATATCTGAGACAGTTGCTAAGGAGCATTCATTAATGTTAATTAACCTTTTGAGCCTACACAGTGATCTAATTTCACACCCAATCCAGACTCCAGACTCAACAGACACATATAACTTCTGTAGTTACATTGCAAGTTATTGGAATTGATTGAAAGATTGAGGTTTTTTTTTCATTGTATATGAACTGATTGGAAACATTGGCATTGGCCTTTAATTGCTGTACTCAAAGACATTTAATGATAATATAAACTGTTCCTTAGTAAGGTTATTTTGTTCTGCAAACAATTTTTAAAGACTAGCTTAAGTGGACATTAAATCATTCTGAGTACTACGGTTTTGAGAATGAAATAGCCTATAGGGCGAGACTAAGAATCAATTCTTAAAGTCACTCCTTCTTGATCTCAAGCCGCAAGAAAACTCATTTAAAGATCTTTCTCCCCTCCAAAAAGGGGGTTAAAAATAGTCTGTCAGTAGACCAACTAAGTATACTGACTTTGTAGATAGCTATAAAGCTTTTACCTACAAATAACTTAACCCTAAGTTTAGCCAGTCATGTTGTACACATCGGCGAATTAGTCGCGGCACGCCTAGCTGTAGGAAGCGGTTTATAGTTCGCCGTTGAACCATTTCCAGCGGTCCAAGTACCGAGTTCAAAGGTACAATGTTGTAGGTAGCTGTACTTTTTACTACAGAATGGCAGAGAATGTTGTTTTTGAGGGTAAAAGTAATACAATTTTTTACCAACTTTTATGATGGTGAATTTTCGTAAACAATAACCCTAAACTACGAGGGTGGTTCAAAAACTTACTTAGCTTTAGGTATATTTTGTCTGAGAATTAAGGTTTTCACATGGTAATCCCTTAATCTCCAAAACGCTGATCCCTCTGAGGTCGGCAACGCACTCGTAACTCCTCCGATGCGGGTGTCCATGGGCGGCGCTGATGGCTTACCATCAGGTAATCCGTCTGCTCGTTTGCAGACCTATTACATAAAACAAAGTACAAACTTGACTTCACTCCAGGCTTGACTGGGCAACCGACTGCTGTGCAATTTGTCGCGTCTTAGGGTCCCGCATGGAGCAATACTTTGTGTGATCCGCAAATTTTTCCACCGGTTCTGTGTGTAATGTGTACCTATGTCAAATTGTGTGTTTGTTACTACGCACCCACAACATAGGAGATAATACTAGTGAATTGCAAAAAATATATTTTTTTATATACTAAAATTGAAAAGGCCTTAATTGGAACAGGAAATTATAAGATAAACCAGTGCAAGACATGAGCATATCTATTTGATCAACATTCGATAAGTACGCGTACAACATTAATTCCCTAGAAGTGTTAGCACTTAGCGTAGCGAATCTAATACACAAAGTTACAATTTAATCTTCCTAACGCCTTTATTTCGAGGCGTTAAAGTCTTATTTCCTAGTTAAATTCCCTACAGTTTGCACTGTGCTATAACTGTCAAAGTTTATCGACGTTACTGTTTCCGTTCGCAAGTATCGGTTGTATAATCTGTGCACAATCTTATGCGAGTTTCTGCAGGTGCTTACACTTTGTACCCACATATTGCGTTTGCAGGGTTAATTCTGTCCGCGGGAATAGGGCTGCCCAAGAGAGCGGCGACTTTGGCCATTTTTGTCGAAGCTTGTCTTTAAATGTTTCTTACAAAGTAAATTAAGTTAAATTCTGATTTAAGTACTTACGAGTAACTAGGTGTAGTTTGTTTTTATTTTTTGTCATTTTGGTTGTTACTATGTCATTATCGTTATTTGGTAAAATTTATGTTCCTAGCTTTTGCTGCGACTTTGTTCGTGTGGAATAGTGATTTCCTGCAGGTTTTTGGTTAAAAAACTATCATATGTCTTTTCTCGAGTTCCAAACTATTTGTAACTAATTTCACACAAAGAGGTTCAGTAGTTTAGGCGTGAATGAAGAAAAGACAGACAGACAGATACTTTCGCATTTATAATATTAAGTTTGGATTTCGAATTGTTTTGTCTTTTTACTTCTTTTGTGCACGAATACAAATGTATTTGATTTTGATCGTCTTCTTAAAAAAGCAAGATTTTGTATCAGTCGGGAAGTGCAGGTGCGTGGATGTACATTCACAGTTATATAGCAAAAGTGGTTGATTATCATAAACAGGTCATTACGGCGGCGGTGACAGAATTAGGGTTGGCAGGTGAGTCATATCTGGCGCATTGCCAACCACCTGCCGCCGCGTCGGGGACTTTTTGATTTTTGTATGAAGCACCTACTTGACACTTTTTTTTTACGTTAGGTATGAAGACATTTTTTTTATTATAGAAGAATGCATTAGTTGTGTTTAGATAGAAAAGTTCAATGTGAGGTTTGCTTGGATTTCTTTTGTTTCCGTGTAGATGAAGATCACTAAATAAGTCAAACAAATAATGATTTTATATTGGGTATAGATCTTCAATTTTACTCATGACTAAGCGACGTAGAAGAGTTTCCCATTGTGACTTGAAAGTAACATTATCAAATACTATATTCTTGACAGTCTTAAAAGCTCTTTATAGCAAGGTAATCTACAGTATAACCTCAAAACTGTCCCCTTCGACAACTGAATAGAATTCTCCCGGTGACTCAGCTATTTTTGTCGCCGGAAAGGGGACTATTTCCAGTTCGCTATTTCCACACCTCCACCTACCCACTAGCGCCCTCTACCTAGGGCAGAAATTGTGATTTAAACTTTTAATGTCTCCTTGTAATGCGTTTGAAGTTTAAATAACGTTGGTTTGTTTAGTATAATGCATCGTCAGTGTGAGATAGGATTAGGTAGTTTGATTCGGTAGATTGAGCTGTGAGTCGGAATGTTTTAGTTATAAATTGCCAATGATTTAGAGTATATATGTAGTTAAGTTTTTTAAGGAACTCCACCTCTGTTGGTTGGGTAGACTTCGGTCATCAGTTTGAACAAAGAACTATTGCCTATTTCTTATTGTTTCGAAGCATGTATGGCATTCTGATTTAGGTTTAAAAACCTTATATTTTCTAAAATAAAATTACTACAAACTCAGGCCCGGGCACATTTAGTAAATCATTATTTTAAGGAACAAACAAATTGCTAAATATTTAAATGTTAACTTGTCGGTCAAAAGTCTTTCAAAATCTTCAAACCATGTTTTTAACATCAACCCATGACATCACACTATAACAGATACAGACGTCACACATCACACATGACTCAGGGTATAGAAATACAATTTGGCGAGGTACCCGACCGGGAATGAACCCCGGTCTATTTGCGTTCTGGCGGCGTGCCAGCGTCGTTTGATTGTTTGACCCGTTTCCTGAGCTATGGTGGTTGGATTGCTTTGTCCTCACCGAACTGATATGATTCTTGTTTATGGCTTACTATGACCTATTGTTTTGTCTTTGGTGTGTATTGTAGATATTCTGAGGAGATAAGATGATGTTTTATTTATAGTCTATACTAATGTTATAAAGAGGTAAAATTTGTAAGTTTGTATGTAGGGGGTAATTTTTAGAACCGCTGGTCGGATAGCCAAAATTCGTTCACTGGTAGATAGCTACAATGTTCCTGAGTGCTATAAGAGCGCTGAGCAGCGGGTGAAACCGCGCTAGAATAGCTAGTATTCATAATATGATTTAGATAAGCGACGATTTTTTGATATTTGATGATTGGAAAAACCGATAATTATAGTATTAAGTATGCTCTTGTTTACCTTATTTGAGGGCTGCCAGTGCATCTAAAGCTAACAAGGCCACTAAATCAAGTGGCTAATATTAAAAAACTAGATCAAATAAGGCACCATTTCTTTTCTTTTAAAGCCGAAATCCACATTCGGCTGTAAATAAGTATGCATATCATTATACTATTTTTTTAAAACCTTATTTCTAATGACACCTTCTCTTCCCCAGGATCTTGGTGGGTGCTCCAGAAGACCAGCTGTATTCTGCATACGAATACAATGTGACTCGACCTGGTGCGGTGTACCGCTGCGAGCCAGTGTACAGGAACTATGCAGCTGAAGGAAATGTCAGGACTCTGGACCGCTGCAGTCCCATGCAGTTCGATAAGAATCCAAGTAAGTGCTAAAATTAATGTTTTTTGATTAAAGACTGTTTGTACACTTTTACAAAAGTGGTGTCTTTCTGTTTTTCTTTTACACAAAAACTGCTGGACCGATTTGGTTAAATTGTATATGTAGATACGACCGTGGAATATCAAATAGACTTTTTATCTACCATGCGGGCGTAGACGCGGGCGGAAGCTAGTAAAGAAATATGTGCCTAATTCAAATTAGGGTTTGTTAGTGCATATAAGCTTATGATGCTAGCACTGGCTCAACTCTTGACAGACTATTAATAAACAATATGTAGACTGTTAAAGTCAAAGCCAAAAAGGCGTGCTGAAAGTAAATAAATTAATTTCTTTTTCAATTTCAAATATTAAAAACAATGTATTATACATACCTTATCATCCACTAAAGTTCAAAACGGTTACAAAACACTCAATACACCTATCTCATAAAAATCATGATACACTATACCCGTATCGCAATAAATTACCCAAGAAACAGTACAGGAGAAATGTATACCCGTTTATCCGAATGGAAGGTGATCGTGACAGGACAATGAGATACTCCTCATATCTTCAAGCAAGCAATACTTCACGAGATGAAATCAATGAGCCTACCCGTAATGCGATTACAGCGCCATTATTCATACAACTCTTATCGAAGTTTATTAATAACATCATTTTATATTAAATATTTATTACCTAATACAAGTTAATGATATGGGTATTATGTAGAGATGTATGAGGTTCGCAGTGGTGCGAAGGTTAAGGCACCTGCTTCTCGTGCAGGAGGGTGCGGGTCCGGAAACTAGCAAGTACCAATGTGACTTTTCCGAGTTATATGTACTTTCTATGATTATTTAGACACCACTGACACGGACTTATAATCTCTAAAAGTTTGAAATCGCCAATCCGCCTTGAGCAAGCGTGGCGATAATTGCTCAAACCTTCTCCGCGTGAGAAGATGCCTTTGCTCAACAGTAAACACAACTCAACGCACTACACACACCAACGCAAATACTCTGGTGTCCATAGGTGGCGTAGATTGCTTACCATCAGGTAATCCGTCCGCTATTTGGCTACCCTATCACATAAGAAGAGGAATTTTATTTTCAACGACTTCATATAATGATGCCTAGATAGTTAATTTGTGTATTTAAGAAAATACTTTACAAAGTAAGTAGTTTCTTAATACCTCAAACATTAAGGACCGTTTTTGCTTACCCAAATAAGGTTCCATAAACAGAGTTCAACGCCTCCTTCCGAAATCACGAACAGATGACGGTACCATGTCCCTGTGACGTGTGTCGTGGCGCGCATGCGCGTGACAGCTACCGCGCACGCGCGCCTGATTTATACGATATACGGCAACTCCTGCGCAAGGTGACGTTAAATGCGGGTAACAGAAGGTTAAGACTGTGCAGCTGTGGTTTTGAATTCTTGTTTATTTCACATCTTGATAAGCTTTTATGGATTTTTATTTTAAACTAATTTGAAAAAAAATATTGACAAGACAGAATGTTATTTATTCGTGATAGAGACATCAAAATAGGGGTTAGTTTTGTTTTTTGTTACTGGTAGTTTATTGCCCAGCAAACAAGTTTACTGTGATATGTAGGTATGTAAACGCACCCAGGACACAAAGTATATAGAATATTAGTATAGTGGTATAATAACGTTCTCCTTGTGAGAAGATGTTTTGCTCAGCAGAAACCACTAATAGACTGATAATGATGTGTATGTTAAAAAAAATGGAATTATTTATAGCTAAAACATTACTTTTATCAATCACGTGGTAGTTAGATTAACATACCTATGATCAATAAAAGAGCAGGGGTGATGAAGCCTCTAAAACTAACTGAACCAGCATGGTACAGCAAATACCTTGACTAGAAGACAGACGGAGAGACTGACACGCATAAAGTTAAACTTAGGAAATTAGATTTTTGCTTGACGTTTAAAAATTAAAAGTGCCTGCTGTGGTCTTTTTATATTTCTTTTGCTTGACTTTCAAAAGTCTCTGCTGTGGTCTATTTGAAATAAATGATTTTGTCTTTTGACTTTTTATAATACTTGATTGAATCGAAGTCAGCCTTCTGTAATGATTTATTATTACACATATCTACCGACTCTTGCGCAGCCTTAGCGCTTTGTTCGCTAGATGGACGTAATGTGTCTTCTCAGTACGAGTAATGCCCTCACTTCATATTAGACATGAGGGTTTTGTTATGTGGTCAGATTAAACTTTGCTAAACAAGTTCAGTATGGCTCGTTTATTATCGCGAACAATGGGGTCGCACGGTGAAGCTGGAAAGTGAATGGGGCCATGCTTCAATATAGAGAAACAAATAAAAATAAAGGGATGATAAGACATATAAGGCTTTGTGAAAATTATCTAAAAAAAATACCACCTAGTACGACCTAAAGCGGTAGCTTTCACTAATCTAAACATAAAAATAAATCAAAAATAAATTCGAGAAAATTCAGAAAAAATACTTCTTTGGGTAGTTTAATGAATGGTGCAGGGGGTTTGTGTGCTTTATTATTTTAAGATTTTCTACAAGGCAGAACGTCAGTTCTTTTATTTGTCACTTAGGTACTCTGACACCGTTTTTTCGGCAGCCACATTTGAAATAATTTAAATCCAGAAAATTCCAGATACCAGAAAAGTATTAAATAATATCAAAAATATGTTATGATTCACCTTATAAAATAACCATTGAAAAAAGACAATAACAAAGCAAAATCTTAAAGTAAATAAATCGCCAAGTATCCGGACTATCACAATGGGCTTAAGTTTACGACGCACAGGATGCGCGCGCGCAGTTAACGCGTGCGCGTGATTCGATTCTTAACCCACATCGATATTTTTAATGTCCACGAGAAAGTGGATGGATTTCGCCGTACGTCAGCTATGCCGTAGTATATATTTAGAACGATCCGAGATTTTTAATGAGACTTCCTGTTCTATTTAATTGGAAATTGTTTACGCTGTCAACTAGCGTTTGTTTTAATGACCAGGAGTAGAGGATATCAAGTTCTGCCAGGAAATCTTGCACGCGCTTTTTCCTAGTCTTTTAATTCTCAGTCTTACTCAATTGTAAAGCGAATATCAGCTTCTTTTCCTTCAAATCCTGCAGCAGCAAAATTATTATCCGATTTTAACTCCACGTATTTATGTCTATTTTATTTTAAACATGAGTTCTATTGAACTTATACATAATAAAAAAAAAAAATAGATTGAGATCTTTAAACAATTTTGACCGGCTAGTTTCTTCTTTAATCCACCATGCTTAGACTATAATTTTCTTTTCACACAGTTACCTTATCTGTTGAGCTACATACATACATTAATAATGCTAATAAGATATTTGGATAACTCTAAGAACATCTTTTGAGAGCGTGAATGACTTATCAGATAACTATACTTTCCACATTTTAACTGTACAATAACTTATTGGAGTCGTAAATATGTGGGAGAGTCATGCTTCGGAACCAATGCCTCACAGAAAACCGGCGTGAACCAACACTTACATACGTTATGTTTCACGCTGTGTGTGAGGTTACAGTAGGCCCAATCCTTCAATCCATCCTCAAATCTCAAATCCCCAAGGCCCCACAAGAGGCCGGCAACGCACTTCTAGTAACTACTCTGGTATTACGAGCGTCCATAGGCGGCGCCAATTGCTTACCATCAGATAATCCATTTGCAGGTTTGCCGACCTAACATAAAAAAACAACAACATGTATTCTTACAAATAAACTGTTTCTAGAGTTCTAACGTCGATGTTCTGAACAGAGACTTCAAAGGTCAAGAGAAGCCTGGGGCTATAATATAGTTATCAATATTACAGGTACAACTTTTAGCTGTGAGCAAACACTCACGTTATACAATTTGATTGCCTCATAAAGAAATCGCGAGTGACTCATAAACTCGTACATTCAAACATTCATTCCGAATGAATCATTCACTCTTTGACCGAACTTTCGCTACGCTAATTCCCTGGTAACCTTTACTTATCCCCTAGGTTACTGGATCATATTTAGCGGCAGTTAATGAACGATCGCTAAGTGTAGGCGCCTGCGCATGTAGGCGGTTACCTGCTGTTAATTCAAATTTGGAACTTTGGAATTTGTCCTTAATTTGAATTATGGTAATTTTATTCTAAAGTTTGAGTGTAGAATTTTATATTGTTAAGCTTCTTGTGCATTTACGATTGAATTTAAATCAGTAATTTTTGGCTTCCGTGCAACGTGACGCAGGGTAGCTTCAGCACAGTACAACTCTGTGTGATCTACAAAATATAGTTCCGGGTCTAAGTGTAATGTGTTTGTGAGATTGTATGTTTACCCACGACACTAGAGAGAATACTAGTGTAGGGCATATCAAGATTATTTCACCCACACCAAAATAATCAGATCAATAACTTTTAATATCAAGTAGTTGGCTAGAAAACACTTTTGAACCCTAAGAAAAAATAGCTCTCGGTCATTGCTAATAACAAAGTAATTTTAAAATAAAATAGTGCCTTTACACAATTGTCTACCAAACGGTTACATTGACCATACAAAAATATTAAATAAAAATTATTTTTATTTATATTCTCGATAAAATAAAATACGTAACTTTCTAAACATTTTCATTATCAAAGTCAATCTTCTTCGAATTTATTACTTAATATACTTACCAAGATCTCCGTCGCCCGGAAGCTGCGTACAATTTCTCTGAGATAACAGAGTTCAAGCCTGATAACCTGCGCATACCCCGCGAATACCAGGGACGATGTTATACCGATGAATCATCGATACAACTCGTATATAATCGATTTACTAATCGATTTAATGGCAGACTTGATGTTAGGTAGAGGTATTTATGTAGATTGTTTCGAAATTGTGATTCGTTTTACTGTTTTGTGTTTATATCTATACAGTATATAGCAAGAATTCGTTTATTGGTATTTTTATATTAATTATTTAATAAGACGTAAAAATTGGGTAAAAAAAGGTACCTAGTATGATTTTTATTTACCCCATTAGTCATTGAAAATGTCTCACCTCACCAACCTTACAAGCCCTAATAATCATCAGATCCCTAACGATCCTCAAAAGACTGTCAACACACGTCTTATGCCTATGGCTCTGCGAATGACCTGTGACGGCGCCGATTGCTTAACATCAGGTACGCTCGCTTGCCGTTCTATCCCATTAAAAACGTAAAGTTACATACAAATACAATGTTATCTTCAATTACTTACAGTTACATGTTTTGTTAACTTGTTAACAAATTGTAAAACTTTTAACAAACTGTAAAAAGTTTAACTAAAGTTAGAGACAGTTTGATTGAGTTGTTTTCTTTAATTAAACAAGTAAAACTGTCAGTTTATCGTGTTTTACGGTTAGATAAACTTTATGTTGTTTAACTGCAAGTTAATTTGAAACAATTTATTGTATGTATGTATGTATGTTTGACGGATGTAATAGAAAATTTTCTCACGTTTCTCGTTTATACTTGTCGTAGTTTGTAAAAGTATGTTTGTAATGTCTATAATTAATTTGTTTAATCGATAGTCAAATGGTGTATAACATTATCACAGTTACCTTTTTATAAAATAAGAAAAAACTTAACACTTACAAAACTCCACACAGGCATTATCTAAAAGGAGTCTCCAAAAACATTTTGTTTCTGAAGCACTTTATGTATTTATAAAAAATGTTGTTTTATTTTTTAATTTTTGTATGGCACATCCCTATTCGATAATACCTTATCACGAACAGTGTTGTAATTCACAAGCCCCCTTTGTAATCATCGGCGACTTCTGTAAACAATTTGCCGCCACTTTTTCTCTTATCACCAACTATTACTTGTTATCAATCTCTCTGTTATCGCAGCCGCTTGCAAGATTGTGTAGGTTGATTCAATTACTTACAGTTTTTTCTTAAAACATTGTTTCGAAACATTTTTGTGACGTCCTCTAAGATTGACACTATATTTTTTCCAAATAAAGTGCCAGTCATAAAACCTCTTAGAATTATTTTTCTTGTTATGTTTTCTTTTTTGTGAAATTTAGTTAAATGTGTTTTTTTCAAGGATCAAATTTTTTAATATAACGTTATTTATTTAATTTATTTGTTTCGTGTGCATGCAGATGTTTGTTACCCCAACAGTCAGGGGCCATCTGAAAACCAATGATAATAATAATATACTGAGATGAACTCCTTGCTACAGTTTATGTTTTTATTTTTTGTGTAATGTTTATTTTTGTATGTTTCCAATTTATGTAGGTATGTGTAGCTAATTAATTCTTGTATTTGAAAAGTAAGTTCTAATTTCAATGATTAGCAAAGAACTCTGATTTTTTATTCTATCTGTGGTGTGGGTATAAAATGCAATTGATATCAATAAACTTTAGCTATAAAATATATTCAGACAGGATCTTAATCGATGGTGGCGCCAACTGGCAAAGGGTATAAATTATAATAATATCTGCGGAAACAATAATAATTACCCTTGCAAGTCACTGGAGATAGTGTTATCTAGAAAATGATTGCTTTTAGGGTTATCGGTGCAGGCTAGACTCTAGAGGTCAATGCTGCCCACCCACAGGTGCACATGGAACTTTGATGGACCATCTTGCAATTTTCAATAAAACTAATATTAGATAACTATCACTAACCATCATCAGCCTACAAGTACCCACTGCTGAACAAAGGCCTCTTCTCACACGGAGAAGGTTTGAGCCTTAATAAGAAATTATAATTGCAGGTTTCTATATTATCTTTAATTATAATTCCTTCATTTATCTTTCTCTATTCCTTTATACATCTACTATCTGACCCGGAAAACTTCATTTCGCCTCAAATATATTTTTTCTGGTCTTTTAAACCTTCCCTGTACATCCAGGAATATTTCAAGACCACAATAAGCCTTGTTAGTCGAGCCTTTATCGAGTTTTAGCGAGACTAACTAATTCTTTCATTTTAACTAATATAACGAGTGATTTATCCCCTGTATTATCCTATCATAGACTAACTGTGAACCTAGTAAACTCTTAAATCTACAAAGAACTGTTACCAAATATTATACGGACCTTATCAATCACTTTATCAGTACATAATACTAATTCGTGACCTTGGGTTGTATAAGTTTTGCAACAAATGGTAGGTATACTTATGTTGAGTCTAGTCTATGACATACCTAGGTAGCCTAGGTACAATAATGCTCATCCGTTTGTCTTCCTCGGCACGACTCGGCATCACGGCTAGCCTTCGTGCAAGATCGGCATCTGTCGAGTACTCGAGAACCAAATACAGAGAGGATGCGCTTGCGCATACAAAACACGTACTTTTTTGGCTTCTATGAATGGCTTAGGGAGATTCGTTGTGTGGATATACTGTGTCTTTAGAATAAGACAAAATAGTCTAAAGGTTTCTAGTACATTTTTCATTGTTTAGAGAAATCCTTTAGGAAAGCTTTGATACATTTACAGCAAATGAAAAATTTAAAATGGCAAAATTTTGTGAAAAAAAAACCAGAAAACACAGTTGTTGAGGAGAAAAGTATTTTTCTTTTTTTTTTGCTTGACCTCCATCTCAACTGATGGAAAGCGATGATGCGGTCGACGATGGAGCGCGCTTACCTAGAAGTAACCTATTCACTCTTGACTTAAAGTAGATGCATTATATCAGGTATTTATTGCATATAACAGATTTCTATACCTTTAAATACCTACATTTGCATTTCATCAATTGTTACAAATAAAGGGAACATTGTCGACTGTATTATTGGCTATACTTTCGCCAGATCTTCACTATGTCGTGCCAGTGAAATATCAAATTCATTGGTCTTCAAGCAAAATGTAGGTGTCACCTACATAACTGCCCAATCCTTAAAATACAATGAAGGCGTTATATCTCAGTACATTTTCGAAAGATAAAATGTATTACTTTATAGCCTGTTACTACCAAAACTAGTTGGTGGTTTTGGTGGCCCACACGTTAATCCAAAGTGGGCGTCATCCATGGCCGCGCGTGGGCAACTGGGCGACACGTTGATTTGTCAATAACCATCAAGTTATTGATTCACATGATTTCATTGAATCCAAACTAATATTATAAATTCGAAAGTAACTCCGTCTTTTCTTCACGCCTAAACTACTGAACCGATTTCTGTAAAATTTGGTACAGACAGATATGTAGTTTGGGATTCGAGAAAGGACATAAGATAGTTTTTATACTAAAGATCTGCAGGAACTAACTATTCCACGCGAACGAAGTCGCGGGCAAAAGCTAGTTTATTATAATGCCGTGATAGTATAGTAGAGTAGGATTTTGAGTAATGAAAATAATGAGATAATGTACGTCGATGCTTTTCGAAATTGTCTAAGCTTGGGAAAATTGGTGGTGTAATTTTATTTTAATACTTTTATCAAATTAATATAGATATTATAGATCACTATACAGTATAACAAGGTCGCTCTCTCTGTCCCTGTGTCCCTATGTATGCTTAAGTAAGTAACGGATTTTTATGCAGCTTTTCTGATAGATATTGATCAAAAAGGAAGGTTTATATATATAATAACATCCATTAAGTTGTGGATACATTTAGTATTGGCAGAGCATCCGTGCGTAGGTAGCTTGTAAGATTAATGTGATAGTATTTTGCAGATCTTTATAGAAGACTTTTTGATATGAATATTTGATATTTTTTGCAGCAATCTGATATCGGCTTCAAGCGAAGACTAAGTCATAACTTACCACTCTAGAAGTCTATAGTATAAACAAGAGACACCTCTACCATTAAAAAATAATAAACATAAAGTATTATTAATTGGTAAACCAACTCCCTAAATAAAAACAATAAAATTAAAAGCCCAAAGATTGGATTTTAACACAAAACAAAGAGTTCGTAAAACAACATAAAAGCGTTAATGAATAAAAGATAAAATGATTGAATGATAAACTTTTAATTCTGGTTATATAAACCGTCGCCCGGTAAACGGTCACTATTTCCAAATTAGCTTGGACAAGCTGTGTGCTAAGCTGTGTTTATTCGCCCACGCTCGTATTTAAAGCTGGTGCTGTATAACAAGATGTCTTCTCATCTAAGCTAGAAATTTTTTTTTGCTTTTTCATAGTATAGTTGATGCGGTAAAAGAGCAGACGGATAACCCACTGATAAGCAATTGGTGTCCTATAGACTAAAAATATAATGTGAAAGTTTTTGCGAATGTATCGATGTATGTTTGTTATTATTTAACGCAAAAACAGCCGGGCTGGTTTGGTTTAAATTTATTGTAGATAGGTAATATCTTCCTTTATTTTTATAATAACTATCGTGAGACAACGTCGCCGCGTCCGCGCACGCTGCTCATGAGGAAGAACCCCTCTGTGGTTCGAAACTAGTAGAGCTTTTCTCAACATTTACACGTGAGTAACCCGCGAATTTTAGTTAATCTTCCTTTATAACATAAAACCTGCTTTTTGTCAACATACCATGCGGGCCAAGCAAGTATACGTATCTGAGTACACCTGTATCATTGTTAAGTGTTTAATTTGAGTAAAATATTTTCATATCTTGATATATCTCCACTGTTGTATTTTGATAATGATATCACTGATTTACAAATCGATGACACGCTGAGAGATGACGCCTAGTTTTTAGTCACCACTGACCGTCATTAGGTCACTCTGGTGATGCAATAGTCCTAAATATAAATATTGATTAAGAATGTTTGGACAGAGTGATTTCGCAATTCACAATTATGTATAATATCCTCCTCATCAAGATTTTCTTTTATACAGCATATCAATCTATTTTATAGCCGATTAACAAAAAAGAAAATGGTTTCATTGTTTTTTTTTTGAGTCTAAAATATAGCTTTCTATTCAAAACTAGACATTTTTATGTCCTGCAATAAAATCTATCGATCGATGTACAATTAACGATGATCAATTTTTATTTGAACATTTATTCTCGTTAATCTTAACATATAGCTTGATCACAGCTTTTACTGGAATCATAACCTAACTCTTATATTTGTCTAGCATCAAATAAAAGTGTTGGTGTATTTCGTAAATGAGATACATCCGGCGAAACTAGCTCTGTATGTTTTCAACGCGTACGAATCTCTGGCGTGGATTTTGTAGAAATGGGAAGCTGGACCGTCCGGCTGTTGGCATGCGAGTCATTTAGATTATTACTGAAATGAGATCAGTTTGTTACATGATGTTTGGACGATTCAGATTGTCATGGCGTTATAAGAATTGATGATGTATGACAACAATCAAAGTGCGATATGTTATGTGTCTTTGATTAATTGTTTTTAGGTACAATAATTCATTTTTGGTTTATTTTAATATTTCAAAAGAAAATGTTTGTAAAATTTATTTATTCATAGAATAGTTTCTGCCAGCGGCTTCGACATAGTATTAGGATATAAGGAGCCTAGTTTTTCTTTATGCAAAGTTGATTTGAGTAATTATTAAGTGAATGAATAGCAAACATTAATCCACATTGACAAAGATTCACATTTATAATGTTAGTAAGATTATTCTTCTTAATTGCCATATTCAATTTGATAGGTTTCTTAATAGGATCAAGTAAGTAGTACAGATTCTTTTTAAAATTATTGAACCTCCCACTAGACTCCGAGCAAAAATAGCATACTATTTACATGAAATGAATATACAAATATGATCGAAAGTTAGTAAATAATGACACAGATCAATTAGCAATACTTAGTACGTCCAAATACAGAAGTAGGTAAGATAAACGATGTTTGATTTCCGTATACTTAACGTCGTTGCTCATTGGTGGAGATGAAAGAACTTGGTGAACTTCAAAAGGGAAGAGTGAGGGCTTCCGTCGGCGCACGCGCAATCCTACACTGTTTCCGTTTGATCGTATATCCGCGAATGATTTTTGGTTTTGTTTTTATGTCATTGTCCTTCGTGGAAGAGAATTAAAGGGTTGTTTGTAATATTTAAGTTTTAGACTATTTATTTCAATGTTTTTTCAATTACTATATTACTTTTCTAGAAATCTCTGTTCAATTGGATAGTTTTCTTAGTCAAAACTATTTTTTTTAAACTTTTCCATAGAATAAGAGGTTCAAAAATAAGTATACATATTTTAATTATTTGATTTCACGATATATCGACTTATTTGATTTTTATTCGAACATTTTAAAGATGTGATTTTACAGATGTGAAGTCATATTTTGTGATTCTCAAACAAAATTCATAATAAGAGTTGGAACCTACCGGATTGAGGCTAATAAAGAAGTCAGTGTCTCATATCAAAATTTCTAACACATAAATAATAATAATTTATTTAGCTCCTAGATTCTATCTGACAAGCCCACCTTGTACCGTTTACAGCACGTCGATTCTATAAAATTTGTTTGATTTTGAATCGTGTTCGAGTGCGATGTGAGTGTCGAAGTGACGGGGTAATTAAATTTTAGAATGCCAATTTTAACGTCATCTCATACTTTATCCATCAAAATGTTGCCGTCAATTTAGTTCAACTCGCAAGTGTAGCGCTAGTGTACTACCTACTACTCACAGCGGATTCAGATTCGAAGTTTACAATGAAGTCTTACAGAATCACACTGTTGCTTCTCTATTTATGTACTGTTAAAACTTTTTATACAGCTGGCAACAATCAGATAACATATGAACTCCTTACTTAATGATGACCTACGTCAAAATATTCGCATGGTTGATGTCTTAAATGACATCAGATTCAAACCGGTTTCTTACACAAATAGTGTGACTATGAGACAGAGACATGTTTGGCAAACTAGTTTTTTTTAAGTCTACAGTTATTAAAGCATAAATGTATTTGTAGGATGCACGTCATTTTACTCCTAACAGACAAATGACTTTGAACTAAATGACAAGGTGATTGAGTTGAAAATCTATTCGCTGATGGGTGTAGGTTGACATGCCATGTCTACCTACGTACATGTTGTGATGTATGTAACGTCTTCAAAGAATTCAAAGGTGATTTTAGAATGCCAATAGAAAAATATTTGACATTCGAAGCGCCATTTTGGCACGTGATTTTGTTTTGTTATTTTCGTATTTATTTATATAGAGATAGGGTGTAGTTTTATTTGTTGTATTTTTACGCAGTGAACTGTGTAATTCATTAACTGATTTTATCTCATTAAGATTATAACTATTCTCGGATGGAGTAAAAATAACATTGGCATGTTTACAAGTATTTTGTAACATCAATAATTACGTTTTAATCTCTTAACGGGTGGCAATATAAATCTCCAATATTAATTTACAAAACTCCAAGCGAACGCCGGCGTTCGGGTACCTATTGTGTCTCGAATTACCGCTATTGAAAGGTTTATTTCTTAATCTTTTTTAAAATGTACCCCTGAATTTTGGCTAAAATCTAGAGTAATGCTGTATCGCTTTCGATGAAACACCAGGCAAATGACTGAATTTTAAATACGACTTGAGAAGGTCATGGTATGTCTACCATACTGCAAAGCATCAGGCAGCATACAAAGTTTATGAATGCCCCTCCAAATTGTGCGCTGCGTATAACCACAGTGACCCAGTTCCTGACATGTTGACGTTAGCTTTGATGGACCACACCACACCACACCACAAGCCCACTGTGGTATCAGTTGCACACCACAATTGGAGCGTACAATATTTTGTGCACACTAAATTTATCGTGTCAGTTTCGTTTTAATTTGTTTTCATTGACATCTTGTGTTGTTACTAGTCAGTTAACGGTCGAGATTTTTATGGTAATTTTAACATAAACTTGAAATAGATGGTTTTAAAAGCAATTATTTCTTTGACAGTTGTGGTTTTGTTATTGATTATGTAATAGGATGGAAAACGATCAGGTGGATTTCCTGATGGTCATCAATCAACGCAGCTATGCTATGGAGCTCATAGGAGTTACGAGTGCGTTTCCAGCTTTTAGGGGATTGGTGAAGAGAAAGAATGATTGGGCTTCCGATATTCTTACTCAGACGGCGAAAAATATTACTGTGGTTATTTCTCTCTGGTTTTCTGTGACTCCGTAGTATCACGGTCCACTTATTCGTGCCGAAGCATGGCTTTTTCAGAGTTAAAAGGTGTTACTTGGTGGTTGTTTTAGCAGTTGGCGACGACGACGGGACACTGATACTTTGATTTTGTATTATCAAAATGTGTTCGTTAAATGAACTAATAACTATATGAAAACCTCATACATTGAACTCGTAATTTTGAAACTAAAGAAACTAAATGGTGTGGCATAATACATTTGTGAACCTCTATTTAAAAGAGTAGTAGTAATGTAGAAAATACATAAAATAACACAACAATAAACCGTTAAATTGATTTTCAAACACTTCCCATTAGATACAAAAGCTTCAACAGGATATATCGATAAAATCGATTGTATCGATTGTTCCGATTATCGAGTGTCGATCGTAAACACCACACATCCATCTCCTGTGTACTTGAACAAAAGGGTACTGAGTAGCATTGTGCGTTTGAATCGAGTACTCGATGCATCGATTCCATTCGATTGTAAGTGCATTAGTATCGAGAACATCGGGCGTCGGCCAATATTAACGCATAGCGCGTTGATACAGTATAAATCAAACTGTTTTGTAGGGTGACCGATTCTTTGAATGCTTTTAAAATGTTTTATTGATTATTCGGCGTAAATAATAAAAAATAATCGTATGATTTTCATAATACTTAATTTATACTTATATTATTAAAGAGATAAAGTAAGTTTGAATGTTTGTATGTAGGGGGTAATCTTTGGAACCGCTGGTCGGATTGCCAAAAATCTTTCACTGATAGATAGCTACAATGTTCTTGACTGCTATAGGCTAAATATAAAACATCACGCTACGATCTAATGGAGCTTAGTAGCGGGTGAAACTGCGCCAAAGTTGTTAGTAATTTATGATTCACAACGATAGAAAAAGTATCATTTATTTTCGTTTAATCGGAAAAATAACTAATAGATGTCTAGGTATAAATGGAATATCTATCCTTAAATAGTTTACATTCAAGCACATACGCATCTCCTTTCTGTGCAAGTTCTCACCTAGAATCTTTGATAATCTTTTAATGCTAATTCTACATTCTCATTCAAAGAGCCCTATCCTCGTTACTTAGCAGTCACTTTAGCTGCGCAGACGCCACTGCCAAGCCATTGGGGTCGCCCGACACTCTTCCAGAAGCGCCATTTTATTTCGAACGCATGCGCAAAGGCAGTGCATCGACCGCATGCTCGTGGTACAAATTTGTTTTTACTTATTATTAATTTGTTTATTGAGTTTCACTTATAATATGATGTGTATGGTTTTGAATCACGTTCGCAGAAACAGAGGTATATTTGAACTGTTTTTATGTATTTAATGTTTACTTGTAGATTTTCCTTGTCTGTAACAAAAATGGTAAAGACAAATAAGTAATTATAATAAATCGACATTGACGTAAAGCAAATAAATTTAATTTTGGGTAAATAATTATTAACCAGTAATTTTGGGTATCGATTTATGTATTAGGGCTTATTAATATGATTTGGTGATAAGGGCAAAAGATCAAACTGTAAGCAATCGACGCCGATTTGGAGATTTAGGGATTGGGAAGGGAAGTCGGCGAGGAGGAGGCTTGGGCCTCCTGTAACATAACGCTGTGGCTGTTTCACGAAGATTTTCTGTAAGGTCATGGTATCAATCCGGCTGAGCCGATCCATTCGTGCCGAAGCATGACTCTCCCACACCTAAAACTATATATTTTATACGAGTGGAATTCTGGCTATTAGTTTTATGACACAGAACAGGTTATTATTGTCTTGTCTTAAACTGAATATTACTAAAGTTCTAAATAGAGATAGACAGGTATCCTAATGGCCCGCATGCGTAACAACGAACCACTTCCTCCGCTTGACCTTTTCAATTTGCACTCGATTGCAACTCTTATCGTGAAGAAATAGATTTAGTTCGTAGCCTGATTATAATAGACCGTAATGGCACTATTATACAGTACAAAACACATTGTAATGTTTTAGAAGTGCGCTAGATGAATGTAGTCCGCTTCTAGGGTGGTTTTTGATTGTGTTTTAGGTATAGCCGTCTGAATAACTATTAGAAAATATACTAATGTTTGTTATTATAATTAGAAAAGCTTTATTACTAATAATCCAGGAGCCCAATCCCTTCCCTTCCCTTCCCCCCAACCTTTCTCGATCCTTAAATATCCGTTGGTAACCCTAATTCCCAAAAGGCCGGCAACGCACTCGTAACTACTTTGGTGTTCCGGGTGTCCATGAGTGTAATCTGCCATCTCGTTTGCGACGATATCTATTTAAAAAAATCATTTGCAATCATTGCAAATGTTCCTTCTTAATAAAATAACGAACATTAATAATTACTCGATTTAAATTGAAAGTAAAACTAAAGTGAAACTTTTACTTAACAAATTAATTTAGTAGCGTTGGCAACAAAAGTTTACAAAAGCAATGAGTGACCATCAATCTGGACCCAATTGGTCTGTGGACGACGACGGGCCGAATTGGTCGAATTGGCGGTGGACCACTTGTCACTAATTGGACCCTAAACAATGTAAACGGTCCTCAGTTATTGGTTGATAGATTGGTACTTTTAGTGCGCTTGTGCCACTAACGTTTTCGTTTAATATTCATTTATTTATTGCAGGGGTTCAAGCGGATGTTTGTGTCAAAATATTTTGGATTTCCGTGATGGAGTGCCTATAGAGTTTTATGACTGATGATATTTATGACTTATGATTGATTTTTAAATTAAGAGCGTGTTATAAATATGTAGTCTAGTGTAGATCTTTTTTTTGTCAGGGGAAAATTATCAAATAACTTCTCCAGGGTAAGGCGAGAGAGAGTGTCAGATTCTTACTGACTAAAAATATCAATGATGTACTTTGTTTCAAGAATCATAATTACCTACAATTGGGTAGTTTCCTAGGTCAAAAATAAATTAATTCCATGTTTCAATACTATAAAATATTGAAAAATAACTATACTTTTATTCATCGATCGACCGATACACAAAGTTTTAGATTTTTTTTAGCTAATTATTGTGAAATAAGTAAGCTGTTTGACGCAAAAATGTTATGACGTCATAGCTTAGTTTTTCATATCTACAAATTTCATAGAAAAGTATCGTTTTTGACGTTTGGATAAAAGTATTGAATTTGACTAGTTGGAAACTACTGTGTATTAAGATAAAATCAAACAACAACTTCGCTTCTGTTTACACTTAATTATACAGTTATTTGCCACGACATTGCTAAAAGACATTTAGGGACAAATACCTCAGTGATAATTTAAAACTTTTATCGAAAACTCGTTTTTAAGTTAAAGATTGCTTAATAAAAATTATCCGGAGATTAGCATATGAACCAGTAATGTTGGCTCTTGTTAGTGGAATGACTGGGAATGGAATACCTGTTATGATTCCCACCTGTACCTGTTCAATTACAAAACAAATATTTGTCAAATGATTGGAACACACTGAATTTACTTGAGCATGCGTTTCTGCCCTCTTGACATCTTAGCTACAGCATGTTGCTAACATACGATCGTCGAAAATAATCTGTTTAATATTTTGGATTTAGTGTCTTCGCTTAGTGCCTCATTCATGATTGATTGTTTTTAATTTCGTCGAAAAAGTAGAAAGGCTTTCGTGTATTGGACAGTTTCATCAAATTTTCTAGTAAAAAGGATAGGAATGGCAGATATTTATCATTACCTATTAGTGTTCCGACCTTTCCACTGTTTTTGTAAAAAGAATCGAGAAAGTGCTTCTTTAATCGATTTTTTTTAACACATTTTTTTTAAATGTTTATAATTTAGATAGAAACAAATGGCACTACCAATTAATTTAATCTTTATTTCGAATTAACGGTCCGCCTCTGCTTCGGAAGTATTTCCAAGTTTCGCGGTAATTACTCTACTATTCAAAAATTTTCTTTCATAAGAATCTTTTCCTGTGTATAACAGACACGACAAAAAAGGAATTAAGAAAAGTTGTGAGTTATGCACTTACAAACACATTTTGCGTATCATTTTTATATTTGTATGGAGAAATAATATTACCTACATATATCCGAACACGATGTATATAACATAGGTCCCATGTGGCGTTGTCGTGTCCCATTGGCTTATTGGCACAGCGGCCATTACGCCAGTAATGTGATTTCTATGAGATTATAACCCATATTATTACTGTGAGGAAGCTCTGTTAGCCATTGTCAAATATGTGTTGATTATGTAGATTTTTCTGTTAGCTGACGTAATCAAATATTCAATGCATCGTCTAAATAAACTTATTTATGTTGAAATTATTAGATGATAGGTTGTATTCAATTTTTAACGTATTTCTAGTAGTTGTGGTTTTTATAAAGCGAGAGGTTAACTTTTATAGGGTGTGTGCAGATTGAGTTTAGTGATATTGTTGCGTATTTGTTAAAATCCACTTCGTTAGTCTACATTTTCGTTGTCTCATGAAGTTCTTGTGACTATGCCCTTTGTTTGCATTTCAAATAATAGGTTGTAACAGTTTCGATTTTTAAAAATACATAAGTAGTGCAATTTCGATCGAACTCTTTGGTGGTCTTTTTTTCTATCTTATTCGATCTTTTTAGCTCCCAACATTAAAGGATACTACTATCACCTATCTATTTATTACAAATTTTAATTACTTTACACGTTTACACCTTTAATAAGCAGCTGTGGGCCGTGTATAATTAATATCGAGGAATAATCAGTAGGTTCTACTTGAAGGGCTATTATTATATATTATTTCTTGTTTTAAATGGAGGTTGTAACAATATGTAATTAGGGCCGCACCTTCGTTGGAGAAGTGAAATAGTAATGGATATGGTGTCTGATTTACTTTGATTCTCCATAAGAGTTTGTTATGTTTTCTTTGTGGATATCTGACATTGTCTATGTAAAAAGTAGTGTTTCTTAACAACTTAGATTAAAGAAATGTAGAGACATTATTGTAATGTAAACAAAAATACCTAATATAGTCACAAAATATTGATTGATTATTACAAATTAAGTTGAACAGGACTTTGCTTCTTTGCAATCACAAAACTTTTTACGTTGGAAGAATTGCGTAATAAAGACTTGGCTCTATTTACATTAAGTAAGTGTCTTTGATGGAATTACACTAAACTTTATAACAATAGTCCGTTTAGTGGCCAACTTAAAAACTTCGTTGCTTTTTTATACTTCTATACTTATATTAGTATTATAAAGAGGTAAAATTTGTAAGTTTGTTAGTTTGTATGTAGGGAGTAATCTTTGGAACCGCTGGTCGGTTTGCCAAAATTAGCTACAATATTCCTGAGTGCTATAGGCTATAAAACATCACGCTACGATCAAATGAAGCCGCGCAGAGCAGTGAAACCGCGTGAGAGTAGCTAGTATTACTATAAGTTAGGTACTTGGGCGATAGGAAATGTTACTATTGATTTTATTTTTAGTATAGATATTATAAGTTATTACGTAGTACGTATTCAATTTCTGCGACTGTAAAATCATGAAAGGACTTCCAATGAAGACATCAACTCGTCAAGTTGTCCTTAAACTTGTACTTAAGAATTTACATTGAGTCAACATGTTCTTTATCCAGGCTTTAACGAGGTCCTTTCTAAAGTTTTCAATTCCCTGATATAAAACGTAAAACTGATACAAATGACATTTATTACTCATCCTTTTATTGTACGGTCGACAGAAAAGAGATCTTATTTTATAGGTATTTTTTTTTGCTTTTTGCAGTGCGATTTAAAAAAATAAAATTTATTTGCGTCAAAAACTTTGTCACCTATTTTGAACACAGATTTATTTTTATGTATAGTTATGAAAAATCATTAATTAATTTAATGTTTAAATTTTACTTTATTTTTTTTATTGATAAATTAAAAAAGAATATTTACCGACACGATTCAGTTCTCTGATCCGATGACCGACTAATGTTAGGAATTAAGACACGAAATAAAATAAACTGAATTTTGTATGACTGACTGTAGTTGCAGTGGAAAATAAAATGAAAATATCTTCAACGTACGGGCAACGTTTTTTCGTCAACGGCAGACGTTTTTGCAGTGTACGTATAAAGAGACATAAGGATATTCAAATAAGGTTCAATTTACCAAACAAATTAGACATTTTGTTACTATCTGTACCTACGTGTACAGTTACGAGAGACGGTGTACCGTGACGTCACGACACGAACACGGCTTTTATATAAAAGTGCAGTTTTACGAGCTTTTGTTTTATTGTTTATTACCATGTTGTAGTGACGCCATTGATTTACGTGTTAGTAATCAGTTTTATTTCTATGTTTTTATGGGTAATTTTCCCATTTGAAGTATCAATATTCCAACAATTGAAGTTTAAGTTATATTGTAGCTGTTTGCTGTTAGGTTGTTTCTTATTTGTATAGCTTTCATGAGATTACTAGGCAATTAAGGTTTTTGTGGACTTCACCACATCATTAGTTGATGTTTTTTGTTGAAGCGGGATAATCATCACGTGACTTTTTTACCACCCAGGATGAGAAGGATGCCAGACTCTTACTGACTAAACCTCCTCCCCCGTTCATCCTCCTGCTCTAGGCTGAGGTACATCATTGCGTTTGTACCTGAAACCTCGGCTGAACATCAGCTCTGTAGGGCCCCATCTGTGGTGTGGCCTATCAGTTAAAGTTTAATGTGTTTCATTAAAATTATTTAAAAACTATCTTTTGCCCACGACTCCGTTAGCTCGGAATACTGACTTCCTGCAGATTTATGGTACTTATAAAAACTATCCTTTGTCCTTTCTCGAGTTCCAAACTATGTCTCTACCAAATTTCACAGAAATGGGTTCAGTAGTTTAGGCGTGAAGAAAAGACAGACACACTGACAAAGTAACTCTTACTTTCGCATTTATAATATTAGTTTGGATAAAATAAAATTAAGTCTCAAAAGAACTGATTAATACGTTACCTAACTCATTTGTTAGAGTAGGGTGTTCATTATTGATGTTCCTACACTTCGGACATTCGTTCATTCGACCGGATCATTGGTGGATCGCATTGTTCCCTACTATTTTACGCTTCGCCGGAATTATGACTAGAGGGGACCTTTATGTTATTATACCGCAATTTTAAGGTTATAAAAATGTTTTTTGATACACCCGTGTGTCATTGTAATTTATTCAGGAGTTTCCTCCAAAGTTCCCCTTTTCACGGTAGTAAGCACGGAGGGGCTTCGGAGTATTTTAAAATATGGTTTTATGGAAATGATTACAAATTTGTTTATTTTATTGTGACAGTTGCTAGGGAATTTCTGGTTTTTGGGAAAAGTTGCGTGTTTAATACCTACTTATTTTGATTTCGTCTGTTTTTTAGTGTTGTTTTCTGAATTACTTACAGGTTTCCGTGATAAATTGATACGTAAATTATTTTTAATTCGATGTGTTTTAGAACAGTGTTTTTAAACCAATTATACTATTAACAATCGAATAAATTAATTTAAAATAACGACTTACGCATTCGAATTACGAATTACGCGTACGTTAGTCATCAATAAGAGTCCCGTTGTAACTTGAAACTGGTAGAGCATTTCTCAGTAATTTTGTGTCTCACAATAGTTACTGGATAAAAAAAACATTCAAATAGATGTATTCTGGCTTACCGATTAGTTTGTATAATCTATTGGATTATCTCTTTATCTCTAAATCAATTAATGATACATAAGGCATGACAGCCACTCACCGCAATGACCTCAAATCACCACAAAACCTCATCATCAATATTAAGACATCAATCACTTAAGAAATTTTCTCATCGATAAAAGATACACACATCGACGCTTCCGTTAACCATCGTTTTCGTGAAATCAGATAATGTGGTCAAGTATGGCCAACGACCAATCAAATTAGAGCCCATATCTGTCTTAAGATTGATGGCTAATTACGACTGCCATAACAGTTAAGAAATTCATGCACATCAAGCTACCCAAACCAGCATAAAATGATCTTTAATTGTAAGAAGGATCGTACAAAAAGGAGACCATGATAAATTGGTTAGGTATAGCTTGATGATCAGCTGGGTTAACAATGTCTTCATAAGAGTCTTGGTATAAAAAAACCAAGTCATTAATCTGCCCCTTGTCATTTTTAACTCGCGTATAATTTCTTTAAGAGAAAACTTAATATCGGCTCCGGGATATCATCACGACGTATATGGGATGCCATTAAGAGTATCGGCAGCGATAAAAATCAAGGAAGGCTCTGGGTGGTGTTTAAGTTGTAAAAACAAATACGGGGTCAGATGGGGATTGTATGTTTTACAGTAATTTATAACTTCATTTTTATGGCGAATGATAATTGTTCCCTTTCCATGTTGTAGGTGGTCGTTGTCATTTTTCTTTTTACCGTTCTTTGTTGAATCTGTATACATACATACATATAGCTGGTGTATATTTGTTTTTTTATTCAATCTTTGAAAATAATCAAACAAGAATGATTTACTTACATCATCACTTTTAACATTTATTTCTTTAAAGTATATTTATTTATTTATTTAAACTTTATGCAACAAAACATTACATAGGCGTACTTAATGACGTAGGCATTCTCACCAGTCAACCTTAGGGTGATGCAGAGAGAGTATGGTAGGTGCAACAAGAAGAGAACTTTGAGACGATAAATTAAGATTTAAAAATACAACAAGAACACTAAAATAAATAAATATTTATATATATATAGAATAATATAATTATACTGGTATATGGTGGTATGGTTAATAAAATAAATACTCAATACATACTTACATAAATAGTATAGCAGGTTATTAATTATTCATAATTAATCAAACCCATATCTGAACATAACTGCGTCAAAATGCAATATTAATAAATAATCCGACTAACACACCAGCTGTTTCTAATTAAACACTAATTTGCTACCATCACATTAAAACTGACGGATTTACATTAAAAAATCATAAACGCTGACTCATTCCATATATTACCTGTGACCAAAACAAAAGTCTATAAAAGACAACCGCATATAAAGCTACACTAAACCGTCTCTCTCCAATCGATAATAAACTTTATTTTTATTAAGAAGAAGGTTTGTTTGAAACAAATTGGGTGGTTGGAGTGTACCTTGTTGTGCTGGCATTTGTACGATTTAAAGTGTTGGCGTGATTACAGGGCCCATTAGACCGGTTCCCAAGTGAGTACACTAATAAAATATTTAAAAAAAGGTTCGATATGCAGTAGCTAACTAGACGGCTGTGTCATTCTGTTGTATGGTCGTTGAGTAAAGTGTTAAGAAAGAAAAAAATAAACATAATAAGCTGCTATTTTATTTATAATTTTAAACCTGTATAATAAAGGGCATGCTCAATAGATACACTTCTAAATTCGAAATTCAAAAATACCTAATTATTTATAAATAGTGAATCTATTAATATAAAACATTGTTCTTTTTTAAGAGGAATATCATGCAATGACATCTTCCGCTCAGGGTGGGGTGAGAGAGATTGTCAGAGTTATACTAGCTCAAAACTTGAGGTTTCCTTTTTCTGCCTTCAGGACCTTGGCCAATCATTGCGCTTGTGCATTACATGACATGTTGGGGATTCAAAATTTCTAATAAAAATCAGTGTTTAATGAAGAAGACTTAACTTATAACAACGATATGAGTGCTGTATATGATTAGAATCTCAATTTATTTCAAAATGAATTTGAACTAATTTCTTCCGAGAAAGACCTCCATCAGAGTCGAGTAAGAACTTAATTTTTCCAACGTTATAATGATTATTATTTAATTGCAGGTTTCACTGACGTAACATTAACTCTCAAAACCCGTATAATCTTAAATCAATTAGGTTAATCGTTCAAAATTTCGGCTTAATCTTTCGTCTGTCAGGGATTTTGTAATATAAATAATAGCACGCTTTTTATACCCCGAAGAAAAAGCCAGGGGCGCGGATTAAATGCAGTAACAGCACTTCTTTAGAAGTTCTAATAAAATAGGAGTAAGACTCCAGAAAACAGACATACATACAATAATAAGTTTATTAAAAATAAAGACTTACTCTTGTGAATTAACTACGAAAAGCTCGACTAGTATCAAGTCACGACGGGACTCTTATTAATGAGCAGAGGTCACGTCGCGGAGACGTCACGCAGCCAAATCTTGTACAGCTTTTGTCAGTTAATTCTAATATGCAAGTCGTTATTTTATCCCCTTTTAATAAAATAAAGAATAAAAATAAAAAAAAGTCGTTATTTTATCAATTATTTTTTATGTACCACGTTGGATTAACAAACATACAGATCCAATCAAGAACCTCCTTTGTTTTAAGCTGGTTAAAGCGTTTCTTTTTCTAAAATCACATTGTGAGTGGTTGTACTACTGCAATCAGTTTAAAAGCCTAACCCCACCGTGATTAGGCGGCGCCGGGGGGTGCGGTGTAGGCGCGGCGAGACGGAGGGGGGGGGGGGGTCATTAACTCATTAACGATGACCGTCATTACACGGCTAGTGACAGTAATGACGATATTGTGCTAATGTCCTAATATTTTATGCTGCATGGTCACTCTAGCGTTAATTTAGAGAAATTAATTATAAAATTATCTAGTTGATTTTTATGCTTATTTTTTTTTGAGTTTGGTTCTCGAATTAAAAAAAAATACCTTTGATTCTTAACCATTTTTCATGTCTTATTAACGAGGTTATGTTACATTCTTACTTTACCAGTATTTTTAAATCTGCGATACATTGTGATTAGAACTAAAAAAAATTACAACAACGCAACACATTTTGATGCGTTTTTTTACATACCTATAGAGTGACTGACGGGACAGTTTTATATGTATAATAACATCCATTAAAATAAATAGTGAAGCAAACTAGTATGAACACTGCACCCGTACGAAGACGGGGTGGAGGGGAGGGGGGATGACTAGATGCTTAATATAAACACAACCACATTTTTCACACATCGTCACCAACTTTCGATCACAGCCTAAATAAACAATAAAAAACACGCAACAGACAAGAAAAGAGGTCGCAGTAACAAATCATTTCTTAATTTCTCCTCGTTTTAATTGAAAATGATGATAGTCTTTCATTTTAATATTAATTACTCGTGTCAGTAACTCAAAATTAATTACTTTTGGATTCAACTCTGGATGATTTAGGGCCTTGCCCGTCTAGTTGTGGCTAGCGTGCACTGCTGAATAAAAACCCTGTGAGTTGAAGAAAGTAAATAAGGCATATTTCCCACATACAAGACATAAAGGTAGCTTTTAGAGAAGTATTAAAATTCTTAGTTATGTAATTTTATCTGGACAAATACTTAATTTCCAGAAACTCAGTTAAAAGTGGCGAAGTACCAACTTATTCCTATAAATGAAAATATTAATTGATTACATCTACTTGATCAATGATTACGATTAATTGCCCTTATTAATTAAGGAAGGAAACACAAATCAAAACAGATTTCCATTATAATTAGATGAAATCCATTAATCACGAACCAAAAAGCATTTTCACAAATAAAATTAAATTGATGTCATAAAGATGGATTGTCTTCAAGCCGAATTAAGTTATTACACGATATTTCTTATTTCGTTTCATTGAATACTTCACTGCGATGGACGCCATATTTGGGCGGGTAATGGCGGTCGGTAAAAAAGCGGGAAAACATTTTAAGTAATAAAACCTTTTTTGGATATTTTATTTTGCAAATTTCTGTGCAGTTTTGTTAATAAGTAACTACATAGGGTTTTTTATTGCTATATTTATTTAACTTTATTTCGTTAACATTTATAATCATAGTCTACATTGTTTCAGTTTCATTTGCGAATTTGCTCTAATCTCTTGCTACTAATAAAGGTTCTATTACCTAATTTCAGTTCTAAATTTAAATGAAATCAGCCCATCTCGAGAGAATAGAGAGTCTAGCGGTCAATTAGCTTTAAGCAAATTTATAAGCAGGATATGTAACATAAGTGTATTAAAAGTCGATAGCTCTTTATTTTCCTTAATTAAAAACATTTTCATTCAATTATTACACGTAATCGTAACATTAAAGGGAATATGCATAAATTGCTTAAAATTTATGTTAAATATCGGATTACATTTAGGGAACGATTTCTGTCGTAAATCATTTTAAAAGGTTGAGAAAGAGTTGCAGTGGACCCATGCCAAAGATTTCGCATCGCATGATTTATAACCTCAAAAATACTAAACGTCAGATGAGCAATGCTTATTTAATTGTAAGATATTATCTGTGAAATATCGAGTATTCCGCCTGAGGTGTTGCCATGTTAAAATTCAATTTACATTTCGCGCGCTGTCACTGGCATTTTATTTTGATTATCTCCAAATCTTCGTGTGGATGGCTGATTCTTTTATTGAAATTGACAGATGTTTTTTTCTTTGTTTGTTTTATACATTAAAAAAATATAAGATTAATGTAATTAGCGTGTACATATGTCTAAAATTAAATACATTTTATTACGAAGGTTATTTTTTTACTATCCACTTACTGGTTTTGATTTTTCCATAGCAAAATTCTGTCCTCATCAACATTTTTAACATTTATTTTATATTTGTTCTCAGGAAATAACGCGGATCGTCAAGGTCGTCAGGTGGATCAGAAATCAAACCAATGGTTTGGTGCGACGCTGACCAGCACCGGCAGGAATGGCGCTATCATGGTGAGTAGGCTTTTTAGAATTTATTGACTTACCTACCGTACTGTACCACGAGGTACTTTACAATGAAAGATAGGAAAGGTATTGTTGTAAACTCTAAACAATACGTCTAATTTGTTTACCAGCATATACGTTAGGTATTTTAAAAGTAGAATTATATGTTCTGTGTGGTTGCAGATAGTAGTATTTCAATTTTAGTTACTTTGAGACTATTCTTTATTAATTTATTTATATATTATTTATTGTACACAACATTAAACATTTAAACACAAAGAGCAGGCTTACAATCACAGAGTGTACAATGGGCGGTCTTATCGAGCAGGGTGATTTCTTCCAGACAACATTTAATTTTTTTTTTAAATGAAGTCTCAAAAAACAATCTGATTCCAATAAAGTCATCCCATCTAGCTAGATTAATACAAAATATACCCTTTATTATTCTATCGACAACACCTCACTTCACCTACATAGATTAAGTTTCACAACAAACGAAATCTCAGTATTATTTTCTTTACGAGCTTGAGCGACTCCATGACCTCATACACCGTTGACCTATAAAGCTGATGGGATGTCTTGACAGGCGCACCCTTCCTGCCCTGCCCTGTCCTCAAGGTGTTCAGCCGTAATGATCGTTCTATCTTTTGTTATCGCATCTATAAGTCCACCTTTGTGACGTCACTGTCCGTCATTTGTTTTATAACTGCGCTCTTTGCGAAATTTGATTGGGTATGTTAAATTTTGTTTCAGATCTTCAACTGTCTTTATTTCTTTGTATATACATATTCGACATATTTCCTTAACTTGTACTAAAGAATCATCGTAGCCAGTACAGAAGCCAACTTGTCTTTCAGATATTGAACTGTCGTTATTTCTTTGAATATATTTGACATGTTTCTTTAACTTGTACTAAAGAATCCAAGCCATTACAGAAGCCAATTTGTCCCAAGTTTCCTAAGTCACATAGCAATGAGGGAAAAATTTATGAATACACTAACATGAGTTATACTAAGTTGGTTTAAAATAATATACAGTAGATCAACCGTATTACTCCTTGAGACATGCATAAGCTAGGAATCCCAATACTTCTAGAATGGTATCATTACAATATTTTATTATTAGGTGAAACTATGGCCAACTTTATACAAACATTTTAGGAGCTGTCCTCCTAAAATGTTTATTGCTGTTAAGACAATAGCCACGATGGAGGCTCCATTAATCTTGGCACCCCATTGTTGACATTTGGCAAGTGGGTCAGTCCAAGGCCTCATGGCTATAGGGTTGAACACCATTAGGTTATGGGGCCGTCTTTATGGTTTGTGGACGTAGTGCGGCTATCTGTGCCAAATTGGGTTTCAGGGTTATGTGGGACGGGTTTCTTTATCTCACTGTATTTCATTTGAGTTGTTTTTCTAAATTTGCAAATTGTCAATAAAGATTTGGTAATAATGTAGGTATTGAGCTAGGTAGGTTCTTACGTGTCTTTTTCTTTTTGTGCTTTCTGTTTGTTGTCGTTTGACGTCATAAGCCTGTAAGTGCCCACTGCTGAGCAAAGGCCTCTTCCAACACGAAAAAATTTGAGTATTAAAAGATTAGCAGTTGCTCAAGGCGGATTTCAAACTTTTAATTAGAAATTGTAAGTCCACTTTTGCCCACATCTTTTCCTTCACCTTATGTCAGTGGTGTCTAAACTAAATAATCATAGAAAATACATATAACTCGGCAAATAGTCACATCGGTACTTGCCAGGGTTTGAAACCTTATGTATAAGAAGCGAGCGCCATAATTTTTGGGCCACCACGACGGTGATGTTGTTTATTTATACATTTTATATTACGATAAAATTCAATGTCTGCAAGCTACGCCGCTTCGTCTCCTAAGTAGCTGTTCCTGACAAATTTTATGACTTTCCCGAAAAGCAGCAAGCGGTACCCCATACCACATTACTTAACATAAAATCACTCATTCAAATCGAAGTGCAGCGTCTCTTACGGTGCGGCCATATTAATTCAAATGGAGTGCAACCGTTTACCGCACACATGTTGCGAATAAATTTTATTACTCACGCACTTCGCACGAACACTGCGGCTCGGTTTCAGAACTTTTTTTTTTCCAATTCCATATTTGAAATCAGTCAGGAGACGCCTTCGTCGAAGACCTGAGACCACATAGTTTTTGTCTCCCTACTTAAGGGAGTTGGAATTTTTATTTCGGAATGCCGAATTAGTGCAAAAAGCCGACTCTCTCGACGAGCCAGCAATTTGTTTAGGCATTTTGTTCCATTTGCACTGGAGACAGAAACGCGGTGGGAATTTATAATTGTTCGAACTTATAGGCTGTATCTATAGGTGTCTGTGCCTTTATCAGTAGTGATGTGGTGCTTATATCTCATATTTTTATACCTATATATGGAATGAATTTTAATTAAATTTCGTGGTTCTAAATTCAAATGCACTTAATAATAAAATCAAATCGAATACGAAATTAATAACAGTATAATAATGATGTTGAAATATTAAAAAGTGAAACCAGTAAAAGATAATTTTATAAGATTATAATAATCGTTAGTTTAAATAAGTATTAACTGGCGGCCATATTAATTGCGGTTTTATGAAAAACATTTTAATGCTAAATTGTTTTTAATGTTACTATTTAACGGAAATTGCAGAAATTAAATTTACATTTCATTACGACTAATACCTTGAGTAGCAAGTTTAATCAAAGTGTACTTTTATATAAGTTATCATTAGCATAAACATATAATTATTATAACTGTTATTTACCGTGAGAGCAAATTGAGACATACTTTCACAATTTCTTCTTCAGCTTATCTGTACCTAATTAGAGGATTACAAACACCATATTGAAATTTTTGAAATCATACTAATCCCAAAATGAACTGAAAAAAATACAAGAAAAGAAAGCGAAATATACTAAAAATATACTATATTCTCCAAAATAATATTTATTTCCTTCCGTATTAAAAATACAAAGTAATAAATTTATTGATTTTATAAATTGTTGCGTCGTCACATCACTAAGTTCTTGCCCTTACTATTGTATTAAAAGTCGTTGAGTACTCACTTAGCAGTTGTTTGTCTAGATAATTGTTTTCTTATTTGTACCGATTGAATACTAAGTCGATTCGTTTTTATTCTCGATACGTTTTCTCACGATTAAACGAGCGCCACTTGATTTTTTAATAAGTTGCATTTAGCGACGAAAGAACGCTGTTATTTATTTTTGTTTTGCTTGCACATATACGAAGGTAAAGAAATGTCTCTCTTAAAAAAATCTTTTTATATAGGTATGTGTAGATAGAAGTATATTAGCAACTTTTTATTTTTAATCCCTACGATACAGGGTGAGTGTGATATGCAAACTAATATTATAAATGCGAAAGTAACTTTGTCTGTCTGTCTGTCTTTTCTTCACGTCTTAACTACTGAACTGATTTCTGTGAAATTTGGTACAGACATAGTTTGAGGACATAGGATAGATTTTTTTACCAAAAATCATTCCACGCTTACGGAGTCGCGGGCAAAAGCTAGTCTACTATACACAAGTTAAAATCAGATTCTGATTTGTTCTACTTCAAACAATTTAATGTTTGTTTTCCAGCCATATTCTTTTTAGTGTATGTCTAAGGAAACACGTATTATTATAGTTTATTGAGTAGTTGTAAATGTGAATTCCCAGCATGACGCTTACTTATGCGGAATTGAAGACGTCATGCTGATTATCCTGTAATCCAACAAGTTTTACTTATAGTGAAGGAAACTACATTTTTTTTATAAAATACTGCTTCTAATCCTCAACGAAATTCGTCAAAGCATACCTCAATAAAATATACTAAAATCCTATCAGATAAATTATACATAATGTACACAATAACTTGTTATAATTGCAAATAAATTTCCAAAGATAAATCTCGGGATATCGTAGTGCCGTCACACGGGCTCATGGAGCGACATGCGCGTGCGCAGTAAACAGTTAAACATAGATTAATTATTGCGACAGATATGAGCTGTATATCATTGCAAATTGATTGTATCTGCAACTCATTTGTTAGGGAGTTTCATTGGATAGGGTAAAGGTATAAATATTTCAATGATTATATCTTCCTGAAGGTTATGAAGAGGAGGTTGTATGCTTTTAAGTTCTTGTTTAGTCATGTCATAAAATAACGGAGATTATATGTATTAGTATGATTGATACTAAGGGACTTATTTGTTTTTTCTTTAAAGGCGGGTAATTATATCATTCAATGAGTGCTTCTGCTGGGTGGGGCAAGAGGGAACAGTGTCGGGCTCTTACTGACTAAAAACTACAACCTACCTTCTACTCCGGGCCGAGGTCGGTACACCCACAACCCCGGCTGATGTCTTTTATTATCTGACTTCTTTTCGTTGTAACTACGTTAATTTTTGTTATGAAGTTAGCGTCATTAATTGGTCTATCTGTACCTTATGATCAATTTGACAATGGTTATCTTATAGATGTTTACAAATCAAAACCATCGCATCTCTTTAAATTAATCTTTGGCTATTGTCTCCGTTTTAATCGCCACTAAAATTTATAGATGCGGCATATCACTGCTACTGGACTCTTGCCTACATCGCATTGTCTGAAGATTGCTTGCTCAAGAATATTTATCTTCTTGCTTATTGACGGATGAAAACAAATGCGAAAAAGACATTAATTTATTTATTCTTAATTTTTTATAGAAGTCTGTATTAGTGCTGGAGCACATCTTCACAACGTGTTTGGCATAAATGTTTCTAGTTAAAACTTGAGCAGAACTTATTTATTTATTATTCAACGACGGTGGTCTGGCTTTAACGAGTTTTAAAATAGAAATATTTTTTTATGACAATAGATATCTCGTGTTCAAACAGTTAGTAGTAGTAGAAATTATCTTAATGTTCTCAATTTTAAACCTATTTAGCAGTTTTCCAACACCCTCTACTTACTCAAAGTTTTTGAGCTAACAAATTGTCCGGTGATTTGTCAGCGTCGAATGCCTCGGTTCTTGTTGCGCGCGCAGGTCCTAATATGGCGGCCGTCGCTTGACAGCTACACCCGTCCGATTTGGACTCACATCGCCATATAGAGATTGTTTCTTTTATTGTCTCCATTTGCCGAGAATTTTTATGTGAAATTTCGGCGTGTTTTCTTTATTTTCCTTAAATGTTTTTTCGCTACCGAATTTCTCTTTAACGTCGATATTTAGGTTTAAATGTCAGAGATATGCTTCCTAATTAGGTATGTTAAATCAAAGCGGATGGAATTACTTTATTGTGTATAAAATAACACCAAAATGTAGTTGTGTAATTTATACAGAATATTAATCTAACTATTTGATTTGTTGTGATTTCTGACGAACCTATAGATCTATAGATCCATATTAAACGGTGTGCCAAAAAAGGAAACGTGTTGGTCCAAGATAAGTTCCTTGCGGAAACCCTTAAGTAAATAAAATAAAAATAACATTAGGATATTGAAACTAAGAAACAAAAGACACTGGCATTTATACCGCTGACATTACTTTTAAAGATAAGATAGTCATGTTGCTACAAAGTTAGCTAAAGTCTAAGGAAAGGCCGAATAAGATAAAAAGCCTGCACAAAGCGCTGTCTTGTTGATCGATCGTTGTATAGGCCATTACTGATTTTAAACTTCTCCGTTATATTTAAAGGTTTAAATTTTGGGTATATTGAAATAATTCCTGAATTATAGTATTGTCCAGTATTTAATAGTTAAATGGGTCACGAGTGAGATTAATAAGATAATATAGAAAAAGATGGCCAAAAACTTCGACGTTATACCCAAACAGTTATAGTTGTTTTGAAAAATATTCGAATACAAAAGAAGATAATTAAATTACTTTCTAGCATGGAGGTAACAAGGGTTCATTAATATCACGGTATTTAAGAACCCATTAGCTTGAAGACCCCATAGGTATCGCTCACAAGTCAATGGTTTTTTACTTGCCAAGTGTGAAATGTTCCTTGATGGATTCCGTATCCATTTTTTTTGAGATTTGTTTGATCAAGTTTAAAGAACACAGTTCGTTCCATCGTGCACTCCTCTCTCGCCTCTCATGATTATTGTGTTATGCGAACCATAAGATATGGTTCATTTTCGCATAGTGCAATAATCCTATGAAATGTTAACTTAAATTACTTGTCATTTGATTGTACCGAAATTTTATTTATTTTTATGTAATATATCGACAAACGAGCAGACGGATTACCTGATGGTAAGCAATCAGCGCCGCCCATGGACACTCGCAATTGAGGAGTTTCGAGTGCGTTGCCGAACTTTTAGGGATTAGGGATTTTGAAATTTAGGGATTGAGGAGGGATTGGGGAAGGGGAAGGATTGGGCCTCCGGTAACGTCACTCACACGGCGAAACACAACGCTCTGATTGTTTCATGCCGGTTTTCTGTGAGGCCGTGGTATCACTCCGGTCGAGCCGACCGACCCATTCGTGCCGAAGCATGGCTCTCACACACTTAAAAAATAACACCTTTTCTTTTACTGCAAGTGTATAGACATTGAGCGGTTACTCTACGGAACCCTTATTTAGCTATTAAGCACTTAGTTTTTTTACCCAACTTCATTAAAAGTAATTCTTTCGTATTCTTTATTAATACATTGTAACGTTTTTTGTTAATATTCTTCGCGGTTGGTTTAAATGTGGTGTATTGTGTTTTATTTTGAGGACCGTGGTTCCACGCTTGATTGAAATAATTGTATTAAGTTTATTAGATTAATTGTTTAAGTATTTTGTTTTTTTTTCTTTCTGATCATCAATTGGTCGGTCTGATTTGTTTTTTGTAGAAATACTTTTTGGCTTAGTTCTAGTAGGTTAAGCCTGGAACAAACTCAAAAAAAAAGTATTTTTTGTAATTTAAGAGAAGTAATTAATTATTTAACTAAATTATGGTATCAGGGTTTTGTCAAAGAACGTAAAACACAGTGATTTCGTAGATTATTTTATAATTCTTTGAAGTTTACTGTTTAGTATCGAACAAATATTTAATTAAAATACTGGCTTGACGAGCGGTAATAGAATTTTATGGCAGTATCTACTTAGCAATAAGACCGACTCAATACTCTTTTCGCGTTAATGAACAAAAAAAAAAGTTTTGATATGAAATTGTTGTCAATATTGTGTGATATGATCATCAATTTTTCAAAGCTACCTTTTTTTTTTCTACAAATTAAAAGGTTTTTTAAGATTTGAAAATCGAAATAATTTACATATTTTTATTTAGTCACGTTCCTAATTCTTAATTTAAAATCATCGTAACCTATTAAAAGTTAAAAGCAATAAATAAACATAGAATAACGGTAAACTGTAATTGTGCCGCGGCAGGAGTACTAGATTCAATTTGCTAATTAATGGATTGAAATATATGCAAGTTGGGTCTTTTAGTGCTGAGACACACTCAGTACTAGACCTGGTTTTATGAAGCCTAGCTTTTGAATAGACTTTCTTTTTTAAGAAAGAAGGTTTGATTTGTATTTGGTGTATTTGTGGCCAGAATTAGCGTAGTAGTAGTACCTAGTAGTACCTAAAATGTTATCATTTCAATTCTATGTTTAAGTGATCTTTTTATAATGTTTGTTGTTGAACTTTGGTTTATATTTTATTAAATTGTTTCTTTCACTTTATTGAAAGTAACGACTTATTCACATACATTCACCGAGAAAATATAGTAGTAGAGTTTTTGTTGGTCAATTCGTTATTTTTAATTATGTCTTACGATATTTACTATACAAAAATTCTTTTCCCTTTTCTAATTGGACACTTAGTTAGAAGTAAAACAAAAGTTTGTGTAAGATTAGAGGGCTCTTGATAGATCAGCAACGCACTTGTAATAAGACTGGAATGAGTGTAGTATTACGTACCATCGGGATCCATCTGTTCACCTGGTCAATAAAAAGTGCAATAAAAATTTCGCACATTTTAAGTTGTAAATGTGGGAGAGCCATTATGTTTCTGCTCGATAGGAGTAATACTGACGACTGCCTAACAGATAATCGGCGTAAAACAACCTTTTTTTGATATATTTTACTGTGTGAGTGTGGTTACCCAGAGGCCTAGTTTCCCTAATCTGAAATCCGTAGGATAACGATAGTCTATTCGCGGGACCGATTGCTTACCATCAGGTCAATATCTCTTTAAAAAAACAACCTCAGTGTACCTCAACATTTACTGGTTACTTAGAACAACCGGTCATTGGATTAACCGCGACGTAACCGATGTTAAGATGAACCGATACCAGTGATCCCTATCTGATCACTAACGTGCCGACTGCATGGTTAATTGCCATATCCTTAACCATTAAACCTGCTTAACTAAAAACCTACCATATCTCCAAAGCCATAAAGTTTAATACCAATAAAACAAAACCTAACTTTGAGTACAATTGATGGAAGAATTTGAACTGTATTTAAGGCTCTATTTTGTAGGTAGTAGGGTTTAAAGTTTTAGTGTTTTATTGTGATTTTTCGATTAATCACGGCACTTTACTGAATGTTAGATGTGTGTAAGGATTAAATGATAATTCTGTAATCGTGTTAGATAAAAATGATGCTGTACGCTCTATTTTGCCTGGAGGGATTGGCAGAGGTATTTCTCTAGCTCTAGTATTTTAGTAAACGTAAAGTTAGCTGGTAATTAAGATAGCTAGTATGTAACAATTCAGAACTTCAGACTCCATACGTTTGGGTCTGCGGACAGATGGGGCACAACAGGGATGATGTTCAGCCAGGGTTGCGGGGCAAACACTATAATAGAGCGCGGGCCTGACCTGCAGCTGTAGAAGGGACAAAGTAGTTTTTAGTCATTAAGAGTCTGACAGCCTCTCTCACACCACCACTTCGAGAGAAGTCACTTGATGATTTTCCCCTCTCAAAGAACTAGAAGACTACATACTTAATAAAGATTTTTCAAAAATACTCACTAATATGTTACCTGAGAATCGAACCTACGACCCCTCGTTTGGTAGTCGCACTCACAAACACTATCAACGAGGCTATTTACAAAAAGAAATACAAATGACAGTAAATAACTTTGCCATTGAATATATTCCTCACAATCTGTTTCCTTATTTGTATCTCAGTATATCTCGTGTGCAGATCGATCCGTTTCCTATGCGCCGGCGCATCCGCTTTATAAATAGACGACCAAAAGGGGAAAAAAGATTAATGGCTTAGTAATGCCGATATTTTTGTGTTGAATTATGATACTTACGTTGTATATTGAGTTCATTATACTTTTGAATTGATTTTAAAAAACAAATGACAGATGGAAATACTAGATGGGCATTGTTACGCAAAGTTTCATTAACCTATACCCGTTATATCACTGACCTATACTTATCTAAAAAAAAGAACAAAAAAAAACCAAGAAAGCGTTATTTGATCAAAGACTCATCATAATTTAAAAGAGTCAAAGCAAAAAAATGAGACTTGAAAATTTGCCATTCAATAAATTGATCCACCACCAGTCTATTCAAGCCAATGGACCACCACGGGGCCCTATAGAGCTGTTCAGCCGGGGTTGCGGGCTACAATGAGGCATCGCGACCTCAGCCCAGAACAGGTGAAGGAACAGGTGGGTTTAGTCAGTAAGAGTCTGACACTTCCTTCCACCCTGGGCTGGAGCACCCATTTGCTGATTTTCCCTTCACAAAAAAACCTGTCTATTCAACCCTTATTCGAAGGCAGGCCCTTTTTGCGGGCAGGCTCTCAATCCCTTCTTGAGATGAACGACGATATCATCAAACAAACAAAGCCGGCGGCAATCAAATGAAAGTAACGAAGTGTCGACAATATCCCGCAGTATGGCGAGGTCTGATATAAATACGCCAGTGCGCATGCCCCGTGGCTAGACAGTGGGTTAGATTGTAGTGTGTATGAGGCTTTACTTTGAGATATATTGATGATTGGAAACATAGAGAGAATTGTCGGTAGAATTTTTTACTGCACCTTTGGCGGAGTGCCTGGGCAATGTGTCGCGGGTTCGACTCCCGCACGGAACAACACCCTGTGTGATCCACAAATTGATGATTTGGGTATGTGTGAATGCATTATTTCTGATTCACCTAGTAAAATTATTGGAAGAAGGATAGGGCATCTTTCTTCAGCCCTTAATCTCTAAGCTCCTAAACCCTAATCCCAAAATGGCCGGAAACGCACTCGTAACTCCTCTGGAGTTGCGGGTGTCTAAAGGCGGTGCCGATTGCCTAATCAAAGGTCTAAATTTGCCGTCCTATTACAAGAAAAAATATTCTTTAATACTTTATGGGATAGTCTTAAGTAGTAAATCTTCCTAAATAACTCTTGCTATTTTCTTCTAAAAACCAATAAAGAAAATAATCCTTTCCCATAATCTTAAGTTCCAAATTCCTCGTTTTCTATAACGGCTCCCAATTTGTCAGTGAGCGCTGAACTATACGCTATCAAGTCGGAATTGTCTGCACCAAACAAATTGTTATTACAACCACAGCGTTCATTTTATTGTCCTTTGTCTAGATTTTTTAGGTCTAGACATGGTCTAGGTACACAAATGGCTATCATGTGTCGAGTCCAACTGACTGACTGGGATGTTTAATGTGAATTATCAAATAAATTGTGTTGGGAATTCAATGGAAACTGTTTGGAATATTAAGTCTGATCGCTGTTAGTTTATTCTATTGATTTTTCCTTTTAAGTTTTAATAGTTGTTTGTTTAAAGTATGGAACCTTTAGCGTCAGCTGGTTGGGTAGTTAGTTATTAACGAATGGCTGGAGACTTTAACATCTAATTTATGTAGCATTTGTTGGCGCTGGAAATTGGTATACCTATCATACTTTTTATCGTTTTTTATGAAAACTCAGAAATGGAAGTAATTAAATTTTTGCATAATAGCGAACACAAAAGCGACTATAAAAGGTTATGAAAATCAAAAATCCATATAGACTAAAGATGGCTGAATAATGAAAAAAAATATAATAAAATATATGTACATGTATTATATATTATATTATATTTCACACATAAAGAATACATAAATATATGTCCAACAATATAATAAATTACACCTTCCCTACTTTGAAACGTCAAATTCGTAAAAACTTTATTAATAGACTAAACATGTCTAATTCAACAAAGTATCTCTCAATAACAAATCGTACACGTTAAAAGGTTACCTAAGCAATAAACAGCGTGAATATTTCACAGTATCTATGAACTGTTGAAGCGCGAACATTTTGTTGAATGCGCCTGCGCATAACGTCACGTTCTAGTGCGCCAAGTTCAGAGGGTGTGGTCGGAAAGCCTTATTGTTTAGTTTCCAACCTATAATCATCATAAGAAATGGGCATGACCTTGTATTTTTTTTAATGTTGGATAGTTTCTTAGTAGTTTTCTTTGAAGGATACAAAGTCGTAGGTCCAATGACGGTATTTTTTTTAATGTAAGTAACCTAACATGAGCGAATTTCAGACTCTTACTGACTAAAACCCACGCCGTTCCTTTCATCATCATCATCACCATCAGTGCCCACTACTGAGCAAAGGCCTCTTCTCACACGAGCATTAATTTGAGCATTAATTACCAAGCTTGCTCAATGCGGGTTCACGATTTTAAACTTATAATAAGAAATTATTAGTCCAGATTTCCTCACGATGTTTACCTTAACCGTATGTTAGTGGTGTCTAAATAATCATAGAAAGTACATATAACTCGAAAAAGTCACATTGTTACTTGCCAGGTTTCGAAACCACACCCTCACGCATGAGAAGCGGGCTCCTGAACCTTCGGGCCACCATTCCGTTCCTTTATAAAACTCAGAATATGTTCTCGTACTACTAAATAACATTAATATTTTAGCCATTATTCCAAAAAAAAAGAAATGTGTTTACTTTTTATTTATTTATTTAATAATATATGTGCACACAAACAGCACAGAGGAAAATACATAAATAAAATAAGAGTACATAGGTGCTACTTATTCCTGTTTTATTTTATTTTTTCGACCTATTTACGCAATACAGAATGTGTGAGACGCTTTCTGTCTGCGCGCGCGCATTGTGTTGCGCACGCGCCGTTACGGTGTACTGCGCAAAGTTCAGTGGGCGTGGTCTCGCGAAGCGTTGTTGTTCGCGGCGAAAGTTTTAATTAATGTTGACATTTAATTACTACGTGAGCTTATTGTAATTAAGAATTTATAGTCTTGAAGACTGTTGTTATCGGTACTTTACGGTACTTACTACATTTATTTATCTCTTGCTTTAACTATATTTTATTTTCATATTGACAAGCGAAAATTATTCAGGTTTTTTTAAAGGTTGGTTATGACTAAAGTTTTAACGAAAATTGTATGAGAATCTACGAATGTAAATGCGAAAATCTAAGGACATCTAACATTAACATTACATGCATTTAATAGTACCTTAATGTATTAATTACAATATACTTTTTTGTTGAATGAAACTTAAGTCCTAACAAAAATAATAATACAAAACCAGCTTAAAAATTTTATGGTAATACCGTTGTATCGAAAGAACCATAATAATTCCATTATGACCAAGGTGTCTATTTCGATGTAGCGCCGGATATAGGGCGTCCCGTAATAACTCACACCCGATATTATCAGCCGCGCGCCATAGATTGCTATCAGACACTTACAAGGAGTTTTGGTCCTAACTTACAGTTAGTCTATGACACCTTAGCCTTTGGTGTTGCTATTTCTATTATGGCAACACTTAGGTGCTAGATAATGTTAATTTAGTGTGGCAACACGCTTGCGAGTTTAAAATGCAGATTTAATAAATATGACATGTTTTAGAGTTCGTAAGTAATATTTTAAATACAACAAACATCATAATCTCTGGACCAATATATATAGGTATTCATAGTCAGGACTACTCAGGACCAATATCAGGATAAATAAACATATCTCAGGATCACCATTCATCACCTAATAATCTTCTTCTCTAAAATGACCTTGGCAACGACAGTTATTACGGAAAGTCATTGACCAAATGCTTTGTCTACTATTGATTAGAGCAAAAATAATATTTTTAAGGAGTTCCATTGAGGGAGAGCACGAAACCAACAAAAAATGACGTTTCTTGACCCATGTTGCTAATAGCATAAGAGCATTTTTTTTATGTAATAAGTCGGCAAACGAGCAGACGGATTACCTGGCAACGGAGGAGTTACAAGTGCGTTTCCGACCTTTTGGGGATTAGGGATTTGGAGATTTAGGGATTGAGGAGAGATTGGGGGAGGGGAAGCATTGGGCCTTCGGCTATCTCACTCACACGGTGAAACACAACGCTGTGGTTATTTCACGCCGGTTTTCTGAGAGGCCGTGGTAATCACTTCGGTCGAGATGACCAATTCGTGCCGAAGTTTGGCTCTCCTACACTTAGGTACTCGGTAAATCAACACGTTTCATATTCTATTAAATATATGAGGGCACTCGTGACGACCTCTGGTTGCTAATTTCCTTCTTGTGAAGATAAGCGAGTTCATTGTGAGAAGATTTATTATTTGCTATCTGTGCCCTTTGGAGAAACGATTAAGGACGTGTTGTGGAAGGAAGTAGTTCATGAACTGCTTGCAATTTATAGTCTGTTGTATTATATTTTTAATTGTTTACTAGATACTTACATACGTGTGTCTATTTCGTTGGTAAATTGAAAGGTAGTCTCTAAGCGTGCGACTTTGGTGCGACCAAAATTATCCTTAGATTTAATGTAACTCTCACGCATGCATGTTTTGTGGTTAAGTTAGTAGTTAATCAGGTAAATAAAGCGCTTTGATATGTGGACTCTCAACATTATACTAGGCCCTTCACCTGTGTCGTGGTCGTTAGGGCAATTAGGAACATTTTATTTCACAAACGCATCTCACCCAGACCCGGAACATTAGTTGGCGGGTCACACAAAGAATCGTTCCGTGCGGGGATCGAACCCACGATACGATGCAAGGACAGCCGATTGCCCAGCCATTGCATCCACCGTATTGTAAAAATCGGGCCATTTCAGATCACTTATCTAAACATCCAGTATAGCACGTCAACAATATCTGACCCACATACCTCCATCCCAGTGACATAACGGATTATCAAAGACAGTTAGGATTTGAAAAAAATGTTGCCAAGTCCTTCTATAGACTTTCTTAGTAGACGTCTTGAGTAACGGTGTTGCCAGTAAGCGTACAATTAGAGGGCCCAGTGCTTGTTGTAAAAAGTAAAGGAGCTAAGTATAGGTGATACCACTGATACCGGTAGAGAGGTTCTGGATGATAAGTGACTGGAAATGGCATAAAATTGACTTGGTGATGATGGTGATTAGAGAGAAGGTCGGTTCTTAATAGGATTATTGTCTTCAAATTTGTTAAGGTTACAAAAATATCAGTCTCTTCTCTAAATGCAAAAAAAATATACATACTAACAAAAACTGCGCTTAACATACATTTGAATGCTACAGTGAAAAGTATTCTTTCAAAGATGCATTTCAAAACTTAGCCCATAACTATAAACAAATTTATATTTACAACCATTTCAAAATAGGTTACCGTTCATTACAAAATCATATTGAAATATGTTCATGTTCACTCACTCGCTCATTCATTCATTCCAAATAATGCACTCGACCCACTAAATATGGACGACATGATGATTCATCTTCTTTTAAATTAAGAATAGCTGCGAAATGCGTGTGCGCACGAATATGTCACATATTGTAACGGTTTTATGAACCGAGTCTGTATAATGTTAATATTTGGGTTTGACCTCTATGCAGTTGTAGCCATTTACGAAATTATTTCGTTTAATTTTTCCATTCTTGGAGAATGCTGCATTCATTTGTGAAACTCTTGCGCCGAATGTATTTGTAATTGGGTAATTTGTTCTTTTTTCGTGATCGTACGTTTACTTAAAGTGATTTAAACGTGGATTTTTTATTTTATTTATAAAAAGATAAAGGTATCACGTTTTACTATCAAATTTTATTTCTCTTAGATTTCTTCAGTTCTCAGCGTCATTAGCAAAAGTTTATCTAGTGACTGCACTATCTTCGTTGCCTTGCAGTAGGTCAGCAACATTTTCTTTCTATCATCTAAAAACGTAACCGTTTGAATGCTGTTAATTTTCGAGAATCTTGCGCAGCTCTGTTTAGGGAGTGTGCGAGAAAAAGTTGCAATGACAAGTGCGCGGGCGCAACGGTGCGACACTTTATATGGAGCCGGATCCTTGTGGCCTGATGCTTGAGATGATTGAGCCTGGCTTCCTCACTATGGTGGAGCCCACTTAACTTAGCTACTTTAATGGATAGAGTTCTTTGAGACGAACCGCGAAGCAGTTCCAATTGTGATACAGTACTGTTATTAGGAAATAATCTAAGCGGTACTGTGCTAAAATAAGTAGGACTATGTGTATAAAAAGCAGTTTATGGTACAATTTACTACCACAACCTTTTTTGTGGTTATAGATTTGATTACAATTATCTAGCTATCTTTACCTAAAACATAGACCATCAACATTAGCCCCATTTCTCTAGCAGTAATTTTACTCACACCTCTAAAAGAAACATTGAGATAACTACCATCCATTACGATCCTCAAGATACCAAGACAATCGTTGTCGAAAGCCGCAAACACTTAAAGCCGATTATCTGCGCCTGCGCCTGCGCCGAACTACCACCTAAGGTTGGGTACATGGTGTGTAAGTGGAATGCAGTGTTCACACGTAGCCATGTCGCGATTTATGTTCTTTACACTGACGCAAAATTTACGAACAAAGGAAGTCCCTATGTGAGAATTCGGCCATTTTGAGAAGAAACAAAAATGTGGTCGTTGTGGTCAAATATTTGCTGCTGGATAATAAATTGCTGGCTAATGAATGTTCAACGGAAGCTTTTTGTCTTTGGTGTTTGTTGCTTTTGTTGTAAACGTTGCCTTCGGATAAGATTGCTACTTGAAATTGTTAAGCTCGGTGGAAAAACACATTCTAAACGAATTTTTGAACGTGTTCCTGTTCTCGAGAAAATTAGCAATTTACACAATGGGAATCGAAAACTAAGCTTTATTTTGATATACATAACGGATAAATTTCTACGTGTCTTTGAATACACTTCTAGTCTTCTAAGAAGTCTATCACACACAAATCGCCATCGACATTAAACGCTATTCCATTTCCTTTCAAAGCTAGACCATCAGCTTTGTACATCCTTTCATTAAACATAGCACTAACGCCTTCACTTCAAAACCTATCAGAATCAGTTCAAGCAACAACTGTTTGCAATTCCGCTATTGCATAAGTAATGATTGCATCGAATAAACACTACACAGACACTTCTGAGTCACTGCAACATGCATCCGTTCACAATTCTACTTTCTTTAAAGCACCTGGAACTGTAATCATAATATTTGGTATAACTGCTATAGCTCCATGTGTTTTGTGGTACACGTTTTCTTCTATTGTCTATTTGTCATTAGTAATTGATTCAAAGCTTGCAGCTGTCGAGTCTCGTGTTGTTATGTCATAGTTTGTTGAAGGATCTATGTATTTATATGTGGATACGTGACTTCGCTCATCTGTTTATTTAAGTTCATTATCTGTATGATTGACAAAGAAATGTGGTGACTCTGTACATTGAAAGAGAATTATGATAATTTTAGTTTTGTTGGGTGTTGACTTGATAGTTTATTTGGTAATTGGGTAGTTTCCTAGGTCAAAAATAAATTAATTCGAAGTTTAAATACAATAAAATATTGAAAAATAACTAAATATACTTATATTCATCGATCGATCGATACACTAAGTTTTAGATAATTTGTATCTAGCTAATTATTAAGAAATAAATAAGTTATTTGACGCAAAAATATTATGACGTCATAACTCAGTTTTCCATACAAATTTCATAGAAAAGTATCGTTTTTGACATTTGGATAAAAGTATTGAATTTGACTAGTTGGAAACTACAATATTTCCACGTATTGCGTTCTAAAATCTAGAAATTTTAATTAAATAGCGATAATATTTAATTTTATAAATTTGTATTTTTTGTCTAAAATATATAGCTTTTATATCTAACGATATTTATGTATCGATGTATACTTCCAATATCAAAACCTTAAAGACTCAATTAAGATGTATTAAATAAATATTTCAATCCAAATTTCACTTCTAACATAACCAAACTTTCTATAAGCCTAACAACCTTGCATCGCGCTGGGAAGATGACAATATGTACAGAAAACATGTCAATTTCTCAATAAATCTTGCACCAGTCTCAAGTATTGTTAGGTAGTTGACACAATTCCGTAATATCTACATAGAAGTACAATACTGTATGTCTGTCTGTCGTTGTAAATCAAACAACAATGACATGTTCTTTAGCGCGAAACCAAATAATGTTGTTTGACGTTGACAGAACATGATGAAATGCGGGAAATTTTGATGTTATGGCTGTTTTGTGGTCTGGGGGCTATGCACAATAGTAGTGGATGTCATATTTTATTTTGATTTACGATTTAGTATTGTAGAAAAGATGAAGAAATCTAGACTATATCTATGGCTTTTGCTGTAAACCCATTTATATCATTGAAGCAAATATTAAGGTCTGCTAGTAATTCTACATTACTTTTTTCATTTTTTTTCTTTTAAAAAAACGTTCTCCTGTGTCGTGGGTGCGTTAGAAACATACACCCAGACCCGGAACAACAATCTGTGGATCACACAAAGAGTTGTTCCGTGCGGGAATCGAACCCGCGACACGTTGCGCGGCAGCCAGTTGCCCAGCCACCGCGCCAATCGTGCAGTCAAAACTTAAGTTTCGCCGTAACATTATTTTCTCAGTCATTTACTTTATCTTTAATCTCTGCTTGGTACGCACTCATTAATTATCTTTACAAAACTAGCTCGTTATGAACTCTTAATTTGTCAACATTTTCCTTTAAACTGACATCCTTTATTACTAGAAGTAATAGACCCTATACATATTTGCCATTTCATTTTACGGTAGCTACAAAATTGTGAGGTTGCATAGTGGAACAAGACAAGCTGCTCTTTATAGCCTATTAATGTCAGCAAGGATATATTTCTTTGGAATTATGAACATAATATTACAGACCGCTAGTTGTTAGTTACATCGTGTGTAGTTGCACTTTTATGGCAAATTCAGACGCTATTCTAGATTTTCTTTACAAAGACTTTGAAGTACGCAGATGTCGCTAGCATCGCTTTTGGTAAGGTTGACTAAAGAGTTCTGTGGTTAATCTTTCGATCAAAACTTATTCAAAACTTCTAAACTATCGATTCTTTATCTTTGGGTTAAATATGAGAGTTTTATACAGTAAATACTTATAGCAAATAATGCATATAACACGGAAATCAAACCAGAATAGCCAGATTAAGTATACACCAATAAATTCATTTTCGTCTACGTTATGTTACATTGCAATCAATACCTAACAACACACTTGGCTTACACAACACTAAACGAACTCCTGAACTAACAAATGGAGACCGATTTAAATCATATATTGGGCGTACCGACCTATATTTAATGTTACTTCAAAGTTCGAACTTGTCAATACAGAATGTTCGGAAGAAATGGTTGCACAAGCTCCCCAGTAAATGGCACAAACAGTGACCCAGATTTGGGACTAGAATAGATGGCAATGTGGGTTATAGAGGTTCCCGAGGACTTAGAAGTCGCAGAGAATCTAAAGAGCTGAAGGTGGAAACTTGTTAGGCTTTTGCTAGAAGTGTTGGAAGTAGAAAGCATCTAGGTGAGCGGTTTTCAAGTGTTGGTATCTCAATTGAAGTGGTTCGTGCAGTTGTGAATGGTTTGTTAAAACAAAACGGATAGTAAGTGTGATTAGGAGAAAATTTTGCTTTATGTTGTTGAAATGTTTTGCAGGTAACAAATTCAAGAGTCTGATGTTAATAAGAACCATCTAGCATATTCATTTCAAAATTATCGCATTTGATCGCATCGCATCAAGAAGCTTATTGAATTATGATATCTCACTATAAAACTTTAAATATGTTGATGACAATGTAAAAGAATAGAAACAATTAAATAATTTATAAACGGATGTTCCTCTAAAATACATATAAATGAGACAAGACCAATATGTGTTTGTTAAGTCAATATAACTAACAACTGCATTTCTAAAAACAATACGAAACAAACTGGTTCGGTGTTTCAGAAACATATGCAACAGACAAATAGACATTTCCTCTTTTATTGAGTGCAGACCCGGCACATCAACCTACCCTATTCTATCAATATCCTCCAATATTTTTTCAACTTTGTTGTTTTGTAATAAAGCCGATATTTCCTTGAAAACCCCTATCATTTCAAGGTTATCTTTACAAGCTGGTGGTATACGTAAGTATATTAAAATGGCGACACGTTTACTTGGACAAATACTTGAGTATATGAATATTCAGAAATCGGTGTATGACTAAGCGGCCCGTTGGACGATCTTTACAATATTTCTTTGTCCGTCTGAGCAAACAGCTGATTCACTTACGTGAGTCAATGATCCGTTCTGTTTGGTCAATAAAAATTCTTAAGTTATTGGGATGAACTTAGGATTAATGTGTCACGGTAAATCTTGTCTTGTCTTAAGAGCTTACCTGTCAGTCAACGGTTGATAACATGCAGTAGTTTTTGAAATGAATATTTGGTAAGAATATTATATCGATCATATGAAAATAGTTTCAATAGCTTGCTTCCCATTCAATGATTGATCCAAGTTATAAATTCTATTACTAAAACATATTTTCCAACACCGATTTCTATCTAACTAGCGTATAACTTAATCTGTCAGCCTTTAGTGTGAACAACTTATGGCGGCAATTGTATATCAAAGGTTTTACGATCTCAAGATTCTTCTCGCATTGGTCACTACTTCGTTAGTGAGTCATACTGGATACTTTTATCGTCACACACAAACACAAATTATCATGAAGATGATCGCAGATTAATTAAAAAGCGAACGCATCAATAACCTTCTGTCAAGTTCGAATGATATTAGCTGTCATTTTACGGCGGGAAACAATCAATGGTATGTTTTATTTTTCGTATAATTTAGATGTCCTGATTTTTAGTTTGAATGTTTTTCTTATTATTTATTCCTTCGAGACTGTGGCAAAAAAGCAATCATGTTAATAAAAAAACATTACTTTATAGCTGTCAATAAAATTGGCAAGAAAACGATAAATTTACGCAAAATTGCGACCTTACACCTGACATTTTAGTATCATCATTAATCATCTTTCTCGGGTCGTATTTACCCTATAAGCCTTCTGGTATTTAAACCTTACAATTTGACATTATCCACGAATTAAAGAGCGCCATACATTGTGTCGTTACGCAATACGCTATTAATGTTAGCCGAAGTTTACGATGGCTATCAATTGGCTATAAAAAGTTTGTAGTGGGCTGCATTGACCCAAATGTGACCTATTTTGACGTCAAATGCATACAACTGGGTACGGAGACCATATTTTGGCGGATGCATGACGTTTTATGAAGTATTGTTTGTTTGTCAAGTGACACGTGATGAGTAGTTGGCCTCAGTCAATGTCTAATTTTAAGAGGAAAGTTAATAAGAATATACTGCTGGATATTTCAATGTTTGAAACTCTATGTTCCTCTGATGACTCTAAGTTGAGAACTGTGTAGATATCACACCTTACCCAAAACCACACACTGTGAATCAACAGCCCACAATTTTCTCAGTGGCTAAGACATTGCGACAATCATACAGAAATATTTCCTTTTACCTCACTGAAGAGGGACCCAATTTTAGATAAATCGGCTGGACAGTATCAAACGACCCCAAACGGCGACACTATCCACTAAAAGTACCACAATTATTTATGTTACGGCCATGTCATAAAAATAGTTCGTATAAATTAATATCACGCCTCACGGCAGTTTCCGCCAGATGGCGTAGTGTTTTCTATAATGTTAGTTTGTTCTTATTAACACCGGCGGCGCATGCGCATGCAACTGTTTTCTTTCCATTTCGAAGCGCAATAGGGCTGTTGAGTGTATAGTAAATAGAAATAACATAGTTTGAAGGATGCCAGAATTGATTGGGTTGAATTTATATTTTAGATAGTGACAATACTGTTATAAGATTATTACTTTTAGTTAACACATGTTTAAAGAACGAATGATCTTTTGTGACATGCATACCACAATTTTATAGATTTAATCCAATTTGCCTTATAATTAACTTCGAAGAATCCATTAAATTGTTAAACACAAGTAAATTTAATGAATGATAATCCTGTTAATAAAATTTTTGACAGCCCTGTTTTACTCCATAGGATTACACCACTGACGCGTGTTATTACAGTTAAAATTAACTACCAAACTGTTTTCAAGTTCATAACATACAGTAACCGTGGATTATTTTCAGACTATTTGTTTTCATATGTTAACTAAACGATAATTTTATTCTTTGTAAAATATCTCTTAAATTATGTTTCTGTTTAAAGTCGATCGTGTGTGATTTATTCGAAGAATAATGTGAGAAATTGACGTAAAGACATTTATAAGTTACAACTAACACTCGAGCAAATTAACATGTAACGTTAGTACGGCTCATTATCGCCCTTATCCGGAGTAACTACGCCTTCTTTTGAACAACTTTTCAAGAGCCATTTTATAAGGGGTGCTTCTTGAATAAAAACTACCAGCACATCACATCTTAGATGGTGTCAATAAATACTTTAAAACCCCACAAGGGTGTTTAAAATCTACCATCATGCAGTCTGATAGGCAGTTACCACTTTTGATTGTACCTTCGTATTCCCCTTGTTAACCTAGACTCATTAATTTTTTTTTAATTAAGTTCATTTTAATGTTAAATAATAACGTCTTTCTTTTGCCCCCAGGCTTGTGCCCCTCGCTACGTGTCTTATGTGTCTGCGAAGCTCAACCAGAGAGATCCAGTGGGCACGTGCTTCGTAGCCAACTCTCCGGACATGACTGACGTCAAGGAGTTCTCTCCATGCCGAACTTGTAAGTACCTACATGCAAAAATACCCGAATAAATACAAAAAATATTATTAGTCCAGATTGATGGCAATTTGTCTTTAAGATTTTTAGTTCTATTTTAGATGTTGCAATTAAGTCTAAAATCTATTGAAAGCTTGGGAAAGCTTTGCGTGATTTTTTAACATAATTAACTTACCTTATTAAAAGTCTTTTCTTACCTTTCTTTTTACTTATATGTATAGTTTTAAATTTTGCAAATGAAATAATTTTAACGAAAAAAGCTCATATAGTGCCAACGCATGCTCGTGTAAAAGGGTGCCAATGAAGCGGTCATGACGTAACGTCACAATGGCGGTCTTGTATGCGCGCGAAAACCGACTCACTTCCGCCGGTAATGGCGGCAACCAAGGGAATTAGCGTGACGAGCTTGAGGCGTATAAATGATTTACGACCACATTTTTATGTAAAACGATAAATATAAGGATCAAGTTACATTACTTACAGAAATATCATTGTGTGATTTGATAGTTTTTACGAAACGTGAAACTTTAATATTTTTATTTATTTGCGATCGCACACTGAGAGTGGACCACACATATAATTAAACATACACTTATCTATTTTTCTTGGTAATTGCTGCTTATATGTTTACTTACATGTAAATGTTTTTATGTATTTATATTACTTACCTTACTAGAGAAGAATAAATAACTTTAAAAACGAAAACTTTGTAATCGACCAGAATCTTGGACAATGCACTTTTTTATGTCAATGTATGAACCTGACGTCATTTTTGACATAATTTGTTGAATGGCATTGTCAATTCTTTACGTAGAGTTTTTTGTTCTATCATTTGACAAAGTCTCCCTTATTACAATACAAGATTTATCTTTATTCCAGGTTTAAACCATTGAGTCGGGTTTTGAATTTTGAATCTTATTGTCATCTACCTTCAATTCGAAATACAAAAACTGGCTCAATGGTTTAGTCCTAGACTAAAATAAAACCTTGTTTTGTAATAAGGCCGAGTTTGTTACATGATAAGACTAAAGTTCAATCATTTGGCGTTTAAATGCAATTTGTCTAGAAAGGTTACGGATTAATTTCCAATATATTGTATTTAATTTATTTTAAAGATCTTAAGGGCTCGTTTCACTACCTTCATACAATATCTGCGAAAAAAATGTGATACATAGTTCATACAAATGACGTTCTATATTTAAATTTATCCGTTACATTATGACTCTAAACATAGTGAAACAGGCCCTGATTATAATATTCTGTGAAATAACTATGTATACTTTCTTTAGGGCACGTCTCGTTGGACGAGGGTGAGTTTCTCTGAGTAAGATACGATGTGTTGCACTTGTCGTCCAGTAGACATTCATACACTTCATAATGATTGTGTTAAAACCACATCATGGACACTGTTATAATATTAATTTATTCATCTCATCCATCCCTTGTAGATCGTGAAATAAATTGCTCAATTGACAACGAGAAAATGTTTTTCTTATTATTAAAAATTGACTTACAGTTTGCATTTTATTGAATCGTGGCAACTCTACCAAATGAGTGATGTTGATTTTGCTTCAATAGTCAGTGTTCGATTTTTGAATTGTTCCATTTTAGGACAGTGGTCTAATGTGGGTATCGTTCAGAAGTGTGACTAAAAGGTCACTCACGGGAGTCGTAATATACGTACCTAGTACATAACCTGATGTGTAACAAGAAATTTTATAATCTGCACCTCTGCCATCAACCGGGGCATAAAATAACCATAATGTTGCCACAAAAAAATCTAGTGTCAAACAAATGTCAACTGTCAGTCTAGCTTGAAATCTATTTTAAAAATTACAAATTAAACAATATTTCCGCGAATTGTATTAAAAAAATGTAGAGCTGCGAGTGTTGTCCTGCACTTTGTATGTATACACCTAAATTGTATATTAATGCCTCATAATATATGTGTATTATTCATCGCGGGGCAATATTGATTGGTAATGGATATGTTTTTTTGATTTACAGCAAGTCACGGACAGCGCAAGACTGGCATGTGCCAAGCCGGTTTCTCGGGAGCCATATCAAAGGTAAGGTTTGAAATAAAATGCTATAATAATAATAATATCAAAGTTTATAATGCGCATTAAATAAAATATAGTTTATAAAATTTTTGAAACATTTAAAATCAACAAGTAAAAGTGTAATTGTATCCTGTGAAGTTAAATTAACATCTACACCTTATATATTAGATGTTAAAAGTACCTATACGTAGGTGTAGTTATGGAAAATAAAATTATAATATCAAAAAAAGATTAGTAAAAAAAATTAAAAAATTGATTAAAACAGAACACAAAATTAAAATTTACAAATTAGTATCATGACATTTTATAAACTGAAATCAAATGATCAGTTATACAGCCCAAATTATAATTTTCACTCAACAAATGCTGCCATTTACCGATTTCCTCCGTGTTGCAACATACAAAAATATGATGACAGTTTATTATCTGTTTTTCGTCACACCTATTATGTTCCATTTTCAATTATTTCGGTGAAATTCGGTTGTGTTTTTGTCTGTACTTGTACTTGCGATTCATGACGGCATTCGAGTGAGGTTATTAATTTAATTTTTATAAGTGGCCACATTAAAATCCAATTATGGAGGTTGTATGTCATTTTGTGACAAATTAGTTACGGTGTCGTCAGTGGACACTTATTTACCGCTGAGACAAAAGATGGCATGTATGATGGAGTTGGGTCAGAATTTCGAATATTTTTAAGTCGGTGTCCAGTTTTCTTCAGTGCGATTGCTGACTATCATGCCACCTTTTGTATGCTAGCACGCCCTAATAACAATTAATTAAAAAACACTCAAATGTTGCAAAATATGAGAAATGCTAGGGTTTAAAAGTTACTTCTTACTAAAGTTACTACTTACTTAATAGGTATGAGTTCTATTCGGAATACTAATTCACATCCATTCAGCCGGTGCTCGAAATACTTCTTCATTATAACTCACACCACGGATATTTTTTTCACCAAAAAACGACCAATTCTTGCTGCTTTCATGTAAAACATCGTGATTTTACGATCGTGGGAATAGAATTATTTTTGCCCGTAGTGGAATTATCATCGTGATCGCGGCGGCCGGCCGGCGCGCACACGTGACGCGCATGCGCGCCCGCAACCGCGCAGACTCCTTATGAATTATTTAACTTTTATTGTTGCCATCACAAAAAATAAAACAAGAAAATGTTAAGATTTCTATTTCGAGAATAGTGAGCGAATTTTATTGCAGTTTTATTATGTCTCTGTATTTGGGATACAATTGAGATTTACCGCTAAATTCTGACAGGACAATCCCTTTGGCCTAGTATGGTAGCGGCTACCAAGCAGGACTTTATTTGTTGTCTTGGTGTAGTGTCTGCTTATAAAACTGAAGGAGTATCGTATATGCTGCTTACATACTCTGTTGCCCATAACAGATCTCTGCTATCCGCCAAACATAGCCTCTCACTATACATTGACTTCAAACGTTACGCCCGGCTTTCTTAAACCATTGGTAAAATTTTTCAGCTATTAAGTATATTTGATCTCAAAAATGTCAAATCCTCAGTAACGTATAACTTTACCAATACTTTGAAACTAGCATTTTTTTATCACTCAATAAATCAACAAAGATAAGATTCTCCCAATTCTCTAAATTCCACTTAACAAAACTAACACGTACAATTTTATTGGTGATACTATATCGATGTGCAGTAATCTTAAACCGTAATCGCTGAAACAAGAAGTGAAATCGATTTAAATTCTGATCAGAAACGTAGCACAATTAATTTCCATTATCTAAAGGAATAACAATAAAGATGACACCGCACGGCTACCTTGCCTTTGCCGTACTATTAAAAAAAAAGTGATTAATGTTAGCGAGCCGGTATAGTGGAACTTTTTTCTGTGTTACCAGTTGTATAAAAAGGTTTGAGTATGGGGTCACGTGCCGTTGACTGGGTTTTTTTTGGGGTTATAAACAGCTTAAAAGTTTTAGGGTGGCAATTTCATGTTTGCATAAGGTAAACTTATTTATTTAAGTTATCAGAAACTTTCTTTGAAAACAATATTTTATTTTGCAATATTTACCTAGACTAGTGTGCACGCTTCAACAAAAAAGGCTAATTTAAAAGGCACAAGTCTGAACTCTAGACCATTTCAGTCACGATGGTCTAGATAGCCATACTACTGATCTGTTATCGCCATTCATCAGCCTCCCAACTCAGTCAGATTGCATCTTATTCCTAGAAGGCAATCCGATACACCACGCTGCGATGTTGGTAATCTTCGCGTGAACTAAAAACGTGATGATTTTGCTAAACAGTCCCATAACAGTGGTTGGATAAACCCAGTATGAACCTTATTCTAATTTTAGATAGTTATAGAAATATAACATAACCTCTAAGTATTTTATTCTATACTAACGTCTCTATTTCTTTCAAAACAAAAAGAATACCTTATACTTTTTTATTGCTTAATGTGTCGAAAAGATCTTAATGAGCTTTCTAAAAAAGACGAGAAATCTACAAGAGAAAAAAATCGGGACATAAATTATAATTATTGAACTTCGATATCAATCAAATAACATCATCTCATTACCAAAAAAAAGACAATCATTCTGCTGACTACTATGGTATTAAAAGACGAATAAGAAACAGTTAATCGATTCTCCATAAATCGGATAAAGCCCGTCCACTCAACTTAGACAAAGTAAAAAGTCTATAAAAATAACCTAGCAACCCTATCCACATCCCAACAGCATCAATTTTATTGAAGTGTCCATCTATAGCCCAATAAATTTGTCCTCGGTGAGGTGCGAACGAACAAAATTCATTACTATTCATTGCTACACCATGTTGAATCGTAATAGGGTCCATATGTTTGCGACCCTGATGCACTTGATGTACATACGCTTAATGCTCTTTAGCCTTTGAAAAAGGTTTTGCAAATCGTAGGTAAATGTTTGCAATGCCGTATTTTGTTTACAGTGTTTCGATGCCTGTTCATATTAATAATAATACACATGTATTATTTTATTAATATTTTGGGTTTTAGAACGAAATTCATCAATTAAATAGAACTGTTGTTTGTTTCGTGGTTAACGAAACATTTCTAAAGATAAAATATAATAAATATTTATTTTAAGTCAAAAATCACAATTTCTTATTTAGAAGGGCCGCAGAAAGAGATTCCAATTAGAAATAAGCAGATCGGATTTAACTCTGTTTCCTTTTACTGTTTTCACATTTTTCATATGTGTGATGTGCATAAATAGAAATATTATTTAAAACTATTTGAATAGATTATTTTAGAACTATATTTTTCTAGTTGAAGCATCACAATTTCTCAACATTACTACGTCAAACATTCCTGTAGTATACAAACATGGTTTCGGAGCGCATCCGTAAACGGTAGCCATTTGCAGACAATGGCGGCGTGAAAATGGCGGGAAATCAATGTGTCCTGCATTTTTGTAGAATTAAACAGATTTTTTCGAAATACAACTTTTTACCTATTCTACTATAAGAAATGCACATTTGAAATACAAATAAGATATTGATATTAAGATGTTATTTATGTGTTATTACAATGAAATGATTTAATTGCCTTATGGCACACGGTCGTCGCCGGCAATGGACACCAGCAACCTTAGAGAGTAATATGTTCTGCGCACAACAGACGAATTGCAAGTTCGTACCTGGGTTAAGGATTGGGTGAAATGGGGATGGGTGAGGGTTTGACTCACTGGTACGACGAAATGTATATGCAAGGATGGTTTCACGACGATGAGATAGTGGTATCACTCCGGTCGAACCGGCCCGTTTGTGCCAAAGCGTGGCTGCCTCACAAATAGTAATATGTGTAGGTAGTACGTAACCAAATATCATGTTCAATGAATCAAAACATCTATTATATCATACTCGACAATGTTTGTCAAAAATTAGAATTTTTTTGCTTACTTTTTAAATGGGGTTTTGGATAAACCGTAACAGCAAACAAACGTACATTAGGGTAATGATGCATAACAGGGCACGTGACGACGTTATCTACACTTTGTTTTCTTAATAGGTAAATGTAGAATCAACGTTGAAAAAATATTTGACAGATACAAACACGATATTTAAAAGTTCCAAAAAAAAAACAAATCGAGTAAGTTCGTTCGTCATTTCAATAAAATGAAATGTAAAAAAAAAACACATTTTCGTAATTGGATTTGGCGATGAATCTATTTTTTTTTTCTTAGATTTTGTTAAATAAATTAATAATTACGTAACTCATTTGACAGTTCCGTTCAAAGTTTTGAAAGAAATATTTCGATTTCAAAAATTCAAAATTAGAATGGAATTGCACTATTCATGTCCAATACTACAAATGAGGTTTTATTTCTTAAAATTATAATAATCTTTCACTTTTATAGTTTAGATATTTACCTACATGTTTAATACATTTTTAACAATAGATTCTGGGCAGTGCAAGTCGCAAAACTGAAAATGACAAACTAAAACCAACTTTATATTACACGAATAGAGATGGAAATAACCAACCAAACTTGTCATGCGCACGATTGCAGGTTGTAAATGCAAAATTCATGGGAGTTTAAACGCCTCTTATATTTATGCACAATTTAATTGAATATTCAATTGCTTACTGCCTTCATTTATTGTTTTATTTAATGCTTCTAGGGTTTTAATAACAACGAAGAAAAGCTTAGAACTCATTTTCATTAGGTACTGTTTGAAGGGCTTTGTTAAAATGTTTAAAGTTATTGCGAACTGGGGACGTTAAGCATTGTAAATTGTAATTTGATTAAGTGTCACCTTTTAGTGCCACTTATGTAAGTGTATCTACCTTATTATGTATACATTTTTAAGTCTCTTATCTTAGGCTTATATATGTTAACAGTCAGTGAAAATAATTTATAATTTTAAACCTACCTTTTAACTCAACATGTAGTTAAGTGAAGTATACAAAAGCAGTAAGAGCCGCATCGTTTTGACATTCTGCCCTCCGCTGCAGCGATACTCGCGCATGCGCTGTATATGGCGCGCACGCGCATATTTATTCATTGGCCTGCGTACGCTGATTCAATGCTAAAACGTCTAGGCTTTTATGTTGTTTTTAGGGTTGCTAGCGCCATTTTTGGTTTATGAATTACTATTTTATTTTTATACCAATGACAGATTTGTGTACTTTTACGTTAACTTATGTTTTATTTATGTGTTGTTTACATAAATTTATATTCGCTTCTGTAATGTTCGGGGCGGTTGTCTCAGTGGTCTAAAGTACTATGTAAATTCAGTAGCGATTGGTTTGACATGGAATTCCTTATACTTACTTATACCAAATTGTTTCATATGGGATATAAGTATCCCTATTTATATTTCTTCCACATAGTTACAGAAAAGTTGCAATTTTCAGCAACTATATTATTTTCTTCTAGTTGATAAGTTCATACATCGAGTGAGTTTGTTCCTTTGACCAAACAAAGGTATCACCAAAAGCAAAAAATTAAGATAACTTTAAAAAAAATACAAAAATGTGTTCGAACTAGGTAATATATTAGTCTACACCCCTACAAACTAAAAGACAATACCTGTCTAGTTTTTTCTACTTCAACAGAACAACAAAATAAATGGTGCAATCACAAAAAAATGTTGCTTAAGCGACAATTTGCGAAGACACAGCTCAAGTTATCAGATGGCAACTTGTGTTGTTGTGTGTGTATGTTTACACGTTTTTTTGTGAGGTTCTCGTCAAGTGTTAGTTTGTAAGTTGAGTCGGGGGGCGGCTTATCTCACACGTTCACACGCACCGATTCGTGGCGTCTGTTTTTTGTCTTTACTTTGTTTTGGAGTAAGTTATTGGAGGTAGCGGAAAAGATAAACAAATAATAAAGTTAAATTGTAGTGTTCAATAATAGTTTTGGTCGATACCCTAAAACTTTATTTATAACGTGTATTTCTATGTCAGATCCTTTAATAATCAATATTTAATTTAAATAAATTTCATTTAAAACTATTGTAAATACACATAAGTTAAATATTGATTTGATTTAAATGCATTTTTTTAATTTACATAATGTACTTCTTCTTCTTAGTGCGCGTATCTGACACATCTCCAATACAACAATAATTGTAAACATGACAAAAATTATTTAAAAAAAAACTAAAATTGAGTAGAGTCAAACATATCTGCGACCTCTCTTAAATTAATCCCCAACCTGTTGGTCACTGTGTATGTTAAACTCAAACTGAATGACATCACACACTTATAAACCAATGCACTTTATCTACCCTGGTTGCAATTAGGCCAGGCCACGGCACTCCAGGCCAATCCAGGGTAGAGTAGGAATCCACCCATACATAACCATTAAAAGTGTAATCATAAAACACTTTCATTTGATGCTCCTTCTAAAACTCCGATGTTACACAGAGTTAGATAACTTTTATTGTTTTTAAAGTACTCTAAAATGTATTTTGTTGATGTTTGAAGTAAGGCCTGTAAAAATTTTAGGGCATGATCATTAACATAATTTTGGTTGGCGCGTTGGCTGGGCAACTGGTTGTTCCCCTGGTGGTTCCACACAGGGCACAACCATTTCTGTGATTCGCAAATTGTTTTTCCGGGTCAGGGCGTGATGTGTAGATAGGTGACATTGTATGTTTGTAAACGCACCCACTACACAGGAGAAAATATTACAGTGAGGAAACGTAAAAAAAATAGTAAGGTCTAAATAATCAATGCCAAAAAGTAAATTGGCACACACGATAAATAATTAAGATTTACCGCGACGTCGAATCTATGGCTGTTAATATACTTCCGTACTTCTTGAATGTTTACGATCACTTAATCATTTCATTTACTTAAATAGTTGTTCTTCTAAATTCCAGGATGGACAACGACTATTCATGGGTGCACCAGGCAGCTTCTTCTGGCAAGGTAAAGTTACATCATAATCGTACATACTAACAATTAATTTAGATTGCATACATTTTTTATAGATCGAATTTAGATGCAGTGGCTGCCTAGCTGCGCATGGGTGCTCAGTAGACCAAGCACCAAGGATGAAGATCATGAATGTTTTGAAATTAATCAATCATACTGGACTTACTACTATAGCAAAATAGATAGTAGTTGCCAAATCATATAATGTAGATGCAACAAATATTCGACAGCATATTGATAATAATATTGCATATAAACATGAAAATGTTAATGTCTATGACCGAGACGCTATTGATTCAAATAAAAAACAAATAAAGACATTGTTTTATATGTCCAATATAGTTAACAATGAAAATAATGACGTAACAGACAAAGCTAATGCAGCAAAGACTGGTTTAAAATTAAAAAATATACGACCAAATAACATAACGTAATCTCCAAACAGTTTGGACCTTGGAGAGGCATTCGATATGATAACTGACACTAAAATTATCCACAGGGCGAACGTTATCAATAGAACCGAAAGAAAAGTTCATCTTCTATATGCCGAAAATACCGGAAGAAGGTAAACATATCCAGACGTACAGCAAGATTGACAACTTAACTTTTAACAGTAATAACATAGAGAGGCCTCAATTCGCCTAATCCAAAATCAACGCCTTGAACATGGACAGTTGTTTTAAATTACATTTTTGTTGTTCGAGTACACTCCATAGCTTTTAACGCAATAACATTAATCCGATGTCATACACATATGTCGCTAACTATTCTAAATTTGCTTGCTTTTCTATATTATAATTTCTAACTTGAAGTGTCGATTTTGATTTGGTTTTCTTTAATAATGATTTTAGTGTTTTTAAAAGATTTTTGTTCTTTGATAAGTTATAGGTTTTAAGTATTGGAATCAACATTGTTAATTTCGAAATTATCTTCAGTATAACTTACATACAAAGTGATACTTGAACATATAAAATGAATTTAAAATAGAAACTGCTAACAACTATTTATGGTCAAATATTTTTGCAACATCTACATCAGTTTGCTTGTAATATTTCCCATAAATAGTGCTGAAATCATAAGCTTTCCTAAAGTCATGGTGTTCTACGGTTACCCTATGGGTTCTACCAGATACCTTCCACATTCTCCAAATCTTCAAAATACCATTAATTTCTGTAAAACTTTTTAGCGGTAGTTTATATGTAACGAAAGTTGTGCACGACAGATTAGAATATTAGATGATCCATTTCATTTTCTTTGTGCTAACAATTTGTCTACTTGGATGATATCATTGTATTCCGTCACGATTGCAACACGTGTTACATCACCGTGTCCAACGAATGATGGACAGACACATCCAAGCCTAATCATCACAACTACAGCATGTTGTCGATAAAATTATAGTTCTATTAAAATACTACCTCTTCCCAGTAAGAATAAAATGTTTTTGTAAAAGAAAATGTGTAAATAGGAATGATTTTTGTAATTCCCATGGAGTATCTAGTTTTAGTTTAAATCCGGGTTAAATAGGTGTTTAATATTACTCAAATGATAATAACCGCAAACGTGTCCATGCTTTAAAACTAAACTATAAAACGTCATTGGCTTTTTGCTCTGGCGAAACACAACTGTTATTTATTTCTCAAAATTTCTATAAGGCAAATGGAACTCTAAGTAAGATTTATTTAGTGTTTCATTTGTCCATTATAAAGATGTGTTTCGCCAAAGTCATTATCAAAATTAATTCTACAATACTACGGTCGCTGTAACAAGGATTTGGTGATATATTTAACAATATAAGATATCCCTGAATCTCACGCTTGATATGGTGTGATTACACCTGTTTTGGTCATATTATGTATGCTAATAACCTAATCAAAAGCGTTATAGAGACGCCTGTATTATATGATACGAGATGTTATACCATCATCACATGGAACTGCCTTCCCTGGCTGCTGGATCGCTTGAACATCATCTAATGACAGATCATGGAACATTGTACACGAATGATTGACGTTTTCTGCTGGTTCATTGTAATCATTGGTTCCATTTGGACGACTATAAAGACCCTTTTTCGGCCTAACATTCACGTATCAGTTTAGTCAATCAAGAATATGTAAACGACTATTGGAAATATCAAATACCTTATAAAATTTTTTTGCTTCTCATCGTCCAGATGGAACTATGGATATACCAATCATGAGTTTGGGACTAATTCGTTTCCTTATTTTAGGTCAGCTGATGTCTCAGTCGATGGGAAGTCGTCCAGCTCTGATTGCTACTCCTGAAGCTAGTCCTAAATACGATGACTCTTACATGGGATACTCTATTGCTGTTGGTGACTTCGCTGGTCAAGGCATTCAGAGTGTTGCTGTTGGTGTGCCCAGAGGAGCTGGACTCAAAGGATTGGTAAATGAAACTTATATACCTTTGGTTATTCGAAACGCATATAAAATATAATTCAAAGAACTAATGTATAATTCAGTCGAAAAAGAACTTTCAATCATGGATTCAGCAAATTTTTTCATCTGGTTCAATGAATAATGTTCTTAATTGATCTGCTGAATTGATGATCGCTCATTCGTTGTATTTTTGACTTCCTCAATGTACCTACGTTCATTAATTTTAAATTAAACCATATTTTTGTGTCATTCCAGGTTGTTCTCTATACTTGGGAGCTCCAAAACATCAAGAACATTAGTGGCTCGCAGATTGGTGCCTACTTCGGTTACAGTATTGCTTCTGGCGACATTGATGGCGATGGTTTCGATGACGTCATTGTTGGTGCTCCAATGTTCACCAGAACTAAGACCGATGGATTTGAACACGGAAGAATTTATGTGATTTACCAGGACAAGGACAGGGTAAGCTCAACTATTTACGATTACTGCGTAGTTATAATCAAATGCTTATACACAGAAAGGGACAGCGCTTGCCTAGAGCAGAAAGAATGGTGATTTTTGGTCAGTAAGAAAGACTGACGCTTTCTCTTGCCTCAAACATGAGACATTTGATGACCAGCCGTTGTCAAAAAATCTAAGCAAACTACTTCCTTTGACACTGCATTATTCTCTGAAACATTAGTATTATGAATTCAATATGCGTTAGTTGGTCATTTAATAGTCTGAAAAGTAGTCTTTAGGTTTTTGTCGCCATACACGTAAACTCATTAGAGTATCTTTTTTATCTTTAACCCTTATAATTTCCTTATTTAACAGTCTTTCACAAGGAGCCATGCTAGGACCGGAGAAGTTTCCCGAGGCAGATTCGGTTTGGCTGTCACATCACTCGGTGATATCAACTACGACACCTTCGGAGGTATATATTTCTTATCCATCATCATATAATCGTTCCAAGAGATATTAAACAACCTAATGCTTCCTTAACCCCCCTATACTGCCAACGCAGTCAATTTTGGTCAACGCTTACGGAGGATTTGCCTGACATCAGTTTCGTCGGCAGTCAAAGGGTAAAAATGTACTGTCCTGTGTGTAGATTAGAGAGAAGAAAAAATACACACACACAGTCTGCAATTTTGCCTGATGCACATTAGCAGCATCAGCTAATCACATGTTTTCTACAACTGAAACAACTTGATTACATTTGTAGAGTAATAGGGTCTAAGTCCATTACGTTAAATATTTCAAAGGCTTTATTTAAATTACAATACAATTTGGTTTCCAGACATCGCTGTCGGCGCACCTTATGGTGGTGAAAACGGTCGTGGTGTCGTCTATATCTACCATGGCAGTGCGATGGGCATCCATGAGAAATACTCCCAAGCCATCACTGCTGAAGAGATCTCCCCCACCCTCACGACATTCGGATTCTCCCTCTCCGGAGGAGTGGACCTGGATAACAATAACTACACTGACTTGGCTGTGGGTGCTTATAAGTCTGATAGCGTCGTGTTCTTGAAGTAAGTTTTTTTTTCGATCCCTTCCTTTTTATATAATGGGACGACAAACAAGCGGTCGGATAGCCTGATGGTAAGCAATCGGTGCCGTCCATGGACACCATTAGATAGTTTTATTTTGTGTCCTTAATGAGATTCATTCAAAATACGGATTACTCACACGTACTGAGAAAAGCTCTGCTAGTTCAAGGTCAAAACGAGAATCTTGTCGCCTCTCAACCAACTTTGCCTATTTCCCTGGTCCTGTTCTGTAACATTTTCGTCTTTTTTCAGGTCTCGTCCAGTAGTGAAAGTGACAGCTGAAGTGAAGTTCTTGGTGGACAGCAAGTTGATCTCGCTGACTGACAAAAAGTGTCACCTTGCTAACGGGACCACGGTTGCGTGTGCGCAGGTTATGTTCTGCCTCTCGTATGGAGGCGTTAACGTGGACCAGCAAATTAGTAAGTGCTTATTAAATTTTTTTCCAATCAATTTGCCCTTTATATTGCGTTATGGTATTGTTTTTAAGTGTTTTATTTTAAAGTATTTAACCTTTTCCAAATAAAATTGAGAGTCACAATAATGTATTGTTTGTTTTCCAAGCGGAAGGATATATCTGCTATTTCGGTGAGTCGTCGAAGTAGCGCTAATTGGTATCACATACGGTCCAAATTGTCATAGCAACACAACATTTTCTTTTAATTTCAAATTCCTAAGTATCAAGTCTTTATGTGTCAATGCAAGTGTCATCAGAAGACTTGATACTTTGAGGTGATGTTGAGATTAATGGACTAGGAAATGATGTACATACATAATTGTCTTATTTGTTAGTATTAGTTAATCAGTGTTAGTTGTGCAAGTGACTGCACTGTCCATTTTTTACACAATAGTAGCTGATACTCTGGTGTAACTGAACTAAAATATCGCTCTTTCTCTGTCTTTCTTTTCATTTCGCTCAAGACTTCTAGCATACACTATCTCTTTTTATCCTAGTATACATAAAATCATACATTATTTTCATCTCTTTCTACTTCATCATATCACCACTAAACAAGGGGAGAGCAGTTAAAACAGTTCAGTTACGCAAAATCCGTACATAGCATCACTAATTTAAAACTTCAATCTCTAGAATTCGAGGTGACCTTGGAGCTGGACTCACGGCAGAAGACCACGAAGAGACTGTTCCTCGCGGAGACCAGGGAGACCACGTACAAAACTCAGATACTGTTGACGCAGGGAGAGCATGAGTGCAAGGATATCATTGTGTACTTGGACGTAAGTACCTTTTGCTTAGATCAGGTTACTTTTTAATGTGTAAAAAGGAGTAATACCATATTAACATAGATGTATTCGAAAACTTTTGTGCCTCTTCGGCGCGGCGTCGAGTAATAGGAAGGTAACCTTTGTTCCGTCTTACGATGATGACGATGATAGTAAATTGTGGCTGCCAATTTAATTCTATCTTACGTTTGAAGCCATTGTATTGATGTATTATCCTCGTGTTTCGCTTTCTGGATCTGATGACCAGGTGAACTATAGCTGAATACCATAACAGGGGAAAATATTCTTTAGGGACAATCATAATGACAAAAATACTGAGCAAAATTGACCGATGGCATCCTTAACATTCCAGGATGAAATCCGCGACAAGCTGACGCCAATCGAAGTGAAGATGTCATATGACCTTGTAAACCAGCCATCCGGTAACATCGTGCCTCCCGTCCTGGACCAGACTCACAGCATCATGCACACAGACTCACTCAACATCCAGAAGAACTGTGGTGCTGATAACATCTGTATACCTGATTTGAAGATGGCTGCTACCACGTAAGTACTTGCAAAGATTTGGAGTTCTATACTGAAACAAATTCTTAAAAAAGAATTTTCGGAAGAAAAAAAAAGATGTCTCTTTTGTTATATTTCGCACCAGACATCTGTTTCGTGCTCTTATGATTTATTAAATTTATGAACAGTGCAATATTGATCAAAATTGCATCTCCATCCGTACTGATACTTGATAAACTTTTCCCCAGCCCTACAATCAACTACGTGCTAGGATCTGGCGAGAACCTCCACATTGATGTCAAAGTGGAAAACTCTGGTGAAGATGCTTTCGAAGCCGCTTACTACCTGATGATACCATCAGGAGTGACTTACGCCAAAATGGAACGTCTGGACAAGGACACGGACACTCTGATATACTGCTCCATCACCAACAGATTTCCTGATGGTAACACCACTCTGAAATGTGACCTTGGAAACCCCATGGCTAGTGGGCAAAAGGTAAGCTAATTTTAATAGTTTTCTTATTGTTCATTCGCCATAACTGATTATTTTTAGTTTATGCATCATTGCCATCGTGGAAAGTATATTATCTTTTGTAGAAACAATTAATTTCATATATTCGAATATTTCTGATTTGTTTTCGTTGGACGTGATTTTTAAACCTGAATCAGCGTTCAATATTGTCCTAAAATGTATTAAATGTCTTTCACGTTAATGAAAACAACCTGAGATCAAAGATATATCACAGATGTACTTTAAGATCTTAATGTTACCTATATTTACAGATAATAGCTATTAAAACATTGTATTCATTGTCTATATTTGCCTGTAGGTAAACTTCCGCCTGATCTTGGAAGTGGATGCTCGCGTGACCACACTGGGCTTCGACATGGAAGCGAACTCCACCAACGTGGAACAAGACACCATGTACGATAACTCCATGCATATGAACATCGGTGTCGTCGTTAGAGCACACCTGTCCATCATTGGGTAAGTCGTGTTTGTCACTTTTTACATTTATTACATTAAATTTATCTGATCTCAACATTATTATTTCTATAGGTTTAGCACGGTGTAGTTTGTGACTGTGCTTATAAATGATCTAAAAAATGTTACATATTTTGATCAACCCAGAAATCGTACTTATCTTGCACTTATTTCTCACAAATAGGCATACTAAGGAATTTTGGCATTTTGGAGTTGATAAAGTGAGAGACTTGATCTTTTGATTTGGAGACCCAGAGAGAAAACTATATTCTCCGTTGTTTTGCAGAACATCAGACGCGCCTGAGCTACACTACAATGCTTCGCAATACGAAACACAAAACATCAAAGACGATACCAAACTTGGCCCTCAAGTGATCCACAAATACAACTTGAAGAACGAGGGACCATTCACTGTTGAGGAAGCCGAGATATATTTCATGTGGCCCTACCAGACTCTTGAAGGTAAGATTCATGATATTTTCTTTGTAGTAGACATGTTGACCTTCAAATATTTTTCTCACAACCTTGAGACTGATATGACGATGAGCGTAACTATTACCTTTTTATTTTATTTTTTGAGTGATTCTGCGAAAGGGAGTTACAATACAGTAATCTGGTTGTTAGCGCCGGTTTTCTGTGAAGTCGTGGTATCCTCCGAAGCGTGGCGTTTCCACACTTAAATGATTTATGATGAAGATAATAAATGAAACGTCTACCTTTATACCATTCATCAGCAAAAATGCCAGATACTAATCTATTAATGTTTTTAATTCTAGGTGAAAATCTGATGTACATGCTGGTACAGCCCCAATACCTGGGCGACGTCAAGTGCGATATAGCCCGACACATTAACGACGCCAACTTGTTCGTGGAGCGACCCTACGAATTCCTGCTCTCGAAGGAGAGGGAAGGTATGTTTGATTATCTATTAGGTATTTAAACTCTCAAATGTTTGGCCTCAGATAGGAGAATCATAATTTAGCTATAAGTATTATTTTTTTGCCAATTTATTTATCCGCAAGCATGAAACAAATGCTGTCAATCTGTTCTAAACTTATAAATGTGTATTGTTTTCAGCTATGATGAGTAGCGAATTCTACACCGCATCGCAAACCTCAGGAGGTGGTGGATATTACGGACAAGGTATGTTAATAACTACTTGATTGAAAATTATATTTCACTTGATAGTATAGTTTATTGATAACTACTTAATTTTTCAGTGTACTGGGATGATTTATCCAACGGTGGTCAATTCAACTACCAAACTGGCAGTAGTAGCACTGGCAGTGTCAACTTAGGAGGTTCTGGATACGGTACTGGACAGTCCAGCCACTCTAGTGGAAGCTCGAGCTCCAGCTCAACCCACTTCAGTGGCAGCAGTAGCCAAAATGGAGGGCAATTTATTAGCAGCCAGACTGGCAGTGGCCAATTTAGTGGCAGTCAAAGTGGCAATGGCCAATTCACTGGAACCCAGAGTGGCAATGGACAATTCGTTGGCGGCCATAGTGGAAATGGACAATTTGTTACCAGCCAAACTGTAAATGGTCAATATAGTGGAAACCAGGGGGTTGCCAATGGTCAATTTAGTGGTAGCCAGGGATCCTTTGCAAACCAAGGTGGCCATTTTGGTGGTCAAGGCCATCAAGGCACTTTTACATATAACCAGACCTGGAGCTCCTTTGAAGACAGTGAAGACCTGACTGCAGAACAAAAAGAAGAAATCAGGAAGAAACTAGCGGCTGCTCTCGCGTCTGGAGCTGGTCAAGGTAGCTGGAGCACCCAAAATGGGGCATTTGGTAGTCTTGGACAAGGTTCAATCGTGAAAGTCAAGAACAAGACAATCATATATGATGCTAATCATAACATTATTTCCGAAATTGAAACAAGTACTGAATATGGAAATCTTGGACACGAAGGAGAAGCTGGTAGCTCGTTTAATGTGTAAGTATTTATACTATCTAGCACTATATAATTGTCATTTGATAACAGAAACATAAGTACAATATACTAAATATTTATTCTATATGTTTCAGATACGCTAACCAAGGTGGTGTTAACCAAGCATCTTCAGAAGGACATGCCCAAGGTTCTTGGCAAACAAGTTCCCAAGGGTCAGGCATTTACTCGCAAGGTTCCGGCTACAACCAGGGATCAGGAGTTTACAGCCAGGGCGCTGGAGGCTACAACCAAGGATCTGCAACATACAACCGAGGGTCTGGCTCCTATAACCAAGGGTCTGGCACCTACAGCCAGGGATCAGGATCTTACGGTTCTGCAGGATCAAGAGGTTTCTCACCAGATTCCGGTCAAGGCCAAGGTTTCGTCCACGGATCCTGGGCAACCACAGAAACTGTCAACCCTGATATAGCTAATGCTGGCTCATCAACCTTCAGAGGCTCCTCAAGTGTCACTGTTGTAGGAGATGAGGAAGAAGACAAACTTGAAGGTTTTGGTGTTAATGCTGCGTATAATCCTAATAACGAGTTTAAGTATGGCATTGCTGACGTCAGTGGCAGTTCTGGTGGAAGTCAGAGAAGTTCAGGAGCTGGCGCTGTACATGGTGCAGGTGGCAGCTACCAATCTGGCGGTGGCAGCTTCCAAACTGGTGGAGGAGCCTACCAGAGCGGTGGAGGATCCTTCCAAAGTGGAGGTGGAAGTTACAGAAGCGGTGGCAGTGGATACTCTTACTCTTCATCATCGTCGTCTGGTAAGTTTTATCATAAGATAAAAAATACAGCCTACATGTGTGGTGCCAATAATAAAATAATTTAATTCAAATGTTTGTTTCCATTTTAGGTGGTCATACGTCATACAGCAGTCACTCTGGCAATGGTTTTAGTGCTTCTGAACGTCGTGAAAACACCAGGAGACGGCGTCAAGATCAAGTGAGTATTGCTGAATTATTATTAATTGTGGAACTTAGATCAAGTATGTTTGTTACTAAACTTAGTAAACAGGTTTGCAAAAAAACTGAGTAATCATGTTCTCTCGTTATAGGTGGACCCACAGTTGAAGCAGATTCTTGAAAAATGTGAGGAAAAGTACAAGTGCGAGGTGCTGAGATGTACAACAGGTCGCATGATGAAGGGGCAGGAGGCTTGGTTTGCGTTCAGATCTAGGATCAACGCATCAGTACTTAGTGAGGTAAGGAACCGAAATATGAACAACCTCGAAGAGATTGACGATTACCACCATCTTTCATATTAAGTTCCCTAAAGAAAATTGCTAATTCTGGCAACTCTTAATATGTTAGTTACTATCGAACATAAAAATATAATTTCCGGAGAATACTGGAAGTACCTTAGTGAATCAATACTGCCTACCCCAATAGGGAATGAAACGTCTGACATCATATCGTCTATGTCAACTATTCTGACTATTAATCACATTTTTAGATCTCCAAGGACCGCGCGGTAATCCTGTCAACATTAGCCGCAGCGCGCGTTTCTCGTCTGCCCATGGTCGGGCGGCCGACAGACAGGACCTGGCATACAGCAGAAGCCCAGACTCTCATCACACCAAGACTGGAAGCGCTGGACAGTGGCACCATCCCACTCTGGGTTGTTATACTCGCCGCTATTATCGGCGCTCTCCTACTTCTACTTCTCATCTTCGCACTCTACAAAGTAAGTAAACTTAATTACTTAGTAAAGTAGACCTATGTAGAAGAGATCAGAATATAGCAGAACATAAAAAGTAAAAGCCATGTTTACTAAGAGGCGGCAGAAGAGAAAAAATATCCTTTATGATCTATTTCTTCCTCCCAAGCCCACTATATCTATCTATCTCACTCTCTTTTACTTTTTCTCTCTTATTACATCTCCCATTTCTGCCAATTACGTATTTGTTAGATGTAACATTAACGTCTTATTCAACTTTTCGTCTAATTTTACATAGTTACCAATATTTCCATGTTATTTTCCAGTGCGGATTCTTCAAGCGTAATCGCCCCTCAGACCACGCTGAGCGACAACCCCTGAACGGGCGTGACGAACATCTTTGATATCCGACCACTGATCTAGGCGTCACCAGCGATACAGCTGGAACGTCTGACGCAGGCGCGACGTCCGACACGCCTGACGACAGCTCGTCGACTGACGCTGCCAGCGACGTGACAAGTCGCGACTCCACTAGCTTCGATAGGTACTGACATCACAGAGTCAATGTTTATAAATTTTAAATGATCACTTTTAGCCACTAGATGGCGCTAGTTGGCATTGTCCATGTATTGTTTCCGACCAGATTTTTCGTGGTGGGGGTAAGTTTGCGCTTTGTAAATTTTCACATTATTTCAACACAGATTTTTTATAAGGTAACTTAGTTCCAACTTAGAAAAAAAACAAGGTGCGAAGTTATTCACACTGCGAAATGTGGGAGAGCCATGCTTCAACTCGAATTGGCTGGCTCGACCAGTCGAGGGCGTCCATGGACGACGCCGATTGCTTACCATCAGGCCATGGTTCGTGTTGTGGTCTATTTAATGTTGAAGAAGAATCTTTTTTCACTACTGCCCACTAGCGCCCTAAGTAATTATGGATGAGAGGTATCACATTTTAATTCAGGTGCGATAACTCTCATGCATAATATTTACAATTTTTGAAATAAGTGCGAAAAAAATTACATAATAATCAATTTGAAAAATAATTGATACGAGCTGTATTTTCTATATCTATTTTCAACTATAACATTATAAAAATTAGAGTCCATTTAAAACAGTATAGGTTCCGTACAAAAAACTTTGGTACAATATTTTTCCCTCATGACAAAACGAATTTTTCCAAACTTTTCATGTCTTTTTTACAAAGAAAATGAAAAGTTTATCAAAAATCATATTTTCCTCTATTCTATTATAATAAAACCTAGTCACGAATAAAAAAAAATATTTTTCGGACGCCATACTAGAAAGTAAAAAAGGAAAAATGTAATTTGAGGTTATGAATTTTCATTTTAAATAAATTAAATATAAGTTTCAAATGAAATGTTCATTTTTAATTTATTTAAAATGAATTAATGTTTTTAAATATAAAACGAATGAAAGATTAAATCTTGTCGTGTGATAATTATAAATGTAAAAATGTGTGTATGTATGCGTGAGTTGTTGAAAATGTGATCTAAGTTAATTATTAGGTTTACTAAAAGTGGTAGATAACACTATATGTTGGGGGTGTATCGAATATATTTAAATTAAATTAAATGTGGTAGAAAAACGTAGTCACGTGTGATTCTTTATTTAAAAATTACGTTGACTATTCGTTACACCTTCGATATTACTTCGAATACATAGCTAATGGTATAATGTACTAATAAGGTTGCTTTGTAATAAATAAAAAAATATTAATGTTTTTGGGAGGCATTATCTCTATTAATTTATTTAATAAGCCCCTGACACCCAGCCGAGATCTCTCATTGTGCTAAACTGGGTGGAAGGGGACAATGTCAATAAAGCAATAAAAAATAAAAATGTTGTAATTTAAGTATCAAATAAATGAGAAACAGTAAATTATCGTTAGGTAAGTTTGTACGTATTTTTCGAACATAAAGACAATACAGAGTGCCTATCAAAAACATATCGCATTAGCTTAAATGAAAAAAAAATGCTTAAAATATGAATTAAAATGAATAAATAATTCCTAAATAAAATGTATTAAGTGCCTTCTGAAACTGCCAGTTACTAATTAATTATTAATGTAAATACTTTTTAGATTTACGAAAACGACACATTTTTTCACAGAAGGATATTTTTTTTTAGGTAAAATGTATTGAGTGTGTCTTTGTACCTAGTAAATTTGGCATCAAGTGTAGTTTTGAATAGTTCGAAATGTACTTAATATCTGTAAGGAAATATTTAAAATGTTTTGAAAAAAAAGTAGATAGAAATTGTTATTTAAAAACACGTAAGTATACAAATTAAGCACAAGTTTATAGTAGTGACCTGCATTGAAATTAAAAGTAATGCTTTTTTGGCCACCAGCTGGTATAAAGTCACGTAGTATGAAATCAACTCACTTTCCCTGCCCCATATTTGCTTTGTATTTGTATAAGAATATTACAACAAATATTATAATATCGTAAGGATGAAGTTTTATTTATTAAACTGGCTTATTTAACTAGTTACATACAAGCCCGCAATTTTATGAGATTTGTAATTTGTTTGAAGTCTATTTTATCTATTTCATAAACAACTAGCTTTTGCCCGCGACTTCGGTGACCTGGAATAGTGACTTCCTGCAGGTTTTTGGTATAAAAACTATCTTATGTCCTTTCTCGAATTCCAAACTAAGTCTGTACCAAATTTCACAGAAATCGGTTCAGTAGTTTAGGCGTGAAGAAAAGACAGACAGACAGGCAGAGTTACTTTCGAATTTATAGTATTAGTTTGGATTAAAAAACTAGAAACCAAACTTTAGCCAGTTAATTACCGCCTAGGTATCTGTCTAAGGTACTCTCAGGCATAAGTCACATTTACATCGGAAAAACCTAAAACTAAAAATTCAGTCGAGTTTCTGTATTTTTATTTAATTTCTGTGAAAAAATGCCAAGTCTACTAATCGTAAATCGTAAGCATTGTTACAACTTTTTTTTGTAATTATTTTTAATTATTTATTTTTTACATTTTAACTATTAAGCATAGGTACAGCTTCTACTTATAGCTTAAAAGATTAACTAAAAAAAATGTTTTGATGCCATAAAATGTGTAATAGTTTATAATATTATTTTGGTTGTTTTATTTCTATTACTTGGTAATAATTTCATTGCATTTACCAAAAAATGAACTTGTAATAAAATTTTTGTTTTTAATTATAAACTTTGATTGTTTTATTTTGTACTTGCTATATTTCTTTGGCGACAATCTCTTACTAGTTTAATAGCTAAGCTCTCGGTTTGGGTAAGTATTTTTTTTATTGAAATTTAGTGAACGTTGTTGAGAAATAGCAAATAATGGCCTCAGCCTATACCATGGGGAATAAAAGCCGTGATATTACAATCATTTTTATTTCTTTACATATAAGAGACACTAGATGATAAATATCTCAGTGGCCCGGAGCTTAAGGCGCATCTCATGCAGGTGTGGGTTCGAAACCTGGCAAGTACTAGAATTTATTTAGATACCACTGACAAACCGTGAAGGAAAAATCGTGAAAAATTCACTTACAAGTCCAGGTAAGTTTGAAATCACCAATCCGCCTTGAGCAAGCGTGGTGATTAATGCTCAAACCTTCTCTATAAATATATTCCATTATAGGCTGATGGTGAATTACTAATAATCTTAGCCAGAGCGTAAATAAACGAAAGTTATTAAGAAACCTATTTATCGTAGAAGTTTTACAAAAAGAGGTAAAACAAACAATTATAAATGATTGCATTTGGTATCGGACGTAAGCGCCCTCTGGCGGGGCAATGAGATAAACTGGCGATGCTCGCACTCGCAGATTAAATTAGCTTGTAGGGATAGCTAAACAACCGTCAATATATTAATGATATTTAATAATAAAATATTATCAATATTAATTGGGGTTCGTTTAGTTACACAAATACCATGCCATATCTTAAATACCACTTTGACTTTCGTTTCCGTTCACGCGATACAGGTTCCCGGACATTTGGAAAGGCGTACGAGGGGCCGAAGCCAACTCGCAGAGGATGATGCAGGACTTTTGCGAAATGTGGTAATAATTAAAAGGGTTATGGGTATAGGTTGCTATAGACTCGTGGATATGACAACTATGGAAATACTATGGCCCCTGCCCCTGACCAATATTGATACATAGGTACAGATAAATAGGCCTGGCCAGTGACTGGCAAACACAATTAATGGGCTCCGGAAACGGCCGCTAGCATGTAGCGACACGGAGGCAACATACGTTGAGTTGCTTGGGGAAGGAGAGGCATCCCACGGCTATCAGAGCAATCCCGGAAGCACGTTCAAGACCCCTACCAGCACCTTACTGAGACACATCCTTCCCCCGAGTCTCCTTCACCTCCTACTCTTGCGAATCTCCACTCAAGCCAGCCAATTAACGACCTCCAATAATAATATTATCATTATTATTATTGGAGGTCGTTTAGTCACACAAATACCTATGAAACATCATGATCATAATTTACGAACCTTAATTCTCTTAAATACCACTTTGAATTAATATTGTCTTCATCAAATTGGCTGAAGAAGATAATGAACAAGAAAATGTTGTAAACAAAAGCCCCACCTCAAGGTCACTCCCCCATCGCAGCCCTCGTCCTGACATACGTATTCTACCAGCAAGAGGTAAACATTGTAGCTATCTATCAGTGAAATAATTTTGGAAATACGAGCAGCGGTTCCAAAGATTATATAACTTCTGCATATGTACTTACAAAAACCTCTTTATAATATTTGGCAGCGCGTCGATTATTTAAATTGAATTTTGAAGGAAGTTGTATCACAATTCATTGGACGAGGGTACAATGAATCGTACTCTGGCGGAACGTCAAATGGATAGTTACGGTGGCGAGCGAGCGCTGTGACTGTCATAGGAGACCAATCGCCGACGTCCGTTATTTTTGTAAATTATTCGGTCTGATTATAAAAATCCGACGCCCTGCGATGTATGTTTGTACCAACCCCCTGGTGCCTTCATATTATTATATAAATAAATAAACAATTAAACGTAAAAACCAATATGTTTATGCGAACAGTACACGTTGTGGTCCGTAAATCTTGGCTCGCAATGTTTCTCAGCCGTCCGTCTGTCTGATCGAGCGAAGCGAGGCGAGGCAAGAGCCGCGACTGCGAGGCGAAACGAAATCAAGACGCTCAACCAAAACATAAGCACTGGATTTGTTGTTGGCCAACCTCATCTGCCTAGACTAGACCGAGAGAAAACTGTCTGATATAAACGTAGGTATAATGTAATAAACATTTTTTCCAACTAAACCATAAATAGGTACTTTTGAAACGTACAAATAGAAAAGTAATCTGTCAGTCTGTTCGTTAGTGAAGCTAGGTCATCATCATCATCAGCCTATAAGTGTCCACTGCTGAGCTCTCAACTTCTTAACGGAGAAGGTTTGAGCATTAATCACCACGCTTGCTCAATTGGCGATTTTAAACTTATACCTACCTAATTAGAAATTATAAGTCCAGGTTTCCTCACGATGTTTACTTTCACCGTATGTCAGTGGAGTCTGAATAATCATAGAAAGTACATATAACTCGGAAAAAGTCACATTGGTACTTGCCAGGTTTTGAACCCCCTCAGGCATGAGAAGTGGGTTCCTTAAAGCTGGGTGCTCATTCCTTGAAGCTAGGTTGCTCATTCCAAATTGGAGATATTCGAATAGAGAAGAACGAACAAGAAACTCCATCGTTACTCTTCAGTACTGAAGTTAATTTATCGGATCTACACCATATTCTTTAGATTAATGTAGTTTAATTAGTCATTAATCAAACTTATAAACAAATTAATTATACACCCAACAGTTAAAAAGATAGAGCTGTACTACATCTTTTGGTGAACACCCACAGTAAATCATATTGTTTGAAACTGTCAAAAGGCAAATAAATGTTGAGAATTTTCTTTTAGTACATTTTCTGAATATTTATATTATATTTATCACATTTTCTGAATAATTATTCAAAGATAAGAATGGGTAAATTCCCGCACGGACCAATTCTTTGTGTGATCCACAAACTGCTGTTCCGAGTCTGAGTGTGATGTGTATGTATAATTCTATGTTTTTAAACGCACTTACAACACAAGAGAAAATACTAATTTGGGGCAAGTTTCTTAATTTTTAAAATTTGTAAATATTGCTACTTATACAGGTACTTATTTATTCCACTAATCGATACAAAATGAACCTTTGAAATAACTGGTACCTATTTTATTTAAATACTAACTTTCCTCGCGCGGTTTCACCCGCTGCTTGGCTCCATTTGATCGTAGCGTGATGTTTTATAGCCTATAGCACTCAGGAACGTTGTAGCTATCTATCAGTGAAAGAATTTTGGCAATCCGACCAGCGGTTGCAAAGATTGCCTCCTACATGCAAACATACAAACTTACAAATTTTACTTCTTTATAATATTAGTATAGATCTAAACTAAGATTCTCTGAACAAAAAATGATTTCTTATTTGATGAAATGAATCATAGTCTGTCATCAGGTTTTCTGAATTACCTACCTATTTATCTTTGCCAGTTGCACGTAATTCAGGAAATAGATTAGATCATCGTTTGCTCAGAACTGTATTAAGTATTTATAAACAAAACATTAATATTTATGGATTTAGGCAATCTAGTCACGGCCAGCCGAACTTACAGACATTTCCAAATCGTATTTTTTAAAGAGAGCAGTGTGTTTTTTGATACCCAGTGCTGTTTGTCGTTATTCAACTTAAAATCCAAATTATAACAACCAAGAACTATTTTACCGAGTGATAATTAATCTAAAAACGCGTAATTTATAATTAAATACCTACTTTACGCGAAACTGCCCTTTCTGAAAGCGTAACACAAATGTACCTGTCTACGGGAATCCATTTCTTAACCACGTGACTTATCGATGACCTTAAGAAATCTCCAAACATTTGTTTCGTTTGTAAAGCGATACGATTATCGGTACCAGATACTGAATTTGGCTGGGGGTGCTGTGTTATAATCGCAATGCATTGTGAGTGACAAATATGGTGTTTATCATGTATCAATTACAGTAATGTAAAATCATATAAAAGAATAACTATTAGAATTATTAGTATCGACTATTAAGGAAAAGATACGCAAACTGACACATCCTTCCCCGGTCTAAAGGTTGTTGGACAGAGAACGAAGCTGTTTATTGAAACTAAACACCACGACGCATACATGTGAGTAAAATAAATATGAAAATATATCTAGGGATTCTTGTGTTACTGACTATAGTAACAAAAACTCATGGTAGTCTTTTTCAAGTAATTAATGGTTTTAATAAAGCATCGAGATTAGTAGCGCATACAATTGCAAATGCAACAAGATTAGTAGCTACTGAAGTTGGAAATAAAACGGATGTGTTATTGCACGGACTTGAAGATGCACTCCAATATGGCAAAGTCAGCATAAAGGGTACTGGAACAGAAACTGATGCTAAAGACCAAGTCAGACGCGGAAAAGGCTTGTTTGGAACTATTAACAGCAATCTATTTCATGTAAGTAAATTTGTGGATAAAACTGTGAAAAAACTATTCAGTGTAATTGATGGAAACAAAGATAAAGAAAAAGGTTCATTAAAAAAATTGTTCGATTCAGTCAAACATAAAGCTGTGAACCTGTCTAATGTCCTATTCGATCCAAATCGATCAGACAGTGGAAATACAATAAATGTATCCAGTAGCGATCCAGAAAAAATAAAACCTATACTTGGTAGCCATCCAGAAAATATAAAATTTGAGCCCAGTAGCGATCGAGAAAATAACATATCTGATCTCAGTAGCGATTCAGAAAATATTATATCAGAACCCAGTAACGATACAGGAAATTTACCGTCTACAGCATTTCGTGGCAGTTATCACAGGCTCATCCATATGAACAAACCTACAGCTATTAAACATTCATCCCCAAACCTAAAAATTATTTTATCAAAAGAACGTGAACAATTTAAGAAGGTTGATAATAATTTTCCAAATGACATCGAATATTATGACGATGAATTGATAGACGAACGAATGTTAAAAGACAAAAAAGTTGGGAACAAGAAAAGCAACATCGATAATACGAACAATAATATCCTATTACCTGTTCACAACGAAAATGATGTAGATGTATTTCAAGGTCCGGTAGATTATGGTGTAAATAGCTATATGAACTATAATCACTTTAATAATAACGCTATTTCATTCAGTGTTGATAACAATTCTAGCAGAAAGATCGAGAAGCAATTTAGAGAGCAGGAGGATAAGTTGAAAGAATTGTTAGAGAATTCATTACTATAGTCATCTTATAGCTAATACTTGAATAAAGGATGTAGTTATTATTATGAAATAATGGATTGTTAAGTCACCGTTGTTGTTTGTTTACATAATTAAACCAGTCATACAATGTTTTATTTTTATTGATATTTTCATTTTCATCAACGTCAGTATCATCTATGACAATAGGATGCACATTATTTAGTAAGAAAGAAAGAAAGAAAGATATTTATTTGTGAGAATGTAGTACAAATATAGGTGTTTGTGTTATGTGTATGGAATCTCACACATTCTACCGAATTGGTGTACAAATTATTTCGCTTTATATCTAGTTATAACTATGCACTACTTATTCTAAATCTATGATAGGTCATCTAAATAATCTTTAGTGCAATATAATAACTTTTAATTGGCAAAAACTCAAACAATTTTCTTTTAAAAGACTTAAGGTTAAGATTTTTTAGGTAATTTGGAAGTTTATTGTAAATTTTGATAGCCATGCAATATGAGTTTCTGCTATATATAGGTAATGTTGTGCGTTGGCTCGGTACAAATAATTTATTAGGGTATCTACTATTTCTATTTGTAACAGAATTTTTCATAATAAAGAGATCCGGGTTTTTGTATACAAAAATAGAAATTTCGTAAATATACAAAATATTAATAAACGTAAATAAATGTAAAAAAAAATTATAACAAAACTAGGACTTTAATATCTAATAATTATTAGTTTAGGATCACCATTCCGCCGTAAGCAAAACGTGGAGATGAATTCTTCTGTCTTCCCCGCCTCTTCTGTCTTCTTCTCAGAACCGCGTTCTTATAGGGTGATGTTAAGTTTTCGTAGAAAAGAAAATATACTATATTGATTTTGCGACAATAGACTGCATAATAGGGATGTCTCCTGGGTTAAAACAACAAGATTCTAATTAGTGTAATTCCGTCCTTCGAATGTCACAGTAGAGGTTAGGGTACCCGGGGTTGACGTGTACTATTAAAGTCTTGAGTAGGTAGCGCTCTGCAATTTCTGGTAAGTATTTATTTATATAAAAAGACTGCCTCGTTGGTTGAGTTTTGTAGAGGTTGGTTGGTGTATAGTATTATTAAAATATTGTAATTTTGTTTTTATATCTCATTAGGAGGATGGAATCTGAAATTGTTCCCGGTAAGTACCTATATACCAAAAGGCACAGAGACAAGACGGTGCAAAAAAATTTGGTACTTCTACAGTTAAACTTAAAGAGGTTACATCCTAACATTTGAACTACTAAACTAACCGTATGCAATCTACAAGATTAACCTCTCAACCCGCAACTAACATAAAGAATAAAACGGACCCAAACACATAAAGTTGGGGTCTAAAGGACCTCAGATTACATCGCGCCCTCGGCCGCAAACAGTGTTAATTAACCCTGCGATGAATAGAGCGGGTTGTATGGACCCACCACTTGTTATTTAAGTCTAATGATGGTTGTGGATAGTTTTGTGTAGTTAAACTTATATTATTATTTCGCAGTAATTAATTATCATGTTTATCACCTTACCCACGTGTAACCCTTTGAAGAGGAAGCCGATTCGTCACACGAACGGCGCGACCGGAGTGATACCACGGTCTCACAAAAAAACTGGCGTGAAACAACGCTTATCTTGTATGTCGCCCCAAAATCCTTCGCTTGAACCTCTTCGATGTTGCGGGTGTGGCGCCGATTGTTTACTTATTGTTTGGATACAAATGTTTATATATTTATAAATACATATAATTATGTTAGTTTATTTATATGTACGTTGTATCTACGTTGTATATATTTATATGTTGTATATGTACGTATCATAATTGATCTCCTCCTTTTGTCTTCATCATTCTAATGAAATATTTCTTTAGTTTATTATTTCACGCCTATTCATGAAATGCCTTCTCTAGCCCAAACCGACTTGAAACCATGCCTTTCCCTGCTCCAGGTAAGCTACGGTACCATATTGTGTTTGCCCTCCAACACCGGCACCATATCCTGTCTCTGTACCACCCAAAAGTCCCACACCTAAGTCGAAATCAAACCATAAAAAAATACTTTTGAAACGTCAAACTAAAAGTTAGTTTGTCAGTCATTTCGTCAGACAAGAACGAACCGGAACATCTATCGTGATCCTTTTAAAATATATAGGTATATATGTATATGTATGTTTTACAACCTCACCAATATATTCTTTAATACACATTATTTCTATGTACGTTTAGCCATAATGCATTAAATAATAAAAGGAAAAATTTAATTGTTAGTTTGTCGGAACTGAATAAGCTCCTAAACGACTTGGCTGATTTTAATAATTCCTTTACCTTTGCTTGCAAGTTAAGTTACACTGTCCTTAGCGAACAAAGGCTATAAACTACGCGGATAAAACCACGGGGCACAGTTAGTCAGAATGTTTTTTAGGTTTCCAACACCAAAAATCTTAATAGGCGTTTCTGTCTTCCGTCTAAGAATCAAACTAGAAATTTGCAGTGCATGCAGCAGGTAATATAAACTACTTCACAATTGAAACTATGTATATACCCAGATTACTAGACTACCAAGAAAAAAAATATTCAAATATTTCAGCAGGTCCTTAACAAAACGTTTTAGTTACATGAGCAAATTCCACATACGCAAGTCCCGAGACATCTCCTGGCGGTACGGACAGCAAAACAAAGGCACCGTCAGCAACATAAAGTTGTCACAACTGGCGCCACTTCGCACACGAATACCATATAAATCATATTACTATTAGAATTCAACATGAATATCACATTTTAGCGACACAGTCCCATGTGTGGTTCATAGAGAAATATACATACGTATTGATTTGCGTGTCTTAAACTGTCACTTTTTCTCGATAATTGTGTGGAAGAGCCAAGCTTTGGCATCAATAGGTCGGCTCGACCGAAATAATACCACGGCCTTACAGAAAACCGGCGTGAAACAACCATACCGTTGTATTTCGCCGTGTGAGTGAGGTTATTGGAGACCCGATCCTTCCCTTTCCCAGTCCCTAAACCGGCAACGCACTCGTAACTCTTCCGTTGTTGCGGGTGTCCATCGGCGGCGTTAATTACTTACCATCAGGTAAGCTTGTTTGCCTTCTTTAATTAATAAAATTGAAATCGCCAATCCGCCTTTAATAATCATGATGATTAGTGCTCAAACTCACACAAGCTCACTTATAGGCTAATTGAGCTGAAATTTTGTATAGGTTAAAAAAAATATTACAAATAAAACTCATAATCTAGAATATACAGTTTTGCTTAAAGCTATACCAAGTTCATAAGCAAATAGCTTCACTAAGAGGACTGACCGACAGACTGACACGATATGTTCAAAATTTTGTTTTGACGTTCAAAAGTGCCTGTAAAGGTCTAATTGGAATAAATGATTTTTGACTTTTGACTTTGACTTGAATAATATTGGGTGCCTGAACTAGGACAACCTGTGTTTCAGGCGAAAATTGGTAAAAATATATTATACATTATACATACATATAGTACATTGTTTAATAATATTAAAAATAACAGGATAAAACGATACTTAAACTCTATGTCTATGTTTAATTAAATTAAAATTAAAACAGAAAAATAAGGTACAGGTTAACTTAGCCTAGAGTCGAATCCATTCGTCCCGAAGCATGGCTCTGTCACACTTAACTGTATGTCACAAAATAATCTTAGAACTCCGAAAAAGTCACATCGGTACTTGCCAGGTTTGGATCCTTCGTGCACGGGCAGCAAGCACACTTAAATACCAGGCCACAACGACATACTTGCAAACTTATGTAGATAAAGCTACACGTCAATGACTTGTGAAGTTGTAAAACTAAGTTATAAAAGTGTACTTAACTACAGACTGTTATAACAAGTTCTCTACGTGATCGCACTACTGATCAGTCACAGGACATTTGTTTCAAATGCATGCTAATTTTATAAGATAAGAAATTTCGCGTCAAAAATTTTCTCTAGAAGTTATTTATTTTTTTTAATCTGTCATCTACGGATTGTTGGCGGTATGTGATCAAGTTGAATAAATCTATATATATATACTGAAGCCACACTCAGTTTCTTTTTGAATTAGCTTTTGAAGAAGTTTTCTCGTAGGTACCTGTTTGAGGGTTCCTTAGGCTTAAAGTTCCTTTCCTTCCTTTTACATTTGGGCGGTGGATGAAACACCTCTTATTCTTATTAGAGGCTCCACTCGGTCCTTCCAAAAATTTCCTTCTGTAATTGTTTTGTTACAATCTAGTTAGTTAATTGAAACAAACAAGGCAGCATCCATTTTTATGCCCGATGAAATAAATGTCCACCGTTTTCTATACTTATCAAAGTCAAAATCATTTATTCCAAATAAACCATAAATAGGTACTTTTGAAACGTCAAAACACTACTATTCTAATAGTAGTCTGTCAGTCTGTTCGTCAGTGAAGCTATGGATCGCAAATCTGCCCTTGAGCAAGGTTGCTGAGATTTTTCATGTATAAAAAAGTACTCTGTGCTGAGATTATTCCTCAAGACTTCTCCGAGTAGGAAGATGCCTACGCTGATGATAATGTGGATATGACAAAATAAAAGCACGTTCTTAAAAACAATTAGGTAACAAAGTTTCGTATAATTTGAAGCAAGAACTCACTAGGAGTTCGCCAAGTTAATACGTGTGTACACTGACTGATCGGCTGTCCGTAGCCATGAGTGCAGTTCCAACCCCCCCTCCAACTTGAGAACAAGTACGAAGTTTAGCCGCGTGCAATGTAGTCTGTGATTTGAAACTAATATGTGAAGCTGAAGTGGTTACGAAGTGTTTTGTGAGGTTGATGTATCGCAGTCAACTAGCTGAATACGTTCTTCAATCAAGGGTCTAGCCGGTTTAATAAATCAATATGGCAATACACCATAACAATATTATTTTGATGTTTGTTTATGATGGTCCAATTGACTTGCTCCTCCGCCTTGCGAGCTAGACTGCTCCACAAAAAGAGAAGACGGCTTCACAGTTCCTCTTGATCCGCACCATCGCGACATCGTCTCGACCAAGGCCAGACATAAGGTCTCGTGTACGTACACGCGGGGCGTTGCGCGGCGCGTATTTCGTTTGTCGTACATTACAGCATCAAGTCGTGTCAACGGCCGTGCAAACACAAACATATGAACATCACAAGCAATGTATGACGAACCGCACATCGCACCGCACAACGCGCCGCTTAAACGTAAACGAGGCCTAAGAGGGTCGCCACCAATACTGCTGCGGTACCCAGCTCAAATAAGGCACACCGTACGAACCACCCCTGAAAGAGAGAGATAACAGCCTGAATGATAAATTCAGCCATTCCATCAAACCTATAGACATTTAGGCTGTTGTTTGGATGACTTATTAAACTAGTTGGCTGCGGCAGATGATGACGCAACTGATGACGTTTTTATTGTAGGCAGATACTGGCACAAATCCACCTCTTTCCTGTTTTTTGAAACCTATTAAACGCGTGTTATTGTTTCATTTTGGCTTTTTGAAACTTTCTGAAGTGCATCGAGCTTAGTGCCGGAAGCCTATGCTCAGAAGTGGTCGGAATCAGGCTAATGTAGATGATTATGGGCTTTTTGTTAAAACAAAATGTTGTGGTATCAAGTTATCATCAACAAAAATAAAGATATAGGTAATTATTTCTTGATAACTTGCCTACCAAACCATGATCTCCTTTATATGTTCTGGGGCTGCAACCATTTTCTTATTACCACAATCATACTGTTTATATACTAATATGTACAAAGACAACATCAGCTTGCGACCACTTCTCTTAATTAATAACTATTAATATACGGACGGAGTTGTGTGCGCTCGATAAACTATTGACGCGCGGTCCGCATGGACGCGACCCGCATATGTAATCGATATCTTGCAAGGAAACGTTATATTTTCGTCTATTTCATTTCTTATCTTCATATTGGATAAATAAAAGTAGTGATAGAAATATGCAATATATATATCAGACTTGGATTCTGAATATGAATTTGTCAAAGTCTTAGTCAAAATCATTTCCAACTAAACCTTATATAGCTACCTACTTTTGAAAATAGAGTAGTAGTCTGTCAGTCTGTTAGTCAGTGAAGCTAACTCATTCCAAATTGTAGATTCGAATGGAGAAGAACGAGCAAGAAACTCCATACGTGTACGAGTTCAGGTTTCACATTAAGTCTAACCCCCCAAACGCAGTGTAGAGTAGGAACCAGCCGGGGCAGAGGGTGCAAGCACAACGATGTGTCTCAGTCCCGGCTCGGAGTAGGAGAAAGAACTAGTAACAGGGCAGAACAGAACTTAACTAGTGCAAAAAAGGTGATCTGTCTTCTATTGTATATCTATATGTATATTAGTAAAACTATCCATAGCGGATAGGGACAGTTTTTATATCTTATCCATATGGATTTAATATCACAGGGAACTTTCTTAGTGTATTGCGAATTACCTGAAAAAACTCTATATACTAGTTTCAGAACAACCCTCTTAAACACGTGCGATTCACGGCGATGTCGCGTCGCGTAAATCACCTAAATCGTTAGGTATTTTCAATTAAATTAATCTTGTGTCTGAAAAAAAGGTTATATTAATACCCGTAGATTATAAGGTTGCAAACTTATTGACACGGCACGGTGGCAGCTGGCCGCGGGGCGTGGCAATAAACAACACTATTGACACAATAAGTGCGAATGATCCAGTCACTCGCACCGGGGACGCGCGAGACTTGAATATTCGATGTCGCGAGGGGATGAAACTGTAGTCATTGTCGCACGAGATACGTACAAATAGTAAATTTATTTATTTATTTATTTAAACTTTATGCAACAAAACATTACATAGGCGGACTTAATGCCGTAGGCATTCTCACCAGTCAACCTTAGGGTGATGCAGAGAGAGTATGGTAGGTGCAACAAGAAGAGAACTTTGAGACGATAAAAAGATTTAAAAATAATAAGAACACTAAAATAAATATATATATATATATATATATAGTATATTATAATAATAGTGGTATATGGTGGAAGATTAATAAAAAAAAATACTCAATACATAGTCTATATACTTACATAAATAGTATACATATATATATAGGTATTTATATATATATGAATAATATTATACACAGTGAATACATAACATAAGGGTTTTATGATGATGGTTCTAACAACAGTCCAGTAAATTATAGTAATGTTTGCAAATACAAACTAAAAAATAAATGCAAAAATCAAATTTTATAAATGCGAATGTAACTCTGTCTGTCTGTCTTTTCTTCACGCCTAAACTGCTGAACCTATTTGTGTGCAATTTGGTACAGACTTTGTTGGAACTCGAGAAAGGTCATAGGATAGTTTTTAAAACAAAAATCTGCAAGAAGTTACTATGCCAAGCTAGTAAATTATGAAATGACAAAATTGACTGCACGGTTGGCGCGGTGGCTTTGCAACTGACTGCCGCGCAACTTCGTGTGATCCACAAATTGTTGTACTGAGTCTGGGTGTGATGTGTATATGAAATTGTATGTTTGTAAACGCACCCACGACAAAGGAAAAAATCCTAGTGTGGCGTAACGTTTTTGTAAAAATCGAATAAACTGATGTTCTGAACTGAACTCTCGGAACTGATGAATATAATCAGTGAGCTGTCTAAATTAGGAAGCTTGTGAAATACTATACAATAAGTGGAATACAACGTGTATAAGAATGTAGTCTCCACTATGTTTTACGTCTATCCTAAGGGGTCATCGGCGACATCCAGACACCTATCTAATCCATCCTCCAGATGATCGCCATATCTCCATATCTTATATAAATGAGACGAAATGTAGGATTGATTCCAGCCAGTGTAGTATGTGCAAGCTCAATAATGTATGTAAGCCCCAGCTTGGAGCAGAAGATGGAATGGGTTGGTTTTTCGTAGGTAAGAGTCTGGCATTCCTTCTCGCTTCACCAAGCGTGAGAAGTTATTATACATTATATGATTTTCGCCTCCAACCCCTCCGCTCGAAAGTAAGAAGAAAGAAAAACATTTATTTTTGCGCAAGCGCACACACATAGAAAACAAAAATACAAAAAAAGAAGAAAATAACTATACTAATAATCTAAAGTAACTAAAATAAATTAATAACAAAAAAAAAATACTTAATAACAATTGAAATCTTTTATCTATGGTCCACAGAAAAAAGGGTAAGTACCAAAATAACAATATCGGAACTGTGACTGGCAGTGATTGGATGCCAAAGATTGGAGATCGAGCTCCTTGACTCCTTGCTCCTTGATCGAGCTCAGTGACGTGCTTTTAGACAAGCTCACAGCCAGCAGTAGACCAAACGGGCTGATGATGATGATGATTTGACCAAAACAAATCGTAATACAATGAAAACAAACCCAAAACACGTATAAACACAAGTGGAATCCCAAACGAGCTCTTAATAACACCTCTATGATACCGCATCTGAGTTCTATCAGTGAGTTGCTTACTTATTTCTGATTCACTAAACACAAACACGCACTTTCAACCCTACCTACCGTACTTAAGAGCGGTTTTCCACTGTCAATAACCTCCAGTTGGGCAGTTAGAAGTCCGAATTGAATTTCTCAATGTGTTATGATATCGTAACGATGTTAAAATGAGTTGCTCGCGTGAAAATAGTAAAGAGGAAATTTCCGGACAGAATTTTTATTATATTTTCCACATAGCTACATAATGTTACACATATAATAATGTGTATTTAATGTTGTTTAATAAAACTGTTGGTTAGTGTAGGTATAATTATGTCCTATAGTTTTTTTTATGAAATACAGCGGGTGGTAATCGACTTCACCTTTGAACCGCAAACATCAGAAAAGTTTTAAGTGCGTTGCCGAGATTTTGGGGGTTGTTGGGAATTGTGTAGTTTTCTAGGTCAAAAATAAATTAATTAGACCTTTCAATGCAATAAAATATTGAAAAATAATTATACTTTTATTCATCAATCGATCGATACACTAAGTTTTAGATATTTTGTATTTAGCTAATTATTAATAAATAAGTAAGTTATTTGATGCAAAAATATTATGACGTCATAACTAAGATTTTCATACAAATTTCATATAAAAGTATCGTTTGTGACGTTTGGATAAAAGTATTGAATTTGACTAGTTGGAAAGTACCGTATTTGTGGATTAGTGATAGGCATAGGGGAGAGGATTGGGCCTCTAGTAACTTCAGATACGCAGCAAATCACAACACATGGTTATTTTTACATGGGCTTTCTTTGAGGCCGTGGTATCACCATTCGAGAAGGCCCATTCGCGTGGAATAACATTTTAAAATCTCTGACTCTTTATAAACATCAAAGATGACATATCAATTACATTAAAAATTTACCTACAAAGAAACACATATTACTTATTCCTTGATAAGTATTGAATATCTTTAAACAATAATGAACCATAAATTAAGCTACATTTAAGATAGACAAGGTGCAAGCAAATTAATGTTCAGTATGCAGCTGGCAAGATATATGATGTATCACCCTAGTTAGGACCATGCAGGAGACATCCTAACTTAGGCACGAGTTTAATGATGGAACTTCATAAACATGTGCGCAGGTAATTTTAGTAGATAGACGGATTTAATTGATGGTTTATAAACCTTTCGATCCTGGTAATTCCAGACACAATAGGTGAGCGAACGCCGGCGTTTGATTTGGTGAATGTTGCTGTTTGTGTCTCAAGATTTTGATAGTATTTTAATGAAAGACTAGGTTTTGTATCTATAGGTATACTTCTATAAGTACTAATATTATAAAGAGGTAAAAGTAAGTTTGTATGTAGGGGGTAAGCTTTGGAACCGCTGGTCGCATTTCCAGAATTCTTTCACTGATAGATAGCTACAATATTTCTGAGTGCTATAGGCCATAAAACATCACACTACGATTAAATAAAGCCGAGTAGCGGGTGAAACCGCGTGAGAGTAGCTACTTACATATAACCTGATGGTAAGCAATCACTGAGTTATAAGTGTGTATCCGGCCTCTTCTAGGGAATTGGGAGATTGGAGTATTTGAGGATCGGGAATGGGGAGGCGGAAGGATTGGACATCAGTCAGACATCATCACTTACACAGCGAAACACAACGCAAGCATTTTTACGCGTCGGGTTCCTTCCTACGAGGTCGCTGGTCACTCTAGTTAAGCCTATTTGTGTCGAGGCATGACTTTTCTACATGTAAACTTTGTTACATAAGTAGACTGTTAGACAATTAGTTTAAAGTAAACAAAAAAAATGTAGTAAAGTAACCAAAAAAAATATATATCAACAATTATTAGGATATTTTTTGACCTAAATATTACACTGAGTATGAAGACGTAAGTATCAATATTTGTTTTATTTCATCTAATCTTACGTTGGAAGGTTGAGGAAGCAAATAAACTTATACTATTTTGTTCCTTTAATCCAGATTGTACATGCTTAAGATTAAATCTTGAGCTTTAAGATCTTTTTTCTTTTTCACATAAATAATTATAATAGGTACTCCTTCTAAATCACCGTCTTACAACACAAATTATGACGTCGCATTACAATATTATTTGCCATGATTTATACAAAGATAGTATCAGCAATTTGTTTCAAGTAAAAAACACGCTAAACGTCGGCGCTGATGTTGTGAATAGCAAACAGCTCGAAAAATAAAATAAAAGTGCTGACCGAAGTAATATTCTATAAGTAGTTTGTGGTTCTGCATAAAAATAATGAAAAATTTATAAGTAAGGACGATGGCGATAAGTGAAAGGTTAAGTACGTTCCTTATTCAAATTTTGAAAACCCCAATTCGTTGGCAACGACATTTTGATAAAATACGAGAATACTAATATTAAAAAGTCTAATCATAAAATAAAAATATGCATTGTTAAGTTTGGAGTGTGAGAGAGAGAGCGGATGGGAGAGAGCGGATGGGAGAGAGAAAGAGAGTTAGAGGTTTTAAGTTAACTTACTTAATTTGAATCGTTGAACTGTTTGATTTGGCTCCACCATTTCGCCTTAGCGACTACAAAGTATTTAAAGGCTATCTACCAGTATAGGCTGATGATGATGATAATGATGATGATGATGATGAACAGCTTCTAGCCAGCTCAGATGTACCTTTTGATGTAATTAATAATACATACTATTCTTATAAAGTTTTAATTATAAATGCGGAACCCTAAATCGTACTGTAAGTGAAACAACACAGCTGACCGGAAGCAATTTCCCGTGTTTAACGAGTTCCGTACATTTTCCTGTGGATTTAAAAACTAACAGTTTAACCCTATTTCTGACATAGTTATCGTTAGTACCTATAACAGCGAGGTATTAAGTTTTTATAGTTTTTGAAGTATGGTTGAGACATTCTTAATAAATAGGAATCATTATTATGATTTCTTTATATTTTTCGTTATGAGGCATCTAAGTATATGTTTTACTAGGTAGCAGTAATCCCGCGCGGTTTCTGACGGTGCTTGGTTTTAATAAATAATATAAAAAATTAAAAATTAAAATGTTTTTTTGTTGTATCTTATGATTATATATTTTATAGCCATCCTCGCTAAATGACTATACAACACAAAAAGAATCAATACTTCTTTATATTAAACATTCAAACTTACAAACACTTCAGCTTTATAATTAATAGGTGAGTTTTAAAAAGTAAAATCTAAAATCAATTTTTTTTATGTGATATGTCGGCAAACTAGCAGTCGGGTTACCTACTTGATGATAACTAAGCAATCAGCGCCGCTCATGGACACAAAGCTCTTGAACCTGGCCCTTTTTTTGTGAGGGGAAAATCATCAAATGACTTTTCCCGCCCAGGGCTGGGCGGGGGAGAGTGTCAGACTCGTTTTTTTTTGTGAGGCGAAAATCATCAAATGACTTCTTCCGCCCAGGGTCCTCCTCCAGGCTCAGACTCTTACTGACTAAAAACCCCCTGTTCCTTCTCCTGCTCTAGACCGAGGTCGCGGAACCTCATTGCGCTTACCCCGCAACCCCGGCTGTTGAACCTGGCCCTGGCTCATGAACAACGGTGGAATTAAGAATGCTTTGCCGACCTTTTGGGGAGTATAAGCGATGACTTGCTCAACACAATCTACACACATAAGTATATTATTATCTGATCAGACGATCACGTTTCATCTCCAATTCATGTATATGTAATACGGCGGGATGAACAGAACCCTCCCATTATTTCCAATATTGTATTTACTGAGGATTGTCGCGGATGAAAATATTTATTTTACGATATACCAAGTCTTTATATTGACACAATATCAACGAGGCTTGTCCTAATACGGGAGTTATAAAGATTTGAAAGAAAATTACGTTTCTGTGTGTTTTATTCTTTTTGGAAATGTTAGCTTTGGATAAGGACCCGTGGGTATTTGATCGAATATTTTTGTACAGTATATAATTTAGTAACTTCTCTCGCGCTCTGATTCACTAAACACAAACACGCACTTTCAACCCTACCTACCGTACTTAAGAGCGGTTTTCCACTGTCAATAACCTCCAGTTGGGCAGTTAGAAGTCCGAATTGAATTTCTCAATGTGTTATGATATCGTAACGATGTTAAAATGAGTTGCTCGCGTGAAAATAGTAAAGAGGAAATTTCCGGACAGAATTTTTATTATATTTTCCACATAGCTACATAATGTTACACATATAATAATGTGTATTTAATGTTGTTTAATAAAACTGTTTTACAACACAAATTATGACGTCGCATTACAATATTATTTGCCATGATTTATACAAAGATAGTATCAGCAATTTGTTTCAAGTAAAAAACACGCTAAACGTCGGCGCTGATGTTGTGAATAGCAAACAGCTCGAAAAATAAAATAAAAGTGCTGACCGAAGTAATATTCTATAAGTAGTTTGTGGTTCTGCATAAAAATAATGAAAAATTTATAAGTAAGGACGATGGCGATAAGTGAAAGGTTAAGTACGTTCCTTATTCAAATTTTGAAAACCCCAATTCGTTGGCAACGACATTTTGATAAAATACGAGAATACTAATATTAAAAAGTCTAATCATAAAATAAAAATATGCATTGTTAAGTTTGGAGTGTGAGAGAGAGAGCGGATGGGAGAGAGCGGATGGGAGAGAGCGGATGGGAGAGAGAAAGAGAGTTAGAGGTTTTAAGTTAACTTACTTAATTTGAATCGTTGAACTGTTTGATTTGGCTCCACCATTTCGCCTTAGCGACTACAAAGTATTTAAAGGCTATCTACCAGTATAGGCTGATGATGATGATAATGATGATGATGATGATGAACAGCTTCTAGCCAGCTCAGATGTACCTTTTGATGTAATTAATAATACATACTATTCTTATAAAGTTTTAATTATAAATGCGGAACCCTAAATCGTACTGTAAGTGAAACAACACAGCTGACCGGAAGCAATTTCCCGTGTTTAACGAGTTCCGTACATTTTCCTGTGGATTTAAAAACTAACAGTTTAACCCTATTTCTGACATAGTTATCGTTAGTACCTATAACAGCGAGGTATTAAGTTTTTATAGTTTTTGAAGTATGGTTGAGACATTCTTAATAAATAGGAATCATTATTATGATTTCTTTATATTTTTCGTTATGAGGCATCTAAGTATATGTTTTACTAGGTAGCAGTAATCCCGCGCGGTTTCTGACGGTGCTTGGTTTTAATAAATAATATAAAAAATTAAAAATTAAAATGTTTTTTTGTTGTATCTTATGATTATATATTTTATAGCCATCCTCGCTAAATGACTATACAACACAAAAAGAATCAATACTTCTTTATATTAAACATTCAAACTTACAAACACTTCAGCTTTATAATTAATAGGTGAGTTTTAAAAAGTAAAATCTAAAATCAATTTTTTTTATGTGATATGTCGGCAAACTAGCAGTCGGGTTACCTACTTGATGATAACTAAGCAATCAGCGCCGCTCATGGACACAAAGCTCTTGAACCTGGCCCTTTTTTTGTGAGGGGAAAATCATCAAATGACTTTTCCCGCCCAGGGCTGGGCGGGGGAGAGTGTCAGACTCGTTTTTTTTTGTGAGGCGAAAATCATCAAATGACTTCTTCCGCCCAGGGTCCTCCTCCAGGCTCAGACTCTTACTGACTAAAAACCCCCTGTTCCTTCTCCTGCTCTAGACCGAGGTCGCGGAACCTCATTGCGCTTACCCCGCAACCCCGGCTGTTGAACCTGGCCCTGGCTCATGAACAACGGTGGAATTAAGAATGCTTTGCCGACCTTTTGGGGAGTATAAGCGATGACTTGCTCAACACAATCTACACACATAAGTATATTATTATCTGATCAGACGATCACGTTTCATCTCCAATTCATGTATATGTAATACGGCGGGATGAACAGAACCCTCCCATTATTTCCAATATTGTATTTACTGAGGATTGTCGCGGATGAAAATATTTATTTTACGATATACCAAGTCTTTATATTGACACAATATCAACGAGGCTTGTCCTAATACGGGAGTTATAAAGATTTGAAAGAAAATTACGTTTCTGTGTGTTTTATTCTTTTTGGAAATGTTAGCTTTGGATAAGGACCCGTGGGTATTTGATCGAATATTTTTGTACAGTATATAATTTAGTAACTTCTCTCGCGCGGCTTTAACCTCTGCTCGACTCCTATTGGTCGTAAATGATGTCTTGTAGCCTTCCTCGATAAATGGACTAATTAACACAAAAAGAATTTAGTACCTATTCAATTCGATCCGAACCAGTAGATACGGAGATTAGCGCGTTCAAACAAATAAACTCTTCAGTTTTATATTATTATACTAACTGGAATTTGTAAAGGAGACCACATTATTGGGGATTACTGTAGACGACAAGCTGCAATGGGGGCCCCACATTAGATCTCTAGCAGGGCGGTTGAGCTCGGCAGCTTATGCTGTCTGGAAGATCCGTCAGCTAACCGACGTAGGCACGGCACGACTAGTGTACTTTAGCTACTTTCACAGCATCATGTCGTATGGAATTCTGTTGTGGGGACAGGCATCTAAAAAAAAAAAGTCAAAAATCATTTATTTCAATTAGACCACAGTAGGCACTTTTGAACGTCAAGCAAGCAAAAAAGGAAAAAAGTATATAACATGAGCTTTAAAATTAAGCATGTCAGTCTGTCCGTCTGTCCTCTAGTGAAGCTATTTGCTCGTTCCAAAGTGTAGATTCCTATGGAGAAGAACGAGCAAGAAACTCCATGGTTACTCTTTTTCAATCAGTTTTACAATACATTTCTTTGTTACATCATTTAGTTGGTTCTGATATGTGAGAACAATGTAACACTAATGTTCAGGCAAAAGGTACGAAAAAGAAGTGAACCTCAAGGACAACATATTTAGACAGCCTGGAGATGACCAGTCCCAATAGGCGGCGCCCGTTCACGAACATGACACGTACACCAGCAGCGCCCAACTCAACCATATTATAGGGAATTGGGCGATCCAGTGGCCGTGCCACCGCCAATGAGACCTCTAAGTGAGCATGACAGCTCCCAGCCGACACAAGTACCTATATTCTACAAGTCTTACTTAATTATAATAGGTTACAGGGTACTCACATTTACAAAAACTTAGAAGTTCATCAACAATTAACAACATAGTGTACAATTTAATAATTAAAATCAAAAATTCCTCTAAACATTCTGTGGAGTAGGACCAGCTAGCCTCCAAGCATTTTTATCTTGTATATAATCATTTAGTTTGTAGTATGCTAGTTTACATAAATGTTTCTTTATACATAATTTAAATTTGCTTTCATTTAGATTTTGAATTTCAACTGGGATTTTATTATAGCATTTAACACAGAAACCCAGGAATGACTTATGCACTTTTGCCAATCTAAATAAAGGCTGACTCAATCTATTCCTATGTCTAGTATGATAATCATGTTTGTCAGATACCTTTACAAATAAGTGTAGGTTTTTCCTAACATACATAATGTTTTCATAAATAAATTGACTCGGTACGGTCAGAATGTTGATCTCCTTAAACTTTTCTCTGAGAGATTCGCGACGACCTAAGTTATATATAGCTCTGACGGCACGCTTTTGCAAGATAAAAATAGACTCAACGTCGGATGCCTGTCCCCACAACAGAATTCCATACGACATGATGCTGTGAAAGTAGCTAAAGTACACTAGTCTTGCCGTGCCTACATCGGTTAGCTGTCGGATCTTCCAGACAGCATAAGCTGCAGAGCTCAATCGTCCTGCTAGAGACCTGATGTGGGGCCCCCATTGCAACTTCTCATCTACAGTGATCCCCAGGAAAGTAGTCTCTTTTACAAATTCTAGTTTCTGATCATTTAATAATATATCATCACATACGTTTCTTTTAACATTTGGTAAAATAAATCTAATGCATTTAGTCTTTTTATCATTTAGTAGTAAGTTGTTTATTGTAAACCAATTTTGAACCTTCATTAAGGCATTATTAACTTCGTCATATTTCTTTGTTCGTCTATTTATTTTAAAAATCAATGAAGTGTCATCAGCGAATAATACCATATGCGGTTCATTTTGAAACAAATGGGGCAGGTCATTCACATAAACTAAAAATAGAAAAGGACCTAATATTGAGCCCTGCGGTACGCCTATAGATACGCTAGCACCCAGTGAGTTAACTTTGTTGACTTGTACTTTAATTTTTCTTTCTTGAAGGTATGATTTCAATAAATCTAGGGATACCCCCCGAATGCCGTAGTGTTCTAGCTTCAGTAACAGCGTCTCGTGCTCAACACAGTCGAATGCCTTTGAAAGGTCGCAAAATATTCCGATGGCATCCTGTGCTTTTTCCCACGAGTTGAAAACTTGTTTTATAAGTGATACTCCTGCGTCCGTAGTGCAACGTCCTTTGGTGAACCCGTATTGATGGTCATGGAAAATAGAATTCGTGTTAAAGTGACGCAGCATTTGAGTAAGCATCAACCTTTCGAACACTTTACTGAGCACTGGCAAAATAGAGACCGGCCTATAGTTATTAGGTTCTGTACTATCGCCTGATTTAAATAATGGAACTACTTTACTATGTTTCATTAAATCCGGGAAAACCCCTTGATCTACACTTTTATTAAAAATGAAAGTTAAGTGCGGCGCAATAGTCTCTATAAACGACCTGCACACTCGAACAGACATTCCCCAAAGATCTTCAGTTGACTTTACTTTGATCTCATTGAACGCCTTTATTACTGCCTGGGGGGTTGTGTATTGAAAGCTAAAGTCAGAAGGACATTCTTTGACGTTACCCCTGAGAAGCTCGACAGAAAGAGCTGGAGATGATTTTAACGTTTCCGTAGTTTTAAGAGGAATATTTTTAAAGAATCTTTCGAATTCCTGGGCAACTGACGAATTTGAACTAGTATATCCCTTTTCGGTTTTTAAATTAAATTCATTGTTTTGTGATTTATTTCTACCTGTTTCTTTATTAATTATATTCCAGGTAGCTTTTATTTTGTTTTCCGCGGTCCTGATTTTATTACTAATGTGGAGCGACTTAGCATGCTTACATACTATTTTAAATATTTTTGAATATTTGGAAACGTGTCTGCGAAAAGCCTCGCTACTATTAAATGGTTTCAGGCCGTATAGCTCAAATAACCTGTCTCTACTTATACGAATACCTGGTGTAGCCCAGTCACAGAATACAAATTTACACTGAACATTTTTACGTTTTAAAGGAAATAGTTTATCGAACTGTATTTTTATAAGGGATAATAAATTAGCATATATCTCACTCGGGCAATTATTGTCTTGTACTTGGCTGCATAATTCATGTTTTAGCTTATTATTTAATGAATAAATTTTTTTGTATGTGATTTGTCTAAACAATATTTCCTTTTTTGGCACAGTTGTGATAGTATTAAAGTTAACTGTGAGCCCACTGTGATCAGATGGTAATCTATTTACAATTTCACTTTGTAAATAATCACAATTACAGAAAATATTATCTATACAAGTTGCCGAGGTGGATGTTACTCGGGTGGGCTCAAGGAAAACATTAGACAAATCAAATGATTGAAAGAGACTTAACAAGTTTGTGCAATGAGAATTGTTTTCTAAGAGATCAACATTAAAATCGCCACATACTATTGTACATTTACTACTAGAACATGTTTTCCGCAGTACATCTTCCATTACAGAGCGAAAAATATTTAGATTCTGTATGTTAGGAGGCCTATAAACACATACTACAATATGCCTATCCAGCTCAACACAGGACAACTCTATTGTGTGTTCAATTGACAGCAGAGCAATGTCTTGTCTTTCTTTATATTTTATTGAGTTCTTTACTAAAATTAGGCTACCACCATGTATCATTGCTTGGCGGCTATAATTGCTGCCAACACAATAGTTATTGAAGTTAATTGTTTCTACTTGATAATCTTTTAACCAATGTTCAGTTAAACAAATAATATCATATTGGAATTTCTCTAAAAACAATTCCATTTCTAGGAATTTTGATGATAAGCCCTGAATATTTTGACTGTACAATGACAACAAGTTATCTAATTTAGTTTTATGTTTTAATTTAAATTGATGCTTAATAATATTGCCAGAAGAAACCTTTTCAATGAATGTGGATTTTGAGTAATTTAATTGGTTATCTTCTGTTGTCGTGGAAGTCAGTTTAAAAGAATACTATCCGGAGTGCTATCCACATTTGTCAATAAATCTGGAGCCTCCTTCGTACTATTGTATGTACAATTAATCTCTATATTGTTAGATTGTCTAATCAATATAGTTTTGTCACTAAAACTACTTATTAATAAATTAATACTATTTGCTAGCAAACTAGCAATTAATAATTTACATTTCCTGGGAATATACATATAATCCCGGGTCAACTTAAAACCACTAACAAATTTGTTAGTGTCAAAAAATGATAATTTGTCACTATGACAAGAGGTCAAAAAAAATATTAAATTGTTCAGATGATTAATTCTACTATTTTCACTTTGTGACAAAGTGTCAGCATATGGGAATGCACATAACATTATATTCCCTGTGTTTAGTCTTAATAAGGTGTTGATACCATCAGTTATATCCGACGTTGAGTCTATCTTTATCTTACAAAAGCGTGCAGTCAGAGCTATCTATAACTTAGGTCGTCGCGAATCACTCAGAGAAAAGTTTAAGGAGATCAACATTATGACCGTACCATGTCAATATACCAGGGATGGCTGGAAAGTTATCTACCTAACATAGAAAGAAAAGACATAGGAAGCTCATTTTTTTTTATTTTTCAATATAGTCCCCTACTACCGTAATGCACTTATTACAATTGTCAATAAGCGACATTAAACTGTCAAAAAAATAATTCTTGTATTGGTCGTCAAAATGGTCATCCACAGCGACCTTCATTTCTTCATCGGTCGAAAATCGCCTCCCTCTTAGGCTTTTCTTCAAATTTCTAAATAGAAAATAGTCACAGGGGCCAAATCTGGACTAAAGGGTGGATGGTTTAGTTCCGTGAAGCCATTCTTGCTGAAGACTGACCTTGTATGTAAAGCTGTGTGGACAGGAGCAGTGTCGTGCAAAATTAAAACTCCTTTGCCGAGTTTCCCTCTTCGTTTTTCTTTTATGGCTTCTCGCAGTTGGTCAAATAAGCTGGCTTAGTAAGCTGCGTTCATCGTAGTATTTTTTGGTAGGTAATCTATCAAAAAAAACCCTCGACATCCCAAAAAAATGTTGCCATAAGCTTGCCTGCTGATGGCCGAACCTTAAACTTGCGCGGTGGCTTCTCCCCTTTAAATTTCCACTGTACAGACTCCTGTTTGCTATCGGTGTCCCATTGGCGAATCCAGGTTTCGTCGCAGGTTACTATTCTAGAGATATTTTCTTCTTCTCTGTCTTTTACTAGGTCCAAAAATGCCTCACAACATTCGACGCGTCGTTGTTTATCAAAGGGGGTCAGCATTCTCGGTACCCATCGGGCGCTTACCTTTATCATCCCTAAATGTTCGTGAATAATAACGTGAACACGTTCCATACTAACCCTGACATCCCTAGCGATTTCCCACTGCTTGACTCTCCGATCTGCGAGTATTATTTTCTTCACTCGAGCCACCGTGTCTACTGTGACTGCAGAAACCGGCCATCCGCTACGGGGATCGTCTTCCAGGCTCACACGGCCATTTTTAAATTGTTTAGACCAAAACTTAATAACAAAATCGGAAGGACATGAATCACCAAACACATTGGACATTCGTTGTTTTATTTGCGAAGGAGTATTTCCTTCTTTAGTTAGGTCTTTAATCACGGCACGCTGCTCAATTTTAAGCATTTTATTATTTTCATCAAACATGTTTACTATGTTAGTGGACTATTCGTAATGAAAACGATTAAAACAAATGAATGCTATTATTTTCAAATAAGGAATACATAAGTATTAAAGCTTCATAGTAGCCAGTATCATTTTTGTAACTTTATTGAACAAAGTAGATAATATATCAGCCACCCCTCGTATTTATGAAAACATTATGTATGTTAGGAAAAACCTACAGCTATTTGTAAAAGTATCTGACAAGCATGACTATCTTACTAGACATAGAAATAGATTAAGTCAGCCTTTATTTAGATTAGCAAAAGTGCATAAGTCGTTCATGGGATTATGTGTTAAATGTTATAATAAAATCCCAACTGAAATACAAAATCTTAATGAAAGTAAATTTAAATTATGTATAAAGAAAGTATTATGTAGGAAAGCATACTACAAACTAAACGATTATATAGAAGATAAAAATGCTTGGAGGGTGGCTGGTTTGACTGCACAGGATAAAAATTGTTAAGGTTTAAGAGGAATTTTGATCTCAATTATTAAATTATTCACCATGTTGTTAATTGTTGATAAACTGGATTTTTGTAAATGTGAGAGCCCTGTAACTTATTATAATTGAGTTAGACTTATAGACTTATAGTATATTGGTATTTGTGTCAGTTGGGAGTTGTCATGCTCACTCAGGAGTCTCATTGGCGGTGGCACGGGCACTGGGCCGCTCGGTTCCCTATAATATGGTTGAGTTGGGCGGTGCTGGTGTACGTGTCATGTTCGTGAACGGACGCCGCCTATTGGGACTGGTCAACTCGAGACTGTCTAAAGTTGCTGTCCCTGAGGGTTATTTCTTTTTCGGATACTTTGGTTAAACACTAGTGTTACACTGTTCTCACATAATGGAACTATCTAAATTATGTAACAATGCATTGTAAAAAGTGATTGAAAAAGAGTAACCATGGAGTTTCTTGCTCGTTCTTCTCCATAGGAATCTACACTTTGGAACGAGCAAATAGCTTCACTAGAGGACGGACGGACAGACTGACACATAAAGTTAAACCTTATGATATCTTTTTTGCTTGACGTTCAAAAGTGCCTTTTTTGGTCTATTTGAAATAAATAATTTGATTTGATTTGATTTGATACATATATATAATATAATATAATATAATATAATATAATATAATATAATATAATATAATATAATATAATATAATATAATATAATATAATATAATATAATATAATATAATATAATATAATATAATATAATATAATATAATATAATATAATATAATATAATATAATATAATATAATATAATAATAAATAAATAGATTTTAATAATAACAGATTTATTTTATTATTAATCTGTATATATTATAGATTTTAACTCAATAAGTAGCTATTGTATTGTTTACATGAGTTTTGGTACTTATGTTAAAGTAAAAAAGTTTAGTCTATCTAAACCTAGCTTTCGTTTTTTTTATTACTAGCTTCTACAGTACACATAGCTTCACTGACAAATATTAGTCGTTTAGTTTAGTTAGACTTTAGAGGTATGACGTTTTTATAATATTTTGGACGTTTTAAAAGTATTTTGGGGTCTATGGGGTCTAGTTTAAATAGGTAGATAAATACATTGAGTTATAGTCATTAAAAGAAATTAAAGAAAGCATTTTATTTTACACGCATATTAGCAACATTTAACCTATGCATATATTGTAACCAATAAGATTTTAATTCAATTTTTTTGTCAGAAACCTAGAAAATTAAAGAAAAAAAAACACACAATTCGTTTTTTTTTAATCTGTCATTAACTTTTAACAATAAAAATTCGAAGACATTGAAGTATTCCTAAACTAAAATACATCATAACAATTCTCGATCTTTCACGTTCAACGTTTAAATTCTAAAAAGCCATGATTCTCTCAATTTCCCAAGATCGTTCTATACATCTATACCTATACGAAAACATCTTTAAAAATATCAAAAGCAAGATCGCCTTCTTTATGTGAGGACGCGGGGTACGCGGGTAGAAACATTGGCGATATAAGAACAATAAAATAAATTGGACGTAGCTTCGGTCTGACTGTCCGTATTATAGTGTTATGTTCTCTAGCCATTTACCCCCGACCTCCCCAGCGGCCAACTTCTTCATAAAAAGCTAAATTAGCACGCTTTGATACGGATAAGGAATGGTGGAGTACGAGGAAACATCTCTCTGCATTTGTATTGCGTATTTTTCTTTATCGTGTTGTGTTTTTTTTTAATTTTATTAGGATGTTCAGCTTTTTCTTGTTTTTTGTAAACATTGCTTTGCTCTAGGATTTTTTCTTTATCGTGCTTGCACACGTAGAAAATCACATGCATTTCACATATAGAACCGGAACAACAATAAGTGGAAAACATAAAGATATTTTTGTGCGAGACTCGACCCGCGACACGTTGTGCGGCAGCAAGTTACTCAGCCACCGTTTCAACCGTGTGTTATGTGAATACAAATTACTTTTTTAATATTCTGAACTATGTGAAATTTGATCATGTTATTTGTTCTACAATATTTTTGCAGAGATAATAACTATCTTACACAATACAAAAACACCTTTTTCACCACTTTTATTACCATTATTAAGAAAATTTCGAAATGCTCGACTCGGGGGAGCCAGTAATTTTTTTCTTTTGATATGGAAATTCATAGAACTCGTCGAAACACGAAACACACTCTCTCTCAGGTTGGAGCAGGGGAGCATCAGACTCGTCAGACACTTACTGACTAAATACTACCTCATTCCTTCCCGAGGCCGCGGTACATATTGCGGACGCTAGACCCGCAAATCCGGCTGAACATCAGCTCTGTTGACCCTGGATCCCCTTCCACCAACCAAGTAGTTAAGTAAAGTTAGACGTATTATACCTATTGGTATGCATTATTCATAAAAACACGTACTCCAATACAGTTACGACTCAAAGAGAATTTTCCCCATTTTCATAGTAATTGCAATACAAAATAGACTTGGAAATGTTGAGTGACATCGCAATGTTTTTGATAGAGTGCCTGCTTGTGCCATTTCCCCCCTGTGCACTTTTCAAATATACAATTTCGTTTGTTCTTTTATTGTTTTTCTTACTGTTGCTTTGGTATTTGATTCATTTCTGTTTGTTTTTTTGTACGGCGAGTATTGTTTTAGTGAAGATAGTTCCTATTACTTTTATGAGTGATTTTTTTTAAAATTGGTTGGCAGTTTTCGTTGTTCCATAATTGCCGAACGCAATTCTTTGTATGGTCAACTACCTAATTGTTTTTTCTTGGTCTGAGTATTTAATAAACTAATATACGCAGAAAATATCAAAGTTTAGGAGTAGCTACGTTTAACACATTTACCTCCACCTACCGGTCACCAACGCTAGGGGATGATTCAGTTCCAAATGTTTAAGTGTGGGAGAGCCATGCTTCGGTACGACCGGAGTACGTAAGGAGTACGGGAGGAGATACTACGGCCTCACAGAAAACCAGCGTGACATGACACTTACATTGTGTTTCACGTGTGAGTGAGGTTACCTTAGGCCCAATCCTTCTCCTTCCCCCATCCTAAATCCTCAAAACCCCTATCTTTAAATCCTTAATACCCACGAGAGGCAAACGGCAACGCAGTTGTAGTAACTCTTTTGGTATTAAGAGTCCATGGGACTGCGCTGATTGCTTACCATCAGGTAATTCGTCTGCCTGCTTTCCAACCTATGACATAAAAAAGTTAGCGTTAAAAAATGAAATTATTTTACAATTTAGATACTTTCCTGCATACGTACCTACATCAAGATCTTCTACAAAATAATCAGTGCTAAATATTCTTCCTAAGACACATCCTCACAAAACATTCCTTTCGTTGTTATTTTATCAATTGAGATGAACGATTTGTTCCCAATTTGCGAGTACCTAAACCATTTACGTTCGCTCCTTACAAAAGAACTTGGGCGCTCTCGAACCTCTTAGCCGAATATTCGTGATTCTGATTCACGATTTGCTTAGAAACCATCGTTTTATTTGCATTCGAGTCAAAGAGCCACGTTTCGAACGAGTGTTCTCCAAACCACATGTACGTTAGGACGTGTTCACATTGTGACTAATATAATATCCATCTACTTCCATATCCGGGGTGGCGGGGTAAGCGCATTGAGGCACCGCAACCTCGGCCCAGAGCGGTAGAAGGAACAGGGGGGTTTTTAGTCAGAAAGAGTCTGACACTCCCTCCCGCCCGGCCCTGGGCGGGAGAAGTCATTTGATGATTTTCCCCTCACAAAAAAAAATCTACTTTCATATACATATATAAAAATCAATCCCAATTTTCCTTGATCATGGAATACCGTGTGTATACTGATTCTTGTGTAAGCTAAGATCCGGAAAGGGTTTTTACAAAATATTATTTTAGAAAGAAAAATTTTTTTTTCTCTGGACAGAGTATGTGCTAAATTCACATTTGTTTTGCGAAAATTAATCTTGAATCCTCTAACATGAGATGGTTCGAAAAACTGACGATGCAAAACCAAAAAGAACAAGCCAGCTGAAGGAGGCTATTTCAGTTGTCAAGTGGTGGTACATTATTTAAGAATCAGTAGCGAGCACAGATGCTACATCTACCTATGCACGATTGGCGTGGTGGCTGGGCAACTGGCTGGCGCGCAACGTGTCGCGGGTTCCATTCCTGAGTGATCCACACAGGATTCTTCAGGTCTGGACGTGATGTGTATGTGGGAATCTGGATGAACATAGAGTACCTACTATCCAGTAGTAGGTATAGAGGTTTTACTAAAAATGGATCTCTTTGCTTAGAATTCGAAATTCGAAATTGGAATGGGAACACTGACCTCTGCTTGATTTTTTAAATTATTTTTTCCTTTTTTTTTAACTGTGAACGCGTCTCAAATATTCCTCGGTTCACTTGGAGAAGTTCGATAAGCGCGCGGTTACGCTATTATAAAACCATTCCCTGAATATTCTGAAAACTTTCTTCCTACATTTATGAGATTGATGTTCGACCATATTAAAATCTGTCTGAACAAATATTGAAACCTTACTGTCGTTGGAAATTACTTAAGATTAAATTAAAGGATCCGGTTAGCGCTGTGGCTAGGCTTATGGCTATTGTGCCATGTGTCGTGGGATCGATTCTCGCAGGAAACCACTCTTTTTGCCACAGAACAGAAAATAACTTTTTGCGATCTGACGTCGCGCAGCAAACTAACGACTAGTAGAGAGCTTTTCTCTATTAATTCTCGTAATAAGTCAGTATTAATGAATTTAGTATGTGTCACGATACTTGCTATTCAAAACTCATTAGATAAGTTTTTTCTTTTCATGCGAATACAAATCAAATGCAGCAGTGACGTAACTACGAATAGGTAATTCAGAACTCAAGAACGTTTTATCTTACCGACATATTAATAAATTCTAAATTTGCATAGCCCTTTTTTTAAGTAGTTAAATCTTCAAATTGCTTACTTATACCGATCCAGGTGAGGTGAGAAGGAGTGCCAAACTCTTACTGACTAAAAACCGTCCGTTCTCCTTCTTTGAGCACCGCGGAATAGTGTTGCCCAAATGCAAGAACAAGACGAGACTGGCTAAGTCTTGGTCTTGGTCTTGCGCCAATACACCTAGTCTTGGTCTTGGTCTTGCGCCAATACACCTAGTCTTGGTCTTGGTCTTGCGCTCCCAGTCTTGGTCTTGGTCTTGGTCTTGCAGCAAGAGTCTTGCAAGTCTTGCAATTACCTATTAGTCTACTATTAACGGGTGATATTTGAACACTTTTTTGCTATTTTTTCTTGTAAAAACTTAAGAAATATAATGACTAAATGTACAATAATAGTATCTAAGTAATTAGTTTAAAACCATATATGTAAACAATATTATAATATATACTTACTAGAATGAATTAATATGACATCTACTACCTATCCTTACCATAATACTACTTACGTGATCAGTACTTATAATGTATTCATTTTCATTCCAAACACTCTGAAACTTATTTATTCTTTGGTACACCCGTAGGTACTCTTAAAGTTCGAAATTATTTTGCATGAGTATACCTACGCCCTATGGCGGTAATCAAATAGTGTCAAATGTTATGATTTCGGCGTGGCGGCAACGATCGTTTTAGATTTCTTCAAAAGAAGCTGCCGGCGCGTGTGTCATAACCATGTACTTCCGAAAAGCGGCAAATTTCTTTGAGAAGTAAGTACAAAACCTTTGATGCCGCATAATCAAAGTGCCGATGGTTAAAAACTTAAAACATAACTATGCATGCACTCAGTTTGATTTTAATATATTTTTTTTTATTCGCTATGTTTATGGTATTAGTCGTAATGCGCATAGGTCCAGTTTTTCATATTCTTTGATACAGTTTTTTGGGTCTCATAGAATTCCTAAGCGTACCTATACACCGAACTGTTACACCTAACTACTCAGTGAAATAGCGCTAAGTCCTAGCTGCAAGACGCAAGAGTCTTGCAGGCTATGTCTTGTTCTTGCTCAAGTCTTGCACGGTCAGTCTTGGTTTTGGTCTTGCAAAAAATACGCGGTCTTGTTCTTGGTCTTGGTCTTGCAAAAACGCAAGAACAAGACCAAGACTGCAAGACCAAGACTGAATTTGGGCAACACTACCGCGGAACATTAATGCGCTTACACCCGCGACCCTGGGTGGAATTTTTCAAACTCATCATACATACACATCATATTGACTCATTAAGTACCTACGTAAATGTAGAACCAACAATAAACTTTTCTATTCTTCTAAGCGGTAAGGCAATTAACATGCATTTTAATTAGTTCTCGTTCTTGTTATTACACGACCTGCAAGCACTGCTTACCTAATTTTGTTTTATGAGCGTTATTAGTTACTTTAGTACGTGTCTGGAACTAAGATTTTTTGCTTTTTTCAAATTGCATTTTATTAATTTTTTTTTTAAACGAACGATAGTTTTATTCTGGCACGTGATAACTAAAAATGAAATTGGTTAAAACATAAATCGCATGAATAGGTAAATGATTAAAAATGGGTCAGATGTTTAAATAAAAAAACTTAATAATAACAGTTGAAAAAGCTAACTTAAATCTAAGCTAACACATACAAGCAATAATAATAACAGTTCTAGTTTTAAACATAGCGAATTAGACATGTAGGTATTGCTAATTTTAGCAGCGGTAAAGCCCCTCTTTGGGGAGTGGCTTGAGAGACACCACGGCGTCCTCACCTTCCGCCTGACGCAGGTGCTTACCGGGCACGGCAGCTTCGGTAGGTTCCTGTTTTGGATCCAGCGGGAGGAAACGCCCGAGTGTCGTCATTGTAAGGACCACCTAGTGCACGGTGGCGATGTGCTTTTTGGAGGCGGGGCCCGTGAGGGAACTATCCTCCTCGCGCCACAGCCGCCGCAGAAGGCGACATTCAGGCCGTCGGGGATCGAGATATGATCTCCGGGCACCGTAAGCGCGGGTCTGCGGACGGCGAGTAAGGGTAGCTCGCCGCCTGACCAGAACCAGACCCGAGCGTACGCCTCAAAGAGCCAAAATACCACCCCAGACGGGCCCTATAGGTTCAGTCGGGGTTGCGGGGTAAGCGCAATGAGGCACCGCGACCTAGGCCCAGAGGGCGGGAGAAGTCATTTGATGATTTTCCCCTCACAAAAAAAGGTATTGCTAATTTCTTTATCCATTAAATAAATTCCAACTTTTGCTTTGTCCGCCACGAACGTCAAGTTATTACAAATGCGTCTGTCGAGATGAGGCGTAGATTTGATTTCCGGGTTACAAATATAAATTTATATGTTGACAAAAAATCTCTACTTAAAAGGAATAGATCTGTCTGTCTGTCGGCATAGTCTGAATGCAAAACCATCCTTGATTAGTTGAAGCTACAATAAATTAGATAATCCCAAGCAATTAATGTTGTCCTTTCAAAATACAACGAATTGGGTCATCTATCTGCCGGCATTGGGGGCCGCTGTAAATCAGTGTAACTAAATAACATAGTTACACAGTTATAGGTTCCATCGGTTAATTTAATATTGCTTGATTACAATCGGTGGGTACCCTAAATCCTCTTTTCCTAGTTTTGGCTTTGATTTGGATTTATTAGTTGAATTTGGTTTATTGTTTTATTTGATATATTTTTTTCTGTACATAACTCATACATAAACAATCCTACTATGTAGTAGATATAATAAGGTTTTAAATGCGAAAGTTTTGGTTAGACATGTACGTTTGTTACTATTTAACGTAAAAATTACTGAATGGATCTGAGTGAAATTTGGCATTGAGGTTGATTATAGTTTGGATTAACACATAGGCTTTTTGCCCTGGTAAAGCCACTGATAAAAACAAACCAACATATTAAATATTGGGATATGAATTTCCTGGTTCTATATTAAATAATCTCTTCGTCGTACTAATAAAAAATATTGTGTAAAAAACTTGTACATAACTTCTCAAAGATACCTAACTCTTTCGAACTCCGGAACAGCTCTCGAAGGCTTTGATATTTTTTGATTAATGCATAAAGACCAACACATTCTCCAAACAAGAAAAATCTTTCATCACAGCCCTACAACGTCACCAACAACTACGAAAAAGTCACCTTATTGCGCTGAGATAAAGTAGCTTTTTGTGTCTAGTTCTTAATCCTCAGGGCCGCACTCAAGAGTTGGGAGTGTAATGAAAAATGTAAGTTGTTGAAGTTAGAGTGTTGTCGGTACTTACGGTGGGTATCGCGTGTCGAATGACAAATTACCCTCTTTGACCTCCCCTACCCCCTCCTAACTTACCCCAAAACTTGGCAAAGTATAAATATTGTGACAGAAAACTCTTTGACATCATGACGTCAATGGATGGTTGTCAAACGTTGCCTAGAGATTGTAAATTTCGTCGTGAATTGTCAACACGAGTTGGTGTAATCGGTAAGGCGTGTGGATTACACCACAGAGACCCCGAGTTCGAGACCCGCCGTAAACATGAAGTTTTTTAGTTGATGGAAGTTTTGTCGAACTTTCTGGAATATTTGAGTGAAAGTAATGAAAAATTAAGGAGCGAGAAGGAGAATAAATAAAAATGAATAACGAAATTATTGGAAGGTTCTGGAGGCATGACGATCAAAAAGAATAACGAAATTGAATGTTCTAGAACCTGACCAGGGGTATATAAGCGGAACTGCGGCTCACCGCTGGCAGTTGAGTTCTAAGTCCAAAGCGATTCGGAAGAAAAGGAAGAAGTGAAAAGAAGAAAAGTGAGTGAAATAGTGAAGTACAGTGAAATAGTGAAGTGCAGTCAGTTAAGTGAGTTAAGTCAGCGTGAACAGTGAACGGCAAAGTTGTGTCAGTCGGCCGGACTCTGCTGGAGAGGAACGCCGATAACTTATCCGTATCCGTGGACGCTGTCACTTAAGTGCAATAGAAAGTCTGAAAACCGGTATTAGTGTTTAATTTCATCCAATCCCGTAACCCAAGCCCGCATAGTTAGGAACGTGACGTCAGGCACGTAACATTTGGTGTCAGAAGTGGGATTGGAGAAAAATGCCGCTAGTGCCGCAGGACGTAAGAGGAGTGAGTACCCGTGCTATGTCAGAAGCGCAGCGTGTGAGAGAAGAGGGTGCTGCAGCTCAAACCAGCGATGCAGAAGCCAAGCCTGTGCAGGTGGATCTTCTGCTACAGCTGCAGCAAATGATGGCAGAACAGCTGCGGGAGCTGAAAGAAGATCAAGCGCGCCGCCAAGAAGAGCAAGCACGCTGTCAGGCAGAACAGCTGCGGGAGCTGAAAGAAGATCAAGCGCGCCGCCAAGAAGAGCAAGCGCGCCGCCAAGAAGAGCAAGCGCGCCGCCAAGAAGAGCAAGCACGCTGTCAGTCAGGACAGCTGCGGGAGCTGAAAGAAGATCAAGCTCGTCGCCAAGAGGAGCAAGTGCGTCGCTTGGAAGACATGCATAAAGATTTCACGAAGGGACTGCAAAAGGCTGTCAAACGGGTACAAGAAGTGGAGGAAGGTTTAGGCAAGTTGGAACATCGCGTCATGGCGATAGAGGAGAGATTGGAAGAAGAGATCTCCAAAATCAAGCAGGAAGTGACAAACCCAAGCCCTTTAAAGAGCCGAAGCCGTCTTGCAGCCGTTTTTGACGCCCCAAATGCGGCCTTAAGCGCAACGAAAGGGCTCAAGATTCCCCATTACGACGGAACAACATCCTGGACCGCGTTCAAGCTACAGTTTGAGACACTTATGGAGGCTTATGGTTGGACTCAGAAGGAAGCACAGTCAGCCCTCACCCTGGCCCTCCGTGATCAAGCGCTCTCAGTGCTGGAAGCTATCGGCGCAAGTGGAGATCTCAGCTTTAGTGCCCTCCTCGACGCACTTGAGGCACGTTTTGGAGACAGCCACCTCGAGCACGTGTACAGAGCGCAATTAAAAGAGCGTACTCAGCGTGATAATGAGAGTCTACAGCAATGGTCCGTGGAAATCGAGAAACTTGTGCGTCGAGCTTTCCGGTCGACTCCGTCAATGATTGAAGGCACGCTTCTCCAAGCGTTCATTGACGGTATTCGGGACCCCGAAGTACGAGCTGCTGTTCATCTGGGCCATAACAAGAACATGAAAGAAGCTCTGGCCCATGCATTGGAAGTGGAAGCCGTGCGTGGCAACTCCCGTACCTTACGTCTGCGGGAAATGACGACAACGGAGCAGGTACCTCCACGCCGTCGGAACTTCATGTGCTATGGATGTGGAGAGCGTGGGCACATACGGAGCGACTGCCCGAAGAAGATGAACCGCAAGGACGCGGCGGTCTCAACTTCTGACCAGCAGGGAAACTTAAATCCAGCCAAGGCTGCGGGGTGGGCGCTGGCTGGTAGTGGAATAACCCCAACAATCTACATCAAGCAAACTAACGATGGAAATACCCTGGTGATAGACGGTCAAGTAAATGGGAAAAACAGTCAGCTAACATTAGATACTGGAGCTTCAAGGACGGTGATAAATGTTCGGCTGCTCGAGCAAAACATCAGGAAACACCTTAAACCAATTGTTGGCCTACAAATGAAATCAGCTACCGGCCAGTGCATACCGATAAGTGGAAAACTGCATGTAACAATCAAAATTGGGGAACGTGTTTATCGACATGAGGTTATTGTGGCCAGAATTCTGGATGACTGCATCCTGGGACTTGACTTCCTGCAAGGGCACCAGTGTAACATCGACTTAAAATCTGGAGTATTACTATGTGGAACTGAGGAAATTCCGATGAAGGGTGGAACCCTGGGAAAAGTTTGCTGTTTAAGAAGAACTGTTCTTGCACCAAAATCACAGACTCTCGTACCAATCGCATTACCTAGGAGGAGGGAAGGAAGTTTACCTCGAAGGTGCGCTGTGATTGATAAATCGGAACACGTGAATTCATGGCTACCGGCAAGAACTGTCGTGGGGTCATCTGATGTTAACCGCATTCCGGTATTCAACTTCAGTGATTCAGAAATTACGATTGAAGAAGGAGAGCCTGTGGGCGTATTGGAAGAAGTGGCCTGGATAAGACAATGCTCGGAAAATCTTGTGAAGAAGGACAGTACGGGAATAGACTTTGTAACGAAAATCTTAGACGAAAACAAAAGTCTGACAAAAGTGGAGACTATGAAAGCTAGAAATTTACTTCTTCGATTCTCTGATGTGTTTTCAAGAAGCGATGGTGATATTGGCCGAACTGGTTTGGTGAAGCATAAAATAAACACAGGTGATACAATGCCAATTCGTCAAAGGCCCAGACGTATACCATTCGCTCGTGAGAAAGAAGTTGAAGAAATGATTGACGATATGAGGAAAAATGACGTGATAGAGCCCTCTTCTAGCCCTTGGTGTTCACCTGTCGTGCTTGTCAAGAAGAAAGATGGTTCAACGAGGTTTTGCGTAGACTATCGACGATTGAATGATGTAACCAAGAAGGATAGCTACCCGTTACCAAGAATCGATGACACACTTGACACACTGAGTGGCATGAAATGGTTTTCAACGCTCGATCTGAAAAGCGGCTATTGGCAGGTGGATTTGGATCCCAAGGACAACGAAAAGACCGCATTCTCAACTGGGAAGGGACTCTGGCAATTTAAGGTGATGCCATTTGGATTATGCAATGCACCGGCAACCTTTGAGCGTTTGATGGAACAGGTGCTGGCGGGACTGCTGGGCGAAACTTGCCTAGTTTACCTCGATGACATCATCATTGTTGGACGGGATTTTGACGATCATCTAAGGAAATTGGAAAAGGTACTCGATAAGCTGCGTGGAGCAAATTTAAAGTTAAGTCCAAAGAAATGCTCTTTCTTCAAGCGCGAAGTGAATTATCTAGGACATGTTATTTCTGAGAGAGGAATTGAGACTGATCCAGCCAAGACTGCCGCTGTTAAGGAATGGCCGACACCTAAAGACAAAACGCAAGTTCGGGCATTTCTTGGATTGTGCTCGTATTATCGGCGGTTTGTGAAAGGATTCTCGGACATTGCCAAGCCTTTGCATCGATTGACAGAGGAGAAACGTGCCTTTATCTGGGACGAGGATTGTGAGCAAGCCTTTCGAGAACTAAAAGAACGGCTTTGTAACACACCAATTCTCGGATACCCCAGCGCGAAAGGAATATTCGTAGTTGATACGGATGCCAGCAATATTGGAATAGGAGGTGTCCTTTCACAACGCGATGGTGAGCAGGAGAAGGTTATTGCTTACTTCAGCAAGTCACTATCCAAGCCGGAGAAGAATTATTGCGTGACCAGGAGGGAATTGCTGGCCGTAGTCAAAACTCTGCACCATTTCAAGAAGTATTTACTGGGACGGAAATTTTTGATCAGAACTGATCACGCTGCTTTGAAATGGCTACTTCAGTTTAAGGATCCCGAAGGCCAAGTAGCCAGATGGTTGGAACAACTTCAGGAATTTGACTTTGAAATCGAACATCGCGGCGGAAGAATTCATGGCAACGCAGATGCATTATCGAGACGCCCATGCGTGGAAGATTGCAAGCATTGTGCCAAGAAGGAAACTGCTTTTCTTAAGGTGATAAGGACTGATACTGTTGACGAGGCATGGGGAGACGATGCGATGAAATTAGAACAGGAAAGAGATGCAGATATCAAACCAATACTGGAGTGGCTACGAAGTGGTAACAAGCCAAGTTGGAGTGACGTCGCCCAATATAGCGCGGTAACGAAAGGTTTATGGGCACAGTGGAAAAGCCTTACGCTGCATAACGGACTTCTGTGCAGGAAATGGGAATCAACAAACGGCAAGGACGAGCATTTGCAATTGGTGGTGCCTCGTTCAAAAATAAGGGATGTATTAAAAGCGTTCCATGATGGATCTTCTGGAGGACATTTGGGAATTAGGAGGACTTTGGTGAAGATCAAGGAGAGGTTTTATTGGTTGCATTGCAAATATGACGTCGAAGATTGGTGCCGGAAATGCACTAGTTGTGCAGCTGTCAAGGGTCCACAAACAAGAAGCAGAGGGGCGATGAAAATCTACAATGTTGGTATGCCTTGGGAGAGAATAGCCTTAGACATCGCTGGACCATTTCCAATCACTGATTCGGGCAATCGCTACGTTTTAGTGGTTATGGATTATTTTACAAAATGGCCGGAGGTCTTTGCCATACCGAATCAAGAGGCAGTAACTGTAGCCACGAAGTTGGTAAACGAGGTATTCACCCGATTCGGAGTGCCCTTGGAGATGCACAGTGATCAAGGACGGAACTTTGAATCCCAAGTTTTCCAGGAAACTTGTAAACTTTTGGGAATCCATAAGACTCGAACGACCCCTTATCATCCACAGTCAGATGGAATGGTCGAACGCTTCAACCAAACATTGGAGCGACACTTAGCAAAGGTGGTTGACAGCCATCAGAGAGATTGGGACACTTACATACCTCTCTTCTTGCTTGCCTATCGGACTGCTGTACATGAAAGTACCGCAAAGACGCCTGCATTTGCAAATTTTGGAAGGGAATTGAGATTACCGGCAGATCTTGTATCGGGCTGTCCACCTGGTGACTCTCGCACCGAGTTTAGCGATTACATAAGCGAGTTAAGGGCAAAAATGTAAGGACATTTATGAGCAGATCAGGGAGGCCGGTCTTCAAGCTAGTGATCGCGCAAAGACGCGCTATGATCGACGAGCCAATTCTGTTGGGTTTGAAGAGGGGTCATTGGTCTGGCTTCATAATCCAGTCAGAAGGAAGGGAAAATCTCCAAAGCTGCAACCGAGTTGGGAAGGTCCTTACGAGATAGTCACGAAGATCAATGACATTACTTACAGAATTCGGAAGTCTTCAAGGAGCCCTTTGAAAGTTGTCCATATAGACAGGTTGGCGAGGTATTACGGCAGCAACGATGCTCGGGACGAGCGAATCTAAGAGGGGGGCAGTGTGACAGAAAACTCTTTGACATCATGACGTCAATGGATGGTTGTCAAACGTTGCCTAGAGATTGTAAATTTCGTCGTGAATTGTCAACACGAGTTGGTGTAATCGGTAAGGCGTGTGGATTACACCACAGAGACCCCGAGTTCGAGACCCGCCGTAAACATGAAGTTTTTTAGTTGATGGAAGTTTTGTCGAACTTTCTGGAATATTTGAGTGAAAGTAATGAAAAATTAAGGAGCGAGAAGGAGAATAAATAAAAATGAATAACGAAATTATTGGAAGGTTCTGGAGGCATGACGATCAAAAAGAATAACGAAATTGAATGTTCTAGAACCTGACCAGGGGTATATAAGCGGAACTGCGGCTCACCGCTGGCAGTTGAGTTCTAAGTCCAAAGCGATTCGGAAGAAAAGGAAGAAGTGAAAAGAAGAAAAGTGAGTGAAATAGTGAAGTACAGTGAAATAGTGAAGTGCAGTCAGTTAAGTGAGTTAAGTCAGCGTGAACAGTGAACGGCAAAGTTGTGTCAGTCGGCCGGACTCTGCTGGAGAGGAACGCCGATAACTTATCCGTATCCGTGGACGCTGTCACTTAAGTGCAATAGAAAGTCTGAAAACCGGTATTAGTGTTTAATTTCATCCAATCCCGTAACCCAAGCCCGCATAGTTAGGAACGTGACGTCAGGCACGTAACAATATTATTTTGTTCACAAGTTATAATCCGCGGTATTCATGAATAAATGCCTCGTATTCCGAACGTGGCGAGTTTTAAAAGAATGTTAATCTTTTTTGGAGATTGTTCGCGTAATTACACGCAACCCTTTAGCTTAGGGTTGGCACGAATCATTAATTTTATGTGAATGAGGTTTAAGGGTATTCAATGGAGTATAATCTTTTCATATTCAATGATAAGGAAATTAGGTGTCGAGGATCTGCGTGTTCAGTAGAACTGAGAAACACGAATATTGTTGGAGCAAGTATACTTATCATCTGACGCCTATGTAGTAAGTGCCTTCTACGTAATAATGAATTCATTATACTATTGACTCCCGTTTAGTGTGAAAAGAAAATATTTCAATAAAAATAATTCTATGTAGGTTTTTCTAGGTATGAAAATTCTGTCTAAGACATACCTCCCTTGCCTATTTTTGTTAGATTTTCCTAAAATTCTTAAATTTTATGCACCATAACCATCCCTATATCTCCACAACCTCAATCAGCAAAAGGCCGGCGCCACACTCGGAATCTTTTGGTTTTCTTTGGGCGGCACTAATTGCTTACCATCAGGTAGTCCGTCTACTTGTAAAAAATAATATTATTTTCTATTTGACAATTTTGATGCATTAAGTTCAGTAGTAGCTCGTGAAGCCCTGAGATGACAGAGCGCCCCCTTATTGCAAGACCCTGTTTATTAAATGAGATGACTTGCTTTTAGGATGCAAGTCATCGCGCTCAATGCGTCCATTAGCCGGAACAAGGGGTGCTCTCATTAACGGCGCATCTTATTAGAAAACATCTTTGAAAAGGCTTGGGGTGATGGATAGGCTTATACCGTGGAATATTAGGTCTCTTGATAAATGCGTAGGGTAGTAATGAAATGTGTATGTAGTCTATACTAATATTATAAAGTGGTAAAATTTGTAAATTTTTTAAGTTTGTATGTAGGGGGTAATCTTTGCAACCACTGGTCGGATTGTCAAAATTCTTTCACTGATAGATAGCTACAATGTTCCTGGGTACTATAGGCTATAAAACATTACGCTACAATTAAATGGACCCGAGCAGCGGGTGAAACCGCGTGAGAGTAGCTAGTATATGATAGGTTTATGTTAGTTACAAGTTGTAGTTCACTTTAGCTAAGTTATTCCAATGGATTGGATGGATTACCTGGTGGTAAAGCAATTAGCAGATATGGACACTTGTAGTACTAAAGAAGTTGCTACAAGTGCTTTGCCGGTCTCTGGGGAATTATAAATAGGGTGATTGAGAATTGAGAGAATTGAGAATGCCCCCTCCCCCCTCCATTATCAGCTAACCGCACTCACACGGCGAAACAACGTGAGTGTTGTCAGTTTTCTCTGAGGCCGTGGTATCACTCCGGTCGAACCGGCCCATTCGTACCGAAGCATGACTCTCCCACTGTTATATACCTATTATTCTAATTCCCAATTAGTACAAGCTGTCATGGTGACGTAAAGGATAAAGTTCTTTATCACGAAGATCGGCTGCCGCGTTGGCAAAGGTATCAGGTTAACTTTGCCCCACACTAGGATTTTCTCTTGTATCATGTTTCACATACACACGACACCCAGACCCAGAACAACAATGTGTTGATCACACAAAGAGTTGTTCTGTGGGGAATCGAACCCGCGACTCTTTTTCGCGTCAGCTGCACACGTTGCGTCGCTGCAACGCGTACGCTGGTCATGTATAAGAGTCCCGTTGCGACATGAAACTACTCGTAGTAGAACTTTCCTCAATTAATTCATATGAGTAAGTATTGAAGTTGCATATTGAATGGGTTCTCCCGCTATAGGTGGGGCGAGAGCTAGTGTCAGACTCTTACTGACTAAAAACCAATCCGTTCCTGTCTTGTTCCAGACAGTAAGCCATTTTGAGGATGACTCGTACTTAATACGAAATAAAACAAGCAAACTATAAAAATAGTAAACTTTATTAATATTTATTAATTATTACATAACTGATATGTTAATTTTATATCTTAGTACATAACAATACTGGGTATAATATTAACTATTAAATTATAATGGTAACTATTAATTAAGTATACATAATTTAATTAATCTAGTATTCGTTATTTTTTAGTAACTATGCTTTAAAATATACGATGTTTTCACTGAAAAATAACGACATAATTTTAAATAAATACAAATCTTCACACTCCTCTTATCTCCAAGGAGGTAACAGGGAAGAAAAAGTTTAAATACAATTTTTATAGTCTGTGCAAGGAAACCAACTTACGGGCTTATTGTTACCCATAAAAACACAGGAATTGATGATAAACACTTTAAGAGAACAGAGCGTTCTTTAACCTTCCAATCGTTGTAATAAGAGACACAATAGCAGAACTATAGGTGGGCGAACGCCAGCGTTCGCTTGGGGTTTTGTGATTTCATATCAGATAAAGAAGAACTTCTGACTAGGCGAGGTGATCATGGATCTCTGGTGAATTTTGTTTGTTTGTTGGTTTGAACGCTCTTATCTCTCGAAATATCAGTTTGAATTAAAAAAAAATATGTTAAATTGTCCGTTTATTGAGGAAGGTTAAAGAAAAAACATCGCGCTACAACTAATAGGACCCGGGTAGAAGTAGGAGCCGCGTGCTACCTAGTTAGAATATTTTATATAAAAAAAAACTTATCCCTGATATAATAAATGCCACAATTAACGAAATAGAGGTATTTTACAAGCGTTTTAAAATTGTGCTAATCTAAAAACATAGAAATATAATCTTTAACGTTACGTTATAAAGTTTAGTATTGTATATAACAGTTAATAATCTAACACATTGTCAGATTTCGCTCAACATTTCTAAAAAACATTCCAATAAAGTAATTACTTAATAAGATTCTTATAAATTATTATTCGAGACAATTATTATTTATACCTACTGCGTTTTAATAACCAAATAGCCGATTCACATATTAACACTTATATTAAAAGTATATGGCACATTACACAAAATATTAAATACGAAAAGCATAATTTAATAGGTATAAAAAATTTACTAAAAAGCATTACCTATAATATTAAATATATAATTAATCTTACTATTGCTGCCCAAAATAAGACAGATGAGAATTAAAATATTTTTGTGATGTTGTTTTATCACATTTTTTTAATATTCATTTAATAGGTAATAAGTTTGTGTTAAGCCACTAACTCGAGTCGCCCTATTTATAATAAGAGAATATTTCAAAATTTGGCTAATTTTAGGCAACTAATTCAATGTGATGTTGTTTATTATTATGGACGCCAGGAATGACTCGAAAGTAGACGAGTAACATCGAGTAGTAGTTCAGTGACTAACCCCCGGTTTCCGAAAGGCCGATCAATGTTAAAATCAATTTAATCTCTTGTCAAGTCATCTGATTGGTTGACCGAATTATCAACAACCAATCAGATTACTTGACAAGAGATTTAACAGGAGATTAGTTAGTTTTAGCGTCGACAAGCCTTTCAAAAACCGGGCGTAAGTCATTCAATTTTTTTAAATATCCAAAATGACTTCTTTTTTAAATGATGTTGAAGATTATCTATGATGTTATTTATTATCATGGGCCCCATTCGTGGCTTGAAACTAGACGAGCTACCTCGAAAATCAATTAAGTTAACACTAAGTCATTTAACATCAGTAAGTAATCTGTATTCATATTCCTAAATAACTTTTTTGCTACAAAAACCCATTTCAAAACGACCTTCAGTATTAAACTTTAAATCGTACTTAAGTATTATTATACTTTTGAGCGGCCATCTTCTTTATTCAGAGCTCATCTCTTCTCCTGGTCTTCCTGATTGCTAGGTCATCATGTTGGAACCAGGTGGCATATACCCGGGTAGGTTCTGGTGAGGAGTGACGGTGGAAGGAAACTGGACGGTCTCTTGTTAATACTTCGCGAGCATAATCCTGGGGTCGAGCCTAGGGATGGAAAATTCATTTTGTTACGTGATAGTTTCGAAAGAATGGTGATTAGCAAATAAGGTTTAAAACATTATATTATATTTGTAGTGAGGCAGTACTTAAATCATAACATCGTAAAAAATTAATCTTCTTTTTGCCTTTGCTATGCTATCATTTCCTTTCTTTGTTAGTTATGAGTGTGTTTTCTTTGACTACAAAACACTTCAATTTTCATCCAGTTATTGAAGAGCGAAAATCCCAAATTCTTAAGTAAAGATCAGGATTTGTTGATCTCTATCTCGCCTGTTGGTAAGCGGAGCTAAGTTCTAGTGTTCTCCTTTATAAAAAAGACTTGATAAAAAAGACCTTAGGGCCAATCAACTAGCATATAATTACATAAAAACAGTTCTATAAACCAAATAATAACGACATACCTGATGAAATAGTGGCGAATGTGTGATGGAGATATTGAGACGATGGTGTGCGCATGCGCCGAGTGTCATGTCGTCGGGCGCAGCGCGCGCAGACAGCGCGGCGCCGCACGAGCACGCCGACAGCGCGCGCGCCGCGCCCACGCTCAGCACCGTGCCGCCGCCACCAGTTATGTAGTCGTAACCTGTGGGGAGGTGGCAACGATACTAAGAACAGCATTGATCAGACCGCAGCGATCAGACGACCCGATCAGACGATACCGATCAGACTGCACTGATCAGACCGCACTGATCAGACTGCACTGATCAGACAGCACCGTTCAAACGGCACCGATGAGACGGCAGGGTTAGTCTTTACATCAATCAAATCAAAGTCCCTAAGTTCTGATGAATGGCGCTGTCTGATCGCCGCGTTAGACTGCACGCTTGGTGCGGTGAATGGGCCACTGGCTGCCATGCAACGTGGAACAACTCTTTGTATGATCTACAAATTGTTTTTTGGAGACTAGGTGTGATTTAAAATGATATGTTTCTGAACACACTAACCGACACCAGAGGAAATTCTAGTATACGGCAATTATTATTTTTAAATCACGACTTTTGGCTCATAGTTGAACTTACCAGTAACTCAACAAAATTTGAGTGTTATCAACTCAACCACTCTTCTCCTTTGCATAAGTATTCTAGGGAGAATAAATACTACTTACATAGGCTTAATTCAAGAGAACGAATTCGGTAAAAGATAGTTTTTAATGTAAAATTTTATTAAGTTTGCATTGCTTTTAGTTTAGTTTAGTTTAGTGGAGGATAACTTACCTTTGGCAGCAGTTTCTTTCTTCCCATACCCGTATCCGTACCGCTCCCCAAGCACAGTCACGTCATCGCCACCGCGGTAACAACTCAGGACTTCGCACAGCCTTTGGACCCTATAATGTTTCTTACAGTCAAAACTTGTTGTTTTCACAAACTAGATGGCGCTTATGAAGTTAACGGCTATCTATTTTGAAATATGCTAGGTAATACTTAAATCTTCAAACGTTTTTTTTAAATAAAAAGAAGTTAAGATAGATCTTGGAAAAAATCTAATAAAGGAGGATTTATGGAAACATTGTGGATCGTACATTTATTCATAGCATATTAAATATTAGATGTAAAACACAATGTATGATTGTTTGTTTAAGAATTAAAAAACTCCAAAGATTTTCAAGGTCATTAGGTCATTGCAATGTAGTAATCTCAGCTATGACGTGTAAAAGTGCCGTTTTATGGCCTATTTGCAAAAATAAATTCATTGTTTCATTGTTTCATTGTTTCATTGTTTCATTGTTTCATTGTTTCATTGTTTCATTGTATGTTAGCAGATCCAACAGCTTGGCAGGCCGTAGTCACCTTCTGTGAAACTGTTATGCTTCAGAAAGAAACTGCAGAGAGAGATCGAGAGAGGATAGACCCAAATCGGAGACAAAGGCGTCGTAGGAATCGTCGTAGAATTTAGCTACGAAAAGATAGGAGATAGAACATCATTTGAGGGTCGCAGGTGAGTTCGTTCATTCGAGTACCCAGTGACCCTCTCATTGAAACAATGAAACAATGAAACAATGAATTTATTTTTGCAAATAGGCCATAAAACGGCACTTTTACACGTCAATTTATATGTGAAAAACTAGATGAAGCCGGCATTTCCTATCTGACTACTCTGAGAAGAAATGCCGAAACAAACTCAGAGGTCAGTCTCTTTTCAAGTCCAGACAATGTAAAAATAACATAATGTGAGAGAATCGTGCAAGTTCATTCTGTAGTGGTCTTTTGAGGAAAGAACCACACCGGTTTAAGTGGACCCGTTCTGAAGACAGGCACGCAAGTGTCAGTTTGCAACCAGTATAGCTAGTGCTGCTGAGTTGTCCGACGAACAATACCGATCTAAAGAACATTTGGGTGGGTCGCGCAAGTACTCAAACTGTCAGAACGCAGATAACTGGTAATCAAAAAGCACGGCAAGTCTCACAAGGTCCTTATACTAACAATAATATAAAATAATAAAAATGTCAATAAATAAATAAAAAAAAATGTCAAATAAAAAATAAAATGTCACAATAGGTGATTATGTCATTGTATAAAAAATAAACGTAATGTCAAATTGTATATAAAAGTGTAACTTATGTTACAAACATGTCAACATGACCTGTGCAGACATTACAGCGGCTCATTCCCATGCCTGACTATCCTCTAAGTAGTCTTTTATTTTATAAAATGCTTTACAGCAAAGTTTAGCCTTTATTACACTTTTAAATTTATTGAGGCTCAAATTGTTTTCTGGGATTGAGTGTGTGGTTTTAGTCGGTAAGAGTCCGACATAACCTGCTGTCTGACGCTCTTGTCTAGACAAAGGGTATCCATGAGGATACGCCCCATTAAAAAAAAGTCATTGCAATGTATTGACCATGTCCGTGTGGAACCTGTCCCTGAAATATTCGGGTTTGAAACTTACCCAAGTATGGTATCATCATCAGCTAAGAATATCCACTTGATGTGGGGCATATTATTCACTCTTCTTAGCACCATTTTCAAGATGGCCATAGTTTTGGCACAGTGCCCTGTCTTACTATTCGGTATCCCCGTACTGACCGCCGGGAGAGAAGAATCTAGAAATAAATTACATACAGTGATTTTTTTATTTTATTTTATGTAATAGGTCTGCAAAACGAGCAGACGGATTACCTGATGGTAAGCAATCAGCGCCGCCCATGGACACCCGAAACGGAGGAGTTACGAGTGCGTTGCCGACCTTTTAGGGATTAGGGATTTGGAGATATAGGGATTGAGGAGGGATTGGGGGAGGGGAAGGATTGGGCCTCCGGTAAACTCACTCACACAGTGAAACACAACGCTGTGGTTGTTTTACGCCGGTTTTCTGTGAGGCCGTGGTATCACTCCAGTCGAGCCGACCCATTCGTGCCGAAGCATGGCTCTCCCACACTTAATTTGAAGGAATAAGTTCATAATTGTAACGTTCCAATTAAATCAAAATAGGGAATCGAGCCAAATATGACTTGTTCGCACTTATATTAAAATTATACTAGGAGAATTACGATGACTGAGTCAAAAATAAATCGTCTTAACATAAACCTATTGAAAATCCTACTCTAATTAATGAACTTTACTTTAGTATTTTTGGAGCTAAGATGAACTTGGCGAAAAAATTATAACATTTATCAATATCTTATACAAATCTTACAGCAATGCATATTTTTTTGAATAGTAACTATTGTGAGCCATCAGCCCGCTCGTTGTTACAACGCACACGCTGCTCAAGAATAAGAGGTCCGTTATAACTTGAAACTAGTAGAGCATACAGCTTTACAGTTGATTCCCATGACTAAGTAGTTTAAAAAAAAATTATTTAAATTGTCTAAAACACCATTAATACTAAGTAAGGTGTGTGTCGTGGCGGCCCGGAGGTTAAGGCCCGCTTCTCATGCATGAGGGTGTGGGTTCGAAACCTGGCAAGTACCATTGTGACTTTTACCGGTTATATGTACTAGCTTTCTATAATTATTTAGACACCACTGACATACGGATAGACTTATAATTTCGAATTATAAGTTTGTAATCAATTGCCGTGATTAATGCTCTAACCTTCTCAGTATGAGAAGAGGCCTTAGCTCAGCAGTGGGCACTTATAGGCTGATGATGATGATTAAGTAAGGTACTATAGGAGTAAGTTAACAGTAGAATATTTTTGACAGACTTTTGACCAACGACACAAAAAAGAAGTTATCAGTTTTTATTATTTCAACTCCTGGCGAAAAAGGTACTTTCTATTCAGATTTATGAGCAGATGAGCGACACCCATTTAAAGGAAGGCTTTATGATAGCATTATTACAACCCCTTACATTTATGGGACGCAAAACATAAGTTCGAGACAATGTCATTTATTTTTATTATCTGTGTGGTTGTTTTAGGCGCGCAGTGTATCACTCGAACCCATTTTTTTTTTTTTTGATCGGAGAAATCTTCTGTCGCCATATTTGGTGCGAAAAGAGGTGATAGACTCGTACTGACTAAAATCCATCACATTCCTTCAGAAGAAAATCCAAATGTAGCCCAAAGTCATATAGAAAAAGAGGAAGGAAGCAACATTATATTAAAAGCACGTATTTGCTTTTTGAAAAGTCGTGGTGGCCCGGAGGTTATGGCGTACGCTTCTCATGCACAATGGTGTGGGTCCGAAACCTGGTAAGTATCAATGTGAGTTTTTCCGAGTTATATGTACTTTCTATGATTATTTAGACACCACTGGCATACGGTGAAGGTACACATCGTGAGGAAACCTGGACTTATAATTTATAATTATAAGTTTGAAATCACCAACACGCATTGAGCAAGCGTGAGAATTATGAGAAGAGGCCTTTGCTCAGCAGTGGGCACTTATAGGCTGATGATGATGATGATGATTTTGGATTTTTAAGAAAGAGTCAATAGTTTTCTCAAAAAGTTTACAAGTAGACAAACTTGCTGATTGTAGCAATAAAACCTCAAAACAAAATATAGCAATAAGATCAGTGTTTTGTTAAAAACAAACATCTAATATCTCCTTACCATCTTTATCACTGTAAAATACCAAGTGAGTCACATGTTTCCCCCATGTCTTCTTAACGACCCTTGCCCTGGTGTTGTGGAAGCCGCTCCAAGTCTTCACGGCGAAGAATATCGAGTCCTCAGGTATGGCACTGCCCTGCCGATAACGTGGCACTTGATAATATGAGTTTTCTATTTAATTTATTAGATTAAAATAAGATTTTTTATAAATTTATAGTGTAGTACTGTGAAGTTTATTGAGATTTTTTTTATCAAGAACGAACTGGTAAACTCTGGTATTTGTTACCTAGCGTAGGCAACAAATACCAGAGTTTACCAGTTCGTATATTGTAGTATTTTGGAAGGAATTAGGGAAGTTCTTGAGACAAAAATAAAATTACATATTCCAATTTACATAACACACATCAATTCATAAATTTTACGAAATATCCGTATGTTTTAGATAATGCAGAAAGAAAAAAGATTTAATAACAGTATGCTATTTGAGGTTAGAAAATATACAAAATGAAAAAGTTATTTCATTCATAAGATTTATAGAATGAAAGAACAAGTACTGAATTTAAATACGTAAGAGGAAACTACTCTAGTGTAAATTTAAGGATAATAAAAAATATAAAAATGAATTGGGATTTTTGCGTGTACACAGATTCTTGTCACAGATCACCCTTACGCGAACGAGCTTTGTTCTCCGAGAAATATGAACAGCCAAATGCCACTTAAAAATATCTTAGGATTACATCGACAGGTTTTAATCTTCTGTCGGATGCCTTCGTTTTCAGAAACAATAATTCAAATTTAAGAGTCTGCTTGTCACCATAGCCGATGTAACCATGCCGAAACGTCAAGCAAACAAAAAATTAAAAAGGTATGTAAATATTAAAAAAATTCAGACTAATAACAAAAAAATATTAAAATACTACTCACACATATATCAAACTGCCTTGGATACGTAGCGCAATTATCACCAGACACTATGCAGAAGCTAAGGTCTGGTGTCAGCAAGGGTCCAGGATCCGTGCCTCCTCCATACACCAGCTGTGCCAGTTCAAATGCCGGATCTATTGAGAAGTCTGCCTCCAAACGACGCTGTCCACTTTCAATTTGCTTTAGAAGTCTATAGGATGGATGATTTAAAAGTTTGTTAAAATTAGAATGTTCTAGGCTGATGACTATAAAGACTATCCTCTATTATATTTTTTTTTTAAATTAAAATCAATTACAGAAACTTCATGGTTTGTTTTAATCAGTTTTATAGATAACATTATGTAACAGATTAATTATGAAGTAATTAATACGGGTTGGTGGAGGATTGGTAGAGACTGAGTACAATGGAAATTGTTGGAAGAGGGCTTAGCAAAGAGGCACACTGAACTCACAGTTATTTTAACTAAAAATATGTTCACAATATAAAGAAAGAATGTAGTTCAGAATAAGAGGCTAATTATATTATACTAGCTTCCGATGGCGGCTTCACGCGCTGGAATGTTAACAGAAATCAGGCTGATTTCTGTTAACATTGTGTTTACACACGTGTTAATCTAGGATATCTATCATCTATCAAAATACCAAAATTCAACCAAATCAGAGTGATTTGGTTGGTTTTGGTTGGCCGTTTTTTGTAAAACAAAAACAAACATACCATCGATAGAAGAACTTTTACATTTCTAATATTATAGTAGGATAGTAGGATTATAGTAGAATAGTAGGTACTATAATCATACTGTAGTGTGTGACTAGCTTCTGCCTGCGACTTTGCCCGCGTGAAATGTAAATGTATATGATAATCAGTAATTTAGGCGTGAAGAAAAGACAGACAGACAGACAGAGTTACTTTCGCATTTATAATATTAGTTTGGATAGTAGGATGATAGTAGGATAGTAACATTATAGTAGGATAGTAGGATTGTAGTAGGATAGTAGAATTTAGTAGTATGTTAGGATTACATTATAATTAAAATTTTATATGAGCATAACATCTAATGTTATTTTGTGCTTTATACTTACATTTCAATAAGTTCTATCCTCATAGCGAATCCGCTAGCGAAGTTAGGGTACACGAAGCCACCTTCTTCTTCCAGATCCTCGTAGAAGGTGAAGTGGTGGATGATGGTAGGTTCCTCATCACTTAGGGGGTAGCCTATCCACATGACGTCCTGTTAAAGAAAGTAACATAAAACACTTTATGATTTGTTTACAAAAAATATGTTAGCGTGTAAAGAATTCCATGCATGTCCTGACTGCGTTTACAAACATTTGTAGAAACAAATACACATCGAATACCTACGTCTAGATAGCTTAAAACGGAAAAAAATAATATTAGTCTCATTGTTAGTAATACTGTCTTTATTATCCTTAGGTTTATTTTAATAATTTTGTTCCAAAAACAATTGCTAAGGACTGGGACTGAGTACAGCCGTAAAAAATTTGGTGATGACTTTTGTTGAAAACTGTATTTTACATTATTTAAATCATGTGCTTAAACATTTCTGATTACAAATCTGATCACACATTCCTCACCTTCTGCTTATCAGCGGCTGCGAGAGCCTGAATGAGTTTGTCACAGCGCACTGCTGTATGTTGCTCCACAAACAGCACCCATCTGACGTCACTACGTCTGTATTGTGACGTCAGAGGAGCGAGGAGTGGCAGGATCGTCCATGCACCGGATACAGGGAAATCTTCATGTGTTATGTGTGTTTTTGGATATCGCTAGGTGGTAAAAAGTGAAATTATATGATATTTTTTTGAAGAATAAACTTTTTCTGTTGTTATTATCTACTGAAGGCTAAAATGACGAGTAACATCGACAAATTAAACATGTCAGTTTTTGAAAGCAAAGTTCGCATCACGCCGTTCTGTTTCCAAGAGGATTAACAAGTGTCCACCATCGTCATTATCACCATGATCCTGTTTCAATTGCACGTCACTGAGCTTATTAATGTTTAGCTCTTCTCATCCAACCACTGCCAGTCACTCCACGGATATTGTCAACGCCACGGATACTTGGAGTACGCCCTGCACTATTTTGTTTCCAGAAGTCAATAATCTGTATTTATAGTTGCAGAATTACTTAAAAACTGTATTCTTTAGGTTTTCTAACAATCTTTTAATAATATTTGTGAGTTTTCTATTAATTTTTAGCATAGTGGTGTTCGCCTAAAAGAGGTTGTTACGCTGTACCATTGTCGTTAAGAATGTTTTTTATAATTGAAATTGAGTAAACAATTTTACTGTTGGTGAACCTTTTATAATCGGTTTCATGGAAATGTAGAAAAACAAAGTAGTAGTATGTATCTTACATTTTCAAGTTGCAGCACTTGGCTCTCGATGTCCTGTTTTAGTCGCTTGGCGACACTGGCATGATAAGGCTCTGGCTGGCTCACTATTGTGAACACTATATTCCTTGAATCTGCAACAAACCAACATTCAAAATCATACTCGTACGAAGCATCATTACCACTTATTCTATACATAAATATCTGCATATTATTATCATCTGAATAATCAGTTTGGATCCAAAAACACATGATCAAAATTATCTTTTAGATAACAGTGGATAACTTCCACTACCTCTATTTAGACAATTTCCCTCCAAAACAGATAACTCCTGTGCAACCATCTCAAATTACACAGCCCATTATAATACCGATCGTTGCTGATGACATTACAGTGAGTAACGTCAAATTATGAGTAATGGCGGCGTAGCAATGACTAACAGGCCGTCGAAACACATCAATCATAGATGTGGCGTTGGGTTTCATTTGCAGGTTGATAGAGATATATGGCTTCATGTATGAGGGATATGAAAGGGTATGTGTAAGGTGATACGGGTGTAGGTAAAGGTAAGCCAAGACATGTTGTCTTTTATTAGCTTGTAAGATAATGGGGTTATTTATTAACTGTTATGTCATTAGATTGATGTTTGTTTTATTTTTGGCTTACATTTTGTTTAGGTAACATAAATATAAGTCACCGTTTTGACATGAGTGCCCAAAAAAGGTGTGTTATGTTTTTAGGGTTCATGTATTAAGAGATTAATTGATGGATTTTTATACTTATTTTGATATAGAACAAGTAAAATAAGTAAGAATTTGTTAGAATATATTGCTTAGTATTTTCTGTTTACATTGGGTTTTTTTTTTTCTTGTATTGTACTTGCTTTTACGAACATAAAATTTCATGTAGATACACATCACAGAAGAACTAAAACAACAATTAATGGATCAGAAACGAAGTTGTTCTGTGCGAGAATACAACCCGTGTCACGTTGGTCATACGGTTGACCTCCGCGGCAACAGTGCAGTCAATTGGGTGTGTAGTCAAAGAAAACATTTCTCTAAACTTTGTGCTATTATTGAGTAGGGAAATTATAGTGTAGAGTCGAAACCAAGATTTCATTAAAGTAATAATTATTTTACGACAATCATATAGCTCAAAAGAACTCTTTTACAATCCTTCCACACACAGTGTATGACGGACATGATAATACTCTCATACATCAGAACATCTTCAATAAAATATGAAAAGTACCGTCAGTTATAAAGTAAATGGAGACTGCACTTCTTAAAGCTGGCTATGAATAATTCAAGCCAGTGATAAGACTGGTAAGTCGGTGCCATCGGGAAGTTGCGACATACAGATTAACGTCTCCAGGCGGCCTTACATCATCTGAACGTCTGATAAGCCGGTAATGGATACTAGAAGTTTGCTGTTAACGTTGTTTTAAAATAGGATGAAGCTGTTATAAGTTTTTTGACAAAATCTTGGTATTTTATGACTTTAAAATTATTCATGTTTTATAATAAGCATGAGTAAAGAGAAAAAGAAAGAAAACACATTTATTCGACAAATAGGCACACAAATACAAGTATATAAAAATACATAATAAGAACACAGTATTTATGAATACAATAATAAATTAATAAACAAAACAAGAATAACATATAAAGTATTAAAAAAGAAAAAAAAACGAAAATAAAACGCTAAAATAATAACATTCATGTGCCCATGCCAAAAGGGCCTCCACCTCAGCATATAGTTGAGCAAATATGCTCAACGCTGATTTTCAGGTGGCACCCTGCACTGACTCACGTCACGGACGGCGGTACCGCCAATCAGTAAAGAAAAGAAGTAAGAAACATAATGTGAATATAGAAGAAAGTGTGCGTGTATGAATATATTATCCAAATTATTCAGATATGAATACATTTTATATCATAATAAGTAAATACAATCTTTTTTTAAAATATGATACATAAGGGAGTTAATTGCTACATGTTCTTTTTTTAATTAACTGGGGGTTGTCGAAAAATGTTTTTGGCTATTTGTAGGTATACTAGACAGGTACTATTTAGTGACACCCGTGCTGAGCTCTCGTTCACTTTGTCGCGTACCCCCTCAAGGATACAGTTGCCCTCCACCAGCCACAGGACACAAAACTCAGGCAGCAAAGTTTACGAGTAGTGGAGTGATTGTAATAAAATAAATAAATAAAAGTAATGGCGAAGTGCAAGTAGTACAAACACCGTGATTACTCACGCAAAAATGCAAAAACTTCCAAGCTAGGTAGTGTAAAAAGTAAGTGAAAATTGACTAATTTGGAATAATAAACTGAAATTAGATAAAAGACTTGTCAATATTCATGTCGCCGAATTTAATTTGAGATGTCACAATAAAAGATTTTAATTTTAACCTAAATGATTTTTTATTTTTCAGATCTCTAATTGGAGGCGGAATATTATTCCAACATTTGGAGGCCGCATAACGGAAGCTGCCACGAAAGGCTGCAGTCCTGTGCTGAGGAATGGCGAGCTGCTGAGCACATCGCCTACCTTCAAGCTCCCGGTGACTGCCAACCCATGAAAGCCTAGCGTACAGGTATGGAGGACACTTGTGTTTTATCACGTCGAACATAAGACAGGCGAGGTGGAGTTTACGACGTGATTTCATTTTTAAAACATTGTGTTTGTTTAAAAAAGGCGTAACATGACTCCTCGGTGGAACATTGTAGCAAAATCGTGCGCAAGCATTCTGTACTCTTTGTATTAATCTCCCGGTGCGTGCCAAAAGCCTGGGGCCTATGACTGTATCTGCGTAGTTTAGTTTTGATAAAATCAAACTTTCCACCAACCGCACACGCAGTTCCTCGCACAAGTAGGGTCGTATTTTATATAAGATTTTCAGACGATAAAAGCAGCCCCTCACGCAGTCCGAAATAAAACGTTCAAACCTTAGACCTTCGTCCATTACAAGGCCCAGGTTCCTCGCCTCACTTACTCGCTCTACACTTTGTCCCTTAACATTAATGGTTACGGAGGTGCTCATTGGTATCTTATTCAATAAGCCTGGGGTGCCGAATATCATAAATTTGGTTTTAACTGGATTTAAAATTAACGAGTTTCTTTCTGACCATTCAAATATACCCTCCAAATCTTTGTTAATTTGTTTGATGGCAAACTCATAGTCTTGTGGTTTAAAGGATAAATATATCTGAAGGTCATCAGCGTACATGTGGTATTGACAATGATTGATTTCTTTTACTATGTCTGCGCTATATGTGATAAATAGTGTGGGGCCCAGAATTGAACCCTGCGGCACGCCTTTTATTAGGGGAGTTGTTTGTGACTTATTAATATTTCCCTTTTGGTCTCGTAACTCGACGTATTGGGCACGGTTGCTGAGGTAACTGTCAAACCATTTCACAGTTGAAGTATCAAAGCCATAAAAAGCCAGCTTCGATAGTAGTAGCGTCAAATTTATGGCATCGAAAGCCCTGGAAAAGTCTAATAACACCAAAATGGTACAGAAGCCCTTGTCCTGAGCAGATAGTATGTTATCAGTGACATCGAGCAAAGCCGACGTCGTGCCGCGACCTCTCCTAAAACCAGACTGTAATTCAGGGAGAATGGCATTTGCCTCTAGATACTGTGTCAGCTGTGTATTTACCACCTTCTCCAGCACTTTAGACAACAGGGGCAGAATACTAATGGGTCTAAGGTCTGTCACATCGGTAGGGGAGCATTTTTTTGGTATCGGGCGTACAATTGCCAGTTTCCAATGGTCAGGAAAGGTTGAGGTGCTGATTGATGTATTTATGATGTTTGTCAAGTATGTCAAAGTGTATGGTAGTGTCATAATGAACATGTTGAGAGTAATACAATCATGTCCTTCGGCGTTAGATGTGAGACCTTTTATAATTTTAATAATATCACTGTCATCAACCGTTCTGAGTGTGAAAGTACTGTCAGCGAATCTGTGATACTCATAATAACTCAAACTACTTATAGACGAGTTCATGGTTCCAGGTACATTTAGAAAGTGGGTATTTATTTTATTCGGATCATTAAAATGTGACGGTAGTTCGGCCTTCCGATTTAGAGGCAACAAGGTTGTTTTTATATTATTCCAAAGGATTTTAGGAAACTTAATTTTGTTGTTTATATTTGTCTTGAAGTAAGCTACTTTCTCATAAAATAGTGATTTTCGTACGAGTGCTTTAAGGTCTTTGTAATATTTTTTTTTTGATTCTGACTTAGTTTTTATATAACTTGCATAGGCTTTGTTTCTCAAATTCATCATGAGTTTAATGTTATCCGTAATCCATGGATACGATTTTTCCCTAATAACATGCCTCTTGAGAGGAGAATGTTTGTCAAAAAGGTTAATTATACATTGGTTTAACCTGTCCACCATGACGTTTATATCACTTGACTGACCAGCCAGTGACCAGTCAGTAGATTGCAAGTCATTGTTAAACTTTTTTGAGCATATTTTAGTTAGGCTCCTCTTGGTAACAGTAAAAGGCAGTGGCTTGTTCCTTCCAAAGTTGAACATCACAGTCACAAAAGCATGCGCTCCTAGTGCCTCGATTGGGTCTACTACATGGCTAATAACGCGAGCGTCCGTGCAGACAAGGTCAATGAGAGTCTCGGTAGTGTTTGTGAAGTGCGTGGGCGATGTTATTATTTGTTTTAAATTAAAACAATTCAAAAATGAGTTTAATTTGCTAACTTTTATCTCAGAGCGGCTCAAACAATTAATATTGAAGTCTCCAAGGAGAACAGTCTGGTCACAAAATGAAACTGACTCAATAGATGCAGTGAGACCGTCGAAAAATAAATCAACATCAAACCAAGGTGGTCTGTATGCCGTGCCCACGGCAAGCCTCGTACCATTAATGTTTAACACTAACCACATTTGCTCAATCGAACCATGTGACGGGTCAACCGGGTGAGCGTGTGTACGCACATTAACGCCTCGTTTTATATAAAACCCAACTCCGCCGCCGCGGCCGCCGCGCACGCTCAGCGGGCGCGGCTGGTGACGCAGACGGTAGCCAGGCACGGTAGGTGCATGCCCCTCCTCCCCGTCCCTAAGCCAAGTCTCATTTATTGCCATAACATCTACGCCATGGCTATCAATGGCAACAATTAACTCGTCGTGACGAGTACCTAGCGAGCCAGCATTTATGAAACCAATTTTAAAATGCTTTGAGGTCATAATTTATGTAAAATGCTTATTAAGTACATGTTACTACCAAAATTGTGACAGATAGAAACTATAATTAAATATGTATAGAATGATATGCAACTTTTGTATTCACTAATTCTAATTATAATACAGTAATAAAAAAATGTATATGTAATTGTTATAATTATAGCATTGTAATAAAATATACTATTTAAATATGTAGATACTATACTATATTTGAAAAGGCAAACAATAAGAAAGTAGTAAATATACGTAGGTGTAAGAAAGATACATGAGTAACTGCAGGGAGCGCACCTTCTTCCAGCCCCCATTATCAGGACATAACACAAACAGTTACATATAGTGTTTTCACATTCATAAAATAAAAGTAATTTTATTAGGGCAAAAGGTACACACGCATGCATACATCTACAACACGAACACTTATAGTTCGTAGTAGCAACTAAAAACGAGCAAAAAATCGACCTACATAAAAGATACAATACCCTCACAAAACAAGGATGAACAATGTACACACTAGACAAACAACTCAAAAGTAACAGAGTAAATCTCAACCAACTCGACCGTTGCCAAAAATCTGCGCCAGGTCCGCATCATTGTGGATACGTTGAGCAGGGACCCCATCCTCCCTACGCGCATAGATGCGTCCGTCCTTTGTCCAGACGTACCTATACCTAGCCCGCTGCCCAGCCTCACGAGCGCTGTGGAACAATTTGCTGCTAGCCGGTGTGAGACGCTCGTTTATGTATACCCTACGCGGTGGGCCGCTCATGTCGAGGTCAGCGGTGGCGATCGATGAAATTACGCCTCACGGCACCGGTGCGCTCGATGTTTACAACATCTTGCTCCTCCAGGGTGACACCCAGTTTAGCTGATAAGACCCTGACAGTGTGGAATTGATTTTCACCCTTGGTCTCCGGTATGCCAGCAATTATCAGGTCGTTCTGTAGGAGTTCCTGATCTCGGTCGTTTAGTTGCGCCTTTAAAGCTGCTATGGTTGCTTCCACAGCGTCGTATTTCGCAGGACCCTGCTCCTCAAAGCGCCTCTCAATGTCAGTCACTTTGCTCTCAATATTAGTCATACGTTGGTTGCAATCATTTACTGACGTACGCAGACTCAGGAGCTCGGCTTGGAATTGACGAAACTCATCCCTCATTGCACCCAATTCCTGCCTAAAGCACCTAATCTCATACGCCACATTTAGGTCGGTGGCACTCGGGGGACGCGCTCAATTGGCTTTGGGTTTCCGTGCAGCACTCAGACATGGCGCTCTTAACCGGAGTAGCTGAGTTGTCTAGCCTGGGTGCCTTGGCCTTGCAGCCCGGGCAGAGCCAGGTCGGCGATACTTTGGCTGATTGGCTGAAAACCCACACAGCCGGGATGATAAGCACCTGGGCACCTGGTGCAACGGACGCAGTCAGCCGAAGAGATAAATTTGCCACAACCACCACACTTGGTCATGACTAACTAAATTATGTAGGTACTTAGACAAAGATTCACTAGGTACTCAGCATCCACACTTGACAGTTGACACACACTATTTAGACTCGGAACTTGTAATTGCTATATTAAGTAGACTGTTTTCGACTTAAATGCTTTAATCACTTAATGTTGTTTACATTTATTCAGTAGATTTTTTTTTTTTTTTGAATTGTGGGTGGATCAAACTTGATCGTTCGATCAGCTGTTCGCCGCGTCCGTGACGTAGTACGTGAGTGTAGTTGTTTTTACGAGATACGTGATATATAATAGTCCAAGACAATTTAATTCATCGCGTCCATAAAAGTAGCTTTCACATAATATTTGACAGCAATTTAGATTGCTGAGATAAAGTTATGAGCTAAACAACTATAATCATCAACTCAAGCAATCGCAATCACTACTGAAAAAGCCCATCTTACCTTCTTTCAAAGGCAATCATCTCAAAACGAGAACCAATTCACACAAACATAAACCTTGATCTTTAATATTTAATTCAGTCTTAAAATTGGCATCGCGCAACCGCGGATCCTGAGAGTTGGGTTCTTAGTCAAATCGGAGAGAGAATCGATCAATTTAAAAGGGAAGTCGTTTGTTTAAAGAAACCTCTGAAGCGCCTTATTTTGAGGCGAAGCGCTGACGGTGTATGAATAATTTGCGGGCCCAAAGTGAAGTGGAACAAATAGGCTTCATGCACTACTTTCTATGCGCTTATAAATCTCTTTTCTGGGGTTGTTGGAAATGGATTTTTTTTTATATGTGAACATTTGTATTTTTAAGCTGTGTTACATCACACATCATCAGCCTATAAGTGCTCACTGCTGAGTAAAGACCTCTTCTTACACGAAAAAGGTTTGAGCACAATCATCAAGCTTGCTCAAGGCGAATTGCCGTTTCAAACTTATTTATTATTTATTTGGTTCACTAACAATTGTTTACACAGGAATCAACATCTTACAAACTAAGTTATACGTATAACTTCATAAGTGTAACAATTACTTATAGGTAAACTCAGCATTTCAAATACATAGACATATTATGTGAATAAACAGCAACACATTTTTCATATCTCTAAAAAAATTATTTAGATATATAAATATAAACCAAAAAATAAACTTAACACAATAACTACGAATTTAAAGGATTTGCGTGAAAGTCGTGAACAAAGATAAATGATTATAACTTTAAAAACAATCCACGATTTCCTTCACCGATGTCAGTGGTGTCTAAATAATCATAGAAAATACATCATTTGAATTTTATACATCATGAATCATTCTAACTCCGAAAAAATATCATTGGTAGTTGCCAGGTTTCGAACGCGCATGCATAAGAAGCGGGCGCCTTTACCTCTGGGCCACTACGACGAGCCATGTAAACATAAACATTAAATTTTACACCACTCTTATGTGTCGTAACAACTGACTGAGCAACGTCAGATTCCACAAAGACTGAGCAGCGACCCTCGTTGATTAATTGCCACCTCCATTCCGCTTGCCAAGCGTAGCAATTATGGCAAATACTCTTTTATGGCGTAGGCCATACGCCAGTCTTTTGTCACGAGATTGTGGTGATGTTGAATTAGTTTAAGATGTCATAAATAATCTCGGTAGTATTTTCTTCCAATCAGAAGCCATGAATTTCAAACACTACCTGCAAAAGTGCTCCGATATTGGTCGATTACTTTTTCCCTGTGAAGGTGCAAATAGAACGGGCCTATCAATAATTCGCGAACCATGACGGTATGTAGGTTCCCACCGAAATCTACTGGGATTGCGACATCGCCTGCTGTTTCTAACTCGACGAGTATACCCATATAAATGTACATTTTATATTATTGTTGTTTTAGTATACTCGGTGGAATTAAGATATAAGATACTCAGATATAAGTGAAATAAATTATTCATTGCTTATGTTACGAAGCTCTAATCATAGACAGAAAAAAGGTCGTAATCGTCCATAGATAAAAAATGATAATTCGAGACTCCTTCTTGCAGTTATTTTTAAAAATCGAAGAATATTTTCAATTTTTTTATCGCATTCTCAGGAATTAAGGTTATAATTGAGTAGGGAGAACCTATGAGAAAGAAACCTTTTTGAAGGTCATAGAATATTTAAAAAATAGTTACTTTGTAGTAATCGCCTTTTCAAGTTGATAAAAAATAAAATAATTACCAAATACTTATATTTTTCTCTGTAAGCGTAGTATTATTCACAAAAAAGAAATGAAATAAATTATTTATCTAAATAACTTATTTGGTAAAGTAAAATATTTTCAAAGAAAATTACTCCATTAGAAATATTTCAATTTGTTTTCGGTTAGTAGCCGACTCTTTCTTAATTATGACTAGTCTGAATTACTGAAACTTTCGCTTTTATATAATAGAAGGTACGAAAGCATTTTACAACAACCAATTCTAATTTAGCTAAAATATTTTTTTCTTGACAATACACAAGGTAAGCAGTATTTGTATAAATAAGTGATTAATTAAGGCGTTTTACTTGTTTATAGCCGGAAAACCTTAACATTTATTTAATAAAATCTATATCTTTCAGTTTTAAGCATTTCACTAATTTATTGTCATCTATATATTTTCATTGGATTGCTTTGTGAAGTTATGATGTAGTTATTCGGTATTTCCTACACAATCAAAATGAGTGCTCCAAACGGCATAATTAAAATTTTGTTTAAAGAATAGACCTATAAATAGAATTGTTAATTCTTTAGAGTTTAATTACACAAAAATATAGTGCTATGCGCATATCCAATTTCGATTAGGCGTACCTACTATGAATTTCAAAATAGAAGATTCTGTTACCTATCGAACTAAGGAGGTCTCAATCTTTTTTTTCTTGCTTTTAAATGTTATTTGTCAAAACGCACCTTTTATATACTGATACTGATTCAACACTTCGTAAAATAAACCTCCACAACCGCACTATACAGGCTGATGTCGAAAGGCACATCAATAATTCGGCATCACATCGCACGGATCCCATCCAGCCTCCGGAGCCAGGGGATTGAGGCCGAACTCGAATTTCTAAGGCTTCGGGCCTGGTTTCAATTTTACCGCTCAATTTATTATAGACTACGTACCGGCCAGGTTAATCATTTGCAGTGTGGCAACACCATTTATCTGTCTTATTCGTCACAAGATACGTTTGGGATGGAGAAGATTATTCTGATACGACCACACTCTGTCTTTATGTATGCTTAAATCTTTTAAACTACGTGACAGATTTCGATTCAGTTTTTTAGTAGATATAGTGATTAAAGAGGAACCTTTAGGTGTATAATATATTATGGTTTGCGGTCGAAATCGAGGGTACAACTCTTTGTGTGATCCACAAATTGTTGTTCCGGGACTGAGTGTGTGGATGGTCTATACCCACACCACAGGAGAAAATCCTAAGCTTTTTCTGAGGTAAAATAAATCTAGATTTTATTTAGGCTTTGACGCAATGCGTCTATATATTTACATATATTTTCTTTTCTGTTTCCCTTTAATAAAATATGTAAGCAGAAAAACGTGTCTTCAAGTACTAAAATCCAGCCTACTAACTTTATTCCAGCCTAAGTACATAATATAAAAAGAGGTCGCTAGTCACAAAAACCTTTTTAAGCAATATCTTCAAGGCATATCAATAAATAAATATAAATAGTTGACAGTATAACCACGGTAATGGATGGATAGTATTACCGTGGTTATATAACCTGTCGTTGGTATTCCACGTGAAAATTGCAAACATTATGGCTTATAAATAAATTAATTATTATTAAATTTAATGAATTAAGTATTTATTATGTTTAAACCTTAAACTTTAAACCCTTAATCAAGTAATTGGAAAACACGAGTCGCCAGTGAGCAGCGTATTTGTTGCGTCGTGGGTCGCGCAGTTAATGCTTATGAATATGAGCCCCTAGAGTGAATTGAAACTAGTCGAGTTACTCGTTGAAATGTGACGTGAGTAAATCGTTAACATATTGTTTAAGTGATAAAACATCTATGTATGCTCCAATTTATAATTATAATGAATTTGGGAGGGGGATCATAAAATGACTTCTCAAGAGTCACCCTGGGTGGGGCAAAAAGGAGTGTCAGACAGACTTACTGACTAAAAACCCGTTCTTGCTCCTTCTTTAGCGCTTGCACCCTTTACCCCGGATGGAATTGGCCTATTTTTTGTCTGAGGAAAATCTACAAATGACTTCTCCCGCCCAGGGTAAGGCGAGAGAGAGTGTCAGACTTTTATTGACTCACCCCCCCCCCCCCCCCGCCCGTTCCTTTTTCTCTCTGGGCCAAGGCCGCGGTGACTCATTTTAACCTGCAACCCCAAAGTGGCATGTGGAGCCTACGATACTTTTACGACCATCCGTACTGCACTATAATATAATAAAAAACAGTTTAAGCTACTGTGAACGGGTCAGATCTTTAGTAAAGTTGCGCGGATTCTCAAACCTTTGATAAACAAAGTACTTAAGATAAAAGATCTTTGAAAATTCAAACAAACTCAGATCACATTTACCTACGTTTCAATCCGAGAGAGATTCGATCTGAATAGTGTTCGAGATTTGAAAACTACTAGCTGGACAATGACGCTTTGTGATAGGACAGTTAAAGTCGAAAAGGGTTGCCAACTGCCAATACTTTCAGGGTTGTCAAATATAAAAGCGATGTTTGACACGTTTTCATCTTAAAAATATTTGTTAGACTATTTTTCTATTTTATTTTAACTTTGGGAGTACTTTTAACTTTAACCCTTATATAACCATCTTAATTTTGAGATAGAATACAATGATTTATTAGAGCTAACTTTCTGTGTGAGGGATATCAGAACTTTGCATACAGTAACAAAATCTCAAAGTCATGCACCAATCCACTAAATTGATTGATAGGATTACATCAATATTCCATTACGCAGTGTAGTCCTAGACTAGGTAATCAAATGGAACCCGTTATGGTTAATATCCAGCTCATTGGTTGTTATCCAATTAGAGAGCGCACGTGATTGGACAATATTAAATGGTTTTGTATATCGTACTGGCCGAATGTGGCTAATTGATTGGATTTTGAGCAGCGACAGATTGCTCGCTATTCACACACGCTGTGTAGAAATTATGAATGTGTGTCGGTGTCACTATGTGCGGTGTCCATGGAGGATTTATTGACTGAAAACTTGATTAGCGGACATGGCCGGTCATTTAGGTGCTATTGTGTAGTGAGTGAGTGACAATACAAATATTAATTGAATCGAATGTTTTGATTTTGTTATAGATACCAATAAACGCAATAGGTAAAAAGCTTTTTTGACTGACAATTAAATTATATATGTATTTATTTGAATCACATGTTTTGATTTTATAGATCACGATAGGTACAACTACGGCCTTTTTTCTCAGTATTTTTGCTTATGTAAGAACTGCTTGAAAGTAATCGGTAGAATTTAAAAAGGAAGGTAGATTTTGTTTTTGAATACCGATGATCGGTGGAGCAGTGTTATGTCACACCTTCTAGTAACCTACTCTTCCCCCGGGTGCCATAATAACAGCTCTCTCTGGTAAGCCTAGAGCGAAGAGAGTCCATGAAAAGCCTATGCCATGTTACAGGATTCCTAAGTTATTTATTTGGAGATTTAAACGATTTTTAAGATGTCACTTAGAACTTGACAATCATGTTTCCTATCTTACTAATATTACTAATGTGAAAGTTTGGGAGCAGGTACGGATTTATGTCTGTTATTCTTTTACTTAAAAACGGTTGGACCGATTTGATAGATAAGTGACACCCTGGATTAACACATAGGGTTTTTATCAACATACCACGCGGACAAAGCCGCGGGCGGAAGCAAACAATATCATAATTTGATACTTCTAGAAAATAATTAAGTTTCAATATCTATTTCATGCTGGTTTAGGATGATAATTAAATGCTAAAGGCTGTTCTGTCTTAAGTACTTTATTATTAACACCAACATTATTCACTTGGGTAGTTTGCAATAAACGCTTTTACTTTAACTGCTATTTTTTCCATTTACATACATATTCGCATTATTCCCAATCATTTACATATTTTCTTAGCAAAACAAAATAGTCTTTAGTGACCACTTTAGCTACACTATTTAGAAAATTATTAGTTAGCGGCCAAACTGAACCTGTTAGCCGTATTTATGTATGTGGGAACAGTCAGTAATTTTCTTCGCTCCAACCCTTTCAAAGTTTTCCATAAATATTCGAAACTATTAACAAAGTGGAAAACATATACTTTGTGCCCGGTTTTTGTATTAAGAACTATCAAATGTAAATCAAATAGACGTATTTCAGAAGAATTCTGTATCACGTTTGTACAATATATGGACGTAAAGTAGCGATAAATTGTGTAATTTAGGGCTGATTTTTCAATAGTCTATAAAATTGTTGCTGTCACTGTCTTATACAAACATTCTGACGCGACAGCATCATAATTATTCCCCAGGTAACTTTTATCTTACTATTGAAAAATCAGCCCTTAGTGTCAAGAATTTAATCTATGCAATGAAAGTGTTTAAAGACTAAAATACCGAAGAAATTCATTATGAAAAACTTAAAACAATAACTAAGAAATTAACAACGTACTTTAACAGTAAAACAAACTGCAAGTAGTTAAAGAAACTCAAACGATTAAAACCTCCTTGCAAACTTAATAACGTAGACTATGACGTCGCAGTACGGTAGCTATACAAACTCTTTACTTGAGAACTTTACTTCAATCTCCGCTGGTAAGCCGGTATTTTAAGTGGGCCGAAAGTTTTAACAAAAAGAAACAAGAATTACAACAGTCTAGCGAAATTCATGAACATTTCCGCCATCTTCGTCTCAAGTATCCTAATGTTGTGATAAGTTTTTTATTACATGTGTCTTCATGTTATTTTCCGTTTTAAGTTTTTTTAATTTAAATACCTCTAATTTAAATACCATCTTTTGTTCTTTGGGGATTAATTAGACATATAAGATTTACCTAGCCCACTTTTATCTTATTCGATTATTTGACCAAAGGTTGAGCTCCTGCGACCCTGCGTTTTTAAAACGTCATTATAACTCGGCTTTATTTTTTGGAGCTGACATTCACAGCCTTCCAAAACCTCTGCAATCCCTAAAAGTTTGGATCTACAGTACATATTACCTTAATAATCCCGAAACACTAAAGTCCTAGAGCCAGTAACATGAATATCTCTCTTGGATCCCGCAACGAAATAATAAGATATAAATATAATTTAATGATAAGAAAAACTAAACAGTTAACTCTTCCTTTGCATTTAAAATGCAGGAGACAGAATGATTTTAACGACTTTAGATGTAAGTAGTATTTGTATCAATAAGTGATTAATTATGGAACCCTCGCAAAACCTTAACATTTATTTATTAAAATCTATATCTTCAGGTTTTGTAAGCATTCTACAATTTATTATCATTAATATTTTCAATGGATTGCTAGTGAACATAATATGATGTAGATATTTCTTACACAATCAAAATGAGTGCTCCAAACAGCATAATAAATATTTTTTGTTTAAATTTTGTTAAAAGAATAGACCTATAAATATAGTTGTTAATTCCTTAGAGTTTATATACATAAAAATATAGTGCATATCCAATTTCGATTAGTCTATCGTTCTATGAATTTAAAAATAGAAGATTCTGTTATCGAACTAAGGAGGTCTCAATCATTTTTTTCTTGCTTTTAAATGTTATTTGTCAAAACGCACCTTTTATATTCTGATACTGATTCAACACTTCGTAAAATAAACCTCCACAACCGCACTATACAGGCTGATGTCGAAAGGCACATCAATAATTCGGCATCACATCGCACGGATCCCATCCAGCCTCCGGAGCCAGGGGATTGAGGCCGAACTCGAATTTCTAAGGCTTCGGGCCTGGTTTCAATTTTACCGCTCAATTTATTATAGACTACGTACCGGCCAGGTTAACCATTTGCAGTGTGGCAACACCATTTATCGGTCTTATTCGTCACAAGATATTTATGGGATGGAGAAGATTATTCTGATACGACCACACTCTGTCTTTATGTATGCCTAAATCTTTTAAACTACGAGACAGATTTTGATGCAGTTCTTCTATACTTCTATACTAATATTATAAAGAGGTAAAATTTGTAAGTTTGTATGTAAGGGGTAATTTTTGAAACCGCTGGTCGAATTGGCAATGTTCCTGAGTGCTATGGGCTATAAAACATCACGCAACGATCAAATGGAGCTGAGCAGCGGGTGAAACCGCACGAGAATAACTAGTAGTAGATATAGTGATTAAAGTGGAAGATTTAGTTGTGCAAGTTTTTATGGTTTACGGAAGAAGTCGCGGGTACAACTCTTTGTGTGATCCACAAATTGTTGTTCCGGGACTGAGTGTGTGGATGGTCTATACCCACAGCACAAGAGAAAATCCAAAGCTTTTTTCTACCTAAGGAAAAAATAAGTCTATATTTTATTTTAGGCTTTGACGCAATGCGTCTAGATATTCACATACATTTTCCTTTCTGTTTCCCTTTAATAAAATATGTAAGCAGAAAAACGTGTCTTCAAGTACTAAAATCCAGCCTACTTACTTTATTCCGGCCTAAGTACATAATATAAAAAGAGGTCGCTAGTCGCAAAAACCTTTTTAAGCAATATCTTCAAGGCATATCAATAAATAAAAATAAATAGTCGACAGTATAACCACGGTAATATTAATGGATAGTATTACCGTGGTTATATAACCTCTCGTTGGTATTCCACGTGAAAATTGCAAACATTATGGCTTATAAATAAATTAATTAATATAGAATTTAATGAATTAAGTATTTATTATGTTAAAACTTTAAACCTTTAATCAAGTAATTGGAAAACACGAGTCGCCAGTGAGCAGCGTATTTGTTGCGTCGTGTCGTGGGTCGCGCAGTTAATGCTTATGAATATGAGCCCCTAGAGTGACTTGAAACTTCGTCTAGTTTCAAGTTACTCGTCGAAATTTTACGTGAGCAAATCGTAAAACATATTGTGTATCTATGTTCCAAATTGTAATTACAATGACTTTCAAAGGGGGACCATAAAATGACTTCTCGAATCACTCTGGGTGGGGCGAGAAGGAGTGTCAGGCAGACTTACTGACTAAAAACCTGTTCCAGCTCCATCTTTAGCGCTTGCATCCTTTACCCCGGAGAGAGAGTGTCAGACTTTAATTGACTCACCCCCCCCCCCCCCGTTCCTTCTTCTCTCTGGGTCAAGGCCGCGGTGACTCATTTTAACCTGCAACTCCAAAGTGGCAAGTGGAGCCTATGATACTTTTACGACCATCGGTACTGCACTATTCCACGATTTAATCACATTTAAAATAAAAACAACAAAACACAGTTTAAGCTACTGTGAAAGGGTCAGATCTTTAGTAAAGTTGCGCGGATTCGCAAACCTTTGATAAACAAAGTACTTAAGATAAAAGATCTCTGAAAATTCAAACAAACTTAGATCAGATTTACCTACGTTTCAATCCGAGAGAGATTCGATCTGAATAGTGTTCGAGATTTGAAAACTGTAGCTGGACAATGACGCTTTATGATAGGACAGTTAAAGTCGAAAAGGGTTGCCAACTGCCAATACTTTCAGTGTTGTCAAATATAAAAGCGATGTTTGACACGTTTTCATCTTGAAAATATTTCTTAGAGTATTTTTTTAATTTTATTTTAACTCTGGGAGTACTTTTAACTTTAACCCTTATATAACCATCTTAATTTTGAGATAGAATACAATGATTTATTAGAGCTAACTTTCTGTGTGATCCCTCACACAGATCAGAACTTTGCATACAATAACAAAATCTCAAAGTCATGCACCAATCAACTAAATTGATTGATAGGATTACATCAATATTCCATTACGCAGTGTAGTCCTAGACTAGGTAATCAAATGGAACCCGTTATGGTTAATATCCAGCTCATTGGTTGTTATCCAATTAGAGAGCGCACGTGATTGGACAATATTAAATGGTTTTGTATATCGTACTGGCCGAATGTGGCTAATTGATTGGATTTTGAGCAGCGACAGATTGCTCGCTATTCACACACGCCGTGTAGAAATTATGAATGTGTGTCGGTGTCACTATATGCAGTGTCCATGGAGGATTTATTGACTGAAAACTTGATTAGCGGACGTGGCCGGTCATTTAGGTGCTATTGTGTAGTATTTGGAACGTGATTACATAAGTTTATTGACAATACAAATATTAATTTGAATCGCATGTCACCGTTTTGTTTTTTTTATTGATACCAACAAACGCAATAGGTAAAAAACTTTAAAAGACTCCATAATTTGATTGACAATTCAATTATATGTATATTTATTTGAATCATATGTTTCGATTTTGTACAAAACGACGATAGGACAGTATAAAAGGAACAGAACTACGGCCTTTGTTCTCAGTATTTTTTCTTGAAAGTAATCGGTGAATTTTGTTTTTGAATACCGATGATCGTTGGAGCAGCTCTCTCTGGTAAGCCTGGAGCGAAGGGAGTCCATGAAAAACCTATGCTATGTTACAGGATTCCTAAGTTGTTTATTTGGAGTTTTAAAAGATTTTTTTAAGATATCATTTAGAACTTGCTTGACAATCATGTTTACTATTTTACTATTATTATAGATGTGAAAGTTTGCGAGCAGGTATGGATTTATGTTTGTTATTCTTTCACTTAAAAACGGTTGGACCGATTTGGTAGATAGGTGCAATGACGATATATACTCTTTGGATAGGTGACACACTGGATTAACATATAGGCTTTTTATCAACATGCCGCGCGGGCAAAGCCGCGGGAGGAAGCTGGTAATATAATTATTTGCTACTGCTGGTAATATACTTCTAGAAAATAATTAAGTTTCAATGTCGAATTCGTGCTGATTTAGGAATATAGTTAAGTTTTTATTAAAACTTTCGTGAGACATTCTAAATTATTTATTATGTTTTCGGCTTACTCACGTAATAATTTGAAGAGATACTCGACTAGTTTCAAGCCAGTCGTTCAAGTCGTCGCGTGTCGCGGATTGCTGCTCATGAATATGGGCCTCTAGCAAGGCTTGAAACTAGTCGAGTATCTCATATCAAATTATTACGTGAGTAAGCCGAAAACATAATAAATAATATAATTAAATATTGCAATGCTTGTAAAAGGCTATAAACGCTTTGACGTCGACTACTATTTTTTCCATGTTTGCATTATTCCCAATCATTTACATATTTTCTTAGCAAAACAAAATAGTCTTTAGTGACCACTTTAGCTACACTATTTCGAAAATTATTATATAGCTGCCAAACTGAACCTGTTAGTGGTATGTATGTGGGAACAGTCAGTAATTTTCTTCGCTCAACCCTTTCAAAGTATTCCATAAATATTCGAAACTATTAACAAAGTGGAAAACATATACTTCGTGCCCGGTTTTTGTATTAAAAACTATGAAATGTAAATCAAATAGACGTACCTATTTCAGAAGAATTCTGTATCAGGTTTGTTCAATATAATGCACGTTAAGTAGCGATATTTTGATGCTATATGCTATATGAAGAATAAAACTGTTGCTGTCACTGTCTTATACAAACATTCTGACGCGACAGCATCATAATTATTCCCCAGGTAACTTTTATGATACTATTGAAAAATCAGCCCTTAGTGTCAAGAATGTAATCTAAGTATGCAATAAAAGTGTTCGAAGAAGAAAACACCGAAGAAATTCATTATTAAAAACCTAAAAACAATAACTAAGAAATTAACAACGTACTTTAACAGTAAAACAAACTGCAAGTAGTTAAAGAAACTCAAACGATTAAAGCCTCCTTGCAAACTTAATAACGTAGACTATGACGTCACAGTACGGGAGCTATACAAACTCTTTACTTGAGAACTTCACTTCAATCTCCGCTGGTAAGCCGGTATTTTAAGTGGGCCGAAAGTTTTAACAACAAAAAGAAACAAGAATTACAACAGTCTAGAGAAATTCATGAACATTTCCGCCATCTTCGTCTCAAGTATCCTAATGTTGTGATAAGTTTTTTATTACATGTGTCTTCATGTTATTTTCAGTTTTAAATATTTTAATTTAAATACCTATCCACCATCCTTTTGTTCTTTGGGGATTAATTAGACATATAAGATTTACCTAGCCCACTTTTATCTTATTCGATTATTTGACCAAAGGTTGAGCTCCTGCGACCCTGCGTATTTAAAACGTCATTAAAACTCGGCTTTATTTTTTGGAGCTGTCATTCACAGCCTTCAAAAACCTATGCAGTTCCTAAAAGTTTGGGTCTACAGTACATACTTATTACCTTAATAATCCCGAAACACTAAAATCCTAGAACCAGTAACATGAATATCTGTCTTGGATCCCGCAACGAAATAATAAGAAAATATAATTTAATGATAAGAAAAACTAAATACAATAACTCTTCTTTTGCATTTTAAATGCAGGAGGCAGAGTGATTTTAACGACTTTAGATGTATACAAAAGTATGTATTATACAATAAATATAACTAACATAATAGTGTTCTAGAGTGGAGACCACGTCTAGGCAAACGTAGTGTAGGGCGCTCTCCAGCTAGGTGGACTGACGACATCCGCAAGGTGGCTGGCAGTGGTTGGATGAGAAGAGCTGAACATCGAGCTCAGAGGCGTGCAATGCAGCAGTGGAAAACAATAGGTTGATGGTGATGATGATGATGATGATAATAAATAAAATATTTTAATAAAAATCGACTATCCCTAAAAATTAATTTAATCTGTTTTTATGGAATTGGAATCAAACGAGGAGACGGATCGTAAGAGATTGGCGCCGCCCAAAGATAGCAGAGATGTCACAGGCGCGTAGCCGGCCTAGAACTAAAACTGAAGAAAATTAACTTACCCTACAAAATATCACCCAATTCCCATTGTTCAAAGCAACAATCTCATTTTAAATATGGTTAAGTCGTGCTAGTATTAGCCCAACATAAGAACTGACACACTTCAATCTAAAAACTTAGAAACCTTACAAGCACAAGTTACCGTATTAACTTAAACTACACTTGTCTAAGTATACGTCCGTTAAATTATTCAAGATACCCTCACTCCAGCTTAAAACTTTGTCACAGGACTCACAAGCTGTACGCCGTGAAAGTACCAGGGACTCAGAAGTAGTTGCAAGTATTCTACATCAACATTCAAGATGGGATACCAACGTACTACATATTCTTACCGATCCTCTTTTTAAAATAAAAGTTTTGGAACTGTTTACTGAAAAACAAATGAGGCAACCCTGCCTTTTTGGACGGAGAGAATCATTTTGTATAGTATAGAAGGCGAACGAACAGACGGATAGCCTCATGTTAAGTGAACAGCGCCGCCCATGGAGATCTGCAACACCAGGGCAGTAACAGGCACGTTGCCGGCCTTTTAAATAGGAGTATGCACGTTTCTTTTTTTTAACAAAACGTTGCCCCACTCTAGGGTTTTGTCCTGTGTCGTGGGTGCGTTTACAAACATACAATTTCACATTCACATGACACCTAGACCCGAAACAACAATTTGTGGAACAATTTGTGTTTCATGAAATGTCTTCTCTCGACGACCTGGGTCTCTGGGTGGGACTCTTACTGACTAAATCCACCATGTTCCTTCTCTTGCTCAGGTCTGGGACCTGAGCTGAATTTCAACCAAACCGCAAACCATGGGTAAGCTAAAATACGTACTGGAGTTCTGCCTATCTACATCGTTACGATCAGTGTTTTTTCTTAACAAACTATATATTAGTGCTTTAAGAATTTTGGGAAGAAGATAGCTAAGAACAAAAAGGTCAGACACAACTGGCTAGTACATTTCAGCCAAATACGCTACCCACAATATACCACGTTAGTTTCCAACTAGTCAAATTCAATACTTTTAACCAAACGTCAAAAACGATACTTTTCAATGAAATTTGTATGAAAAACTGGGATATGACGACAAAGTATTTAAGCGTCAAATAGCGTACTTATTTCTTAATAATTAGCCAAAAATATTTAAAACTTAGTATATCGACAGATCGATGAATTAGTATAGTTATTTTTCAATATTTTATTGTATTGAAACGTCGAATTAATTTATTTTTGACCTAGGAAACTACCCAATTGATATATCATTACTTATAGACTACAATACGACGGAAACTATTACTAAAGTAATAAATAATATCCATTAGAAACCAACCGATCAACATATGGAACCTTGGAATACATAAAACATAAATGTACTTGTAGTTTCAACAAACAATTAGACATTAATGACACACCAAAGTCAAAACTTGTTAAAATTCAACCCGTGTATCGACTTCTCATTGTCACTGACAAGGGATTCCGAACAAATTCAATAATTCAAGGATACCTTTATGTAGGTAGCTAATGTTTTAGTTGATTGGACAAAGTATTTAATTTTACTATTCAGAGTGTGTATACGACAATGGTCTCTTAAAAACTTTGTATTGTATCCCTTGAGGCGGAGAGTACTACTAAACTTATTACTAGTACTATTTATTTAGGACCGATTTCATTCATTTTTTTTTATGTAATTGGTCGGCAAACGAGCAGACGGATTACCTGATGGTAACGGTGAAGTTACGAGTGCGTTGCCGACCTTTTAGGGATTAGGGACTTGGAGATTTAGGAATTGAGGAGGGATTGGGGGCGGGGAAGGATTGGGCCTCCGGTAACCTCACTCACACGGCGAAACACAACGCTGTGGTTGTTTCACGCCGGTATTCTGTGAGGCCGTGGTATCACTCTGGTCGAGCCGACCCATTCGTGCCGAAGCATGGCTCTCCCACACTTATCATCATCATCATCATCAGCCCATAAGTGCCCACTGCTGAGCAAAGGCCTCTTCTTACACGGAGAAGGTTTGAGCATTAATCACCACGCTTGCTCAATGCGGGTTGGCGATTTGAAACTTATAATTGGAAATTATAAGTCCAGGTTTCCTCACGATGTTTACCTTCACCGTATGTCAGTAGTGACTAAATTTAGAGACTACTGACTCTAAATAATCATAGAAAGTACATATAACTCGGAAAAAGTTTCATTACCATATATTATTAACCAATCGTGAAAAATGATGCAGGTGTTTACGTTAAATTTCATGTTTACTACTCTCTAATCGAGATCTTTTGCAAATAGGTTCAAAGAGATCGCAATCAAACGTCGAAGCAAAATCCGGGGTGAATGTCGTTGGCATTGACAGCGCCGTCTTGTACACACTGCTTTAATTTTTGTACACTGGCAGTGGCAGTATGGACGACCACATTTAATGGGAAACTCGGTTGACATTCAAAAAGAGTAGTTTTTTAATATTATAATTTTTATTCGATTTTTAAAGTAAGTATATTTTAAGTTTTTTTAAAGTCAAAATCATTTATTCCAACTAAACAATAAATAGGTACTTTAGAAACGTCAAAATAGAAAAGTAGTCTGTCAGTCTGTTCGTCAGTGAAGCTTGGTGCTCATTCCAAATTGAGAAGAACGAGCAAGAAACTCCAGCATTACTCTAAAATTTAGGTTAGTCTTGCAAGGATATGCCATTAGCTACCTACTTACATAATTACTCAAGTCTAAATGTAGGCACCCTATTAATTTACAAAATTTTAACCTAATTTTATTCGATGTTTTTTATCTACATTTAATATAAAGGCCCCATTTTGCATAGTTTGAGTAAAATAAAAAAAATATTTCACCAACATCCTTTAGAACCTGAACAAACAATTTTCAATTAGAAGAAAATGGCTCAATGAGACACCGCTGGCAACACTCACTCAATTACATTAATTTCCAATTTCAAACGGTAGCCTTTATGTAATTAGAAAATTTATTTGAAATGGGGAGCTGACATCAGAGCTAAGTGCGCCAAACGGATGGCAATATTCAATGAGACGTAAGAATCTCGTGATAAATTTGATATCAAAGGAGATTTATTCGCGTTCTGCTTGAAAATCAATCGAAGAACGACTAATCGCTTGGAAATACATGGAACGGTTGGGTGAGTGCTTCGGAGCCAAGAGTTATATCTTTTTCTTTGATTCAATATCTTAGATTTATCTGGTTTCAATATGCAGGTATGAATGTGGTGTTTAATTCGAAATGAACGACCAGTAATGGACTAGACAGTGAAATATAATAAGTAATGTAGGTTTAGAAGAGCCATGCTTCGGCACGAATGGGTCGGCTCGACCGGAGTGATACCACGGCTTTACAGTGTTGTCAGGGATTTGGGTATTGAGGATTGGGCCTCTAGTAACCTCACATACATGGTGAAATTCAGCATAAGAGGTGTTTAAAGCTAGTATTCTCTGAACCCGTGGCATCACTCTGGCTGTCCCACATTTAAAATAATATTAGTTATACGATAACCCGTAAAAATCCACAGCTAGACATGAGTTCCCGCTGACATTTTTCACACTGATCTTAAATATACCTAGCTGACAGATTAAAATCACTGTCATTGTTCAGTGTTGCATAGTTAAAACGTATTTAACATTTTCACTTCTGTTTCCTATTATTAGGGTAAAATGAATCTCATTTAGTATTTTTGACATACATTCATTACAAACTTACTCAACTCAGCTGTCAAAAAGCTTTTTAGTAATACGATAGATACAGCGTATGTTTTTAAATAAAGAACAGATTATTATAGCGCTTTTTGTTATTGCCCGATATTATACAGGGTGTGTAAATACTAACTTTTCTTAGGTAATAAGTATTATTTTTGTTAAAAAAAAACAATGTGTCGCGCAATGGTGTCCATGAATATGAGACCTTAGTGTCGTAGTTTGGAACTAGTCGGGTTCCTCGTCAAATATTTACGTAAGTAAGCCGTTAAAAATAATACCAAACTACAAAAAGAATCGAGTTTTCTAATTATTTGCACACCCTATTATTAAGCGGGCATTAACGCGAAAAGTAATTATTTATATAGGTACCTACCTTGGAATGCTAAGGTGCCTGCTTGCGAAAACGACGTATGCAACCAGGTCGTAATGTTAAGCCTTCCATGGTATTAAAATAATTACTTTTCGCGTTAATAGCCGCTTCACTAAATAAGAAAAAAAAACAATTAGGACCAACACCAAGTGTGTGTTGGTGTGAAAATTTAAAAACGAAAAACAATAGAAAGGGAAGGTCTGAGCTACATTTTTCATTTTAATTTAATTCAAACGTAAACTAGCGAATGGTTATTGATAGTACTACCGGATACCAACCTATTTATATACATAATTACACAATATTTTTTATCAACATATAGTATATGTACATAATGATATTTGATTTTAATTGTATTTAAATAAAGTTCAATGTTCAACGTCAATCATCATAACTTTTTGTTACTAGTCGGGTATATATCTTGAAATAAATAATAATTAATAAAAAAAAACTTACCAAAACTTTGTATACAATCTATGTAGGCGAGAATTAGCACCAATGTTACAACTGAAACAACATCATAAACAAAAAATTATAATTAAAAAAATATTTATAATAACTTAAAACTTCTTGTAAAGTAATCTACTTTGTGATTTAACGTATTTGTTTAAAATAAATAATAATTTGTAAATAATTTATTTAATTTCACTCATATAAAATCGAAATCTTTCGCGAAATATCGGCCGTACCTCTCGCGTACATATTGGCGGGAAACTTAGGAGCGGAGGGCGTGCACCACCCCCGCTTCTCAAATGGATACTGACGACCGAAAGGCCAAAACTGCGTAACTTCTTTACGAGCTCACAGTAACATCAAGACAAAATACGCATACAGCCTATATTGTTAAACGGTAAAGGATTTGTTACGCATTATTTTCTTTGACTTTATATGTATGTATTATGTCAAAAAAATAGGTAAAAAAACTTTTTAAGTTAAACGGTTTTATATTAAACATACATTGCAATGTTTAAGATAAATGTACTAAACACCAAAAAATAATAAAATAGATACAGTCGTGGGAATTATAAGCATATGCATAGACTAGACTAAAATAAAACCGTGGGGCACGTCAATTGTCTACAATCGTTGATTAAAATGGTTGTTTTGTACTGTACACTACAGATAATTAGGCAGTTGTTCAACTGACAACGATGGACTTGTTATAAGTAGGGCTAGAATGTGAAAACGAGTTTTAGGGTTTCATAGTGGTGAGCGAGTACTTAGTACTTTTATCATATGTTTTGTCGATTAAAGACAAACTGCGAGCAGTGAAACGACTCCTCGCCAGCCAGCAGTGTGAATGTCCAACGATAAACTAGTTGAAACATCTCTCTTATTTACATGGAGTATATAACTATTGGACTTTCCATTAGCAAGAAAATAGTAAGTAATTTCCTCACCGTCTGCGGGTCAACTGCCTAACGACGAATTAAACGATTCTTCTATCGCACACTAATTCGATAATTTGTAGACAATTGACGTGCCCCACGGTTTTATTTTAGTCTAGTCTATGCATATGCTTATAATTCCCACGACTGTATCTATTTTATTATTTTTTGGTGTTTAGTACATTTATCTTAAACATTGCAATGTATGTTTAATATAAAACCGTTTAACTTAAAAAGTTTTTTTACCTATTTTTATTTTCTAGTTTTTAGTTTTTATTTCGCATTCTGTTCAATTCATTTAGTGCTTCATTATTGCAAGGTTTCTTGCCCGTTAGTTTATTGCAATCCAACTCCTCTATACGAAGTCCCTGCAAAGATCTTACTCTACTAAGAGCCACGTAGGCTTGACCTTCTTCAAACAGTTTCGCACCTAAGTATACGACTGCGTGATCCACAGTGCTGCCCTGCATTTTATGTATTGTAGAAGCCCACGATAGTATTAAAGGCAACATTCTTCTTTCATCCGTCCCGTAATTGTACTTAGCTGGAAACTGTATAGCTTTCGGGTGTATAAGATGTACTCCGTCTTTTGCGAAATCAATTCGGACGGAAGGTACATCTGTTGCATACATCTGAGTTCGACGAAATTGAGGCCAAACCCTTTGAAACGTCAATATTGGACCGTAGCATGACTTTTGCCCCCACAAATATTTCAAGTTCCGATGGTAAACCCCCAGTTTTGTTGATATCAGCTGGTATTATAGTAGCTATATCGACATTGTCTGCATTTCGTGTGGCGTGTACTAGCTGATCCTGCGCTTTTATTTTGTAAATGCGGGCACCATTATTTCTGTACAAATTCAATACAGCAGAGTTGTGGTCGTTAAGTTGTTGATTTGTGGGGTATACCCTTAACGCTTTGTCTATTGCAAACTCATCACTAGTGTCTTGAAGAAGCTTTCCCATTAAAATACTAAAATGTTGGGTTGTTAGCTCACCGACTCTCAAAGCATTCAAAATATCAATAAAAGTGTGGTCACCTTGCTGACGCATATTTTCAGTTAATTCACACAGCGTGAATAAACGCCAGAGATGTGTAGCTGGTTGGAGATGTTCTGGCTGTTTGAAAACAGGTGCACCTGATCGTTTTATAGGAGGCAGTTGTAAAAGATCACCGAAAAGTAATACGTTTACTCCTCCAAAAAACTCATTTTCACAATTCTTAATTTGCCTTAATCGAGCGTCCATCATGCATAACATTTGATAAGACACCATGGAAATCTCGTCGACAATCAAAAATTCTGTCTGATGCCATTGTTGCCTCATTATTCGTAAATAGTTTCCGGACATCGGTGACATACCTGTTATGCGACCGTCTTTCTGTACAGGCAATTTTAAAGTACTGTGTATCGTAGCTCCATTTATTAATCTAGCTGCAACTCCTGTTAGTGAGCAGACTTTAACCGCATCCTTTGCGTAGCACCTATTAATTTGGTCTCGTAATAACTTTAATAAAAAAGTCTTGCCCACACCAGCTCCTCCTGTAAAGAATATTCTTAAACGTTCTTCAGCACCTGACATTTGATTTTGTATGGACTGGGTAACTAATGTAAAAATTTCCTTTTGTCCTGCATTCATAGACTGCCTCTAGCCTGCCTGTGAGAACTGGTCTTCATTCATTGGCAAATAAGGAACTTCTTCTTCATGGTCTAGTTCCATCGGCTCTGCATGTTCCAGTATCTGAAATGCGTGTACTTGTGCGAATGCATTTTCAAGCTGCCTGTCACGTTCACGATATATTTCCAAGTAGGCGTTTGTTTGTCTTAAACTTTCTTCGTTGGCGAGAAACGCATCTCTAGCACTATTGAATTCTCCTAAAAGTTCGGTCTCATTGCGATACGGCATATACTGGATTAGTAAACTGTAATAATATGACTCTGGATCAGAAGCTGCTACGAAGCCTTTTACCTTAACTTGGGTGGTGTACCGCTAACGACGTATCATTTTTAGCCACCCTAACGCCACACAGTCCTCAACACGATACAAAATCTTGACTTGGGTGGTGGATTCAGGCTGGATTATTCAGATACCTAAATTACAGTTTCAATTTCTAAATTTAAATCTAATTATTATACGCCATTCTTAAATATTGAAGTTATATAGTGCACTGTATTCTTCTTTTCAACCCCTTTTATTTGATACCCACATTGATAAAAAAATGTTATCTGCCGTTTGGTAGCGGCGGCCATCTTAGATTTCAGTTTTGCATAACAAATTGTATTCTGCTCGTTGAGCTCTTTCATTTGATACCCATATTGATGGGATTGATAAAACCTACGTTATCCGCCATTTTGTAGCGGCCGCCATCTTGGATTTAAATTGTTTATAGTAGCTATATTGTATTCTGCTCGTTGATCCCTTTCATTTGATACCCATATTGATATGATTGATAAAACCTACGTTATCCGCCATTTTGTAGCGGCCGCCATTTTGGATTTATAATTGTTATGATTACACATAATTGTATTGTCACCAAAATCGAAAGTGTATACAAAATTTCAGATAAATCGGTTGACAGGAAGAGGGTGAAATTTGAATTACTAAATTTGACCCAAGAAAGAATAAAACTGAGCTAAATAAAACCGTTTAATAAAAAAGGATTCGTACCCATATGCTTTTTTACATTGTCACATTATTTGGCTACATAAAGATGCTGTTTCGTAATTTAATTTATTTTAGAAGGTTAAAATTGCGATGGGTATTTTAAAAATAATATTATGGTAACTTGCTGCCGCGCAACTTGTCGCTAGTGCGATTCCCGTACGAAAAACCTTGACGTACTGTGTATGTGAAATTTCTGAGCACCACAATATAGAAGAAATCCTAATATGGAGAAACAATTTTTAATAAATAAAGTAATACTGTAAAATTTTATCAATAACAACTTAATTAAAATCTTAACGACCTCCTTGCTGTTGTTACGTTGCGGTGACTCAAGTCCAATTACTTGAGGTTTGAATTTCAATTTGCTATCGGAAGTATTTTTAGTAGAAAATGTCAGACGCAGGTCTAGGTTTTTGAGCGGATTATTCAATAAAGGCCCTAAGACCGCACGCAGTGCAAACTCGTATATTTTTACGAGTTTGAATACGTAATTTAGTTACGTATTCAAACTCGTAAAAATATGGTCCTTCTTAGCCATAGAAATCCAAACTTCCAAACTAATATTATAAATGCGAAAGTTAACTCTGTCTGTCTGTCTGTCTTTCCTTCACGCCTAAACTACTGAACCGATTTCTGTGTCCCATCGTTTGGAACTCGAGAAAGGACATAGGATAGTTTTTATACCAAAAATCTGCAGGAAGTCACTATTCCACGTGAACGGAGTCGCGGGCAAACGCTAGTATTTTTATATTAGTTTAAATATTATATACGTCATCTTTTTTTTTTAATAAAAAACTTTGCCCGCGCTTTAGGATTTTCTCCTGTGTTGTGAGTGCGTTTACAAACATACAATTTCACATACACACCACACCCAGTCCCGGAATGAACAACAATTTGTGGGTCACACAAAGAGTTGTTCCGTGCGGGAATCAAACCCGCGACACGTAGCACAGCAGCCAGTTGCCCAGCCACCGCACCAACCGTCTTTTTGTCTCTAAATAGCAAAATAGGAGTTATTCCTGTGTTTTAATAGTTACGGTTGTAGGCGTATATATATTTACTGCATTAGATAAAAAGTAATTCATCTCCTCCTAACTCTTCTTATTCCCACTCCTATCAGAAAAACTGCACTAAAAACTAATAACAATATGTAATATGAAATACAATTTTAATTTTTAATGAATGCAACCCTATATTAAAAAGTTAAGCACTCAAAACACACGAAGCACCGAATAGATACAAAAAAAAAAAAAAAAACAAAAAAATTTGTTCAGCGCGTCAGGAAAATCAATCACAGTGATTGGCCCATAGATACACAATATCTCCTGTTCTATACAAATTGTGGTTTTTCAATCTCCAAGCTCTATTGAATGCACAAACAATGATCGTGAAGCGCTGAGGCCGGAGCACTCTCTATGTCCCAGTAATTAGTGTGATGGTAGCTCAAGCCCCGAAGGCAAGCGACGGTGCTCGCAAATATTGGAAAAAACTACGCAAAAAATCCTCCAGTTGCGGTAATAACTTTCGATTGATTGCCCGACGTTCTCTCTTGAAGGCTTACAAATTGAGTTCTAATTTAAAGTACGGTTTTTGTAAGTTATATTAGCGTAAGTTATTATGGAAAACACAGGGTTATTTTTGCTGAGGTACTTTGCGTATTCAAATATTTAATATATTTTGGTTGTAGGTCAAAGATATAAAATCGAATTTAACATCATACGTTTAGAAACCAGTAAGTTTGATTCTATTATCTTAGGTTATTTAGACTTTTATTCGTCCTATTTCCTAAGTTCCTTGAGATCGACAAAAAGAATAGAAACATCATAATATGACTTCTTTCTTTAAAGGAGAAAATTAAACACGTATAAGTCGAATTAGATGACTAGACATAAAAGGATGATTATTATTTTATGACAGACATGCCAAGAACAATTAAAGAGTAAAATTCACCAAAAAAGCGCCCAAATAGAAAAGAAAAATCGCAAAAGTACAACTGCTCTGACAAAAACATTAAAAGAAATTTATTTAAGACAGTTTCTGAGACCAGCAATAAGAGAAGCTTGTAGAGATTGTTACAATAAAATATTAAAATTATTTCTCTTCGGACGTCTGCAGTAAATGATGGCACTATATTTGTATCTTTATAGTCTGTTTTATGTTTCTGAACAAGTAAACCTTCACGGTATAAAATGTATTTGCTACTAAAATACAGAATCTCTATCTACAGATAAAGAAAATAAACCTAGTAATACTTTAGCAGAAAAAAAACATATAGAAAAACAAGTTCCAAACAAAATGGTTTTTCGTTTATTCAGAAACACAATTCTGGACTACGATTCAGAAAGTCAAAGATTGTATTGCATTCGAATTTATTTTTATTGCGAGATAAATTTTGCATCCTACTACATACCTGGATACGGTAGATTTGTATACACAAAAATGGTTCCAATTTTCTTTTAGAACAGATTTAGACCTGCACAGACAACCTACGTCGAAGATGCAATGTTAAAAGAATTGATAAGCAAGCGACCTCGATTTTTAAAATTATTTTATTAATGGAAATCTGCACCTGACTATTTTGACTAGCAACTCCGACCAGAAAAGCTTAGCTACAAAACTCATTGTTGAAAAATACATCCTGTATCATTTTACTGGCATTGTGTAAGGACTTCTTCTCTTATGGGAAAGTTTATTTATTTTGTGGCTTAGAATTTCTTCCTGCAGACCACAGTATGTAATAAACGTTACCCTAAACTAGGATTTTTCCCTGGGTTAACAATCACACCCAGACTAGGATCAAACATTTATGAATCTTACACAGAGTTGGACTAGAATAATATTGATGGAAGCTGAGCACCTTACGTAGAAGCGACTTCGTGCGGGCATTTTATCTCAACGAAAACACATTAAGTACCTGCAAAGTCGTCAGAGCGAAATGGGTGGAAAACTGAAACGGCTTTTTGAAGTACCTCAAAGAATCTCGGTTGAAATGTTCGAGATACACGACTGCACTGTAAAATAAAGTTAGTTAAGAAATATTAGATACTATATTTTACGTTACAAGATGGCTCATAACAGGTACCTACCGACCGAGCAGCGTTTTAGTTCTGAGTTTTGAGTCGCCGCTTGGTTGTTCGTAGATGTTATAAAACAGGATAAGAATCCACATTATACATCAGGTTACGTTGCACCACAAAGGTTACGTTGTATTTTCTTCTGTGTCGTGGGTGCGTTGACAAACATACAATTTCACATAGACATCACACCTAGACCCGGAACAACAATTTGTGAATCACACAAAGAGTTGTAAGAGGGAATCGAACTCAGCAATACGTTGCACGGCAGCCGGTTGCGCAGCCACCGCTTCTATCGTGCAGATCGATTTATTTATTCAACGTCTGTTTTAAAAGACTGTAGTAGATATTAAGTAGTTAAAAGTATAAACAAGCTTCAAACCAACAAATAGGTACTGGTTTTTTGATGAATATAAAAAGAGCTAGTTCCCTGCGTATACATATAATATCAATACTAGTCATAACATAATATCTCAGAATGATCGGCTTGGCTTCATTTGTAATAATAATAATAATAATTCTTTATTGACAAAAAAAAAATTACACAGACAAGCAGAATTCCCTGACCCTGAACTAGTTTACACTGTATTACAAGGGCCAGTGTCTTCACCCATGAGTTCAACAATAATATGCCAAAAAGAACACGATAGTTATTATAAAAAAATAAGAACACAGTTTAAAAATAAAAAAAAATAAAAAATTACAAAGATTTATGCTTTTGCGTTTGTATATTTGTTGAATTGTGTTGTGAGTTTGTGAGTGTGCGTGTGTGTGTGAGTGAGTGTGGATGAGTGAGAGAGAGAAAGACTGTTGAGGGGGTGAATGCAAGCGTAAGTATTGAGTATATGGGAAATAAGGGAGGAAGGCGCATGAAGGTATTTTTTTTATTTTATTTTGGAAGCAGCGTTTCTATTTCATCATAGGTCATTTTTTTAAGCCATTTCATTATTGAGAATTTAAATTTGTAGTTTGAGGTCTTCCTATCTATTACTTTTGATTTGAGTGCAGCATTATAAATAGTGGGCGCTATTACATCGTACTGAATTTGTGTATGTGCATTGTATGAAACAGGATGTTAATTAAAAAAATAAAGCATTCTTCTCTATGCTAGACATTAACAATGAGCTAAGAATACTTAGTTTGTAATAGAAATGTTCAATATTTATATGTATTAATATTTCATTAGCATGAAACATTTTTTTATATTATTTTCTATATTTTTCTTACAGTACCAGCTAACAATTATCGAAATAGATACAGAATTATAGTCAACGTATTAACAAATCAAAGTCAAAATCAAACTCACGTCAAACAAAAACGATTTTCCGTTTTTCTTTATAATGATTTTTTTGTTGAAGTTGAACCTTATACGTATATAAAATTTCTTGACAAAGTGTTACCTCTTTCCTCCTCCGAAACAGCTATACTGATGTTTACCAAATGTTATAACTATGCATACCCCTAAGGGTTTAATTTTTTTTTCAGAATCGGCTTCTGGCTCTTTGTCATACTCCTCTACCTAGTGATAAAGGTTTTTCACCTAAAACATTTTTTTTTCGAAATATTTTATACTTGTGGCAACAACGTTTGCTGAATCACAGACTATATATAGACATATTAATATTATGATCTGAGGTTAAGAAAACAATCTATTTTTGTTTGACAAAATAAAAAAAAAGAAATAAATTTCATATCCTCTTTTGACATGATCCAAAAACGCCCATGTCCGGGCTTCAGAGACATAACACGTTGACGAGCCCATCAGCACGACTGCCAGACTTCAAGAGGGGCGAAGTTCCTCTACGTTTCAAAAGAAAATTGCATATTTTAGCATCGCCCCTTATAACGGAACCCTCTCTTCAAAAATTTCGCTCTTTTAATTGACTTCTAATTTAATAGCGGTACCTGAAAGTATTAGTAAATTGTGCGACTTTTTGTGGTGTTTGGGAAGAAGAGAGTCAGTACTACGTTTCTGTGGTAAGGTACATGTGATGGCGTCACAGAAATTCGGCGAGACACAACCTTGCTTTTGTTTCGTCGTGTGTGAGGTTACCAAATACCCAGTCGTTTCCTAGACCTTCCAAAATCCCTAATTCCTTAATACTCAAAACCTAACAACCTCTAAAAGGGCGGCATCGCACTTGTTTCTTCTCTGTGTGTTGTGGACACCCGCACCAACGGAGGAGTTACATACGAATCCGTTGCCGACCTTTAAATTTGGGGATTGAGGTTTAGGGGATTTTGAGATTGCGGGGATAGATTGGGCCTCCAGTACCCTTACTTACACGGCGAAATACAGCGTTGTGGTTGTTGCACACCAGTTTTCTGTGAGGCCGTGGTATCACTCCGGTCATGCCGACCCATTCAACTTACTACCTGCATATATATTTCTTTAAAAAATGCTATAAGGATGAGAAAGAGTTTGCATAAGGCATTTGTATTGAAAAGTCGAAACAATTTATTATTGACCATTTATTGTGCACAATTCCGAATCCATGTCTACCTAAAGACTCATAACTAAGTCAATAATTCATAAACATTTACTATAAAAGCCTTTTGTATTAAAAATTGGTTTACTATAACCAAAATTGCAGCGCTATTGTATCAGAACAAACTGACAGGCCTTCATCAAATAACTGACATAATTGTGATTGGCCGATTGTCATGCGTCATTACTGCGATGTGTATTCCAAAAATTCATAATACATAACAAACAACTTCGTTGTATGTACATATGTACCTACATTCCAACCTCAAAGGGCTAGGAAGGTAGAATTGTTGAATAGAATGGAATGTAATTCTATTGCTTTTGAGAATAGAATTTAATAGGATAAAGTTAATTGGTGGTTTAAGAACTTTATTTTCTTAAAGAGATCCTTAAACAATCTAATTGCTTCCAGTATTATATTTATAGCGGTACGTATTACAAGAAATCGAGTTAATTGTAATGCTGGAGCTGACTGCCGCGGTACTTGCTTGCGCTTGCCCCGCAACCCAGGCTGAACATCATCCCTGCTGGGGCCCATGGGGAATTGTTTTGTTGGTTCTTTTCGCTCGGATCTGAATCTGGTCGAGCGGCGAGCTACCCTTGCTCGCCCTGTGCAGACGCTCGCTTACGGAGGCCGGAGTGTCTTCTACTGTGTCGGCTGAGGAGAAAAGTTCCCTCACGCGCTCAACCTCCTGATTTGCATAACTACTTCACAGAAAGAGACGGCTTCCCAAAAGCGAGAGGGCGAGAAGAACATCCCCGAGGACATGAGAGTGCTCAATCCAAGCAAGTCAAATAACAGTAATCCATATTAACAAATCATTCAAAATTGGAACCCAATACTCTAAAGTAGCGAATGCCACAAAAAATACTTCGAAAATTCTACAAACAAAAACGTGTACCTACATATTTTTTTGCATATTATTAAAGAGGGTTTAAAAGAGTTGGTTTATTTTATTGCGATTTTCGAATGGAGTGGAAGTCCACACAAGCGAATCAGTGTACACCAGTTAATAGCTTACGTGCATATTGCATCGGTTCCATTTCGTGATTGGCTTTTTAAGTGTCTCTGCTCTGCGCCGTACCAACGATTTCATTTTGTTTTTTTTTTCGTACACCATTGTTTTTATGGAATAGGTTGTTTGAAGATCGGCGTTTTTTTTTTGCAGAAATTGAAGTAACGATTGTATCCATATTGGTATGCATCGTTTTATTGCATTTGTGTATACCTAGATTGGAATTGTGGGATTGTGTTTGTATTCATTGTTATCGATTTGAGTTTGTCATAAACATGTAGTAAAAATTTAAAATATCAGACATCGTCATATATCGTAATGAGTGACTGCTACAACGTTCCTGGACTTAAGAATATGTATCTTCTTAATAAAAATCGAAATTTGAGAGGACACTCATTAAAACTATGCAGAACATCCTCAAAACTGAATCCCTTGACACACTTCCTACCTAATAGGGTGGTCACGGAATGGAATAAACTCCCAGAAAATGTGATAAAAGCACGCACAGTTAATTCTTTTAAAAACAGACTCGACAAAATCTCCAAATCCATTAATATGCACGCATCAGCTTTCAAAGCTGCTAGTGTGTTCAAGTATATAATAATAATAATAATAATCGTCACGTCCATATATTACGGGGTTTAATTATCTGCATAACATAAAATGTGCCCTGTAGATTTTCTGAATGAAGAACGAAATATGTGGAAATATGTTATTGTTACATGATGTTACGTGTTGCGCCAAAACAGACCCCCGAACGGAGTCCAAGTTTCATAATATTTGACAAAACGCGAACGCGCATGTGTGTGGTGTGGGTCTAACCATGGTAAATGTATGAAACCGATAAACTTTTGGCGCGATACAACACGACACAACACAGTTATATATTTTCCCAGTCTGAGTATCTCTTTTGATTGCACGGTTGGTGCGGTGGCTGGGCATCTGGCTGCCGTGCAACGTGTTACGGGTTCAATTCCCGCACGGAACAATTCTTTGTGTGATCCACAAACTGTTGTTCCGGGTCTGGGTCATGTTTCATACATACAATGAAACAGCACCCACGACACAGGAGAAAAATCCTAGTGGGCAACGTTTTTAAGAAAATAAAAAAGTACTTATTAGATTGTTTTTAAGAGGGAGTGTCAAACTCTTTTTAATTCTTTTTCTCTTTTTAATTCTTAAACTCTTTTTCGCTTCTACGCATATAATGCGTCACTTCTACGCACCTACCACGTGTCTTCTGCTTACTGCTATGCTACGCTACTAGCTACTACGTCGCAACTACGTCGAAACAACTCAGCGACTACGTCGCAACTACGTCGAAACTACGCAGCGACTTCGTCGCAACTACGCAGCGACTACGTCGCAACTACGCAGCGACTACGTCGCAACTACGCAGCGACTACGTCGCAACTACGCAGCTACTGCGCAAGCGAACTTATGCGACATACCAATGTTTAAGCAATGTTGAATTTGTTTATGTGTAGAACTTTAAAATTATAATATTATTTTTATACAGTTAGCATCGTTAAATATTATTATTACGTGTTTTAAACCCCCAAATTGATACAGGTTTGCCAGTGGTGTTCGCTGTCAACTTTGGCATGACCAAGGAGGCTGTCTAAAGAGTTATGATTTAAAAGATAGGTATTCATTCTTAATAATCTTACTTTTAGGAAATTAATAATATAGCATTATAGAATATTAACACTATATACTACAAAAAAAGTTAATTTGAGTATTATTAAGAAGATTTTGAATATTTTATTTCACATTATTTATTTACTTCTAATAAATTAAAATAATTTAATGAGAAAGTGATAATAAATAGGTAAAGTAAAAAAAATTTGAAGTGAAAAGTTGAACCCGTTGATAGGCAACAAATACATACCAAAATTTCTAAAATGTGCAACAAATATTTGAAAATGAAGTTGAATGTTAATTGTAACGGTGTACATAGCAATAAATAAATAAATATTTGATTCAGAAATTGCTTAGAACCGAAGAAATGGCAATACCACATATAGAAGAAACCAAATCTACTTTGGTTTGCTAAGACAACAGACTAAATAATTACGGTAGATACATAAACTTGTAGTCAATCATAAACCGTAAAATTAAACCATAAGCTCAAATGTGTCGTCACAGACTATAAAAATTATATACTTAAGGAAACTTAAAGTGTAATCAAAAGTTATCTAAACTTTTTATAACCTTTATGTAGGTTACATCTGATTCAAAATGGTATATAAAATTACTTACAAATTTAAGTCAAATGTAATATATAAATAGTTTCTTTAGACTTTCTAAAATATTTTTTTTGTTATAATAGCTACCGGAAAAAAAAGTTAGTAGCAACTACCATTACTTAACAATTTATTTGTACCTACACATAATAAGTTATTTTTTTGAAGTTAAGTATTTAAGACTACAACAACAACATACGTACCCAAATTCATTGTGATAGAAGCACCGATTTGTTTCAAGATCGCTCTGTATTCAATTTTCTACTTTGTTTGTTTTGATATAGTAAAACAGAAACTGTTAACTTTCCGGTTTTGGCGACATTCCATTACCTATTTAGTTAAAACCTGACATCATACAGTTTGAATGAAAGGGACAACACAAACGGAATTTTTAGAGAGCAAAAGAGAAAGCAACTTCCTATGTTATGTTTAAGACAAGATTCCTAAAATCCTGCAAGCCGTAAGTGTTTCATTATCTATTGTAATGACAGTGTCAAGTTTTGACTGCGTCAAAAGGTTGTCGACATGCGATAGTAGTGCTGGAACGTATCGACAAAAAGTAGATTGATAATGAAACAAAATTCTGTAGTCGATTTGCGGCAATTTTATGGGGGAAAATTATAAGAATTATGGTTCTCAAGCTGATTCTCAAATTAGTTTTTGACACATTCAAAGTAAAAATTTAATCTATCTCTCCTCAAACCTCAAACCCCCTATATTCCTAATAAGCCACAAAAGGCCGGCAACATGAATCGTTGGCTAACGAGCGGACTGATGGTGAGCAATCACCGCCGCCCATGCACATCCGCAACAATGGTTACGAGTGCATTGCTGAGCTTTTGGGGATTAGGGTTTTGAAGCTTGGGGAGGGGAAGGATTGGGCCTTCAGTAACCTCACTCATACGGTAAAACAATGCTGTGGTTGTTTCAAGCTGGTTTTCTGTGGGGTTGTGATTTTACTTCGGTCTAGCCAACCATTCGTGCGTAAGCATGGCTCTCCCATTACAATGTAATTATTATAATATAATGTAATAATATTCACGAACGGCGCCGTGTTCATACCTACCATTAGGTCCTCCGACTTCTCGTTAGCCACTTCTGAAATTATGCACCCAATACACAAGGCTTACCCCGAAGCCCGTGACATAAAAGTATGTACCGCAACTTCTTCTTCATTGAAAGCCCGCTAAGCAGGAGCAGGAGACACAAACACAAACATAAAAGCACTGCAACACTAAACAACGCAACACAACACACGAATAACTAGCTTGGATCCACAAGGTCAACACAAGAAGGAAAACAATCAAGTTATTTAACATAATGTTACGTTCGTATTGCCAAAGACAACATCATACTTCACTCACATTACGCAATGGGCGGCGGGTTCAAAGTTTCAAACAGTTTAAATAAAACAAAGTTGCCATGATTATGTCAGTAATTGGGCACTTCAAACCATGCCCATGTTCCAAAACCGATAAAACTTGCAGCCCTTGATTAAAAAAAACTCATCAAGAATGCCATTCAGCTAAAAGTTCATCCTAGCCAGACATCCGCCTATGGCTTATAAGGTATAGTAGATAATAAAATTTCTTGGATACTTGAGTATCTATTACTAGCGGTGACTTAAAACTTTAGTCCCCCAAATCGATAGTGACGCCTGCTACCACTCGACTAGCGAAAAAATTAAGTAGTCTAAAAATTATCAACTATTCGTACATTAACAACACTATTATTGACAATGAGACTTATCAGCTGTCGTTGTCAAGATACCTAGTTAATCAAGCAGAATTACGATGTTGTTTACGTTGATATAATTATCGTAGTTTTTCGAAAGTACGTATATCGACGTACTTTATCATTCCCAAATTTAGGACAACTTATAATAAACAAAAAGTCAATTTGACTTGCCTATAGATCTTCGAGAACAACTTTATAAGTTTACTAGTGAAAGTTGTTGACTAAAGTTACTGATGTGGGTCAGTCAACTTGCGGCGTCGGACTTTGATTGCGCTGCGTTGGAGTTATATTTTGAAGTCACTATCCCGATAACAAGAAACTGATTACGTTTTCCTTTTGTTAATCATATAATCATTTAATCATCTCTCTGTGTGTCTGTCTTTATCATAAAATTTTAAACCATAGTAACAGATAAAATTCTAATGTCATAAAACTTCGATAAAAACTTTGACTTTGTACCCCGATTTGAATAGCCGCAGTTCTAAAGTCCTCGGCGCTAAGTGAAGTGGTTTGGCAAGTTATTTAATAAAGATAGAAAAATGGCGAAGGACCAAGGAGTTGATGAACAGTTAAAGTTGTATCTACCAGACCTGCCTAAAGGTCCTTTGGACAGATACCGGGAAAAAGCGACTTTCGACTGGCGACGCATGAAACTGGCTTATGACAACTTAAACACATTAAAATTGAAAGTAAGTTTGCAATTGAAAAATTTCACCTTACCTATTCTTATTTTGTTAAGCCACTTGTTTATAATGTAATTTAAAAATCTGTTTAAATGATTTTTTGTAAAGGTTCCTCATAAGTTGAAGTGTTATGTCAGTTTTTTTTTTATAATTTATTGGTACATTTGTTATGCAAATGGGTGTACCCAACATATTTAAATAACATTAATATTTGTTATTAAATCTAATACACATTTACATAACATGAGTATTAGAAAAAAAGTTACTTATTTCAATAAAAATATTTTTTTTCATAAATGTATTTTAGACTTGAGGTACAGATCAGGGTTAACCACTTAACATGTAATGGACAGTAATAATAATATCTTTATTTTCTCCTTAAACACTATTATTACAAATTGTTGAGGTGTAACTTTATCTAACTTTATATTACTATAATAATACTGGGTTCTCTCCAGTTTTTATTAATCTACTGAAAGAATATCTATGGTGAAGTGCCAATACCCACTAACTTATCTACACACAGAACAATCTAGACTTTGAGTTTTAGTAATTTTTTACCTAGAGGGGCTTTTCACATGTTACAGCGTTTTTTTATTTGATTGCATGAGCATTCTATTGACACATCATACCACAACACAAAAAATACTATGGCATTTAGTACATAATAAAAAAAGTGAGTCCCTAGAAAAATATCTGTTAGGTGGTACTTCACCGTTGATATTTCAATTAAAAAATTTAATTTATTGTTAACTTTTAATTATAAATTGCAGCATGACATTTGGAGTTTTATGGAGAGTCATCCACTGTTCAAACACACTGAAGCAACTCGAGTTTTGGATGAAGAGAGGAATATTGCCACAAAGCGGATGTACACAATCTATAATGAACAGTTTTTGCGCTTTGAAAAGGTTAGTAAATAATATTTTCTTTTATCTATTACATGTTTCAACAATTCTAGTCTTATTCTGCCTTCTACATGCACATTGAAACTGATCCTAACTAATATTATAAATGCGAAAGTAACTCTGTCTGTCTGTCTGTCTGTCTGTCTGTCTGTCTTTTCTTCACGCCTAAACTACTGAGCCGATTTCTGTGAAATTTGGTGCACATAGTTTGGAACTCGAGAAAGGACATAGGATAGTTTTTATTCCAAAAATCTGCAGGAAGTAACTTTTCCACGTGAACAAAGTCACGGGCAAAAGCTAGTGTCTCTATAATTGAAACCCTAAATAAAGGTCTTAGTACCTTTACTTTTAAAATGTCGTAGAACCGTACTTCGGCATGAATGGGCCAGTTAGGCCAGAGTAAAACAAGGACCCAAATAATTGGCTTCATATAAAAGCTTGGTGAAACATACTCCCTCATTTTCAATACCAGAATTCATGAATCCTCAAATCCCTAAAGGGTATCCAAGGTGGCACTGATTGCTCACCATTGATGATACAGAACTGTCAGCTTGCTTGCCTTACTATCTCAGAATAAATATTATTCTCTCTTTTTATACTTATCCTGGTATTACATTGTTTAAAAACCTGCTAGAGTACTGAAGTACAGTATACATAGCTTTTTATGTCATAATTTTTACTTGTTATTAAATTAGGTTAATATGAAATCTAATGTTTTCAAACTCTAACATACACTTGAGCACAAAATATTCTGAAAATTTTAGATTTATTGCCAATTGGTATTAGTAAAATATGTATGTAACATAGTAGATATAGGATAAGCTATGATAAAAAATCATAAAAACAATAATTTTATCTTTAGTTAGTAGAATTGTATTTAGATACAGTATTCTTTCAACTATTACATTATTTATTTTGTCTATTAAATTACTGATAACAATTAATTTATCTAATATTCAATTCTGTTTTTCCATTTCTTAAATGTGGCCCCCCATTTATGTTTTCTTTTGTGTCGTATCCCCATACACGTCATATTGATAGGAATAAAATCCTACTAAGCGAGGGCGGGCAACACTCGTCCTACGCCATTTTTAACGCGCGCAAACCCTCGGTACTGTCAGAGAAAAAAAAACTGTTTCCCGCGCTTTTGTAATGAAAAATGTAAAGCCGATTTGTTACATTATTTGTCTATTCATTAATATTAATGTGTTTTCATGTTAAAAATACCATGACCATTGTTATTTCGTACGGGAAGAGAATCTGCGACACGTTGCACAGCAGCCAATTTCCTACTCACACCGCCAACTGTGCAGTAAAATCATTGCGAAAGTGTCTATAAAGTAAGAAAATCTAATATACCGTACCATATGCGGTTCAGATTAACAATAGTTTTCAATTTTAAAAATATATACCTACATAATATAAATAGGTGTACAAGTCTTTGCTACTTGAATTTCGGTCAGTGCCCTTGCTCATAGCAGAGGTCACTAACTTGTTGTATTAATCTTTGTACATTGTACGAAATAATATGCGTTAGGTATTTAGTAAAAATACGAATAGACGATTTAAGCCAGTCTACACCAGTTGTATTCGCATTGTAATGTATCACTATACCGATTCTCTTCCGATTATTCCGTGGTGCGAGAAATAATTATGGCTCTCATAAAAAAGCGCCTTTAATTCATTAAGCAAGCGCAAGCGCAGTTTCGCGTCGTTTATCGCGGGTTTCGATTCGTTTTGGCGCCCTCGCCGTGATGGCGCTCGGTTTGGTCACCGCTCGCTCGCACCGTCCCAGCATCAGCCCTGGGTCCCAGTGATTATAAAACCCGCTAATTTTCTCACTCAAAATCAAATTATTTCGACTTTAAGCCCTTTCTTTGTATGTAATAGGTCGGAAAACGAACAGACGGATTTCCTAATGGTAAGCAATCAGCGCCGCAACAGAGGAGTTACGAGTGCGTTGCCGAGCTTTTGGGGATTAGGGATTTGGAGATTTAGGGATTGGGGATAGATTGGGCCTCCGGTTACCTCACTCAAACGGCGAAACACAACGATGTGGTTGTTTCACTCCGGTTTTCTGTGTGGCCGTGGTATCACTACCATCGAGCCGACCCATTCGTGGCGAAGAATGGGTCTCCCACACTTAAACTCAAAAGGCCGGCAACGCACTCGTAACTTCTCTAGAAATGTATGCTGATTGCTTACGTAAATAGTCAGCTCGTTGGCAGAATTATTCAATAAAAAAACATGAAATCAATAGAAGAAATTTACGCTATTCTACCGTCATATGAATGTTGATGTATGTTTGTGTATGTGTTGGATAACGCCCTTGGTTAGTAATGCATAATTGGCACGTCACCCTGTAAAAGGTTAAATAGGGCCTGCATAAATAACCCATTTCATTGAATGCAAAACGGGTGTACTTGTATAAAATGAATATATGAACCTTGCCCGTGAATCTATAGTATACATAAAGTTAATATCATTGGCAATAATTAATGTTATTCTATTGAATAATTCCCTACTCTAGAGTTCTGATTTGTCTGAAGTACTCAGGGACTGTTAGATTCTTACTGACTAAAAAACAGCTCAGTCTTTCTCCTGCTCCAGGCAAGGCCGTGATAGGTATATATTGCTCTTGACCTTGCGGGCGGGACCCGCATAGCATAATATACCTATCACGCGGCTATTTGCCTAATCAATGTATTGAAAATGGTACCTCCTATCAGAAGACCGCGCATTATATGCCCAAATTTTTATTAGCTAAGTTCTAAATTTTTGGAGATAGGTTTAGGAGTTTAATGATGGAGTTTCTGGTTCGTTTTTCTCCATTCGAATCTACAATTTGAACAGACTGACAGACTACTATTTTATTTTGACGTTTCAAAAGTATTTAAGTACTTATTTCTGGTTTAGTTGGAATTATTGATTTTGACATTGACTTAGACTTAGGCAACGAGGCTCTCGTGCTAAGGAGAACTTTTAAAATCGTTTATTTTTACATCCTTGTCTATTCGTCCATATATATGTATTTGTCATTTTGTCATTGGTTGGATGGTCACTAGTGCGACTATAAAGCAGAGGACCTTGGTATGGCACAGAACGGAAAGACTGCTCAGTTGAAAATGTTGTGGGTTCAATTCCCGCACGGAACAACTTGTGTGATCCATCAATTATTGTTCCGGACCTAAAATCCTTGTGTGGGGTAAAAATGTACATAAAAAATATCGTGAATCTGTCGGTTTTTCGGAAGTGTCTCAATAGTCGCATGGAGTTTGATATATTGGAAAACCTATGCGGTGCATAACATCTAGTCGCTACATGTGGACAAACACACAAATGTGGATGTACATTAGGTGTACCTATACTAGTTTCCGACCATGGCGTCGCCCGCGTGGTGGATGAAAAGTAGCCTTTGCGTTAATCCATGGTAGGTATCACCTATCTACATACCAAATTTCAATGAAATCTGTCCATCCGTTTTACAAATATACATCCATGCATTCTCACAAACTTTCACATTTGTATATTAGTAGGAGGGCTGGGATTGTATAAATGCCATTCTGTGCAATTACGAACCCCTTATAGACAAAGACAATCATGACACAAACACTGACGAGGCATATACATTTCAGATCGCCGAAGACCCTAAAACATTCCAAGCTGAAAGCGAAGCCTTATTCATGTTCGACAGTTCCCTAGCAGTGAAAGTATCCCTGACCTTCAGGATGTTCAGTAATGCTATCCAGGGCAACGGGAAGAGCCATCACTACCCCATTATCGAAGATGTGGAGAAAGCCAAGATTGGCGGCTGTTTCGCCTTAACTGAGGTGTCCCACGGGTCCAATGCTAAGGGAATGAGGACCACAGCCACTTATATCCCGGAGAAGAGACAGTTTGTCATGCATAGTGCTGACTTTGAGGCTGCTAAGTGCTGGGTTGGGTCGTTAGGTGAGTCCGGTGATAACAGCTTACTTTAATTGAATAATAAATTGTTCCGCGTATGGTAGAATGTGTTTGAACGAAGATTGGAAAATCGACTTTAGAGAGGGCAGATATTAAAACATGTTATTTTTAATCTTAAAGACGTGTAATATACTTAAGAAAAATGTAATGATAGTGTTTGTTTCACATTAACGAAATTAACGTCTTCTAACTCGATCCTAACGCCATCTATCGAGGCCTATAGGCGAGGAAAAAATTTTTTCATTTTGTTTTAATATTATTGATCGTGCTGTGATTTCATTGCAATATTTGAGTTTGTATTTTTGAACGTACCCGTATCGCAGAGTTGAACACTAGCACGAAACAATGATGATAAAAAGAAAATAATTTCGTATGAAAGAAAGTAAGATATTTATTTAGCAAACAGACACACAGTGTAGAAAATCACATATTAAACAGTAATAGACAAAAAATAAATTTAAAAAAATCACTGCGTGTCTCAAGGCTGCGCCAAATAGGGTGAGGTTAGCAAAAATGCCTGCTAATGTATGTTTCTTAGACATTTAACAACAGCTCAAACCAGGACTCTGGAATGTTTTACTTTAAACAGTGTCATGTTTATTTATCTATAAATAACTTCTTTTAAAACTGTTGATTCTATTAGAAAACAAAAGCCGCATTTACATTTGTTTAAATATAAATAACTGTACCTACTTAAAATATGCCTCACATTCAATAAATTCAAATATGTTATATCGACTCTTTTGATTGTAAAATGTTTAGGGATTATTTTTTTAGGGATTATTTTACTTAAAATATGCCTCACATTCAATAAATTCAAATATGTTATATCGACTCTTTTGATTGTAAAATGTTTAGGGATTATTTTTAACTAGCTTTTGCCCGCGACTCCGTTCGCGGTGTGGTGTGGTGATATAAAAACTATCCTCGGTATGTCCTTTGTCGAGTTCTAAACTATGTCTGTACCAAATTTCAAGGAAATCGGTTCAGTAGTTTAGGCATGAATAAAAGACAGACAGACAGAGTAACTTTCGCATTTATAATATTAGTATAGATAATTAGGATTGTCAGTTTTACTTAGTAAGAGCCTGACACCCATCTCGCCACAACCAGGACGGCATAACTCCTTTAATGATTCTATTCTTTTATTTCAGTAACTTTATTTGGTTATATTTTTTTATTATAACTTTCGTGAGACATTCTAAATTAATTATTATGTTTTCGGCTTACTCACGTAATAATTTGCGGAATGCTGCTCATGAATATGGGCCTCTAGCATGGCTTGAAACTAGTCGAGTATCTCGTCAAATTATTACGTGAGTAAGCCGAAAACATAATAATTAGGTTATATATTGTTATGGATAATGGAACTTGATTTGTTTCGTAAATTTCAGGAAAATGCGCAACTCACGCGATTGTTTACGCCATGTTGATATCGAAAGGGAAGAACCATGGTCTTCATACGTTCGTCGTTCCTATCAGAGACCCCAAAACTTTGAAACCATACCCTGGGGTCATTGTGGGTGACCTTGGAGAGAAAATTGGACTCAATGGAGTTGATAATGGGTATGTATGATTTATTTAAACTTAGCTGGCGACTTGGCTTCACATGAGTGCAATGCGTATACAAAATTTCTCCACTATTTCATGGATGTTATTATACATATTAAACTTCCTCTTCTATCAGTCTATCTATCAAGAAAACCGCATTAAAATTCTTTACGTAGTTTTAAAGGTTTAAGCATATCTATGTATGCTTTTACCTTTTTTAGATATAGGGACTGATAAAAATACTTTTTTTATAATATGTAGTTATGGATACTGGGTGCTATCTGACGGTGGATCTTAATAATATGACTTGGCAATTGTACTATTTAGATGTTTTTTTTATTTTTTAGTTTTGTCATGTTCAATAACTACCACCTGCCTAAGGAGGCAGCATTGGACAAGTTGGGTGGAGTCGACGATAATGGGGATTACAAAACACCATTTAGAGATCCTAACAAGAGGTTCGGAGCAGCCCTAGGAATCTTATCAGGTATACTAACAGTTTTATTTATTTATTTTTAATAAAGAAGAAAAGGTGTGTTTACAAACATACAATGTCACATACACATGACACCCAGACCCGAAACAACAATTTGTGGATCACACAAAGTGTTGTTCCGTGCGGGTATCGAACCCGCGACACGTTGCACGGCAGCCAGTCGCACCAACCGTGCAGTCTATAGTGTGACAGAAAACTCTTTGACATCATGACGTCAATGGATGGTTGTCAAACGTTGCCTAGAGATTGTAAATTTCGTCGTGAATTGTCAACACGAGTTGGTGTAATCGGTAAGGCGTGTGGATTACACCACAGAGACCCCGAGTTCGAGTCCCGCCGTAAACATGAAGTTTTTTAGTTGATGGAAGTTTTGTCGAACTTTCTGGAATATTTGAGTGAAAGTAATGAAAAATTAAGGAGCGAGAAGGAGAATAAATAAAAATGAATAACGAAATTATTGGAAGGTTCTGGAGGCATGACGATCAAAAAGAATAACGAAATTGAATGTTCTAGAACCTGACCGGGGGTATATAACCGGAACTGCGGCTCACCGCTGGCAGTTGAGTTCTAAGTCTAAAGCGATTCGGAAGAAAAGGAAGAAGTGAGAAAGAAGAAAAGTGAGTGAAATAGTGAAGTGCAGTGAAATAGTGAAGTGCAGTCAGTTAAGTGAGTTAAGTCAGCGTGAACGGCAAAGTTGTGTCAGTCGGCCGGACTCTGCTGGAGAGGAACGCCGATAACTTAACTCCGTGGACGCTGTAACTTAAGTGCAATAGAAAGTCTGAAAACCGGTATTAGTGTTTCATTTCATCCAATCCCGTAACCCAAGCCCGCATAGTCAGGAACGTGACGTCAGGCACGTAACATTTGGTGTCAGAAGTGGGATTGGAGAAAAATGCCGCTAGTGCCGCAGGACGTAAGAGGAGTGAGTACCCGTGCTATGTCAGAAGCGCAGCGTGTGAGGGAAGAGGGTGCTGCAGCTCAGACCAGCGATGCAGAAGCCAAGCCTGTGCAGATGGATCTTCTGCTACAGCTGCGGCAAATGATGGCAGAACAGCTGCGTGAGCTGAAAGAAGATCAAGCGCGCCGCCAAGAAGAGCAAGCACGCTGTCAGGCAGAACAGCTGCGGGAGCTGAAAGAAGATCAAGCGCGCCGCCAAGAAGAGCAAGCGCGCCGCCAAGAAGAGCAAGCGCGCCGCCAAGAAGAGCAAGCACGCTGTCAGTCAGAACAGCTGCGGGAGCTGAAAGAAGATCAAGCTCGTCGCCAAGAGGAGCAAGCGCGTCGCTTGGAGGACATGCATAAAGATTTCACGAAGGGACTGCAAAAGGCTGTCGAACGGGTACAAGAAGTGGAGGAAGGGTTAGGCAAGTTGAAACTTCGCGTCATGGCGATAGAGGAGAGACTGGAAGAAGAGATCTCCAAAATCAAGCAGGAAGTGACAAACCCAAGCCCTTTGAAGAGCCGAAGCCGTCTTGCAGCCGTTTTTGACGCCCCAAATGCGGCCTTAAGCGCAACGAAAGGGCTCAAGATTCCCCATTACGACGGAACAACATCCTGGACTGCGTTCAAGCTACAGTTTGAGACACTTATGGAGGCTTATGGTTGGACTCAGAAGGAAGCACAGTCAGCCCTTACCCTGGCCCTCCGTGATCAAGCGCTCTCAGTGCTGGAAGCTATCGGCGCAAGTGGGGATCTCAGCTTTAGTGCCCTCCTCGACGCACTTGAAGCACGTTTTGGAGACAGCCACCTCGAGCACGTGTACAGAGCGCAATTAAAAGAGCGTACTCAGCGTGCTAATGAGAGCCTACAGCAATGGTCCGTGGAAATCGAGAAACTTGTACGTCGAGCTTTCCGGTCGACTCCGTCAATGATTGAAGGCACGCTTCTCCAAGCGTTCATTGACGGTATTCGGGACCCAGAAGTACGAGCTGCTGTTCATCTGGGCCATCACAAGATCATGAAAGAAGCTCTGGCCCATGCATTGGAAGTGGAAGCCGTGCGTGGCAACTCCCGTACCTTACGTCTGCGGGAAATGACGACAACGGAGCAGGTACCTCCACGCCGTCGGAACTTCATGTGCTATGGATGTGGAGAGCGTGGGCACATACGGAGCGACTGCCCGAAGAAGATGAACCGCAAGGACGCGGCGGTCTCAACTTCTGACCAGCAGGGAAACTTAAATCCAGCCAGGGCTGCGGGGTGGGCGCCGGCTGGTAGTGGAACAACCCCAACAATCTACATCAAGCAAACCAACGATGGAAATACTCTGGTGATAGACGGTCAAGTAAATGGGAAAAACAGTCAGCTAACATTAGATACTGGAGCTTCAAGGACGGTGATAAATGTTCGGCTGCTCGAGCACAACATCAGGAAACACCTTAAACCAATTGTTGGCCTACAAATGAAATCAGCTACCGGCCAGTGCATACCGAAAGTGGAAAACTGCATGTAACAATCAAAATTGGGGAACGTGTTTATCGACATGAGGTTATTGTGGCCAAAATTCTGGATGACTGCATCCTGGGACTTGACTTCCTGCAAGGGCACCAGTGTAACATGTTTGCTGGGAAAAGTTTGCTGTTTAAGAAGAACTGTTCTTGCACCAAAATCACAGACTCTCGTACCAATTGCATTACCTAGGAGGAGGGAAGGAAGTTTACCTCGAAGGTGCGCTGTGATTGATAAATCGGAACACGTAAACTCATGGCTACCGGCAAGAACTGTCGTGGGGTCATCTGATGTTAACCGCATTCCGGTATTCAACTTCAGTGATTCAGAAATTACGATTGAAGAAGGAGAGCCTGTGGGCGTATTGGAAGAAGTGGCCTGGATAAGAAAATGCTCGGAAAATCTTGTGAAGAAGGACAGTACGGGAATAGACTTTGTAACGAAAATCTTAGACGAAAACAAAAGTCTGACAAAAGTGGAGACTATGAAAGCTAGAAATTTACTTCTTCGATTCTCTGATGTGTTTTCAAGAAGCGATGGTGATATTGGCCGAACTGGTTTGGTGAAGCATAAAATAAACACAGGTGATACAATGCCAATTCGTCAAAGGCCCAGACGTATACCATTCGCTCGTGAGAAAGAGGTTGAAGAAATGATTGACGATATGAGGAAAAATGACGTGATAGAGCCCTCTTCTAGCCCTTGGTGTTCACCTGTCGTGCTTGTCAAGAAGAAAGATGGTTCAACGAGGTTTTGCGTAGACTATCGACGATTGAATGATGTAACCAAGAAGGATAGCTACCCGTTACCAAGAATCGATGACACACTTGACACACTGAGTGGCATGAAATGGTTTTCAACGCTCGATCTGAAAAGCGGCTATTGGCAGGTGGATTTGGATCCCAAGGACAAGGAAAAGACCGCATTCTCAACTGGGAAGGGACTCTGGCAATTTAAGGTGATGCCATTTGGATTATGCAATGCACCGGCAACCTTTGAGCGTTTGATGGAACAGGTGCTGGTGGGACTGCTGGGCGAAACCTGCCTAGTTTACCTCGATGACATCATCATTGTTGGACGGGATTTTGACGATCATCTAAGGAAATTGGAAAAGGTACTCGACAAGCTGCGTGGAGCAAATTTAAAGTTGAGTCCAAAAAAATGCTCTTTCTTCAAGCGCGAAGTGAATTATCTAGGACATGTTATTTCTGAGAGAGGAATTGAGACTGATCCAGCCAAGACTGTCGCTGTTAAGGAATGGCCAACACCTAAAGACAAAACGCAAGTTCGGGCATTTCTTGGATTGTGCTCGTATTATCGGCGGTTTGTGAAAGGATTCTCGGACATTGCCAAGCCATTGCATCGATTGACAGAGGAGAAACGTGCCTTTATCTGGGACGAGGATTGTGAGCAAGCCTTTCGAGAACTAAAAGAACGGCTTTGTAACACACCAATTCTCGGATACCCCAGCGCGAAAGGAATATTCGTAGTTGATACGGATGCCAGCAATATTGGAATAGGAGGTGTCCTTTCACAACGCGATGGTGAGCAGGAGAAGGTTATTGCTTACTTCAGCAAGTCACTATCCAAGCCGGAGAGGAATTATTGCGTGACCAGGAGGGAATTGCTGGCCGTAGTCAAAACTCTGCACCATTTCAAGAAGTATTTACTGGGACGGAAATTTTTGATCAGAACTGATCACGCTGCTTTGAAATGGCTGCTTCAGTTTAAGGATCCCGAAGGCCAAGTAGCCAGATGGTTGGAACAACTTCAGGAATTTGACTTTGATATCGAACATCGCGGAGGAAGAATTCATGGCAACGCAGATGCATTATCGAGACGCCCATGCGTGGAAGATTGCAAGCATTGTGCCAAGAAGGAAACTGCTTTTCTTAAGGTGATAAGGACTGATACTGTTGACGAGGCATGGGGAGATGATGCGATGAAATTAGAACAGGAAAGAGATGCAGATATTAAACCAATACTGGAGTGGGTACGAAGTGGTAACAAGCCAAGTTGGAGTGACGTCGCCCAATATAGCGTGGTAACGAAAGGTTTATGGGCACAGTGGAAAAGCCTTACGCTGCATAACGGACTTCTGTGCAGGAAATGGGAATCAACAAACGGCAAGGACGAGCATTTGCAATTGGTGGTGCCTCGTTCAAAAATAAGGGATGTATTAAAAGCGTTCCATGATGGATCTTCTGGAGGACATTTGGGAATTAGGAGGACTTTGGTGAAGATCAAGGAGAGGTTTTATTGGTTGCATTGCAAATATGACGTCGAAGATTGGTGCCGGAAATGCACTAGTTGTGCAGCTGTCAAGGGTCCACAAACAAGAAGCAGAGGGGCGATGAAAATCTACAATGTTGGTATGCCTTGGGAGAGAATAGCCTTAGACATCGCTGGACCATTTCCAATCACTGATTCGGGCAATCGCTACGTTTTAGTGGTTATGGATTATTTTACAAAATGGCCGGAGGTCTTTGCCATACCGAATCAAGAGGCAGTAACTGTAGCCACGAAGTTGGTAAACGAGGTATTCACCCGATTCGGAGTGCCCTTGGAGATGCACAGTGATCAAGGACGGAACTTTGAATCCCAAGTTTTCCAGGAAACTTGTAAACTTTTGGGAATCCATAAGACTCGAACGACCCCTTATCATCCACAGTCAGATGGAATGGTCGAACGCTTCAACCAAACATTGGAGCGACACTTAGCAAAGGTGGTTGACAGCCATCAGAGAGATTGGGACACTTACATACCTCTCTTCTTGCTTGCCTATCGGACTGCTGTACATGAAAGTACCGCAAAGACGCCTGCATTTGCAAATTTTGGAAGGGAATTGAGATTACCGGCAGATCTTGTATCGGGCTGTCCACCTGGTGACTCTCGCACCGAGTTTAGCGATTACATAAGCGAGTTAAGGGCAAAATGTTGGACATTTATGAGCAGATCAGGGAGGCCGGTCTTCAAGCTAGTGATCGCGCAAAGACGCGCTATGATCGACGAGCCAATTCTGTTGGGTTTGAAGAGGGGTCATTGGTCTGGCTTCATAATCCAGTCAGAAGGAAGGGAAAATCTCCAAAGCTGCAACCGAGTTGGGAAGGTCCTTACGAGATAGTCACGAAGATCAATGACATTACTTACAGAATTCGGAAGTCTTCAAGGAGCCCTTTGAAAGTTGTCCATATAGACAGGTTGGCGAGGTATTACGGCAGCAACGATGCTCGGGACGAGCGAATCTAAGAGGGGGGCAGTGTGACAGAAAACTCTTTGACATCATGACGTCAATGGATGGTTGTCAAACGTTGCCTAGAGATTGTAAATTTCGTCGTGAATTGTCAACACGAGTTGGTGTAATCGGTAAGGCGTGTGGATTACACCACAGAGACCCCGAGTTCGAGTCCCGCCGTAAACATGAAGTTTTTTAGTTGATGGAAGTTTTGTCGAACTTTCTGGAATATTTGAGTGAAAGTAATGAAAAATTAAGGAGCGAGAAGGAGAATAAATAAAAATGAATAACGAAATTATTGGAAGGTTCTGGAGGCATGACGATCAAAAAGAATAACGAAATTGAATGTTCTAGAACCTGACCGGGGGTATATAACCGGAACTGCGGCTCACCGCTGGCAGTTGAGTTCTAAGTCTAAAGCGATTCGGAAGAAAAGGAAGAAGTGAGAAAGAAGAAAAGTGAGTGAAATAGTGAAGTGCAGTGAAATAGTGAAGTGCAGTCAGTTAAGTGAGTTAAGTCAGCGTGAACGGCAAAGTTGTGTCAGTCGGCCGGACTCTGCTGGAGAGGAACGCCGATAACTTAACTCCGTGGACGCTGTAACTTAAGTGCAATAGAAAGTCTGAAAACCGGTATTAGTGTTTCATTTCATCCAATCCCGTAACCCAAGCCCGCATAGTCAGGAACGTGACGTCAGGCACGTAACATTTGGTGTCAGAAGTGGGATTGGAGAAAAATGCCGCTAGTGCCGCAGGACGTAAGAGGAGTGAGTACCCGTGCTATGTCAGAAGCGCAGCGTGTGAGGGAAGAGGGTGCTGCAGCTCAGACCAGCGATGCAGAAGCCAAGCCTGTGCAGATGGATCTTCTGCTACAGCTGCGGCAAATGATGGCAGAACAGCTGCGTGAGCTGAAAGAAGATCAAGCGCGCCGCCAAGAAGAGCAAGCACGCTGTCAGGCAGAACAGCTGCGGGAGCTGAAAGAAGATCAAGCGCGCCGCCAAGAAGAGCAAGCGCGCCGCCAAGAAGAGCAAGCGCGCCGCCAAGAAGAGCAAGCACGCTGTCAGTCAGAACAGCTGCGGGAGCTGAAAGAAGATCAAGCTCGTCGCCAAGAGGAGCAAGCGCGTCGCTTGGAGGACATGCATAAAGATTTCACGAAGGGACTGCAAAAGGCTGTCGAACGGGTACAAGAAGTGGAGGAAGGGTTAGGCAAGTTGAAACTTCGCGTCATGGCGATAGAGGAGAGACTGGAAGAAGAGATCTCCAAAATCAAGCAGGAAGTGACAAACCCAAGCCCTTTGAAGAGCCGAAGCCGTCTTGCAGCCGTTTTTGACGCCCCAAATGCGGCCTTAAGCGCAACGAAAGGGCTCAAGATTCCCCATTACGACGGAACAACATCCTGGACTGCGTTCAAGCTACAGTTTGAGACACTTATGGAGGCTTATGGTTGGACTCAGAAGGAAGCACAGTCAGCCCTTACCCTGGCCCTCCGTGATCAAGCGCTCTCAGTGCTGGAAGCTATCGGCGCAAGTGGGGATCTCAGCTTTAGTGCCCTCCTCGACGCACTTGAAGCACGTTTTGGAGACAGCCACCTCGAGCACGTGTACAGAGCGCAATTAAAAGAGCGTACTCAGCGTGCTAATGAGAGCCTACAGCAATGGTCCGTGGAAATCGAGAAACTTGTACGTCGAGCTTTCCGGTCGACTCCGTCAATGATTGAAGGCACGCTTCTCCAAGCGTTCATTGACGGTATTCGGGACCCAGAAGTACGAGCTGCTGTTCATCTGGGCCATCACAAGATCATGAAAGAAGCTCTGGCCCATGCATTGGAAGTGGAAGCCGTGCGTGGCAACTCCCGTACCTTACGTCTGCGGGAAATGACGACAACGGAGCAGGTACCTCCACGCCGTCGGAACTTCATGTGCTATGGATGTGGAGAGCGTGGGCACATACGGAGCGACTGCCCGAAGAAGATGAACCGCAAGGACGCGGCGGTCTCAACTTCTGACCAGCAGGGAAACTTAAATCCAGCCAGGGCTGCGGGGTGGGCGCCGGCTGGTAGTGGAACAACCCCAACAATCTACATCAAGCAAACCAACGATGGAAATACTCTGGTGATAGACGGTCAAGTAAATGGGAAAAACAGTCAGCTAACATTAGATACTGGAGCTTCAAGGACGGTGATAAATGTTCGGCTGCTCGAGCACAACATCAGGAAACACCTTAAACCAATTGTTGGCCTACAAATGAAATCAGCTACCGGCCAGTGCATACCGAAAAGTGGAAAACTGCATGTAACAATCAAAATTGGGGAACGTGTTTATCGACATGAGGTTATTGTGGCCAAAATTCTGGATGACTGCATCCTGGGACTTGACTTCCTGCAAGGGCACCAGTGTAACATGTTTGCTGGGAAAAGTTTGCTGTTTAAGAAGAACTGTTCTTGCACCAAAATCACAGACTCTCGTACCAATTGCATTACCTAGGAGGAGGGAAGGAAGTTTACCTCGAAGGTGCGCTGTGATTGATAAATCGGAACACGTAAACTCATGGCTACCGGCAAGAACTGTCGTGGGGTCATCTGATGTTAACCGCATTCCGGTATTCAACTTCAGTGATTCAGAAATTACGATTGAAGAAGGAGAGCCTGTGGGCGTATTGGAAGAAGTGGCCTGGATAAGAAAATGCTCGGAAAATCTTGTGAAGAAGGACAGTACGGGAATAGACTTTGTAACGAAAATCTTAGACGAAAACAAAAGTCTGACAAAAGTGGAGACTATGAAAGCTAGAAATTTACTTCTTCGATTCTCTGATGTGTTTTCAAGAAGCGATGGTGATATTGGCCGAACTGGTTTGGTGAAGCATAAAATAAACACAGGTGATACAATGCCAATTCGTCAAAGGCCCAGACGTATACCATTCGCTCGTGAGAAAGAGGTTGAAGAAATGATTGACGATATGAGGAAAAATGACGTGATAGAGCCCTCTTCTAGCCCTTGGTGTTCACCTGTCGTGCTTGTCAAGAAGAAAGATGGTTCAACGAGGTTTTGCGTAGACTATCGACGATTGAATGATGTAACCAAGAAGGATAGCTACCCGTTACCAAGAATCGATGACACACTTGACACACTGAGTGGCATGAAATGGTTTTCAACGCTCGATCTGAAAAGCGGCTATTGGCAGGTGGATTTGGATCCCAAGGACAAGGAAAAGACCGCATTCTCAACTGGGAAGGGACTCTGGCAATTTAAGGTGATGCCATTTGGATTATGCAATGCACCGGCAACCTTTGAGCGTTTGATGGAACAGGTGCTGGTGGGACTGCTGGGCGAAACCTGCCTAGTTTACCTCGATGACATCATCATTGTTGGACGGGATTTTGACGATCATCTAAGGAAATTGGAAAAGGTACTCGACAAGCTGCGTGGAGCAAATTTAAAGTTGAGTCCAAAAAAATGCTCTTTCTTCAAGCGCGAAGTGAATTATCTAGGACATGTTATTTCTGAGAGAGGAATTGAGACTGATCCAGCCAAGACTGTCGCTGTTAAGGAATGGCCAACACCTAAAGACAAAACGCAAGTTCGGGCATTTCTTGGATTGTGCTCGTATTATCGGCGGTTTGTGAAAGGATTCTCGGACATTGCCAAGCCATTGCATCGATTGACAGAGGAGAAACGTGCCTTTATCTGGGACGAGGATTGTGAGCAAGCCTTTCGAGAACTAAAAGAACGGCTTTGTAACACACCAATTCTCGGATACCCCAGCGCGAAAGGAATATTCGTAGTTGATACGGATGCCAGCAATATTGGAATAGGAGGTGTCCTTTCACAACGCGATGGTGAGCAGGAGAAGGTTATTGCTTACTTCAGCAAGTCACTATCCAAGCCGGAGAGGAATTATTGCGTGACCAGGAGGGAATTGCTGGCCGTAGTCAAAACTCTGCACCATTTCAAGAAGTATTTACTGGGACGGAAATTTTTGATCAGAACTGATCACGCTGCTTTGAAATGGCTGCTTCAGTTTAAGGATCCCGAAGGCCAAGTAGCCAGATGGTTGGAACAACTTCAGGAATTTGACTTTGATATCGAACATCGCGGAGGAAGAATTCATGGCAACGCAGATGCATTATCGAGACGCCCATGCGTGGAAGATTGCAAGCATTGTGCCAAGAAGGAAACTGCTTTTCTTAAGGTGATAAGGACTGATACTGTTGACGAGGCATGGGGAGATGATGCGATGAAATTAGAACAGGAAAGAGATGCAGATATTAAACCAATACTGGAGTGGGTACGAAGTGGTAACAAGCCAAGTTGGAGTGACGTCGCCCAATATAGCGTGGTAACGAAAGGTTTATGGGCACAGTGGAAAAGCCTTACGCTGCATAACGGACTTCTGTGCAGGAAATGGGAATCAACAAACGGCAAGGACGAGCATTTGCAATTGGTGGTGCCTCGTTCAAAAATAAGGGATGTATTAAAAGCGTTCCATGATGGATCTTCTGGAGGACATTTGGGAATTAGGAGGACTTTGGTGAAGATCAAGGAGAGGTTTTATTGGTTGCATTGCAAATATGACGTCGAAGATTGGTGCCGGAAATGCACTAGTTGTGCAGCTGTCAAGGGTCCACAAACAAGAAGCAGAGGGGCGATGAAAATCTACAATGTTGGTATGCCTTGGGAGAGAATAGCCTTAGACATCGCTGGACCATTTCCAATCACTGATTCGGGCAATCGCTACGTTTTAGTGGTTATGGATTATTTTACAAAATGGCCGGAGGTCTTTGCCATACCGAATCAAGAGGCAGTAACTGTAGCCACGAAGTTGGTAAACGAGGTATTCACCCGATTCGGAGTGCCCTTGGAGATGCACAGTGATCAAGGACGGAACTTTGAATCCCAAGTTTTCCAGGAAACTTGTAAACTTTTGGGAATCCATAAGACTCGAACGACCCCTTATCATCCACAGTCAGATGGAATGGTCGAACGCTTCAACCAAACATTGGAGCGACACTTAGCAAAGGTGGTTGACAGCCATCAGAGAGATTGGGACACTTACATACCTCTCTTCTTGCTTGCCTATCGGACTGCTGTACATGAAAGTACCGCAAAGACGCCTGCATTTGCAAATTTTGGAAGGGAATTGAGATTACCGGCAGATCTTGTATCGGGCTGTCCACCTGGTGACTCTCGCACCGAGTTTAGCGATTACATAAGCGAGTTAAGGGCAAAAATGTTGGACATTTATGAGCAGATCAGGGAGGCCGGTCTTCAAGCTAGTGATCGCGCAAAGACGCGCTATGATCGACGAGCCAATTCTGTTGGGTTTGAAGAGGGGTCATTGGTCTGGCTTCATAATCCAGTCAGAAGGAAGGGAAAATCTCCAAAGCTGCAACCGAGTTGGGAAGGTCCTTACGAGATAGTCACGAAGATCAATGACATTACTTACAGAATTCGGAAGTCTTCAAGGAGCCCTTTGAAAGTTGTCCATATAGACAGGTTGGCGAGGTATTACGGCAGCAACGATGCTCGGGACGAGCGAATCTAAGAGGGGGGCAGTGTGACAGAAAACTCTTTGACATCATGACGTCAATGGATGGTTGTCAAACGTTGCCTAGAGATTGTAAATTTCGTCGTGAATTGTCAACACGAGTTGGTGTAATCGGTAAGGCGTGTGGATTACACCACAGAGACCCCGAGTTCGAGTCCCGCCGTAAACATGAAGTTTTTTAGTTGATGGAAGTTTTGTCGAACTTTCTGGAATATTTGAGTGAAAGTAATGAAAAATTAAGGAGCGAGAAGGAGAATAAATAAAAATGAATAACGAAATTATTGGAAGGTTCTGGAGGCATGACGATCAAAAAGAATAACGAAATTGAATGTTCTAGAACCTGACCGGGGGTATATAACCGGAACTGCGGCTCACCGCTGGCAGTTGAGTTCTAAGTCTAAAGCGATTCGGAAGAAAAGGAAGAAGTGAGAAAGAAGAAAAGTGAGTGAAATAGTGAAGTGCAGTGAAATAGTGAAGTGCAGTCAGTTAAGTGAGTTAAGTCAGCGTGAACGGCAAAGTTGTGTCAGTCGGCCGGACTCTGCTGGAGAGGAACGCCGATAACTTAACTCCGTGGACGCTGTAACTTAAGTGCAATAGAAAGTCTGAAAACCGGTATTAGTGTTTCATTTCATCCAATCCCGTAACCCAAGCCCGCATAGTCAGGAACGTGACGTCAGGCACGTAACAATAGTTTACTCTTCACATCATCAGCCTATAAAGGCCCACAGCCTACAAAGGGTCTTTTCTTACACGGATCAATAATCAAGGTTAGAGCATGGATCACAATGCTTGCTTAATATAGATTGGCGATTTCAAACTTATAATAACTAGAATTTCTCACTATGTTTCCTTTACTGTTTATCAGTGATGTCTAAATATTCTTAAAAAGTACATATAACTTAGAAAATGTCTCATTGGTACTTACTAGGTCTAGAACTGATACCCTTATGCATGAGAATCAGGAGCCTTAACCTTCAGGTCAGTATGCACTGTGTGAGTGAGTGTACCGGAGGTCCAATCCTTACTTTGCCCTCACTCCCTATACCCAGATCTGTAATCGCCAAAAGACAGGCAACATACTTTTTTTTTATGTAATAGCTCGGCAAACGAGCAAATGGATTACCTGATGGTAAGCAATCAGCACCGCCCATGGACACTCGCAACGGAGGAGTTACGAGTGCGTTGCCGACCTTTTAGGGATTAGGGATTTGGAGATTAAGGGATTGAGGAGGGATTGGGGAAGGGAAAGGATTGGGCCTCCGGTAACCTCACTCACACGGCGAAACACAACGCAGTGGTTATTTCACGCCGGTTTTCTGTGAGAATGGGTCGGCTCGACCGAAGTGATACCACGGCCTCACAGAAAACCGGCGTGAAATAACCACAGGCAACATACTTCTAATAATAATTCTTTGATGATGCGGGTTCATGGGCGGCGACTTACCTTCAGGTCATCCGTTTGCTCGTTTGCCGACATATCACATACAAAAATACATGTTTATTTATTAATCAGATTCTTGTATGACGTGAGCTCACTCACACACGGTTAAACGCTAATCAGTTTGTCACTACTTAAATATACCTATGTGTGGTGTGAAACACGCCACTAATTGAATATATGCTGAGTGACAGTGTTAATGAAATCCGATAAAATTATTCTTAAAATCCGCCTTGAGCAAGTATGGTGATTAATGTTCAAACCTTCTCAGTTCACGATGAGGTCTTTGCTTAGCAGTGGGCACTTATAGACTATTGATGTTGATGAATAGAATGGATAAATAAAACCTTGTACTTGGACTGTTCCAGGTGGTCGAGTCCACATTACAGCTATATCCACTTACTACCTGCAGAAAGCCATCGTCATTGCCATCAGGTACTCCGCAGTGAGGAAGCAGTTCGGCCCTGAGAATGCTAAAGAGGAAACTCCAGTCTTGGAGTACCAGCAACAAGTAAGATTTCCTATGTTTCATTTTGATTAAAAACAATTATGTACCTAAAGAGTGGGAGAGTCATACTTTGGCACGAGTGGGTTTGGCTCGACCGGAGTGATAACAGGGCCTTACAGAAAATCAGCGTGATACAACCACAGCGTTGTGTTTCGCCGTTTGAGTGAGGTTTCCGGAAGCCCGATTCTTAACCTCCCCCCAAGCCCGCCCCAATTCCTAAATATCCAAATCAGCGCCACTCATTGACCCCCGCAACAACAGAGGAGTTACATGGTAGGGCCATGTAACTCCTCTGTTGTTGCGGGGGTCAATGAGTGGCGCTGATTGCTTACCATTAGGTAGTCGGCCTGCTCATTTGCCGCCCTGCAGCACGCGATATACATTTGTTTCGCTGCACTATGAATGAATACACTCGGACTGCATTAACATCAAAAAAACTAATTATGGTGGTTTAATTATTTATAATTTTTTTCCTACTCTCCTCTGAAATACAGGATTTCCTAGTTTAGGCACCTAATATTCTGAACTTTTGTAGCTTCAAGCAAAAGTGTACATTCTAGATTAATATTTTCCAAATATTCTTTTATAATTATTGTTAAAAGATTGACTAGAATTTTAAAAAGCTTTACTTTTTTTATTGTTGTGGTAATGCGCATGTTAGTTAATCAATTAATTAAATTTTCTAGCAAATCCGTCTCCTACCGTACTTGGCAGCCACGTACGCTATGAAGATATTCTCCGTGTGGCTCAGTTGTCTACACATCAACATGACTATCAGCAGCTATGTCGGTACGTTGACATTTATGCACAGCCAGGACCTGGTTCAGGACCCAGCTAATAACAATAAAATAGCGATGAGGACACAGCCAAAACCGTCAACAGTGATAATTTTATACTAGCGGGTCCGAGCTATAATTATGTTTTCTTAGATAATTTAAACACCACGATGTTCATTCACCGTAAGTCCATACGGTGAATGAGACGTCGTGAGGAATTTTGGACTTATAATTTATAGTTATAAGTTTGAAATCGCCAATCCGCCTTGAGCAAGCTCAAACTTTCACCGTGTAAAACGAGGTCTTTTTTCAGCAATGGGCACTAAGTTTGATGATTGACCCCACATTTAAACTATTACAATGGTTTTGTGAGGCTTAGCTATAATGTACTTACTGTGATATAAAGAGAAATAAATAAATGTAATACTACTTCCCTTAAATTACCTATAAAAATACGTAATCTAAGTACTTATGAAAAGGAATTACTAAATTAAATAATGATAATTTTTTTGTCATAACAATGTATTTTTGAGTTAGGAAATTACCTAATGGTGTTATTTTATAGGTGAAGATCCGAATGCGGCGGCTCGTGGTATAGAGTTGCACGCGTTGTCGTCGGCCGTGAAGCCATTGTTCGGCTGGACCTCGAGGGACGGCATACAGAACTGCAGGGAGGCCTGCGGGGGACACGGGTACTTGAAAGGTAACTTTTATAATATAAGTAATTATTTTGGGGAGTAGAAAAAGAAGGTTAAATCATCAAAATACTTCTTTTGCTTAGGGTGACGCGAGAAAGAGTGTCAGACTCTTCTTACTGGCTAAAACTCCAACGTTTCTTCTCTCTAAGCCGAGGACGTGGTATCTTATTGCTCTTGACCCGCGGTTCCGACTGATAATATAAGTACTTATGGGGTAAATTCAACCAATTAGCAAAGTTGAAGCCGCGAATATTCCAATTGTTATTATGAATATTAAAATTACGCAGTTGGATCATTATCATAATGCTATTGAAATTTAATAATGATCTTATGGATTCAGCAGCGCCAACTACGGTTTTAAGAAGTATATCTACTATTAATATATGTTTTATTATCATATGATTCGATATTGAGTATCAAATTACAAAAATTGCGAGAAAAATGAACAGTATATAATAAAAATAAATGAATAAATTAAATTTCGCTCGCTATGGCAACCCCTTTAAACATTTTCTCTGTTAGCAATTATAACAGTTACTATACAAACATTTGCTACCAGCGGCGGCTATCGGCGACCTGCGCAACGACAACGACGCGAACTGTACGTACGAGGGGGAGAACAGCCTGCTGCTGCAGCAGGCCAGCAACTGGCTGCTCGCCGTCTGGCCGCGCCGGGATCGACTACAGCCGGCCGACTCCCCGCTCGGCTCGCTAAGCCTCCTACAAGACGCCGACCAGCTTCTCCGAGAAAAATGCTCCTGGAACACCGTCCAGGAATTCACGGAGCCAGCTAGTAAGTTGTCATTGTTCTGTGGCTGATAAACAGATGGATCTGATGGCGAGTACTTCGGACATGTTAAGAAGAGTTACTATGGAACACTGTCGAGGAATTCAGGGAGCCAGCAAGCAAGTTATCATTGTTTTGTAACTGATGAGCAGATCGCTCACCTAATGACGACCAATTGGGATCGTAGATGTTATGTTAGGAGGAGTTAGAAATGAGCTGTTATATTTTGGATATTTAGGCGTCGTGGGGATTTGGCCTCCGGTGACCGTCATTTACGCGATAAAATTGGGCACTTAAAGACTGATACATGAATAATAAAATAATTTTCCTTCCAGATTTGATCCACGCATACAAATGGCTGACAGCGTTCATGCTGAAAATGACAGCGGAGAAGGTGGCACTACTGAAGAGCAAGGGCAAAGACAACTTCTCAGCCAAGAACGAGTCACAGTCTTATAACGCGGTCACTCTATCTATGGTCTATGGAGAGGTATATTATGTTGTCTATTAAAAAACTGACGAACTGCTTCGGCTTCGCACGGGTACAATGCTGGTGCTAAATTTCTCCACTATTTAAACCTTTCTCTTCAATCACTCTATCTTTAACTAGCGACTGTCGCGCGATTTCACCCGCTGCTCGTCTCCTATTCGCGTATTGCGTTGAGAATTGGTGGGGATGTAGTTTAGAACTAAAAGAACATAAGATAGGCAGGTCGGGTAGGTAGGAAAGGGTGGGTAGGGTAGATAGTTCAGGGTAGGTAGGGTAGCGTAGGTAATGAAATGGCGGGAGTGAAACCGCGGGTTAAAGCTAGTATAAATATAAAAATATATCTTTTGACATACTTCCTCATAAAGTAGCTCTAATCTCACGGATATTAGGCACATAATGACACCTACAATGAAACAGTGACTTGAGTGAGTTTTTTTTTTATTTTTGGGTTGGGTTTTTTGAGTTGCGCTAACACTTGCGCTAAAAATTTTATCCGTGAAAAGCCCAAAACAAAAGAAACATATTTTTTTTGTCAATGACCGATGCGCGCGCGTAGGAATACTCATTATTTTTTCCCGCCATTACGAAACATTTTTCACAACTCGTCTCGTTTTCTCTTTTGAAGTTGTTTATTTATGACAATAATAAAGCCTTTATTTCCAAACTTTTGACATATTTAAAACAAAGTACTTAAAACTAAAATCTACATTTAACTACAAATAGTCTCTTAGTTCGGTGTGCCTTATGGCAAAGGCCTCCTCCAACTCTTTCCACTCCTTTCTGTCTGCCGCCACTCTTGTCCAGAGGGGACCTAGAGTAATTTTCAGGTCTTTTTTATTTAAGTACCTATTATTTTATTCAGAAGTGCGCTGAAAAACTTCCTATTATACGTGTGTATTAATGATTACCGACCGTTTTCACAGAACTACGTACTGAACAATTTCTATAAAGCTGCGCAGGAGTTTGACGACGTTAACTGTCGCGCCGTCTTACTCAAGTTGGTGGCTTTGTACGGAGCCTTCCTATTGGAGAAACATTTGGCCACGCTTTACATTGTGAGTAACATTTATTTATCTATCTATAAGTATAATATATAATTGCCTCTGTGACTTTTATAAGTAACATACTTTTTGAATTCAATGTTGACACTTTTTTGGGGGCGTTAACCTCTTAATGACTTCCCTCGACCTGAGTTGGGCAAGAGAGAGTGTCAGACGCTTACGCAAACACGCTTGAACTCATAATTTCTAAATATAAGTTTGATATTAATACCAATCTGCTTTCAAAAAGCGTGGTGATAACACATTAGTTTTTTTTTAACTTATTTCTCACTACTTTCTGCAGTGTCGTGGGTGTGTTTACAAACATACAATTTAACACACCCAGATCCCAGAGTTATTCGGTGCGGGAATCGAACCCGCAATAAGTTGCACGGTAGCCCAGCCACCGCGCCAACCCTGCAGTCTATCTATTGAGGCTTTTTCCCAACAATGGTCACATATAGACTAATATTCATGATTTTGTTTAATAACAGGGCGGTTACCTGACGGGGGAGCAAGGGTTATGTCTCCGCGACGGTATCCTACAGCTTTGTGCCCAGCTGACTCCTGAGGCTGTCTCTCTCGTCGACTCCCTAGCGCCTCCAGACTTCTGCCTCAAGTCCGTACTTGGAATGTCCGACGGAGAAGTAAGTTATTTCTTGAACACTTTTCTGTTGTACCGATTTGATTGAAATTTGGTAGATATGTTTTTATTATTTATTTTTTTAATATAAACATAAGCCCCACATTAGGATTTTCTCCTGTGTCGTGGGTGCGTTTACAAACATACAATTTCACATGCACATCACACCCAGACCTGGAACAACAATCCGTGGATCACACAAAGAGTTGTTCCGTGCGGGAATCGAACCCGCGACACGTTGCGCGGCAGCCAGTTGCCCAGCCACCGCGCCAACCGTGCAGTCAAGTCAAAAAAGCCTTTTTCACGTGACCGTTTGTGACCTTACACGAACATGCTCAACACTGTGCTTAAATGTGAGCTCCACGCGTAGCTTGAAAGTAGTCGAGTTCCTCGTCAAACAGAAACGTACCGTACGTTAGCATAAAGACATCATATGTTGTCGATTTCACACAAAATTCATAGAAAATTATCGTTTTTCATTTGAATAATAATATTAATAATATAATATTACTTTATTGACCAACCTTTTTACATTACAGGCGTACAAACACATCCAATCCAGTGTGATGACGTACCCGGGATCAATGACCCGGCCCGAGTGGTGGCGCGACGTAGTCTACTGGCAGTCCTACGCACCCTCCAAGCTGTAAACTACCCTATTCACCGAGCAATAAAGACGAGAATCAACTGTGCATAATAATTTAGTCACAATATTTTTATTGATTTTAATGTTGGTGTAAGATTTTCTAGAATAATGAAAAAGCATAATTTTGAAGATAGAATATTGCTTATATCGAACCTTTAAGGTTGTTTATATGTACAGACTATGTCAAAGAAAAATTTACTTACGGCAGTTTTGATAAGGTTGATTTTACTATATCGTACCATGCTGACTAATGTTCTTTAAAACCCGTATCTAAAAAGGGTTTATTTAATTTTTTAATTATTTTATAGAAAAGCTACGAATGATGGATGTGTTGTTGATAATTTGATTATAATAATTATTTTTTTATTAATAGATCCATAAAAAACACTTTTAAAAGTGTGATATTATTTCTATACAATTCCGAAATAGCATTTACTTTTTTCAAAAGATTTAAAAGAATTTGATTGACTCCAGATTAAACGATTTTTTTTGAGGAATTGTCGAGGCGACAGCGAATTTCAGAGTCTTATTATCAACCATGGGCTTTGATTCTGGTACGACGGTCAGCTTGCACAAAGGACTATAAAAATCCTGATGTGGAAGAGTCATGAACGTTTGGACCCGTTCGATCGTAATGATACTACGGCCTTACAGAAAACCGGCGTGAACCAACGCTTCCATTGTGTTTCGCCGTCTGAGTGTATCTTGCCTTTCAAACGCTTGTCATGTTCAAAGAAAGTATCCAATATTCAACTAAAAACTTTAAATTCAAATACTAAAGTCCATTTTTATTTGCACACATTCCTATATAGGACGATAAAATAAATAAATTCGACAAGTTTTAAAAGCAATCTTTCAAATTTGAACTCTAAAGCTATCAATAATTAAATGATATTTAGATTGTAAGTTCAAAGTTGTTACCTGAAATTATTGGCCTTGAATAACTTTATTGTCATAATAATATAATATAATATTTTTTGTAGTATTTTTACCATTTTTTCTGTAGTCGATAAGATGAAAGTTTTTATATTTTTTTGTTATATGGTGGAGATATATTTTATACAGGGATTTTTAAATAAATGTTTCATAAAAAATTAGTTTGTTTCATTAAATTAACTAGGTATTATGTAAAAATTATTGTGGGTACTTATGGTTTTTTTTGTTTTCTGCCCTTCACTAGCATTCTCTCATGTATCGTGGGTGCGTTTACAAAAATACAAACTCACATACACAAGCCACCCAGAACCGAAACAACAATTTGTAGATCATACAAAGTGTGTGCTTGTGTGTGCGGAAATCGAACCCGCGACACGGCACACAGCAGGCATTCGCCCATCCACTGCACTAACCGTGCAATCAAGGATGGTGGTAGCCCGGAGAAGGTCGGCGACTTGTCTCAGGACACGGCGGTGCTCAGCCCAACCAGTCACACCAACACGTGTGGGAGAGCCATGGGTCGGCTCGACCGGAGTGACACCACTGCTTCACAGAATACCGGGGTGATACAACCACAGCGTTGTGTTTCGCCGTGTGAGTGAGGTTACCGGAGGCCCAATCCTTTCCCTCCCCATCCGAAAATCCCCAAAAGATCGGCAACGCACTCGTAACTCCTTTGGTGTTGCCAGAAAACACTGACGTGCCCGGTAAGCACCTGCGTTAGGTAGAAGTTGAGGACATCATGGCGTCTGTTAGATTTATAACGAAATAAAAATTTCATGCTACTAGCGACATCTGTCTGCAGGTATAACAATCTATTAGTTCTGCTATTGTTTTTCGTACAAATAAAAAACCGTTAGTCTGTGAAAGTTTAACGTGTGTTTCATTAGCGTCTCTTTAACCACTCCTCAAAGACGCTGCTATTGCCCGATGTAGAGTAGGAGTTCCCATTTTATATCCTGGGTATACATATAAAGCTTTTTTTCCTGTTGCAACAACCAATTTTCATCCATAAAATTCTTATTATTCCTAAAGGTCAATATGTTGTCTGTTCAAGAACCTAAACAGGCAGGTAAGTAAATTGAATTTGTAATGAGGAAACAAAATAGGGCTCTGTGATTGAATTTTAAATATATAATCAGCATGTCAATCATTCTGTCCGTCTGTGAACCAATTAAATGTTCCCATTATCTAACCTTTCCATTGTTTACTTGATGTTCAAGTAGGGTGTATGTTTTAAGTCTTAAATTATGTTAAAAATACTAATATTTTTTGCCCTATTTTCCACGTAAGTGATACATATTGTTATCCTAGTAATACCTATTATTACCTAATGTAAAAGTTTGTGAGAATGTATGGATGTAGGTACATGTTTGTTATGTCACGCAAAAACGGTTGGACTGATTTGGTTGAAATTTGGTATGTAGATGCTGTAGAGCTTTTCATCAACATACCACGCGGGCATTTTTTGTTATTTATTTAGGTAGGTAAGAACTTATCTACGTATAATTTAAGTGTTCACAATTTGTACCTACCTATTTTTGACGGGCGAAAATCAGGGGGAGGCGAGAGAGTGTCAGACCCTTACTGACCAAAACCCCCGCGAACCTTCTCCTGCTCTTTAGGCCGCGGTACCTCATTGCGCTTATGTACCCGCTTAGGACCTAAATATGTAAGTAGCTATAAGTAATTTAAATGTCATCAAATAATTTCAGTTTGCAAGTCGAATCATTTTCCATTTTAAAAGACTTGCATGAACGGAAAGACCTGGAATTTCTCCTGATAGACCTGTTAAATGTCCTGACGAGAGACTATGAGGTGACCTGCTTCGCAATTATTTGTGATGAGGTTTATCTGAACGTCTTCGGTGGGCCATTGTTCAAAAGAACTGGGTCTGTGCCCTACGTCATGGTAAGTGTTAATGGCATATCCTTTGAGACTCATGCAAAAAGTTACAATGACTGAAGGCTGAAGGCGTACGAAAATCCAAGACCTGCATGTTATGAAGTCTGCGGGTTGGAGGTACCTATTTCATCACCATCATTAATAAACTTAAAAAAACCACCCACACGATGTGGCCCGTCTCCAGTTTTATAATCAGAACCGCTAAGGAGTGGAATTATTTGTCGGAGTCTGTGGTTCCCCAAAGGGTACCAAAGACTCCGGCAAACTTGGGTGTCTTCGAGGCCCAAGTGAATAGGTTGCTTATAGCGAGCTCCATCGTAAGTCGTATCATCGCTAACCAACAGCGGCGATAGCGGTCAAATATCTGCCCATTAAAAAATAAAACTAAGAACAAACATTTTAGTGATTTTTACATTTTTAAGTATCTACTTAGGTAGGTGCTCATTCCACTTTTTGTTTCAAGACTGTTGTAGAAGATTACGAGGACTTGTTATCTCCAAACTTCGTTACATTAGAATCATTGAGGGCTGCTAGAAAAGAAGGATGCAACGTTTACGTCATACTGCTTGCCAATGGACTGCAAGCTTCGCGCTTGTTAAGGTTCGGAGACAGGTGAGGAAAAATCTATATAGCCAACCTACCTTTGTGTGAACCTAAGAATATATTTGTGCTAGTCACTTGAAGATCTGAAAGTCTTCCAACTTCAATTTAATTATTAGTAGCATAATTTTGCATGTGACAGTTCTATTCTTTCAAAAGATTACTACTTATTGTACTTCTGCTATAAAAGTTATGAAGTTCCATTTTACCAAACTATTCATAACATTCTTTTTCAGACATCGGATTCTCGACACTAGAGCTAAATACATAATGCTACACGACTTCCGACTATTTCGCAGCGAACTCCATTACATCTGGCGCAGAATAGTCAACATTATATTCGTAAAATACCACAAAAAGATTTTGGGCGTATCGAAAAGTCGACCATGGTTTGAGCTCTCCACCGTACCATTTCCAAATCCGATAAAAGGAGTTTTTGTTCCAAGACGCGTGGATATTTGGAAAAACGAGAATTTTTACTACAAAAGGCCTCTGTTTGCGGACAAAACTAGCAATTTGAATGGTGAAGTGCTGAATGTTGTTTATTTGGACCACGTTCCTTCTGTTGTAGTTGTTAAAAACAATGCCACTACTAAAATAGGAGGCGTTGAAGTTGAGGTGATTAATGGACGTCTTCTTATACAACTACCTACCAGTTTAATAGATTAAGCTCGCCTTTTTGCGTCCACAACCCAGTTAGCTACTATTTGGACTGTAGCCCGATCACCTCGCTTGGCCAGAGGATCCTCCTTTTCCAATGTTTGGGAATTTTAATTCCCTAAATTATGGCGAAATGTTCTTATATACTTAGGTATTTAGGTGTCTTTAATCGAATAATATTTTTAATGGTCAAGATTCAAGACTGTCTAAATTAGGTAGATATCATAAGCATATGAACGATTCTCGAGTGCCATCCACCTATTATCATACCGACAGAATAAACACCGAGAAAAAAATATGAATTCTCTCACAATAGCTAATATGTATAACATGTTTTTCGGTGGGTCTGTGCACTTTGGGTTTTGACTTTGGGTCGAAGCGGCGAAAATAATACTACTACTACTACTACTACTAACTTCCATTATTAGGCATTCTAATTCAAGACTTTCTTCGTTTTGTTTCAAACTTCCAGATCTTACATACGTTAGCCGAAAAAATGAACTTCAAACCAAAACCATACCAGGCTATAAACGCTGACCTTCACAAATGGGGCCAGAAACAGCCTAATGGCTCTTTTTCTGGACTGTTGGGTGAGATGGTAAATGGGAGGGCGGATGTGGCGTTGGGGAACCTGCAGTACACGCCTTACCACCTGGAACTGACAGACTTGAGTATACCTTATACATCACAATGTTGGACATTCCTGACACCAGAAGCTTTAACTGACAATTCTTGGAAGACCTTAATTTTACCGTTTAAGTAAGAACATTAAAATTTAGTAACATGAGTAATGTAAGAAATACAGAACAAGTTACATCGGTAAAGAGTCGATAGCCATAAGCTGGGGCTTGTGAGAGCCTACTTCACTTCCTGGATGAACACCGTCATCGCCTAAATTGGGCCTCGGGTCTTTATGGTCCATTCATCATAGCTCAAGAGCTCTATGATGATATTTGACCTTATAACCCCGACTGCACGGTTGGTGTTATGGCTAGTTACGAAACGTGTCCTGGTAAACGCTGCGAGGTGTTATTTATCTGAGCAGTTCATGATTATTGATCTGGGCAGTTTTCCTGATTTGTGACATAGTTTTGCAATGTTTTACATAGTCACATAGGATACAGGTTGTATCTACTGCATTGTCTAGTTAACGGTAACGATTTCTTTCAGATTGTACATGTGGATAGCAGTTCTCTTGGTGTTATTAATAACTGGGACTATTTTCTACGGTTTAGCGAAAAACCACATGAACTTGCAAGAATACAAAAAACTACGTGTAACGCAAACCAAACACGACGAAGACAATGGTAAGTACTTTCCTTATGTTTAAATATCTACCTACACTTAACACACATCTAACTAGTATACTGTAAGTAATATAGCGAAACCGTGCTAAATAAAGGCATCCGTTATTATTTACAGACGCAAAGCCGGGACTTTATTTGTTTGGAGAAATAATAAACAGCATCCTGTACACTTATGGAATGCTGCTAGTCGTCTCACTACCGAGGCTGCCAACGGGATGGTCAATAAGGCTCTTAACAGGCTGGTATTGGCTCTACTGTATACTGCTGGTGGTTTCTTACAGAGCCAGTATGACCGCTATACTCGCCAACCCCGCGCCCAGGGTAACCATCGACACACTTCGAGAACTCGTCGATAGCAAAGTCACTTGCGGCGGCTGGGGCACGCAATCCAAAAAATTCTTTCAGGAGTCTCTTGACGATAACACCCAAAAAATCGGGGAGAAATTTGAAACTATAGACGACCCTTTGAAGGCTGCTAATAAAGTTGCAGAAGGAGTATACGCATATTACGCCAATTCTGATTTTCTTAAATATATAAGTGTTGTAAGGAAAACTGCGTTGAAAGGTTCAAATGATAACTCCACTAATACAACAGAAGTCACGCCTAAAAAAGATACACAAAGAAACCTGCACATAATGTCTGACTGTGTAGTTAACATACCAATATCTATTGGTTTTCACAAAAACTCACCCCTGAAGCCGCTGGCTGATGTGTACATGTGGAGGGTTGTCGAGGTTGGACTTGTTGAGAAATGGCTGAATGATGTGATGTACCCCATCCACTCACTAGAAACAAATGAAGATGAGGTGAAAGCCCTAATGAACCTTAAAAAACTTTATGGCGCCTTTATTGCTTTGGCCATAGGATACACCCTCAGTGCTCTTTGCCTTACCGGGGAATTAATTCATTGGCACTTTATTGTTAAAAGAGATCCTAACTTTGACAAGTATGCTCTCCACTTGTATTACAGAAAGAAAAACTATTAAGTTTCAAATTATTTATTAAAGTTATTTACATTTACCAACATGATTGTTACTTTATGCAATAAATACCTATTTTGTTCAGTCACGCTAAAGTCACATTTGTTGTTCTTGCAAATTGAAACATTCATATAATTATTCATGGTCTAAAATTGTATGTATTATTAGAAATTATCTTGGTTATATGCTAAAATAAATGTTGAAATTTATCTAAATAGTACATTATTTTTGAATTAAATATAAGATCTATAATTATTTTTGTTCAGGGTTGAATGCAGGTGGTTGTGCACCTTCTGGAGCATTTTCTGTGATCCAAGGATGCTGCAATACATTTATCAAAGGCAGTCTTTGTTCTGGGTTGATAACTAATAATTTACCCATCAAGTCTTTAGCTCTCTCCGATATAAAATCTGGATACTTGATAATCACGTAGCGTATCTTCCTGTATGTTTGATGAGAGTCTTTAGCATCAAATGGAGGTAAACCAACAAGGAGTTCATAGCAGAGCACCCCAAGGCTCCATATATCCACAGCATAGTTATGCGGCTTGCCCTCAATCATTTCTGGAGACAAGTAGTCCAGTGTACCACACAAGGTCATTCTTCTTGATGATGGTGAATGCACTGACCAACCAAAGTCAGCTATCTTCAACTCCCAGTTGTGACCAATAAGTAGGTTCTCAGGTTTAATGTCGCGATGAATGACTTTCTTAGCATGACAATATACAAGAGCTTTAGTCAAATCCCTAATGTAAATTGCTACAGTTTTCTCATCAAAACGTTCACGCTCTTTCAGCAACTTGTACATGGATCCGTGTTTAGCGTATTCCAAAATTAAATAAATACGTTTTTCGTCGTGAAAATATCCATACATACGCAGTATATTCGGGTGACGGAGTCTGCATTGTATTTCAACTTCTCGCCGCACTTGATGTTCGATTTCAGAATCTAATATTTGACTTTTGAATAGTACTTTCAGGGCAACGACATAGTGAGACTCTTTTTCACGTGCTAAGTACACGTTACCAAATTTGCCTTTACCCAAAGGTCGGCCCAGGTCGAAATCTGAGAGAGACCATGATTTCTTCTTGTCTTCATTTTTACCTGGGCCACTTTGACTCGCCAGCTGATGCTCTTTGTTTTCGTTTACTTTGCCGAGAGGTCGACCAATAGGGGCAGCTGGCACTTTGAAACTGTTCATTGGCATTTTGGGACCACTGATATTACAACCACAACCAGACCGCCCAGCAGTTGGTGGACGGTTTTCTTTACAACTGCACTTATTTATATTCATTATTACAAAGCACACTCCTCGAGCTAAATCAGTTTTATTTGTTCAAGTTCAAAGTTTCAAACTTTCAATGTAACGTCTATTTCAATCACTCAACAAACTGACGTCCTGACAGCCAGCAAGAAACAAGGAATAATGTTGCCATGTGCATGTATTAAGAATATAGCTGCATTTTACTTTTACATTATTATAATTAACATGGTTAAATATAGCTTGAAATGATAATATAAAACACCTTATAAAGATGATTTAAGGCGTCTGTATACAAGCCTAAGTTTTTTTTATAATTTTTATGTTTATTTTAAAGCAATCAATTTCTTCAAAATAATCCCTTTTTTCTGCCACACAAGTTCACACAACAAACGTTCAAAGAGATTAATCTGTAAAAAGATAAGGACCAACTCGAACGTCTAGTTACTATATTATCACAACACGATATAATAGTATGTATGTATGTATCGTTACGGGACGTGACCACTTTTCGCCAATTCGCCACTCCTTAGAAACGGTGAATCGGGGAGTACAGAATTCGAAGGGTAAATAGACGTAGCCGAGGGGCAAATAGATACTAGAAAAATTCGCCAATAATCTATAAATCTATTCACCCCTTTTGTGTTCCTATTCACCCCGTTTTAAATACAATGTATGTTTCATATAACCATATATTCAATAATATATATTTAATTCTGGCAATAAAACTGTAAACAGCTGATGTTACTATGTTCATTAAGTCAGTAAATATCCATATCCTTATCTAGGAAAAAAACTGCGTTGCTGTCACTCCCGTTTGCCTGTCGTTTCTATTTCATTTTACAATTATTGTGCTTGTGAAAACTCAAAAATGCAATTCTAAAGTGAAATTTATAATTTTAAAAGACTTTGACATCAAAATAAATTAATTATATTGTTTTAATAGAAAGTGTAACAAGTTTCTTACTATAGTTTTATTTGAGTAAGTTAATTTCTTTTTAGAAGATCGACAGCTGCTTTACTGCCAGTGTGCAAATATCATGAGAAGCTTGATTAAATAACACAGTTTCTAGTTTTATAGAAACCTTTATTTATCAACAGGTAATATTTTTACATAGACTAGGCAATTCTACTAAACAAAAATCCACAAAACCCAATTCGAGGTTAGGTATGTTTTGAAGAAAAAATGGTAAAATGTTGTAAATATATGAAATATGTATATATCTATGTAGTTTACCACGTTACCTGGCGTCGATATCTCGGTACATTGGTTCATAGTGTGTGGATTTAAAACTATAAGGATTATAAAAACAATTATGTCACATAATAACTATGGGTTATAACTTCAAATTTGGAAATAGGCATTAGATGGCTAGGGGATTACTGAAATAGAAAACTATACCCTTCAAGTATTGTAAGATAATATAAAAAGTTTGGTTCAAAGTAATGTTATTTTTCTAGAAATAAACCTTGAGCAATGTCTGATGATGCGGAGCAGCAATCTGAGGAGATAGAAGTATTGAAATCAATATATGAAGGAGATGAAAACTTCAAACAAGTTGACGCCACAACCTATCAATATAAGGTTAGTTCTTCAGTTTATCATTAAATGAACATTGCTGTAGTTTTGACTTCAGCCAAAAAGGAAGCTATTTGTAACATTGTATACATCTGAGGGCTGAGGGCATGGTTGAAGTGGTGGGCAACCTGCTGCCATGTCATATTCACATGTAGAGCAACTCTTTGTGTTATCCATAAATTGTAATTCCATATCTAGGCGTGGTGTGTATGTCTAATTGTATGTATGTAAACACATCCATGACATAGGACAAAATCTCTTTATAGAAAACTAGCTACTCCCGCGCGGTTTCACTCTCTGCTCGGATCCATTTGATTGTAGCGTGATGTTTTATAGCCTATAGCACTCAGGAACTTTGCAGGAACTTTGTAGCTGTCTATCAGTGAAAGAATTTTGGCAATCTGGCCAGCGGTTGCAAAGATTACCCCCTACATACGTACTTACAAACATACAAACATAAAAACTTACAAATTTTACCTCTTTATAATATTAGTATAGATTAAATGTTTGTAATCAGATGATCATTACACTACTTCATTTAATAAATTTCAAATTGTCAGTCACAACGTTGCTTACCATCAGGTTAGTAAATGAAGACACATTAACCGATTAAGAATTCAAAAAATATATGTATGTAAGGTTTTACTTTCCTTTACTAGGGAGTGTCAAGCTTGGATAACCATTGGTGGGTTCAACCAGAGTAATACTAATGTATGCAACAATTCTTACATTGTAAATGAGGTTACTGCAGGTACCCACCTTGTAACTCCTCTGTTAGAGAAGTTATTCATGGGCAGCTAATTGCTTACCATTAGGAAATCCATCTGCTGAACTGTCCCTTAAAAAGTTATTCATTATTTATATTATTTGTTCTCTGGTTTCAGTATATTGAAGGTGAGAAGTCATTTATTTTGGAAATAAAATGGGGCCCGACATACCCAACAGATAAACCCAGCTTTAATTTGAATATATTCTATAATCAAAATTTGTAAGTATATATTTCTTGTTACATTTACATTCACTAGTTCTTGTAGTTATTATGTTAGCATAGTAGTTTAGCTCATGTCATAGGTAACAATGAAACAATGAATTTATTTTTGCAAATAGGCCATAAAACGGCACTTTTACACGTCAAATTATATGTGAAAAAATAGATGAAGCCGGCATTTCCGTTTTATAACTAAGAAGAGATGTAGGTAAATAGCAAATCTCTCGCCAAGGGTGAGGCGAGAGGGAGTGTCAGACTCTTACTGACTAAAAGTCACCCTGTTCCTTCTCCTGCTCCAGGCTGAGGCATTTCAAGAATAGGGCAGTTTTCTATACAGTTAATTGTTAAAATATAATCAAGCTTTGATTCATTGATTTGAAGAGAAACACTTTCACTGTCCACTAAATAGACACAACAGTTAGTAGACAGTATAGTCAGTAGCCACTAGTCATATGTGATTCCTTGGACAAGGAAGTGCTTAAGCTTTAGACATTTTTTAGTACTCCTTTAAGATAAAAATAAAATATGATGACGTAATATTTTGCGATTTCATACAAAATTTTTAAAAAGTCTCTTTTTCGACATTACTATAAAAGTATTGTATTTGACTAGTTGTTCCTGCCATATTCAAAATAGCCTTTATTTATTTTGTTCACAGATTACCATCTGTTAAAGAGAAGATATTAAGTATAGTAGACGCAGAAGCTGAACAGTGGCTTGGATGTGCAATGACATACACTTTATTTGAATGTTTGAAGGAGAAATTGACAGAAATACTCGCAGAGCAAACGGAAGAGGTGGTGGTGTCCAGCAGAGTAGAGAAAATAGTTTTAGATGACCAGGTAAGGGTTCAGTAAATTTGGTAGTTTACTAGGCCATACTTAAATAAATTATGTTTATTTTTAAATACACATAATTAATATAATAAGACTTGACAACCACATTAAGATCCAATCCAATCCACCTTAAGATCAAGGGCCTCATTCTAATGGCAGTCCTCCTTGAAGTGGCACATATGGTGAGGAGGTTTCTGTCTCTAGAGCCCTCAACCACCGGTAGCTAGCATATTTAGATATTACATATTAAATAGTAATATTTAAAAGTGTAAATTTTAGAGTTATTTAAATCTTATATTTAACACATACTTAAATCTTTTAATTATTAAATGATTTTGCCACATATTTAACATTCAAGCATCCATTTTAAAAATAAGTATGCCATTATTTTGACATCTTCTACACAATGCATAGAAAGTATAGTTTTTGACATTTCAATAAAAAACTGAACTTGACTACCTAGTTGGAAACTATTGTATTGCCAATTTTCTCACATAACTTATACTGCAATTGCTAACATTGTTGGAGTGGAGAAACTGAAGGGAGCAAAAGTTGTTTAACATCTAAAAAAAATGAATGAACGAAATTCATCCAATGACTTCTTCCGCCTTGGGTGGGGCGAGTGAGAGTTGACATTCTTGACTCTTACTGATTAAAAGCCACTCCATTCTTTCTCCTGCTCCGGGACGTGTTGCAGTAAGTACATTATTGCACTTGCACTCGCAACCTCGATTGGACATTAGCCCTATCTGATCTAATTCCTGACGCCGGCCGCATCATGTTATCCAGGCAGTCACGCAGAACCTGGTCAACCTTAGTCTGGACTTGCCATCTGTGTCTTATAAATATAACTGACTGTCCCGCGGTTTCACCCATTGCTCGGTTCCTACTAGTGATGTTCCGAATATCCGTATCCGTATCCGCGGATATCCGAGTAAAAATAAAAATCCGTATCCGTTATTTTACACGCGGATCTTTAACGGATCTTTTTCAGTTAATCATCAGGTAGAAATAAAAAAAAATCCAGCTAGTTTTTTTAAATAATCATATATTTTGCACCTATATATTGCAAACATTTAGATACATAGATTTTTATAATGAGAACAAGTTAAAACTTTACTTTTAGGACAGTGAAATAACTAAAACATAATTATTGTTTTCTATAATTAAATGAATGACACCACACCCGCGCAATGCAAGTCAAAACATGTCGTATCTGACGTTGCGGCGAGCGAGACGTCAACTATCTTTTCAAGGCCGCGCGCGGCCGGCGACACTAATCTTATGAGAAATTGAAGATCCGTATCCGTATCCGTATCCGCGGATCTTGACACTAAATATCCGTATTAAGATCCGTATCCGCGGATCTTCATTTTTAGCGATCCGGCACATCACTAGTTCCTACATATCGTAGCGTGTTTTTTATAGTTTATAACCTTCCTCGATATATGAACAAATAAGACACAAAAATAATTGTTCAATTCGAACCAGTAGTTCCGGAGATTAGCGCGTTCAAACAATCAAACTTTACGGTTTTATAATAAATCTTATCTATAGTTATTAAAAGATTCGTTTCAATTTCATCTAATTTGCTATTTAACCTTGACAAACTACTAAAAGAGATATCACATATTTGGCCAGGTTGGTTGCCAGATTACAAATAGTCAATTTATTTAAAACTAGTGAACCCAGCATACTTCTTACTGCCTTAATACAAAAAAAAACATTTTTTTACCTTTTAAATTTTTCCTGTTTTCCACGAAAATCTCAAGCCAAAAAATTGTTGTTGTCGAGATTTAGTGAGACTAACGAATATATATTTTTTTATTTATTTAAGATAAACAAAATAGGTATTTTTTAACTAAATAATAACTTTGTAAAATTTCAGAATGAAGTCTCAAAGAAACCAGAGAAGAAGGAGCATTTAACGAAGGCTCAAAAGCGGAGAGCTTGGGACAAGGCGGAGATCGGCAGGGCGGGGGAAAAGCCACGAGGGTGGGACTGGGTGGATATCGTCAAACATTTATCCCAAGCCCCCCACCAGCCTGCCTCATGACACTCGACCACGTAACTGCGTTGTACGCCATTCCTCATGCTGACTCTGAATGGTGCTCTTATAAATAAATGTGTTTATAGCCAATCTGGTTTTTTTAACGCGACCAACAAATTACCCTGAAATCCCTGAATTAGCACTTATTATTAAGTACACGGGACGGCCCGATACCTTGTTCATAAGGCGCATCGCTGCGTAATGTACAGTAGTCAGAAGTCTCAATAAAATATGAATATTTTCGTGAAGAAGATAAGGTTCTTATGTAGTTGCTGTTTTAAGTGTGCTCTAAGCACTTTTAAATATAAGTGTATGCGTATATTATTGAGGACTTTCAAGAAAAACAAAGCTAGATATTATAATGAAAAAACTTATTTTGTTATTAGATATCTAAGAAAACAGTCTACGAACAACACTAGCTGTGATCAACAACTACAGTACAATATAATAATATAATATATATTATATTTCTTATTGTACAACATAATAAATACAATTCACGATGGACGGACCTATTTACAGTGGCGGTGTGCAGTGGTCCATTAAAGAATAAAGTTTGTTTTGAATAAATAACACAGGTAGTTGGGTAACCATGACGTCCAAAGTACCTAAGATTGTGTTAGTCAGTGTGGGTAAGAGACAGAGCTAGACAACTTGTATAGCTCTTTCTCTTACCCACACTGAAGTAAAATTAAAACAGTCTTAATTTGAATGTCATCGGTACCCCCCAGGAGAAAACAGCGCGGGGAAACGGTTATACATATGTATATGAAAAAAATAATATAGTGCTGATCTGATGATAGAAATAAAGTAACCTTTGTCCCTTCTAAACCTCATCAAGTTTGGGCTCGTTTGAATAATCAACCCGGGTTTGAGGATAGAGATAGGAGATGGCTATAGGAACACATTAAGTAGTGTTGGTGGCTATCGAGCAGAATAAAATAAAGTTTAGCCTTGACAGCTATGCGTATATTAACAGACTGGCGCGCCAGTGGCTACACTTAAAAATCATTAACTGCTAGGTATTCTAAATCTAAATTCTTACATACCTATATAGGTACTTATATACTTAACACACATACAATAAGGATTACCTACTAAACAATACGTACCTACTTATAATCTCATAAATAAAAAAAATATTTAAGTACTAGATAGGTAAGTAAGTAGGTAAGTACTTCACAATCAAAACATTTTTTCTGTAAACAATATTTCAATATTTTTAATTAAATTGCGATTTGTTTTTCTACTGTTCTAGTTTTTTTAAAGTTTCATCCCTGCATAAAAATAATGAAATCCGAACTTAAAAATATTATTCATAGGTACCTACATTATTTTATGCAGCTCATTGAAAATAGGTAGTACTGAATAACTTCGAGTAGGTACCTACCTACCCAAGACATCTCCACTATAGGTAATTTACTAAATAACAAACTAAATTCGGTAGGTACGTAATGGTATTTATTCTAAATCATATTCGGAATAAGTCATCATATTCATCAGCCCAAGACGTGCTGGACATGGACATTGGACAAAGGCCTCTACTTTAGGCCTCCACGTCGAAATGACAAGTCGCCACTTGCATCATGCTTGGACGCTACTCCACCGGTGTGACATGGAGTAAAAGTCGTCACTCATAGATAACTGGCGTGAAATAACCATAGCGTTGTGTTTTGCCGTGTTAGTGAGGCCGTATGCCCAATCCTTCCCCTCCCCCACTCCGTTCCCAAGCTTGTGGATTGAACTCCCAAGCTTGTGGATTGAACTCCCAAACCCTAATATCCAAAAGGTCGGCAACGCACTCGTAACTCCTCTGGTCTTGCTTGGAGTCTATGAGCGGCGCCAAATGTTTAACTTCAGGTAATCGGTGCGCTTGTTTGCCGACTTATAAGTATACGTACCACAAAAAAGGCGGCTGTTGGTCATAAAACAACTCCATGGTAATCTGTTGCTGGCTGACCTTTACCTACGGGCTGTAGGCAAGCTTGTTTTGCTCTTACTAGGTAAGTATATGTAACATTGAAAATACAACTAAGTAAGTACAAAGTGGTTTGCTTTTTAATTTGTGATTCCCAATTTTGTCAGTGGATTTTCTGCGTCACCACTTGTTTCGAGGTCTGAACAGGCATAAAACAAATTAAAACGATATGGTCTTACATCAGTGAACACTACCATCCTATTAGTAATTTCTGACCAGTATTGGAAAGCGCCAATACCTGCTACCTTTTCACCGATAATCAAAAGTGAGCCTGATAAAAGCCTGTGTTTGACGGATTTTTCAACGCAAATAAAATATCCCCAATGTCGTGGCAGCACTGTATCGCAATCACGTATTTGTTTATAGTCAAGCGAATTTACTTCCACCCCGTGTGTCTTAGGGTTCTGCGGTCGGTAATAATAGAAGCCAATTTGAACATAGTCACCAGGTAATTGTGGAACTGGATCAACCATATCTAGAAATAGCCCGTCGAGTGATTGTTCAAAATTAGTATCTAGGTCTAAATTAGGCCTGTGTGTATTGGCTCTGATTTTTCTAGTTAAATTTCCTTTAATTCTTAACACGAACAAGTCGTGAATTGGCGTTGTCTGGTGATTTTTATCGAACCAAAAGGGGTCAGGAATGTTGTCTATATAAACAGGTTGGCGCCCGCACACAATTTTGTAAACATCTAAATCATGAAAAAATTGCTTCTTTTGGGAATCGTACCTTCTCTTTTTCAAAACCACAGCATACGCTTTCTTAAAAGATCCTTCAGTTAAAACGAAAGGTCGCAAGGCGTTATATGATGTCAGTATTCTGTTGTAATCAAACGCGACACCCATACCATGAAGTGTCGGTACACCAACGTCAGGTTGATCCTCCAACATGTCTACTTCTACTATAGCGATAGCAGCGTCCATCCATGCTGCTTCATAACGCTGAATGTACCTTCCGTAATCTATTGGTTCATGAGCTAATTTGATAGCGAGACTTGTCGCCAACAGCATGGACATAAATAAATGTACAGCAATCAACCTGAAACAGACAATGTATAAAACATTGGTAACGAATTGTTTTTGGCCGTGGTAGGTATACTTAGACAGACTTGAGAGTTTTGCCTTTTTTTAGGAACGGGTGGAAGCCTTCTAAAAGCTTGGAGTAAAGACTGGATGGGATTTTTACCTCACGGGAACCTCGATTGTGGCTACTTATTATAAGCATGTGTGAGGAACATCGGGTCCTCTTAGTCCCTGCGGTGTCAGTCACTACGATGCAACGGTTTTTACGGCACATCCCTATCGAGAACATCTTGTCTTCTAGAAAGCGGCTAGATTCCCCACTCTATGCGCCCGTAGCCCCAAAGGTTTGTCTATAAATTGTCTGCTTCAATATTCAGTCTGCTCTCACGATCCCACTCAGCGACCTCCTTTTGGGACAACACAGTCTCATATAAGGAGATTACCCTTCTCCCTACTAGTAGGACTTAATTAAGAATACGCTGGTATAGACAGAATATATGCCAGCGGGTAAATAGGGTCTCGCCCGGTTCTGCCAACTAGGTTCTGCCATTCAGAAGGGCTTCGACAACGTAGGTACTTGCATGAGTACCTATTCTGGTTATTGTTGACAAAAAGGCAGGACACCTTGCATTGTTGAGAACTTTAGGTCTAAATAACAGGCCCGCTTGTCCATGACGCTTCATATTATGTCGAACCAAGGCAAAGACGAGAGTAGAATTTGCATGCGGATAACCTTTAATGCAAGCGTTTAGGTATTTACCTTATATTAGTAATTGACGACATCAAGTGCAGTTGACATAAACAATACGCTACGTTAATAAGGGTTGTAGCGTGTTGTTGTTGTTGGGATATGCGTAGTGCGACAAATTCGACACATGAATTCGTACGACGCTTTTGTGTGCGTTTATGGGAAAGGTACTGAAGTGAATAGGCAAAATAGAACAAAGAACTTTACAAATAAAGCGACTTTATTAAGATGGCATCAGACTTCTATAGGGATTTGTATAACGATAAGACCTGAAGGACCAACATCCTATCAACGAAATTAAAAACAAAGTCCTGGCTTTAACAACGTCACAAATTAATTATTAAAATTTGTGTCCACTCTTCACTAGCTGGACACTATTTTTTTGGGGGATGATCATCCCCAAATGAACTTGGGTGGGGCGTGAGGGAGTAAGACTGACTAAAAACGTCGCTGCTCTTCCTGTTCCGAGCTGGAGCCGTGGTACATTATACCTACCTATAGCTAATGCGTGTTGCGACTCTCATAATAACTGTGATATAACATGAGTATACATCATATTTTTCATGATTGGATTGAAGAATCATGTTTTCGAAATTAAAATCCTTTAGGTACCAAGTTAGTTGTCAGTATTCATACAGGTACGTTCATGAATAAGAAGTATAAATTATATTAATACTAGGATGTACTAAGCGATTGTATAGTTCATCATCATCTTTTTTTTTACTAGCAATTAACTAGTGCTTGACTGCGATCCCACCTGGTGGTAAGCAGTGATGCAATCGTTGATGGTGGATGGAGGAGGTGGAGGCGCACTAGTTTACTAAGAGCCTATTCACTCTAGACTTAGAGACACCAAAATTGTATTCGGACGGAAAGACTGCAGCCGGCAAACTGTTTCAATCCCTCGATGTACGCGGTATAAATGACGAGGCAAAACGCTTAGTCCGGGCCGCAGGTATCTCAACAACGTAAGGGTGGCTATTTGCCGTACGCCGGGATGTCCGAAGGTGAAATTGGGATGGCGGAATCAAATCGTGCAATTCCTGCGCACACTCTCCAAAATGCATCCTGTAGAAAACCGCAAGGCTGGCTACTCTGCGCCTGTACGTGCCCACTGCTAAGCAACGGCCTGCACTGTGATTCTGTAAGACTTCATTCTAAACTCCGAATCTGAATCCGCTGTGAGTAGTAGTACCCTTTTTTTTTTTTTTTTTTTTTTTTTTTTGTGAGGGGAAAATCATCAAATGACTTCTCCCGCCCAGGGCCGGGCAGGAGGGAGTGTCAGACTCTTACTGACTAAAAACCCCCCTGTTCCTTCTCCTGCTCTGTGCCGAGGTCGCGGTACCTTATTGCGCTTACCCCGCAGCCCCGGCTGAACATCAGCCCTTTAGGGCCCCGTCTGTGGTGGTCTATTGGCTCTTTGAGGCGCGCGCGGAACGCTACGCGCCGTACGCTCGGGCCTGGTTCTGGTCGGGCGGCGAGCTGCCCTTACTCGCCGACCGCAGGCCCGTACTTACGGTGGCCGGAGATCGTCCCTCGATCCCCGACGCCCGTAGTGTCGCCAGTTGCGGCTGCTGGGGCGTGAGGAGGAGGATTGCTCCCTCACGCGGGCCGCCTCTCTCTTTGCGAGCATGACCGCTTCACAAAAGGAGGAGACGGCGTCCCAGTTCCTCTCACTCCGCACCATGGCCTCGACTAAGGCCGGGCGCGAGAGGTCGCCGCCGCCGATCACTTCCCTGAGGATACGGCGGTGCTCAGCCCAGGCAGGGCATACCGCTACCGTATGCTCCACCGTATCCTCTAGGAGGTCCTCACAATGACGACACTCGGGCGTTTCCTCCCGCTGAATCCGAAACAGGAACCTACCGAAGCTGCCGTGCCCGGTAAGCACCTGCGTCAGACGGAAGGTGAGGACGCCGTGGCGTCTCTCAAGCCACTCCTCAAAGAGGGGTCTTACCGCTGCTATGGTAGCGTGCCCGGCCCTCGGTTGCGACAGTCGTTGTCTCCACTCTGCCATGAGATCTCGCCGGAGCTCATTCCGCCACGCACTAATTTGGCGCGGCAGAGGATCTTCGCCCCGGCGACGCGCGTCTGCGCGCAAACTGTAGACGCGCGCGAGCGCCTTCGCTTCTAGATCCCACGGCGGTGATCCGGCAAGGAGGTTCGCCGCCTCCCCGGAGATCGTGCGATACCCGCGGATTACTCGTATAGCCATGACCCTCTGGGACGCGACCAGCGTACGAGCCGGCCGCCGCTTCAAGTCCGGCGCCCACACAGGGGCACCGTAGAGGGCCATGGATCGCACAATCCCCATATACAACCTCCGGCAGGAGGCGTTTGGCCCCCCGAGGTTGGGAAGGAGCCGCTTGAGCGCGGCCCCAGACCGTTCCAACTTAGGGGCCAAACGACGAAAATGCTCCGTGAAGTTCCATCGGCTGTCGAGGACGAGACCCAGGTACTTCATCGCCGACTCGACGTCGATGTTAACTCCTCCTGCCGTTACTTGGGACCCACCTGGAGGTGGCGCGCTCCGACGGCCATAGAAGCACATGGCCTCGGACTTGTGGAGCGCCACCTCGAGTCCCAACTGCCGGATCCTTGCAACGACTGTCGCAACCGCTTGTGACATCAGGTCGGCCGCCGCCTGATGCGACCTCCCGTTCGCCAGCACCAGCGTGTCGTCAGCATAGCAGACAATGCTGACGCCGCTCGGGAGGTCGGTGCGTAGCACCCAATCGTACCCGATGTTCCACAGGAGAGGTCCCAGGACCGATCCCTGTGGGACACCGCGCGACACCTCTCGCCGATTCCACACGCCCCGGTGACCGGGGTAGATGACACATCTGTCCGTCAAGTAAGCCTCGACTACACGACGGAGATAGGCAGGCACCCGGTGGTACCGGAGTGCCTCCAAAATGCAGCTCCAGGGCAGCGAGTTAAAGGCGTTGGCGATGTCCAGAGACACCGCCACGACGACTCGCCTCCCGGCCAACGCTGTCCCCGTCGTGAGGTCCCTCACGCGCATGATGGCGTCCACCGTGGAGCGCCCTCTGCGGAAGCCGAACTGGCCGTCCGCTAAATCCGGCCCCCTTCCAGACAGGTGCCCGACGAGGCGGTCTGAGATTATCCTCTCGAACAGCTTTCCCACCTCGTCGAGCAGCACAATGGGCCGGTACGCGGACGGAGAGTCCGCAGGACGCCCCGGCTTCTTCACGAGGACCAGTTTACCCGTTTTCCACGACAGCGGAAACTGGCCTCTCTCCAAACATGCGCTGAACAGACCAAGTAGTCGAGGCCTGAGAGCCTCCGAGGCCAGGACCCAGACCTTGGCATGCAGCCCGTCAGGTCCTGGGGCGGTATTCTTGCCGCTCAGCCGGCGCACCGCCACTCTCAAATCTACCTCGGTCACTTCCGGAGCGGATTCGTCGTCGTCGTCGATGTAGCCCGCATTGGGCACCGCAGGGGGCGGGGGCATAGCCGGAGGCGTGTAACCCATCTGTGGTCGGGGGAATAGCGCCCCAACCACTTCGTCCACGACCTCCGGCCGGAGACTCTGAGTCAGTGGGGGCGCCCAGGTGCGGAGCTTATCACGCACCATCCGGTAGGGGCGTCCCCACGGGTCTCTGTTCAGAGTCTCCAACATCTCCTCGCGGGCCCGATCTTTGGCCCGCCGGATCTCCACCCTGAGGGTGGCCTTCGCCGCCCTGTACTCCTCGAGTAGTAGTACCCTAGCGCTACAACTGAGAGTTGATTTAAATTGACCGCAACATTTTGATAGATAAAGTATAAGATGACGTTAAAAGTGGCATTCTATAATGTAATTTCCCCGTCACTTCTACGCTCACTTCACACTCGAACAAGATTCAAAAACAAACAAATTTTAAAGAATCGACATGCTGTTCTCACTTTGAGAAGGTTTGAGCATTGATCAACATGTTTGCTCAAGCAAGATTTGCGTTTTGAAACTAAAGATTTGGAATTTGTAAGTCCAGGTTTCCTCACCATGTTTTCTTTCACTGAATGTCAGTGGCCTAAAAAAAAAAAAAAAAAAAAAAAAAAAAAAAAAAAAATTATAGAAAATACATGTAAGTCAGATTGGGACTTGCTCGGTTTTGAATCCGCACCCTCATACCTACACGCCGGGGTTGCGGGGTAAGCGCAATGAGGCACCGCGACCTCGGCCCAGAGCAGGAGAAGGAACACGGGGTTTTTAGTCAGTAAGAGTCTGACACTCCCTCCCGCCCGGCTCTGGGCGGGAGAAGTCATTTGATGATTTTCCCCTCACAAAATAATAATAATAAAAAACCCTCATACCTACACGAGAAACATCTTAACCTCCGGGGCTACACGACGTTAGCAAGTAGGTTACTATCACTTAATTAAATAATCACTTTAACTTGATACAGGACAAATATAAGTGTGGGAGACCCATGCTTCGGCACGAATGGGTCGGCTCGACCGGAATGATACCACGGGGTTACAGAAAACCGGCGTGAAACAACCACAGCGTTGTGTTGCACGTTACCGGTTGAGGTTACCGGAGGCCCAATCCTTCCTCTCCCCCAATCGCTTAATCTCCAAAACTCCAATCCTAAGAGGTCGGCAACGCACTCGTAACTCTGTTACGGATGTCCGTGGGCGGCGCTGATTGCTTACCATCAGGTAATCCGTCTGCTCGTTTGCCGGTCTACTTTATAAAAAGAAATATAGCTAAAAGGTATTTTCAAAAATATAATAATCTACTTACATAGTTAATTGTTGTATTGATGAGTGTAAGAAGACAGGCACGTCCGTGTAAAGTAAGGCACCGATGACTTACTAAGTTTCAATCGCTTAATGTTTCTCACAAATGATATTTTGGATTCCACTTCTCTTACGTCATGTTCTTTGATACTTGTTTGTAAACTATGTTTTATGTAGTACCTAGGTACTTACGTACAGATTGGATCTGTTATATACTTAAAGCTTATTGACATAGCTCATGACTTTTAGGTATATAGCGTTGTTTAATCAGCTGTTCGGTTCCTATAGATTATCGCGTGATGATAGTCTTCCTGGATAAATAGACTAACTAACACAAAAAGATTTGCTCAATTTGAACTAGAAGTTCTGGAGATTAGCGCGTCCAAACAAACAAACTCTACAGCTTTAGTATAGATTCGACTTTGCTTACCAAACATGTTTGGTCACATCAAAAATGTGCCACCTTTGAGCGCTTTAAAATGCACGCAATAATTTTTTTTAAGAACACGTTGCTCCACGCTATGATTTTCTCTCGTGTCTTGGTTGCGGTTACAAACATACAATTTCACATACACCATGACACCCAGACCAGGAACAACAATTGGTCACACAACAGTGGGTCACACAAAGAGTCGTTTCGTGCGGGAATCGAACCCGCGACACGTTGCACGGCGGCCAGTTGCCCAGCCACCGCACCAACCGAAAAAATATTATAAAGTGTGAGATATCCTAAGTTTCATAGAAAATCAAATAATTTTGATGATTGGAAAATTACCAATTATCACTCCTAAAAGTTGGATGCTGCTTCTGGAAATTGAGAGATAGTTAGTTTTATTTTGAATCTCACATCATCAGCTTTTAGTGTCCATTGCTCAGCAAAGGCCTTTTCACACGGAGAAGGTAGTGCCTTAATCACCACGCTAGATCAAGGCGGATTGGCGATTTCAAACTTAGAATAAAGCGGATGTCTGAACCTCTGGACCAACACGAAACAGTCTGGGGCCACCACGACATAAAATATAAATAAGGATCTTAATTACAAACTCAATTAATTGCAATCCATCATCAAATCATAGAGCTGGCTTGATGATGGAATTGGAAAGTCGAAAAGAAATATTGGGCTGATTTGTTACTAGAGAAGTTGATTAAAAAAGCGTGTTTTTACTCTTTTAACTATGAATTTATTTTTATTGTTATATTAACAAAGATAATATTCTATGATTAATGATATATTTGGTAACATTTAAAAGTCGGAGTTCGAAAAAAGATACAAATCCTACAAAAATAGACTATAATAAAAAATACTTAGGAAAGCAAAAAGAAATGGTCCAAGTGCGAAGCAGACTCACACATCGAGAGTCTCGTAACACCTGTACCTTTATAATAAAAATATTTTTAATTTTAGGATTCCGCAATTTTTCCTGTGTCCTCCGCTCATTCTGATCTTCTCCGGGGGCTTGTAGATGTTCAATGTTTGTGCGTATATCGTCTCGAAAGTTTGTAGGGAGTTTCCACAGTGTTCCATTTTTATAATGAGGTCCAGTACGTCGAAAGTTAGGCCTTGAAACATCCCTCTGGTCTTTTTAGTACACAGCTTGGCGCGTCACAGAAGCACTCGTTTCTTGGAGGATCTAGAAAATACACATAACATCATTCTTGTCGGTTCGGAACAGAAGTCACCTACATACTGTATGAATATTATAAGTTAAAAGCAGCACTAAAAATGTCAGAAAGCTACCGGAGGCCCAATCCTTCCCCTCCCCCAATCCCTCCTCATCCCTAAATCTCCAAATCTCTAATCCCTAAAAGGTCGGCAACGCACTCGTAACTCCTCTGTTGCGGGTGTCCATGGGCGGCGCTGATTGCTTACCATAAGGTAATACGTCTGCTCGTTTGCCGACCTCGTGGGCCGGCTCGACCGCAGCGACACCACGGCCCTATAGAAAACCGGCGTGAATAATCACAGCGTTGTGTGTAAATAAGCAACTAGAGGTCCAATTCTTCCCTCCCATAAACACATTGACAATCCTCATATCCCACAACCCACAGTAGGCCGCTGTTCGCGCGCCTACTGGTTTTTTCAGAGCATCAACTTACGCTCATGAAATGTATAAATTGTGAAGAATTCTGAAAATTACCCCACTTGCAATACTTAACTCTTGAAGTTAGCACCCATTAAAGTTTATTAATTTAAAACCTGTGTTCGAGTATTTTTCCTGAGTCCATCCACATCAACCCTGGTTCCGTACATGGTCCATATCGAGCCGGATGACCCTAACTAAAGAGGAGATCAGCGATTTTATTTGAAGAAGAGGAATCAAGTACTGAAATTTTCCACCGTGACGTGGAGATTTGCCGGTGGATTGGATTGAGTTCGAACAAATGGTTTTAGCGGTGTACAGTATTTTAAATAACTAATATCATCACCCAACACTCAGGTAGTATATAAGTAAATTATATTTAAGGTCAGTAATATTTATTTAACTACTTATTGTATTTGTTTGATCATTAGAATCATTAGATATTCTGTTACATTGTGATTAGTATTTTATTAACAGTAAATCTTAAGTTTAAATTATACTCACTGCAGTATAGTTAGTTAATTGCTACATTATTTAAACTTAATTTAATCAAAGCTGTAACTATTTCACATAATTTTATAACTGCTTAAGTAGATATAATTATTAGCAGGTATCTTGACATAATACAAATAATTTGAGTGTTAGATATTAGTGCAAGTCATTGTAAAAAATTAACAAGTTATTAGTATTTAATTGAATTAATTGTGCTTATTTATTTAGTTTATATAAAAGTTTACAACATTATAAATTGTAGGTAGTTTTACAAGAAATTATACAATATTAATTAATTTACTATATTAGCTTTATATAATTGATCTTAATTGGTAGGTTCTGTGTCGCTTTATTAAAGCATTTCGGCAGTGTATAAAACACAGTTAGGTCTGTCTTAAAATCATTATTGTTTTCTAAGTTAATTGTATTCCTGTATCAATTCCAGGTTGACAATACTCATCTCCCAGTATGTCCGAGGAAAGGGATTTAATTAAAAAGCGCGGCAGCTTTAAGGGTCGCTTGACTGCTTTCGTCACCTTCCTGGACTCACTCAAGGACAAAGTATTAAGTAGTTGTGATGTGTCCGAGTTGCAGTTGCGCATGGGTAAGATGGAGTCATTGTACGAACAATATGATGAGGTGCAGTTGCGTCTGGAATGCATTGCTGACGATATTAAGGTACATAATTCCGAGCGTACCGAGTTCGAGTCACTTTATTACAAAGCGTTGTCCAGAGCGCAAACCATTCTCAATGACAGTAACAAAGATGATAAGTCGATGGAAAGCTGTAAAAGTACACTTGCTAGCATACACAAACCGGTAAAATTACCAACGATACAATTACCAAAGTTTAGCGGTTCATATTGCAATTGGTTGGAATTTCGTGATACCTTCACTAGTCTAATTCACAATAATGACGAAATTGATGAGGTTAACAAGTTCCACTACCTAAGAGCCTCTCTTGAGGGACCTGCTGCCGTCATCATCAAGTCAATTGAGTTTTCTTCGAGCAATTATTCTGTGGCATGGAGTTTGTTACTTGATCGATTTGACAACAAACGATTATTAGCGCAAAATCATGTGTCTGCCTTGTATCACATTGATGCGGTTACAAAGGAATCGTCTGTTGCTCTCAAAGGTTTAATCGATCAATTAAATAAGGACTTGCGAGCATTAGAGTCGTTAGGTGAGCCTGTAAAGCACTGGGACACATTTTTGATATACCACGTCACTCAAAAAATTGATCATAGGACCTATCGTGAATGGGAGGAGTTTAAGGGTAGGATTGACAAAGAAAGTTCAATTACGTTTGATATGTTCATGCAATTCCTACGCACTCGAGCCGATTTGATCGAGAACTTAGAACGCCTTCGAACAAATAATAATTCTCAAACGGCAGGTAGATCAAACCCTAGGATCAAGTCGATGTTGGCTAATCAGTCTAATAACAGTTCCAGCATCGAAACAGCTCCCCAAGTATGTCCCAAATGTCACAGTAACGATCACCAATTAAATAATTGTCCACAGTTTCTCGCATTAAGCGTTGATGCTCGTATTAAACTTCTACCTACTTATAAGATTTGTTTTAATTGTTTGCGGTCGGGTCACTTCGCTAACAAATGTAAAAAAGCCGGTTGTAAACTATGTAAACGTAGGCACAACACACTAATTCACGTAGATTCTACAGATAAAATTATTGCGAATACACATAGTGGTAATTCGTCTAACAATAACTTGTCTTCATCATCCGTACCGTCTGCTACCACAGTTGCGAATAACGTTACGTTGTCAGCACACATTGCATCCTCTCAAGGTCATACGCAGCGTGATGTTTTATTATCGACCGCATTGATCAAGCTACGGGATCATACTGGCTGTGTGCATGTCGTTCGGTCGGTTCTAGACAGCGGTAGCACGTCGTCATTTATAACGGAACGGTTATGTAAAAAACTTAATTTATTCACGAGCCAGGTAAATAAATCTATACTTGGCATAAATAATGTTACTTCGCACGTAGGTAAAACATGTCGAGTTAAGATGTCATCATTGGATGATAGTTTTAATTACGACCTTCATTGTTTGGTTTTGCCATTTATCACGAGCGAGGTGCCGAGCCGTGAAATAAATATTAATAATTTCGATCTACCTTCGAATATCACTTTAGCTGATCCTAAGTTTTATAAGCCCGGTGATGTTGATTTATTAATCGGCGCTGATCTGTTTTGGAAGTTATTAGTATCACAAAAATTAGAATTAGGTAACGGAAAGCCAATATTATATAAAACCCATTTAGGATGGATAGTTTCCGGTCCAATTCTTACTAATGATTTAAAATGTAATTTTTGTAAAGATGTTTCCCATGATCATAAATATGTTAGTTCATTTGATTTGCCAGAACAAAGATTATGTGAGAAAGAACCTTCAATTCTGGGAGATTCTTTCAAGAAAGAAACACACTGTTGCCAATCATTAGTCTCGCGGGACTTGCCTGCTTCGGTTGACTTAGGTATTACACCTCACGAGCCCGACAAGTTACTTGGTCTGGGTCGGTATGTCTCTTCCGATGGTTTAGGGTTTCCTAACAATCTGAGCAGGTCCTCGGCTAGGCACACTGAACGCGATTTGTTATCAATGATAGGGAAAGAGTTGCTTTCATTAATTTTAGTCGTTATTATAATTTATTTACAATAATATTTATTAATCATATAGGAAACAATACATTTATTTTTTTGTTTCATGTTAATAAAACCCACCTTATCTCATTACAGTCCACTCATCAGTTTACAAAATTATTGTTTAATTTCGAGCATATATGATTGATGCACGCTGGCCCACATTGCTATTAGCTCCCATAAGGGAATCATACTGGCCAAGAAGGTCGCAACTTGGCGAAGACTTGTACTCATAAGTGTGTTCCATGTCGCCGCATGAAGGGACGGGTAGTTAGTCCTATACTGGGCAACTTACCACGAGAACGACTTCGTCCAGGTTATCCCTTTGAGAGCACGGGCGTTGATTATGCCGAGCCTATTATTGTGTGCTAGTCGTCGAGGATCGCGGATGCAGGCTAGTGAAGGTGTATGTAACCATTCATTTGGATTTCGTTGGCGATTTAACTAGTGAGGGTAACTTACTAGCGTTGCATCGACTGATTATTGCTTGAGGAGGTACATAAGCCCGTTGATGTTTGTTCCGACAACGGTGCCTCATTTGTCGGTGCGTGCAATGACCTTTCTTATTTGTAAAGGAAAATGGTTTGTCCTTGGGTGAAAGTGCAGCCCTGCGTACATCCCGCACTTCGGTAGCTTCTGGGAGGCGAGTGTAGTCAACAAGGTACATCGTCTAGCGAGTGTTGGGATATTGTGATTAAACTTTTAATAAACTGTACATAGCACTGACTGAAATCGAAGCCATTTCGAGCTCTCATCCACTAACGCCCCTATCTTCAGATCCTGCAGATTGTACACCGCTGACGCGCAACCTTGCTGCAACCTGACCGGCAAGGATGGATTGAAGCTGGACTCCTTAGTGGCGATTAAGGAGGATAATTTCCCTTCGTTGAGGTGGAGACTGAGCCGTGTGGTGGCGGTTCACCCAGGAACAGACAGCATCGCTTGTGTTGCTGACATCCAGACGGCCACTTGCATCGTACGAGGGGCATTCAACTGAGTCGGCCCACTACTTGTGACTTCGGAGTTTGGTTGAAACCGTTGCTTTCAACGCCCGGGGGCATGTTCGCGCGCCTACTGGTTTTTTCAGAGCATCAACTTACGCTCATGAAATGTATAAATTGTGAAGAATTCTGAAAATTACCCCACTTGCAATACTTAACTCTTGAAGTTAGCACCCATTAAAGTTTATTAATTTAAAACCTGTGTTCGAGTATTTTTCCTGAGTCCATCCACATCAACCCTGGTTCCGTACAGCCGCAGTTGCAACTTATTAGTGCTGCGGGTGTTTCCATGCGCGGCTTGATTGATTACTCCATCAAGTGATTCATGTAATCGTTTAAGGCTTACACTATCATGTAAAATATATAAAAGCTTTCAGCTACTTGAAAGGTTTTGCCATCATTTAGCGTGCAAATAGACTAGCAAGGTTTTCAGTTTTATATGGAATAGGTACATTTTGGAGAGTGTGCAGGGGAAGTGCACAACTTGATTTTCCCTAGTCCTTTTCATTATCACATCGTAGAGGTTTTTTTTTTGTGAGGGGAAAAACATCAAATGACTTCTCCAATTAATGGGAGTGTCTGGCTCTTACTGACTAAAAACCCCCCTGTTCCTTCTCCTGCTCTGTGCCGAGGTCGCGGTGCCTCATTGCGCTTACCCCGCAACACCGGCTGAACATCAGCCCTTTAGGGCCCCGTCTGGTCTAATGGCTCTTTGAGGCGCGCGCGGAACGCTACGCGCCGTACGCTCGGGCCCGGTTCTGGTCGGGAGGCGAGCTGCCCTTACTCGCCGACCTGAGGCCCGTGCTTACGGTGGCCGGAGATCGTCCCTTGATCCCCGACGCCCGTAGTGTCGCCAGTTGCGGCTGCTGGGGCGTGAGGAGGAGGATTGCTCCATCGCATCGTAGGGTAACTGAATATCATCAAAGCCCGAGTGTAAACACGGCATATAGGTAGGCGTGCTATATCATTGCTTACTATTATGTAGGATAGTAGCCAAATGTTGTATGTTTGTTACTTTTGCACGCAAAAACGGCTGGTCCGATTTGGACAATAAATTCACGCTCAGCAGCCAATGGGCAGTCGTTAGTCCATTATTAAAATGTATTTATCCTATTACTGGATAAGGGGTGTCAGTGTTTTAGTAACTAAATGAAAAGGGACACAAAACAACAACTATACTTTTGATGTACTTACTATGAAATTGTACCTAAGTGGCAAACCCGATCAGCACTTCTATGGAAGACGGTACCAAACGATAAGGTCAAGGTTTTAGTTAAGTGAGAAAGATATGAGCAATTATTGTTTAATTATAATGATAGCTAGATAACCATTGGGCTACTAACCACTATGAGCAGAAAACTACACTACTTAGTTGATTTTGTTAACGAGAAAACTGTACTTATATTACAAAAACCAATGTTTAACTTAGTTCTTGCAATGAACAATGAAATAAAATCCATTACCTTCAGTCAAGTCATCGTTATAATAAATCAAAATGGCGGGTATGTGTATATTCTCTGCTAGGGATACGTCGCTAAATCTATCCCTTTCATCGGGTATCCCGTTTTCTTCTAAGGTTTTGTTAAGACACAGTCCTCTGCCCATGTACCGCCACGTGTATGACATTAAATGACTGTTGTGCGGCAAATATCTCATCATGATCTCATAAATAGTTTCTTCACTACATACGTCAAGTGTTACTGTTGAACCTTAAAAAACCCACAAGCAATGAAAACACATTTAATATTACCTAACAACGCAATACACGTGTAAGTTTTCAGTGGTGCGGACGGATAGGTGCCATAAATTGTTTACCATCAGACGATTCACTTACCATCAGGCGATTCAATTACCGTCAGGCGATTTGCTTACTATCACGATCCATTTACTCGTATACAATCTACAGAAAATTGTTAAGAGGCTTCTTAAAACGGAGCAGATTACAGACTTTTAACTGACCTATTCGAAACTGACACTCCTTTTGGGTCTAGCTGTTTAATTATGACCAATTTCTGTGAGATAAGAGAGAGAGTCAGAGGTATTTTTTTGTGACACATTACAGTCTAAAGTGTTTAGACAAAGGCCTCTTTCCACACAGAGCTCTAAGCAAGCTAATGACTACGCTTGTTCAAGAGGCGGATCGGCGATTTCAAACTTATAAGTCCTAGTTTTCCCTTTTGTCAGTAGAGTCTAAATGCCAGGTTTCGAAACCACATGAGAAATAGGTGCTTTAACCTTTATTCCACCACTAACTGCCAGAAACACTAAATATCTTATGAAATCATACCATTACCTGTAAGCGTATTCGTTATCCTAATAGGTCTGGTTCTGGCTGTAGCTTTACCCACGACATATTTGTCTCCATCCCACCACGGTTCTTCCAAAGGCCGCCATCTGGTGGAAGGGACTACGGGCTGACGGGAACTGTGACCATGTATACGATACGTCACTTCGGAGCCCGTTATCGGATGGATGTAATGAACCCATTCCCCGTTTTTAAACCAATGGCTCAAGTCTTTTCCTGCGTACGCTAGAATGGTCATAGCTAACTGCAAATAAATTTCTGCATAAGAAAAAGGTTTATATTATTCATTATTTATAGTAGCACTTTTAGACACCACGACATACGGTGAAGGTAAACACCGTGAGGAAACCTGGACTTATAATTTCTAATTATAAGTTTGAAATCGCCAACCCGCATTGAGCAAGCGTGGTGATTAATGCTCAAACCTTCTCCGTATGAGAAGAGGCCTTTGCTCAGCAGTGGGCACTTATAGGCTGATGATGATGATGATTATAGTAGCACTTTGCTTTTCGCGGTTTCACCCGCTGCTCAGCTCCATTTGATCGTAGCGTGATGTTTTATAGCCTATGGCACTCAGGAACCTTGTAGCTATGAAAGCAGTGAAAGAATTTTGGCAATACGACCAGCGGTTCCAAAGATTACATTTTTTGTTATTACATACAAACTTACCAACTTACTAATTTTACCTTCTTACAATATTAGTATAGATAAGAACTAATTCTCAATACGTCAGTTCAGTTGTTAAAACATTACGGCTTTGAAAATTTTTTTTAAAATACGTACCGCGAAAACCCTTCTAAACTAAAAAGTTATAAAGGCCCTAAAGGTAGTAGTCAGCAAAAGCAAAAATGCACATTACCCTCTTCCCATCGCAATAAAAAAAGCCTTGTTTAAAGCAGGGACAATACTCCACGCAATTATTACAGAACCAATTCTTGACAGCACAGGAACATGATTTAGTACACATACAATTTTTGAATTGGCTTTGCAGCCACTGCGTCAAATCATAAACTCTTCCATTTAATGAGACCCAACAATCTGTTGCTTGGTTGTGGACAGCCACCTCAGCTGGCGTGTACCATTGTTGTTTAGTGTATATCATATTTTATCCAGTTAATTAATTTCCTTTGTATTGATGATTGTATTATAAACTATTATATATAAAATATTCATATGTATTTCTTTAAAAATCTATTAGACAGTGTGCTAATTGTGACATGTTTATTTAGTTTTTTGGTTTCATGTCAACGTGCATTTAACTGTCTAATGTGATTGAGTTTTTGTATTAAAACCTCTTTGCCCATCAAGTGATTCATATTAAAACTTGTATGGGTATTATGGGTAATAGTTGGAGAACCCATGAAAGAATTTTGTTCCGGGTTTGGAACTAAGTGTTAGTGGATTTGTAGTATATTTGTAAATGCAAGCTAGACGCAGTAGTAAATTCGAGTGCCTAAAAACATTAAAATTTAACAAAATCGATGCGCTTGCGAATCTTTTCGAATTTAGAAGGTTGTAACAATTTCACTAATAATTTTAGGATAAAATCGACCGAATCAAAACCGAACAAAATATATCGAAGATTTCTAGGAACGACAGTCTGTTTTTGCCTTGAAGTTAGTGCTGAATTCTGATTTTATATTAATGTCTCCCTATGTTCCGTGTTCTAGAGCCAACGCCTTCGTGAGCCTAGAAAAAAAATAGAGATTGACCTAGGTTAAACTTACTTATTCGAGGCAATCATTTGCGATCCTATTTCTGAGTTTTTTATATGGTTCATAGTAAGCCACCGACCTGCTCCACAGAGCGTATCTTTTCTTATGAGTTAAGTTTTTTATTTCAGATTTAATTGAGTGGTACAATCAGTGTTAGGTCAGTAATTCTTGAACTTTAACTCCATATTTCAACATGATTTTTATTGTAACTAAACTCGTTTCTTTGTAATAAATAATGAAGTACGATATTAGCAAGCCTCTTTATGTAGAGAAGGCTCGTGGTCACGGTTTCATGGGCACATTATAATTATTAGAATATCTAATAGTTTTAGGTAAATGGAAATCTGATGTATTTTTTTTCGTTCTATTCTACGCCTTCACTAAATATCATCAGAATCGATTTAATGCTTTTACGGCACAGTTTCAGCTCTCTTAAGATTTGTAACTTAAATAGTAATTTTTATTTTGACCGTGTCGAAAAATATCCTCCTACAAATCCTACACTAAAATAAGACCTGAGATTTGACAAAGGTCCTCTATCCGTGCATTTTGGGAATGAACAAAATAATCCTTGTACTAAATTCAATCCAATCGTTTTGGTGGTTTACGCGTAAAAAGAGATAGACTGACACAGTTACAATCACGGTTCTTCTTTATTATTATGGATTAAAGACGAATAGTTTTTTAGGTCTATTATTTATGGATTAAGGATTTTTACTATTCATAATGAAAAGTAAGTACGATAAAAGTATGTGTTAATTGCATTTATGGCGCGCGCCTGAGACAAATGTGACAGTTCAGTTTTGCACTTGGTTGTGAATGTCTCGAGAAATTGTTCCAGTCACATCTTTTCGCTACAGACCTACCTACGTCATAATACTTCCATCTTTTTATCCATTCCATCATCATTTTATGTAGATGCTTAGCAGTCGACAACTGTGCCATTTTCGACATTGATCTGTGATCATTTGCCAACAGGTAATCCGTCTGCTCGTTTGCACTAATTATTCCATAAAAAATGTCACGTCATCCTAAATTATGGTATGTTCTTATTCAATCATTAAAATGTATTATGAAACAGCAATTTAAATTATTAATGCAGTGCCATAGCCATAAGTTCGTTGCGATCATAAGTCTAAGTGCCATGCTTAGCCGAGCATGCTTCCTGCTGACCTGTGTGGCACACGTCGGTCCAGGAAAAAAATAAAACAGAGCAAGAAAAGCTTTTTAAATAGCTTAGTAGGTATATGAACCCTGAGTTATGCAATGGTATTGTTTATCCCTTTTTTTAAATAACAGATTAATCGTGCTCGTTTCGGCGTGGTTGACTGGCTACTGACTACAATGTCGCGATTTTAAGGGGCAGATTAATTGTGATAGACAAAAAATCTTGTGTCATCGCTGGGCTGCTTGTAAATGCACCCAGGAAACATGAAATCCCAGTACAGAGAAAAACGAAAATTATATCATGGCAATGTTCAGCTGGGGTGCTGGGTAAGTGTGGCACCGCGGCCTCGGCCTAAAGCAGGAGAAGGAACGGGAGGGTTTTTAGTCAGTAAGAGATACTCTCTCTTGCCTTACCCTGGGCAGGAGAAGCCATTTTGATAAATATCCCCTGACAAAAAAAATGCAACGTGGCCATGTTAAAGCCCTTAAGTTCTGCCCAATGTAACTTTTCTGTTGTTTTGTCCATGGCCCATGGCCGACGTTGAATGCTTAACATGAGGTAATTAATAAGACGGATCGTTTGCTCTCTCTCATCTCAATCCAATAAAAAAACAAAAATAACAATGTGAAGCATGCTAAATGTAAAGTACCTATGTGTGGCGAAAGAGATTATAGAAAAAGTGTAACACAACGGGCTTTCGTGTCTCCTACAAATGAAACTATGCAATTACGCTGCAATGCGCAGTATTGCCATACAATTTGCATCGCCCCCGCGATATCGTTATTTCTAGTTCACAAAACACCCGCTTATTTGCGTACTTATACGCCGAGACCACCACGCATGCGCGGATCCGATAATTCTATCCACTTGTTGCCCTAAATTATAGCGACCGCAACCCCATGCAAAGAGCTTCAATAAAAATAAACTGGCGCGCTTTTTGTCCATAGAGTTGTGATGGCACGTCATAGACGCGCGTCTGTGTGACGTATTCATTTTTTAAATTTATTCATTTTATAAAATTATAGTTTCATTGCGTTTGTAATTTATGTGTTGATAATAACAACTATTGTTGGTGGTTACTTATTATCCGTGGACTGTGTATACTAAGATATGTGTCATACTAAGTATACTTGTGAAGTTCTAAGTGTTCTTGTGTATAATTGTAGATTATGTTTTGAATACATAGGTCAGTATTAGATTTTTTGAAGCCTTAGAGTATTTATAAATACATTTTTATCACGATGTGCACAACATTCTTTAGTATAGTCTGCTATATCTTAAAAAGTAATTCAATATTTTTACTCAATTCCAAAAAAATGTAGGTATGTATGTTGACAGTGTGTTATAAGCTTAAATTCCTTATTGATTGTGCCTAAACTTAGAGGTCTTATTTTAAATACTTTTTACTAAAAAACTTTCTTGTTATTCTTACTTGACTTTATCTTTAGTCCTCCAAATAACAAGCAGAAATAATTCGACGCTTTTTATTACATTCGAGTTACCTATAGAATGTAGGTACGTCCATTATAAATATGTATTTCTACTGCTCAGAAATTGAAATCCTGTAATCGAATATTTACGCACAATAAACTAAAATTTATTGTTTTTGTAATCATTATTTTATTTTATTATTTTCATTATCTAATTGACGGACATTTTTTTTGTAATTGCATACTCTGCCATCGTACCCCGGCCTTGAAGTCAGTAGTATAGTTAATAAAAAAATTAGGAAAGTTTGTTAATCTACTTTTTTATTTTTTTCAGAGATCGAAACAA